>JAVJGJ010000032.1:8185524-8201802 GCA_035590215.1 Microhierax caerulescens
TGACACTGAATGCAAGCTGGTTTTCTGTTTAAAAGGCCACCTGGCTTAAAAAAAAGGGGGGGGGGGGGGGCGTGGCGACAGCAAATTTTTTGTCATGTGACCCCGCAGAATTCTGTGCATCACCAGTCCAATTCCAAAATTAATACTGCCTTTAAAAACACCACTGGCTAAGCATACAGCTGAATATTCTGGAGTTCATGAAAAGCTAAGTAGTAGTTATTGTATAAATAAGATTTGGCTCGATCATATCTTGTATTAATGGTTCTGTGCCTTGATGTGAAGTCCATTGGAAGCTGGTGATCATTTTTTAACTCCCCCACAGCCTTGATTTCACAGGGCTTTGGAACATTCCCACAGTCACAATTGGGTTATGATGGGAGCGTGCTCTAGTATTTTAATTTGCCACGTCCTGCAGTATATTTAAAATTCTATATTTTTGTAAAGACAAGTAATGGTAGACTCAATACATATGCTCCCCAATAATTTTCTCTTCTGACACATCCTCACAAGGAACATGTTTTTTTTGCTTTATTTTTTTGAGCTTGAAATTCTACTTCCAGTGTAGTAATAGATGAACTAGTTCTCTTTGCAAGTAAACTTAGAAAGTATGTGCTCCTCCTGTAATAGTATGGCTAGGTTTCAGCTTTATATGTTGTCTTCCTAAAAATATCAAAATAAAATAACTAAAACCGCTTTAAAGCTTAGACATTGTTTTTTTAATTTCAAAATAATGGAGACAAGAAACTTGTATATTGTGAAGTACAGCTGTTTTCTACAAAGCAGTAGGGAGCAGAAGCACAAGAATAGGGCTTTAGCTTAATACAGTTTTCCTTTGTTGCTTTTTGTTACCTAAGCAGGAATAATACTTTCGGCTGGCATCATCTGCAACTTCTGGCATGTTTGCAAAAAAAGGATTTTGGATCATACATTTAAAAAATCCTTAGGATGTATCTTGGTTACTAAGGCCTGTGGTCTCAGTCTACACATGGTTTCTTAAAACAAATACCTAAGTATTAATTTCTTTCTAAATTGGGGCTTTTGGCTATTTTTTCTGATTTTTTTCCCCTTCTTTTCTTATTGGTTCATGACAACTGTCATTCACATAGTGTAATATACAGCTCATAAACTGTCAGACTAATTAAATTTTATATCCTTCTAAAAATTTAGAAGAATGGATGAGTTTAAGGGTATTTTCAGGATAGTATCATGCCTTTGTCAAAGGTTCCCAATTTAACAAATAACTGTGTGATACTGATGAAGTAGATTGCTATTAGAATGTGAAAACAGCAATTCTAGTTTTTTTATATATGTTTGTTCTATATGACAAAATGCTGAATTCTACAGGGTAGTGTATTGAGTCTAATATACTTGCCTGAGAAAATGTCAGCTGTGTCCAACTATTCGATGTAACTGCAATTATTGTATGGTAGGTAGGATTCATTTTAGTGATGAAGTCATAAGAATATTTTTCCTTGCCCCTTCCCTCAAGGCCATGGAAATGCAGAAGAAATTCAGGTCTCAAGTGCAGGGGGTGCATGTGTATGCCTGGTTTAGGCACTGTGATCTGAAATGCTGAATGCAAGATGAAGCTGTAGCCCGTGCATTTTTAGGTATGCATCATTGGCTGCACTTTTGCAGTTTTATTGCTCTGAAAGAATGGTTGCCTTGATTATACGTAAGTCATGAGAGCTGAATGATTCTGGCAAGTTAAAAATGTAAAAGCAATGTTTTTCACTATTAAAAAATGCAGGAGTGTAGCCACTGATATATTAAATTAAAGTAACTGCATGTAAATGCCCAGTGTGTGTTCATTTAGCATGTTGCTTGGCCTAGCTGGCGGGTAACTAATGGGTTGCTTCGTATTAGTCAGCAGATATAGACACGAAGAACAGAAGGCATCTAGAAGCAGTTAATTCATCCCTTCATCCAGCCTGAGCAACTCTTAAAACCTCTGCAAGGCTTAGCTGCCTCTCCAGTTTTGATAATGGGAATAAAATGTAGTATCTAGATTAATTAATATTTTTGGTAGGAGGCCAATGGGAGGAATACATTTCTTATAAGAAAATAATTACTGTGTATTTCTTTGACTACATCAGCATTTTGCAGTATGTTTCTTACTTGCTAATGATAATCTCTTGCAGAAGAATTATCTTTCCTCTTTTTGTGGGGAAAGATGCGCAGAGAAAAAAACTAACCTACTAGCTGATGTGCTTGTGATGTGCATAGCACCGAGTACTGCTCAGAATGCACAGTCGCTTAGGTTTTTTCATGCTTTTTAGGAATTCTGTGTTTGTTTTCATGAGTAGTTAACAGAGAAGTGTTTTTATTCTTAATGGGAATGGCCCCTCCTGATGTGCTAGAACATCTTCTACTCAGTAAAGTGCATGATTCTAAGAAACTGAGTACATTTGCTCTATCCAACTTCTATTCAAATAGAAATTATATAAATCTTATTAAACTCTGCCACTGTTCCAACTGCTACCTCTACTTTTCTAATGGAAACATGACAATCTGAAGAAGGTAGGGAGCTGGTGATACATGATGTTTAGTTACCTTTTTCTTGTAGGTAGTCACAATTTTTTTTGTTCTGCCCACCCGCCCATTATTTGTGATCAAATCATTTAGCAAATGGATTTCTCAAGTGGCTCTAAAAATAAGTCAAACTGTTAGCCAGGAAAGACTATGTAAATGAAGGGGAATTAAGTGCTTGATACTGTCAATAATGGTCTGGCCAGCACAGGGCTGATGTTACTTAGTTGACAAGAAGATAAAAAGAAAAGTAAGCAGTTAGACCCATCTGTATGTCTTTAAAGTGATTTGGGATCCAAGAAGACATCTGATTTCACTAAAGAAACTAAACATCCCCAAGGCAATAGTAGTAATATCAGGAGCTAAAAAATAAAATAAGTATTTTATTTTTCTCAAGGATAATGGGAAACAGCTCATCTGAGACTGTATATTCTTAGAGAAAATAGAAGCCATTTACTAAAACTGGAAGACTTAACTGCACCATTCTGTGGGCCTAAAATACTTTAATTTTCTTAAATGAATTTTCCCTTCTTTTCCCTATGCTCTCATGAGTTCTGGCTTGGAATGGATCCCAGGGCAGTGTTGCTTTTTGTACAGTTAGCCTTGTTGCACCTATGTATTTTTATCACATGCATGCTATAAAGATTAAGATGACATTGTTCTTTGGAAGAATAAGAGGGAAATGATGCTCTAAATAAAAAACAATTACCTGTGCCCAGTAAGAGTAAATATCGCTACTAAAACTACTGCATTGCTTTCTTCGGGTCAGAATGAGCTTAAACATAGCTTGTATCTTTCAGACTTGCTGAAAATAATTTTGTGGTTGCCTAATGTCACTATTTTTCACTGATTGCAGTGAGATGTTTGGACTCTTGTTGTTTATTTCCAGCTTGTGGATAACAGATGGCCTGGTGTTCATAGAGGCTCAGGTTTTGTGAGGAGGGACACTTTCTTTGACTCAGTTTCTGCTGATGACATGGGTTTGAGCAGAAGTCTTATGTATTTGTTGAGTAGTAGGCAACTTGCTGGATTAGGCATTATTGATCAAGCCTCTCGCATCGTCTAGCACGTAGATGACCTTGTTCTGTGAGACTCACAGTAGTGCCTTTTCCAGCAGCACCCAGTGAACAGGAACAGTCTCCCTTGTGTCATGTTACATGAGAAGGTTCATGCCTTCCAGTAAAGCGGTGTGCAAGGTGGAAGCTATCAGTGGCTCCTCGCTGCTGCCCTAACGGTCCCACTTAAAGGACTGGAGTGTCATCTGGCTAGACACTGAAGAGATTTCCCACTGCCGTCTGGTTTCCTTTGGGTGTTTCTCGTTGGTTGACCTTTCACTGGAAGATGCTGTCTTCTGGCAGTCTGCACCTGCAGCCTTTGTGAGGTGTGTGTTCATCAGCTCGGAGCTACAGATGTATCCAGTTACGTAAATTAAACCCTCTTGTCTAGCAACGCTTGCTGCATCAGGTTAGGATGTTTCTGAACCTCGTGCAGGTGGGTAATGGTTTGTGGTTGGTTAACAAATGAGCACATAATTTGTTGCTATTGCCTGTGCTGGTGCCTGGAGGTGAATGAGGCAAGTGCTCTGGAGAGATCATCTTTCACGCGTGAGGAGTGCAAATAACTTTTCCTGTTACTCCTAAATTGGTAGCACCATCTTTATGTTGGAATGCAAAGTAGCAAGTCCGAGTTTGGCAATCCTAGTAGTACAATCTGGTAAATACAAGAAGTAACTTGAACTGGTGACTTTTGAATCTGTGTGGATAAAGGTCTGTAGGTCTTTTTCAAGAGGTGTCATAAATAGGAAAAGACTAGTTGTTTTTTTATAAAGAAAGCTTTGTTCGCAGATCTAGAATTTACTTTTCCTACTGTTAGAAAGTAATACTTATTCTTGAATAAATGCAGTAGTTCCTGGCAAACAGGTTTAACTCAGTTTTTCCATACATTTGGCTGGGAAGGTTGTTGGGATGATACTCTGTCTTATGAATGTCACTGTTGAATGAAAGCTATGGTTTTTTGTTTGTTTTTTTGTTTGTTTGTTTTTCTAAAGACAAATAGCTTTTGTCACCAGCAAAATGATCATGGTCTTCAACTGGATTATGGTTGTCCCTTGGAAAGAAAATCTAATATTTTTTTTAAGTATTTTTTCATTGGAAAGGAGTAGTGAAAACACTGCCTATGAATGAACTAACTGCAAGCTGCAAAAGGACACACTCTTGATGTTTGTGTTTTTCATGTCTTCTTAGGCTAATCTTGTGGTCAAGTTAGGTATGCAAGTCTTTATCAGTGTAGGATGAAATAACCCTTTAAAAAATCCCAACCTTGGGTTAAGTAACATGCTCAAAGGGCACAACCTTTCTGAAAATCCCATCTTAAGGCGGTGTTCAATTTGATACACTTTTCTCAGTTTCTAGCCCAACATTTAAAATAATGGACCGGCTACTCCGGCAGCTTGTCAAGGACTTCTATGTGGTGCTGTTCTTTTTTTTTTTTTATCTAGGTGAGATTGTTTTTTGTCTGTAGTTGATACTTAAAACACTTTACCTTTTAGTTTAAGAAAAAGAGCAACCATGACATTATAAGATGCTTTAAACCATTTATAGTTGTGTCCTCATTTTCACAGGTATAAATGTGTTGAGAGGGGAGAACTGCATCTTAGTGAGCTTAATGGTATTGATAGAACTTCTCTAGCCTTAATCAGTCCCTGGAGCAACTTAAATCTATATATAATGAGCTTTCTGGAAACAGTGTCTACCTCTACTGTTAGAAATCGGAGCTTACCATTTTTTTTTTCCTGTTGTAATTGGCGTGATGTTCAACTTGAGTAAACTTCATTCGCATTAACCTTGAAGTAAGGAGCTTCAAGTTGTTGATTATTTTTTTTCATCTGGAGTGTTTTGTTTTTCATTTCTTTGTGCTTTTTATCATAAGAAAATGAAATGGAGCTAATAAAATTTATTTGTAATGTCTTTTATGTTCTTTGGTTACAAGGAAGACTTTTATTTCAGTTGCTTGCATAAAGAAAGAAAATTAAAACCAGGTGATATCAGCTCTATTGCTTCCAAAAGCACTTCTAAACAGATGCTAACAAGGATACTGGGTTTATATGCTTATTGACAGACAACAAATGAATTTATCCCTTTTCTTCTCTTCACTGCTTGTTCCTTCTTAGTTGCACTTTTCTGGGCAGGCATAACAATTGAAGTGTGCAGCATAGGAATGTTACTGACTGGCAGTGTAGCAGTGTGATAGTCTGCACATGGCTCCTGATCTCCCTGCATATGAATTGGAGTAAATTGTTTTTCAGCTTCCCTGAGAAAAGACTTTAAAAGGCAATAATTGAGGAAAGATAGATTACATTTTACTGTCTTAACCTGTTTCAGGAGTAAAATATTCAAACTTCATTTAAAGCTCTGAAACATACAGTACATTATTTAAGTAGACTATAACAATAATTGCTATGTAATGTTTTGTTTCTAACATTATCCAGTGGGCTTCGTGAATTGATTCTGAAATCTCATTCTTTGAGCCGTGATTCCAGATTGGATTCTGTTCTGAGGTTTTTTTCTTGCTTTTCTACGTAGTCTTCTTCAGTAACTAGTCCAGATGTACAGATTGTGGAGGATATCAAGAATGTCAGTTGTGTGGTAGAAAATAGTCTGACTGATTTCACCTTATGCCATGTATGTTTGTTCTGTTACCTCAGAGGATTCTGTTTCTTTCTTCACGGACTCATTCTACACTTTAACCTTCTTTTCGGCATTCATCTTACATACCTTGATATGTTGATCTTCACTTCAGTGGATGGTCTTGGTTTTCTTTTTCACATTGAGGCATGGTTTTGCTCTTCAACCTTCTCGTCTGCTATTGTGGTTTGTTTTTTTTTTAAGGAAAGTGTTGCGACACATGAAGTATATATGTGTATATGTACACATAAAAGATGAGCTGTGTCCAGGTAAAACTTGCATAGTAAAACCAACAAGGAGAATGCTTGGATCTCTTTGCTGTACTGCTTTCCTGTGGAGCATGTTGCCATTTCTGAACATTGTTTCCCTGAAAGATTGTATGTGTATTGCCGTAGTTGTGTATTTTTGGACCCTTTCCTAGGGAGATGGTATTAAAATGAATAGCTAAAAAGGAGGTAGAGAATGTGCTCTTTTTTTTTTTTCTATCATCTGCTAAGCAAGGTCTCATTCTGTTGTAGACGTTGCTGGCCATTTTAGCAGAGTAATATAGGATTAAGTATTTTGTCTTGCATAGGTTCCCTTCACATCTGTCATCGAGCTAGCATTTTTTCCATTACTGCCCGATTCAACTGGAGGAGGCTCTTCCACTTCTGTTGCAAAACAAGCATGCACAAATGTCAATTATTATAGTCACCCTTTACACAACAGGAATAATCAAATTGGATTGGCTTATTACTATGTAATATGGTACGTACTGTGTTCTAGCTTGTTTTTGATGTTTAGTGACAAAAGTACATGGAAGTGTGGAAGATGTCCAGTATATATTTTATTTGCAATAGATGCATAATATATTTTTCTGGGTTTCTCTTAGTTCTGTCAGTTTTCATGTATGTTCTTCCAAACTGGTGATTATATTTAAAGAAAAGCATTCAGTGTGGAAACAAGAATTAGGTCATCTTTTGTTATGAGTTAAAACATTGTAAATAACGTTTCCATTGAAGAATTTGTTCAGAAACACTCAGGTATTTAGTTTATGAACTTATTTTATAGATGAGCAACTCTTGTAAAATGTAGACTAGTTTAATTTTTAATGCTGTAAGATAACATGCTAACAAGTTGCTATCCTTAGCAGGCAGTCATAGAGTTGTTTTACGATGGAAGAGCCCTGTAAGCTTTTACTGACGCATACATCGTATGAAAACTTCAGTGATAGATGCAAGTTGCACTTGTGATACTTACTTTATAAAACATTATAGGAAGTTGCAATTTAATGTTTACAGCAATATGAAAGACGCAGAATTTTTTTCTGGTAGTGTCATGACATACTGGAGAGCATTTGTGCATACAATTATGCTATTAACTTATTAAAGCTAGTATGAAATTTGAACAATGGAGTTGAAATTGCGTTGAAATCTGTATAGTTGTAGAGGTTGGAAAAATATGGATCGGGTCTGCTATAGTAGCTGGTTTTTTTTAGTTTTACTTAGTTGTGTTTATGACATGTTATGTGACTCTGCTCAGTCACATTATTTGCTTGTTAAATGCACAGGAGAATATTTTTGTTAAGTTATATACACTTTTAATAGCTTATGCACACATAGATACTAAGTAAAATCAGCATTGCCAACACACACATTTTAGATCAACTACAAGTTAGACTGTATAAGTAGAGAGGTCAGGCAGTTATTTAGTCCATACTGATGCAGATCTGTGAACTCTTAAGGTCCCCTCGTCTAGTATGCGTTAAATTGGATGAGAGACTTTCCATCTGGTTTGTGTCTGTGTTTGCAAAGACAAGTGGAATTGTTTAAAACATCATTTTTTTGTGTTGTACAGTTCACACAAGGTAAAAACCCCCAGCTATATGTTTTGTATAACGCTGTGTTTAGAGAAGAACCTTTCTTGGTTATTTTGCTGGCATTCCTCCTAATTAACTCCCTGATTATGGAAAATATGAGGTGGTTTGACCTTCAGAAGAAATACCTGTGGGTGAGCCTGGTGCCACCTCTGCATACGAGAATACACTGAGGTGGCCTGTGCGTTTCTGCACCATGGGCTGCAGCAGCACGAGGCAGTTGCCACATGAATTACCAACTGAAAACAGAAGATAAGTTGGATGAATGTAGCTACAATTCATTATTAAAATGGAAAAAAAAAAATCAACCAAAATAAAACCAGTATTTTCCTGCAAAAATCTGTTCTTTCTTGGGACTCCTTGTCCGCTGTCAGCTCATAAGAAGCTGGCTTATTGCACTGTAATATTTTTTTTTTTTGTTGTGCGTAAGGAACATCCCAATGACATTTGCGTTGGTGATCAACATTTTGTCTTAACTCAATTAGTGCGGTAGGAACGTGGCTGTGTCTAATCAGAAAATATATTTCAGGAAGAAAACAAGTTCCCAGAATATTTAAAACAGTAAAAAAATGGGGTTTATAAATGTTTGTTTGAAAAATATAATTAACACATCTAGTTGAGAACCTGATGAATTAATGGTTAGAAAACATTTAGAGATAGGGTGCTTTTCCAGTAGTAGGTGTCTAATCTGGGTTTTGTATTTTTTTGTGGTGGTGGTTTGTTGTTTTAGGGGTTCTTTTAAGAATACAGATGTGTGTCCTTATTATTCAGAATAGACTGTTGCGATCTGAGAGGAATTGTGCTGGCCTGCGTGGTAGCTGAGTGCTGATTAACACACACTTGTGCATACCAAAGGTATTTTGCCTTTACCCACTGCCCCGCTGGAGATGTGCATTATCGGTGCTACTCTGTCTTGCTGCTTAATTATCTTTGTGTGCAAAGCTGGGAAGGGAGCACAGGAAAGAAAAATGTCTTTGCACAGCAATAATCAATAAGACCAGCAGTATTTTAGGCCTCTGGTGATCACAATTTAGTTGTTTTGAAAACAATCACAGGAAAGAGTAATGATGTAGAACTTGTAGTTTGCTGATTGTTCCTGACAACTCAGAAGAAATTGTGTTAGGAATGGGATTAAGTATTCTGTTTATCTGATTGCATTAGTGAAGGTTTGAAATATTAAGTGTAAATTATACTGTACAGTTTTAAGGCAATGGTAAGCTTTACTTCCAGATTACATCTATTGAAGAGCCCGGGGGTCTGTGTGCACTGACAGGTACAGCTCCATGGTGAACGGACGGGAGCTGAAGCAGCTCTGCACCGTGTGCTGCTTGATAGTGCTGTAGTGTTTGCTTAAAGAGATTCATTATTTGAAAAATTACTTTTTTGTGAAGCTGGAAGTGCAGGGTTTATTTTTTCATGCTTATGTGTGAGGTTGGAGGGGAAATGCTATAGAACTTTCTATTAGGTTTCTGCAAAACAGATTGGTTGTACTGTTGGAAAGTACTCCAGTTTTAGGTGAACCAACTAGTACAGTGGTGGTTTTGTGTTTGGGGTGTTTTTGTTGTTTTTTGTTTGGGGGGGCTGGTGTTTTTTTGTTGTTGTTGTTTTTGATTTTTAGTTCAAATGTGTATGCATCTACGCTTCTACTAGGACAACTCTTTTTTTTTTTTTTTTTTTTTTTTTTTTTTTTTTTTTCCCCTAAGGTGAGTGAGCCAAATAAGTGCTGATGGGTGTTACCTGTCTCTTGTATGGTAGTGGCCAGTTACACAGCTACAAGGTTTACTTTGGGGAATAAAATGTCTAGATCGAGGGAGTTACGTATTAGTTAGCCTGTATGTTGTCCAGCAAGGAATATGCTACTTTCAGACTGTTTTGTGTGAAGAGCTACACATAAATAAATTACAACTCAGCAAACATCAAAGCTGCTTCTTTCAAGAACCCAAATAATATTTCTGAGGACCGACTTGGGAACAACATATGATCTCCTTTGTGAATTTGTTATAAAATGAAGTGATTTTGGCTGAACTGCATAGCAGCTGCTATGAAGACAAGAGCAACAAGGACGTGAAGTGTAGCAATGTCCAGCTAACTTCTCAGCTGGTGACTGTGGCACGAAGTCGTTATGACTGCCCACAGTCAGGGAGCTAATCTGTAAAGACTTCCAAAATGAACAATATTTTTAGAATTAGTTTTGCTGACCGCAGTGTCATCAATATGATGAGCATGCAAAAAAGTGCACAAGTATGTAACTAGGAATTGCAGCCAAAATTTGGGGAGGGGGAGCAATAGTGCTGTTTGTGTTTCTGAGGCTACACACTCAGAACTATACTGCCTATTCCAAAGAAGAAATGAGAACTTGAGGAGGTTTAGAAGTAATGACTTGAGGAAAAAAAAATGTAGGAATTGTTTCCTTTTTTTTTTTTTTAAATGTAAGACAAGGGCAGGGGGCAAGCCTTTCATTTTAAAAGGTTTCTATTTTAAAATATAGTAATCATTCTTTTTCTGTATCTCGTGGGGAAAGCTCACGAAGCAAATGTTTTAATTTGAAGCATAGATGGTTTTCCTTGGATGTCAGAAACCCTTTTCTAAGTCATAGGCTTAAAATAATTTTTAATGGAATTTCCTTTATAGAAGATAATTCTTATATACTTATCTATCTATCTAAAGCAGCCTTATAGATATGCAAATGTCCTTCTGTAGAAGTTACATGGAAATGTGTTTCCATAGAAGGCTTGAGACTGCATAATCTTTTTCAGCTCCATACTTCTCTGATCCTCTGGTGATTTTTAATTTTCTTGCTTTGACCAAGAGAGCTACTTGAAATGTGCATTAGTAGTTATTTCTTTTGGTAAGTTCTAAGAAAATGCACTGAAATTAATTTTATGCTACAGGTACTACAGTCTGCAGCTTGTAAGTCTACTGTAATTTTTGCTGTATCCTAATAAACTGGTTAAACAGACTGATTGAAAAGGTAAAAGTATAAAGAAGGAAACCAATCTTCTTCCAAGAAATCTGTTCCTGAACTCACTTTCTAATTTTCGGATTGACTGAGATTACCTGATTAGGTAATAAACCTTTGAAAGTAGTTCTTAATAATAGAAAGAAAAAATGTCAGTGTCCTGGCTCCAGGAGCGAGCATTGCTACAAGTGTCTATGATGGTGCGTTTACCTTGACTCCCAGGCACCGTGTTTTCTAATCGGGTGTCCTTTTCCTAGCTGTTTTCTCCTTCTCTGCTATGCTGTCATCTTTCAGTTCTGTGATTCTTCTGCCCCTCTGTAAATCTGGGATGGAGACAGAAGGTGAATAACGTACCTTGAAATGTTCCCTGTGCCTAAAATATCGGGAAGACCCTGATATTTCACAGAGAACCTTGGCAATCCTTAATATAATGGGAATTAAATGTATTTGGTTGGATAGTTCTAGGCTGAGCTGCACTTGGTTATGCTGTGTGTGGAATTGGGCCACACATCTTTTCTGAGTGATGCCATCAGGACGGGGGGTGGGGGGGTGGGGTGTCTGGGGTCTATCTTATTCAGGGTATGTCACCTTGGTCACTTGCCAGCAAACTTGAACAAGCTCTACCCATGCTCTGGGCTGTCTAGCAGCGCCCTGTCAGCGCTAGTTCGCTGCTGGGGCCTGATCTAACATGCCTTTCTTCTTTCCCTGGGAAGTCAGCTTGATTCTGAGAGCAATTGTAGCTCTTCATGTGAGTGGGCTAATGTGTAAAAAAAAAAAAAAAAAAAAAAAAAAAGCCTTTTACACTAGTTGTTTAGAGCCCTGTGTTTTATCAGCAAAATGTTTTTCATCTTCCCAACTGGCAAGAACATTTCTAGAAGGTAAAGCCTACAGGCTGCAGGGTTAGGATGCTGTTAAATGAGATATTTTTTGTTGTTTCAAACAGAAGTTCTTATTCATTGACTTAATTGTGATTTTTTTTAAAATTTTTTTAAATTCTGAAATCTTATGAGGGAGAAAAGTTAGGATTTTTAAGCTGTGATTTTTTTTTTTTTTTTTTCCCCTTTGAGACGTTAACGTTCACAGGACCCATTAGCTTGGCGCTCACAGTAGTGCGTAGGGCTGTGTGTGGAGATGGGAGCCTCGGGGGACACCCTGCTGCTCTCCTGGCTGCTGCTCCTCGTGCTCGAGGTGAGGGGAAGGCTGGTTTTCAGAGACGCTATTTACTGGTTCATAGGCTGGGGTTAGCAATCAAACCACAGCGCGTTACCGCATTTCAAAATGTATTCCTGTACTTGGGAAAAACAGCAGAAGGAAGATACCTGGGCTGGTGGGGGGTGTCCCTGCCCATGGCAGGGGGTTAGAGCCAGATGGTCTTTAAGGTCCCTTCTAACCCAAACCATTCTGTGATTAATGTACAGCAACCAAATTTAGCTTGTATATGCAGCTTCTTGTGCAGCTCTTTGATATCCTGTTCTTTCTTCAGAGTGAGTTTTACTTTTATAGGAGCTCTCCAAGAATGAGGTGCTTTTTTGACTGGTTTTCAGACAGTGGTTTTAAATTTTCATTAAAACCAGGCAGTATCCACTTCAGCGGACTTCCCAGGATGCAGCTCAGTCATTCCTTGGGCTAGAAGTGTGCATAGCCCTCTGCTCCTTTCAAACCCATCAGAAATGAATCTTCTCTGTAATGGCTACAGTGCTAATCGTCCTGAAGAAAGATGCTTTTGTTGCTCCTTAGGAGTTTTATAGGACTAGCAGTCGCTTCACACAGTGTATAAATAGCACTTTTGGGCTGTTCTCACTCCTCCATTTTATAGATTGGAGAGAACCAATATGAAAGTTTTTCTTATTAATATGTGTAAATGTCCTGAGTGAGCTTTGCTCAGCACTAAAAGGCTTGGTTTCAACACAGTGCATAGAAAAGTGTTCTGTTGGGGCTTTCTGCAACTGTAAACGGAATCAAATGCAAATTTGCAGTATGTGGCATGCAGAGAGCTTGGGGATAAGGAGCAGCCTGTGTTCATTTAGGTCAAGAGGCCCATTCTCTGGAAGCTTCAGTCTCTCAACAAAAATGTTTTCCATTTTTCTCTTAACTAGTACTGTTCTAGACATGATATAATGTTTCCTTTTACTGGGAAAGACTAGGAGCACATTGTATTACAGAATACTTTAAAGGAGGAAAAAAAAAAAAAAAAGCAGAGATCCTGGTAATTATTTTCCAATAATCTGCCTTTAGCGTTTTGACATTTTTTTCAGAGAAAGAAGGAAACAAAGTTTTTGTTACATAACATTATCTATTGAACAATACTTAAATATTTAAAATGTTCAATTTTTAAAGCATTTTATCTTATAATAAGTCAGATTTCTAGAAACTACATACTGCCACCACAGTGCATCAGAACTTTTTCTTACAATATCAAATTTGGTTAATAAAATAAGTGTAAACAGTCATTGTCAATTTAGTGGAAATAGAGATAGGCCTTGTGGCTCACCCTGAAACTTTGGTATTTTTAAGTTGAATTTTTTTTGGGGGGGGGGGGTATTTTTTTTTTTTAACTGGTATTTGTTTGTTCTGTTTGTGGAATGTGGCTTCAGGAAGGTAATAACGTATATGGTGACAGTATCTCCATAGTAAGGAAGATAAACACAGGGTGGAAGGGCTTTAATGTGCAAGCAAAGTGGTGGTTTACAGTTACTATCTATACTTATCTGTACATGTGGGAGTAAAATTTTAACTTTCAAAATGAAAAGGGAGATGAAAGTCAGGGATGGAATTTCACTGATGGAAAACAAGGGGAAGGGAGCCTGCTGCGCTGGAAAAGAGGGAGAAAAATCTCGAGTGAAAACATTGGGAAGCAATTGAAGCCTCATACCAGTGCTAATGCTGGAGAGCGTCAGTGCTTTTGTCTTGATTTTTCTCTGATACCTGATCTAAGGGTGAGTTCCCTTTCTGGCACGTTTATCTCGCCCCAATGCACAGACCTTGAGGAGCACAAGGAGAAATGTGGCTGTTGCATGCCACAGAGATTATTCCTTGTGTGGGGCTTATTCCTGCAGAGTTTGGAAACCAGGGAAAGCAGCAGGGCAGCGTTTGGGCCAAGCAGGTCTGTGTTCAGCTCTTCTGTGCTGCTTCTGTGCCTTAGAAGGTGGTTCTGAGTATAGCTGGCTTGTAGGGGAGCTGCCTGCATTGTTAGCAATCTTGTCATTTAACAATTGTTTCCCTATATGCTAGTGTAAATTTGGGGTTAAAATTTTAGAGAAAATCTTACTTGGGAATTGTATAGGGAACTTGGTGAAATTAGAGATGCTCTGGAAACCTCACTTTTGATAACTTCCAATGTGAATATAAAAGGTATTTTTTAAGGAATGTGTCGTTTCCTTTGCATACAAATATTTGCTTTTGCAAGTGTCTTTAAACTTTATTTATTGGGGAGGTATTTATTTTTTTTTTTATTTAGTGTTGTGGTTCAGTTAAGGCCAGCCTGCTAGCAATATGGAAAAAGATACATTTACATAAGCCTCAAGTGTTTGCTTCTGTGCTCTGACATCCGGTGTGTGCAGTATCATTTATTGAGACAATTAGTTTATGGCTTGGTTTGGGAAGGCTCATGTTGAATATTAAGAAAATATTTTAGGAAAATTTATTTCAGCTACAATATTTAATCAGTGATATTTTATGATGCTTTTTCTTGGTATTCTGTTTTTCCTGATGCACAGGAGGAGAGGGGGAACCACCACTCCCCCCTCACCACCACCCTTTATTTCTGAAAGCTTTATTGAAGTCTTCTGTATGAAGGCAGACAAGGAACTAACTAGTTTCCTGGAAAGTTTGCATTGACTTTTAATTTAGCAACATGACTAAATCAGGTAAATTTCTCAAGGGATTTATTGTTATTTGCTTAAAAAAAAAGTGCTATTGAATCTCGGTGTGCATTTTAAAATCCAGTAATAAAATAAGTAATATGGCTGAAAAATGCACATTGGAATTAACTTTGACACTCTTATTTGCTTTATGTCTAGCTTTATCTTATGATGCATTATTCACTGGTAATATACAGGCTACTTTATTAAGTCTTAATCAAATGCATTTTATCATAAGTGTCAATTCAATATTTTGCTATTGTATTTCAGTTTTAAAACACTGAGCTTTTTGTAGGGGAATGATAAATGTAGAGCAGTTTGGTCAGGAAGGGACAGTTTTATATTGGCCTTTTGTTAAATTATCTATAAATTTTACATTCTGTTCTAAAATGCCTGTGGATTCAGTCTGCTTATATGAAACTGCAGAATTGAGGAAGCAAAGTGGTTCATACATGTTTGTCACATTTAGATGCATTGGTAAGTGTTCAGAAATATATCTGAATATGAATTAAGCCTTCTTGATCACTGAAGGTTGTTTACATTAGCACTATAGGAGTTAAATGTAGTGACATTTAGGCTGCGTCCCTAACATGAATTTTGTATGTAAAAATAGGAACCAGGTAGTTGTGTAAGTTACTGTATACAACTTCAGTTGTGTAGCTAGAGATAGATGTGGCTTGCATACATGTTTGCTTTTTGGACTCTTTAGCTAGATATTTGGGTTTGCATAGATGGTGCACTCAAAAAGATCACTTCATCTGCCTTGAGTTGGCTACGTAATATACAGCAACAATTCGTAACTCTTCTAAGTTAGCATGTTGGCACTCTTTCCAGCTTTCCTGGCAAAACCTAGTTGTGCTCTAAAAACTTAGAGTAGGACTACTAGCCCCATGTAGAGCTGTAAGGAGACTGTAGTTTTGCAGGCAGGTTAAAATAAAAGGTGATAATTCTGAATGTTCAGCACCTGAAGGCTTGCAGAATCTTCTTTACAAAATACAAATATGTCAAATGGTTGCTTAACAATCTCCCATATGAGAAGCAAGAATTAAGTGGTTTTCGTGTCACTAATCAATTTGTTACTCCCATAAATTTACATTTCTCTGCAGCAACAAAGGCTTGTCTGACTACAAAGCATGCTTAAAAGCAACTGCTATTTTTCATTAGGAGGGACCAAAACAGAGAGCGAACCATTTACTTGGGTTAACACAAAACCTTCCTTTTTCTCCATAAATTCTGCATTAAGCTTCACTAATGCTGATGGGAATTAGGCACATGTATGGTAAAGAACAAACCTCTGAGGTTGCAGCAGACTTTCACAAACAAAATAGATGATGTTTGCTGCTGATACTTTTTTCTTTTTTTTTTTTTGTGGGGGGGGGGGGGGGGGGGGGG
>JAVJGJ010000032.1:8201902-8291235 GCA_035590215.1 Microhierax caerulescens
TTTTTTGCCCCCCCCCCCCCCCCCCCCAGCCCCAGGCTGACTGAACTGTGTGGTAGGAATACACATCATGACAAACACAGTAGCATTTATAGTAGTGTTAGGATATTTATAAGCTCAGAATCAGTGTAGCAGTTGCAGTATTGCAAGTTCTGGCTCTTTCATTTCAATTTTATGGCCCTGAAGATGTGGTGTCTAGAAAAAATGAGGACATCCATTCTCGAAGAAGAGTTGGGAAGTGTATAAGTATTGGTTCTTACTTCATTTGTTTATAGAGCAGAAGTTAAGGCAGAGGATAACTGACCTGCGTAGGGCATGACGCGGTTACATCGCAGAACTGTGACATGCAGTCACGTATCCCAGTGCTTCTCTCTGTCAGGCTGTGCTTTCTGCTGACTGTGTGCGCATTTTCAATGACCTGTACCAATCCAGTCCTGCCATCCTCTAATACGCAAGTCTGTTTAAATGAAGTGATGCCCGTGTGCAGAAGCAGCTTTTAACTTGTAATAAAAGGCAGTTTAACTATGTGGCCTGCCATTCCTTGCGTATAAGCTGTCGGGTGCTGGTTTTCCATATGTGCTTGAATGAATGAAATTAGGCCGATCTAAAAGAAGTGAAAGAGCCTTGCTCTGAGCTATGAACAGCAGATGGAACAGTGTTAGGGTTGACATACTTGACTTTTTCAGCCTTATACATGATATTTGCTCCTATACGACCACTTTTTAATGTAATCTTAACAGGTCTGCAGGGTTGTTAAGACAATATAAGCTATAAGAAACTTGGATGGCTGTAGCTTGAGAGTAGTTAGAAATACTGTTCTGAGAGTGGTGAAAATATGAAGTTCACTTGCAAATTTTTTAAGGCAATTTAGATGGTAGAATGGAAGTAGATGTCAGAAAACATGAATTTTCACTGTGAATTTTATTGCTCTTTTTATTTAAAAATAACTTAAATAATTTAAAAATAAAGCAAAACTGATTCAGGTGGTAATGGCTCTGACTCTATCCTTTTTGGAACGTGCACCTGTGGCTCAATAGGAGGCTTTCCTAAATTCCTACTTAAGCTGCTTGGGGTGGTTAATAGGTATAATTTTTTTCTTTGCTGGCAGCACTATGGTTTGAGCTGTGTGGGAATTCTACAGATTGTCCTTTATGAAAACAAGGCAAAATCCCCAAGCCTCAATCCAGCTGGGAAGCTGCAGGTTCCTGGATTGAGCCTGGAAGGCGCTCTGAGGCGGTTGGTGTGCCTCTCCTTATTGAACACCCTGATGCTGAATTTGAAGGCTACGATATGTTGATATTTATTCTGGTTTCCTTAAAAGACTTCATTATTGTACTGAAGCTGTGCAGAAGCTTCTCAGGCCTTTGTAAAAGGTATATGGTTGTGATACCTCAGCAATCCATTCATCAGACTGCTGGTTTTGGTGAGTGTTGTTTGAACTTGATCCTTCTGCAAAAAGGGTTTTCTCTGAACAAAACAAAGTCAATGAATAGAATGGGGAGAGAAGTGAACACAACAAACTGTGGATTTATATGGAAAAATTGGGATGGCTGTCTTAGTTACATATAGTGCCTTTTCTTTTTTTCTCTCCTGGCAGTCATCAGACCCCTTTGTATTAAAAAACTTGACAGATGCAATAATGTTTTCCTTGCTTCACCTACTTCATTTTTACAGCTTCCAAAAATTCAGTTTCACTACTAGCAATAAGCTGGCACCACAACAGTGTTTAAAGTCTCTTAATAGAAGAACATAGGAAAGCTACCACAACCTTTTGTCTGTCTGTGCATTCCTACTATCAGTTAATGTACTTTAGCCTACTCATTGCTTTTAGTATTTTGCCAGTGGGATTTACAGAGGTTTTTCTCCAGCTTTTCTTCCTTGTAGAAAAAGATTTTTAGACTTGAAGGTGCCTCTGGCATTGCCAAATGACTTTTTTTCTTTTCTATATTGAAGTAAAAAATAGTATAAACCTAAGCAGTGACTGACTGAAAATT
The DNA here is from genome assembly GCA_035590215.1 of Microhierax caerulescens. Taxonomy (NCBI): domain Eukaryota; kingdom Metazoa; phylum Chordata; class Aves; order Falconiformes; family Falconidae; genus Microhierax; species Microhierax caerulescens. Next base: position 8,203,894 of record JAVJGJ010000032.1, read on the forward strand.
TGCTAACATGTCAGACTTCTGATTTGGGTTCAGACAACAGACATCTCTGTAGACTGAATAAAAGAAAACTGTTGTTTCCTAAGTGTATGCAGACGTTTTTTGGATTGGTTTTAAATAAACCACGTTATTTTGTGTTTCTCTATTCATTGTTCTGGATTCATTCTGAAGAAATGAGACTATTGCTTGACCTGTCTTGCAGAGAAATTAATGGCTCTCTTTTGAAAAATGTATACAATTTCCATAACCAAATATTAAGTGTTAGATCTATGCCACGGTTGCACAGGAGTGCTGGGACGAGAGAGTGAGCTTACTGCTTTTTATGGGGCTCTGCCACCCTCTGAAGTAAGAGTGATTTCTAGGAATTTCACCCATTATTTCCGTATCTTCTGTACCCTCATCTGTCCTTCGTGCACCACCTTTTTCCTGTTCTCCGTCGGTTACCCCAGCTGTGGGAGTGGCTGATGCTCTTGTGCACACAGTTATGTGAATTGCATGTGTACACATGGATATGCGTGTTTGAGCCACATATTTCAGATCCCTAGAATTACTAATTATCAGTATAAACACAAGTATAGAAGACTACAAATATTAAGACTATGGTATTTAAAACAAATGCTATTTTTTATTATTTCTTTATTTAAAACAAAAATATCCTTCCTGGGAAGCTAGGTGGCCTTTCAGAGCAAAAAATCCTTATCTTACTTACAAGTATGTCCTGTGCTGGGGGATCTATGTCAGGTCTTCAAAACATGAGCCCTTGGATCCTGAAAACATAATCTATTATGACCTGTGACAGTACTACCCTTCTAAAATGTGTCTTAAAAAAATATCTAAGAGTCTAGGAATAATTTGCAAGTGAAGTATACTTTTTTCCTTTAGGTTGTCGTAATTATTTTGGAGACTTGTCATGTATTCCCTGCTGAGTTCATGAAATATTAGTTTGCTTTCTTGAGGTTTCTCTGATGTACAAGGGCAAATTTGGATATTTGATCCTCTGGCTATAGCTGCTATTGATATGACAAACAGGTCTATTTGTGTTTCTGATCGCGCTGATAATGTAGTATTCAAATCCTTGATGACAAACAAACAGATATGTGCATTGTGTTTGAAAATAAGAAGTTTCTTCAAAAAAATCAGAATGTTTATATGATATTTTTCACTCATTATACTTTGAAATGTAACATTTATCTTGGCATTCAGTTTCACTCTGTACTCTTGAAGGCCCCTCTCTCATTTATTACTGTTAGCATACCAGAACAAATGTCTTTCAGATGTGAAAAATCAATCATCTCAGAAATGTCTCCAGTAGTTATTTGGGTGGATTAATGCAAGGTGTTGGGAGAGTAAGGTTGAAATGAAATGTCATAATTGAGCAGCACAACTCATCAGGGAAACAATAGTCAATTGATCACGGTTCCAGCTTGAGAAGCTTTTCACAAACCCAACCCCTCACCAAAAAAAAAAAAAACCATAAGGAAGAAACTCAGATAGTGATACACAATACATTAGATGCTGGAATGAACACACACTTTGTGAGTTAAGATCATTGAATACAGCATGTGGTTCTTCACTTCTCAGATTTTTTTCATTGTTGGCTCTGTTTTCAGAGCTACTTCATAGTCCTCTGGAAAATAGAAAATGTAAAGCCAGTAATAGACTTATTCTGTAATCTCTAATGCTGGAGTGTCAAGTGCAAAATCTTTCTCATGAAGTCCACGTGGCCTTGGCATCTGTAAAGGAGAAGATGAGTGGTGATGGTCTTGTCAATTGAGAGTTGTAGAAAATATATTTTTTAAACTAACAGTACAAATCAGTTGTCTACAAATACTGAGGGGTTTAGCAGATTTGAGGTAAGATAAATCTTGTGTGTTGCTTAAGGGAGGTTGTACAGATATCAAACGTATTGTAACAAATCCTTTTTTTACCCTGTATAATGCAATAGAATAACTTAGCAATTGGGAATCACTCACATTTACACTATTCTCTGCAAAGTCAAGTGAAATTATGAAAACACATTGCTAACTCCTGCCACGTTATGGTTGTCGTCTTCAGTGACTGAAGCTTCCACGAGAGGGAGGAGGAGGGTCATTAATATATTATTAATAGAATAATGTATTATTAATATAGCAAATTTTGAAAGCAAAGGAACATTTTATTATACAAACATAACCTCTTCCCCCAGTGTTCTGATGGTCTTAATTTAGTATGTAGATGACTTTTCCTTTGCAGCATACAAATAAATTTGGAGAAATTAGAGATGTGTCCCCATGTTAGGGTTTATGGTGCATTTTCAGTGAAGGAATATCTACATTTTCCAGTATGTATGGGTCAAACCCTGAAAGAAATATTTTTGATAGTGAAATAGGTTTATCTTGGATTGGGGCAGTGAAGTACTGTTAATGCTTGGAAACCTTTAGATTTTAGGGCCAGAAAAAACCACCACGGACTTGTAATATATGTGGCTCCACTGTAACTCTTAAGATTCACGGCAGTGAATCTTAGAGAGCCATGAGGCGGATGTTTTGATTTTTTTTTTTTTTTTAATATATATAACTTATAATATCCCATGACAAGGGTTAGTTTAATTTGCATTGTAATGAGCCATTCTTTCTCCAGAAAGTGTCAGTGAGGGTGAAGTGTCTGTATGCAAACTAACCACAGGTCATATTCTCTGAAATCTGAGTGCTTTTGTGGAAATTGGGAAACTAATTATTAAATGCCAGTTGTCATTGCTGCAAACTCTTCAGACTGCAAGAGAAACAAGATTCTAATATAAAACACAAAGCAGAACATAACAGATATTTCAAAGTTAACCCTGAGTTGAAAGGGAGCAGGGGGAAAAAAAGCATTGTTTGATAGTATTTTGACATTAATTCATAGAATTGAGTTGTGCCCTGTGACCTTTTTATGGTGCAGATGCAAAAGAGGGAATTGGGGCAGGGAGGGGAGGGAATGATGGAAGGAGGGGAAAACTGAAATATTGATTTGGGAATGCAATATTACATACCTTTTCTCAACATGAGCATCACAGACCTCTTAGCCATTCTGGGGATAGACATTTAGGTCAAAATTTGATGTTTCCTCAGGCCAGTAATGTTCTGCTGAAATATTTGCCAAATATAACCTAATGGGGGGAGACTCCGGAGTTCAGCAGTACATATGCTGTGCAAGATCGGGGTGTGAACTGGACTCGTTAATGTTCCTGGGCTGCTACTTCTCTTTACCAGGCATATTCAGGGGGAAAACATGTTCCCATTGAGTTAAATGGCAAAATTCATGTAAAGTCTCAAGTCAGTCATCTTTTTTAGTTGTTTTCTTTTTTTTCTTCCCCCCCCCCCCCCCCCATCCATCTGCATCCATAGAAAATCAGGCTGTTGAATACAGTGTATCTTAAAACAAAACTGTTACAAAAGATGTTACTGTGCAGGCTTTTCTTGATGACAAATAGTTAATGTTAACTGAGAAGGTTGTGCAGGTTTGCTAAATGGTGATTTTTCTCCTTCCTTGCCCTCAGTTCACTTGAATGTGGATTGGTCCTCTTAACTGTCATACCCCCCACTCTGAATTTGATATCTGCATTCATTTGGGAACTTTCTGAAAAAGAGAGCACCAAGTGATCTGTATTTAAACCCTGTGTATTAATTTGGATTCAGCATTGTTCTGCCAGCATGCCTAAGCCCAATGGGCCTATGCAGCCACATATTACACTTGAAAGTATCGTCTTCAATATGAACTGTAGCTTCTGTTTATGAAAAGTATTTATAAATTATAAAAGATGAAACAATAAAATTCAAAACCACTAACAAATTAAATAGTTTTGTTTAGATGGTAAGTAATTCAGCATGGATCATTAAAATTAATTAGAACTGTGTGCTTATTTTGAGGCTGTAAGAATTCAAAGCAGATGGGGTTTTAAAGGAAAGGATAATCACCCTTTCCATATCTTGCAAGAGTTTTAAAAATAACTAAGACTTTAACGACACTCCATCCTATGTAAGGTTCCTTCCTCTGGTGTGGTAATACTGTAGTGATGCCTTTCCCTTCTATATAGCATCCCTTTAGGTGCCTCAGTGAGTTTTCAAACTTGCAGTTAAAGGACAAAGCTTTTGAACATACTGATCTTCCAATTAATAAACACGGTATTCTTGAAGTTTATCAAGACATTCCAATTATGAAATGATGACTGTTATGGAAGAAACAACAGCATGTAAGCTGGAGTGATTATTTAAGTGTTATATTAGGTGCCTAAAAATGTAAGTGTATTAAGATGTCTTGCTTTGTGTCCTGGTTGGATTTAGTGCAAACGTGTGCTTTCAGTATGCCATTGCCAAGCCTGGCTCGAAGTTGAAGTTGTAGAGCTGGATAAAGGCCAATGTGCAGATTGCTTAGTAAGTGAAGAGCACCCATAAAGAGCATCATTTAGAATACCTACTTAATTGTTTTACATTTTAGCATTCATATTACTCCCAGTTCCAAATGGCTGTTCTGTAATTTTCAGGTGTTATGTTGCCCTGGTAACTAGTCTGGCAAAGGGCAATGAGGTTTTGTTCTTGATATGGTAGTGAAGCTTGGTATCTGGGTGCCTATGGGAGCAGGCGGCTCCAGAGCAAGAACATCTGGTCATGCTGCACTCAGGTGGTGACTGGGGAAGCAGTGTGATCATGCTGGAGTACCTCCAGTGGAGTGGATGTCTGAGAAAGCCTCTGGTTTGAACCTTGGTCCAGTTTGGACTTAGTCCACCAGTTGTTCCATTTATTGGGATTAGTTTGTTTACAGAACATTCTTAAACTTTCATGATTTTGAATTTGAAATACTGAGCTAATAGAAATAAATGTTCCTGTTGTTTCAACATATGCCTTGGCAGTACTGTCTCTGTAGTTTCTGGCCTTTCAAAACAAATAGCCTATGGTCGAGTGGGTTTTAGGCGAGCCAAACTCCTTGCTAGAAGCCCAGGTATTTGAAGCTCACATAGCATTTTCCCTGTCCTACTTATTCTTAGCTCAGTGGCTGTAAAGGAAACCTTTGCCGTAGGCTGCTGAAGATGTGAGCTGTCACTGCGTCGGTACCCACCCATTTCCAGAGAATCAGAGATTGTAAACTAGAACTTTAAAGGTAAATCAATGGCTCCTGTAATCTATTAATTGACACCATGTAAGTTTAAAGGGAACATGCAGCGAGTCAGCTAGCCAAGTGTTGGTGGAGAGCCTTCGGAAGAACAGTTTTAAAATAAAACAGCTTTTACAAGTGAAGCAGCCGGCTAGCCCAGGCTATTTCATTTTCTGTGTGCTTGTTTCTTAGGCATGTGTTATCTTTGGGGTTGGGGGTGTGGGTAAAAAAAAAAAAAAAAAAAAAAAGCAATTCTTCTGTTTTAAATAACGTATGCAGTTAGTATTTCTTTAGTATGTTGGGAAATAAGTGCCAAAACAAAGATCAACTTTAACATAATGCTTTCTAAAAGTACAAGTAAGGTAATTCACTCCAACTGTAGGTTTTGTAACTTACAGTACTCAACCTTGGCCATCACGGTTTACAGGATCTTGGCCCTATTTGGGGCTGGTATGTACCTATTTTAAAGTGTTTTTAAGATTTGAGAAAAGGGATTTGAATTCCATGTGATTTTTGAGAGGCTGTGCTTCACACAGGGTCTTTTTGGTAGATACTGGACCAATACTTTATTTCCTTATTGTTTTATGGGGCTACATATTGTAAGCATGAAAGGGTATTGGTTATGACACCCCAACTTCTGTTCCTGTGAGAAGTGTTGAAAGATGTAACAGAGTTGGGTTGTACAAACCGGTAAGAGTCAAGGGTTGGACGTGCCTTGTTCCCTGTTGATCTTTTGTGTATATGTATCATCCTGTGTAAACCTGCTCTGTTTTTTTCCTTAATGACCTGGATGATGGAGTGTGTGCTTATTAAATCTGCAAGCATTTCAGGCTGGACCATGAGCACTGTGAAAAGCAGCGGTAGAATTTGGAGTCATCTCAAATTAGGGGAAGAACAACAGCACCCACACCACCCAAAAGGTTGAATAACATTCAGTGTGGATGAGCATTGTGCTACCAGCTTGAAAGAGCAGAAATCAGCCACCCAAAGAGCAGATGGGTAGGAGGGTTACAGGCAGGGATCTGGGAGTTACAGCTGATCACTGGCTGATGAGGAGTCAGTGAGATCCTGTTCTTGCACAGCAAGGCACCTGATTTAAAAGCATAAATGGGGCAATGGCCTGTCTCCCGAACTGTGGCTTTGTCAAAGTCTCAGCTTAGCATACTGTGCCAGTTTAGAGAGAGAATAACTATTTGAAGAAAGCTTGAAGGAGACTGACTGGAGGTCTAGAATAATGTGACTTTACCAGGTATGAACAGGAGGAGATGTTTAGTCTTTTCCTCAGACTAAAAGAGATGTAAGAATTCTTTTAATACATAGTTCTATAGTAAAGAAAGGGAATCTGGTCTGCCTTTGTGAAGAACAAGATGAGCAGCAACAGGGTGAAAGAAAGTTAAAGCCTAGGAAAAACTGCCTCTACAAAAAAAATTGCAAACTGGTGGAATAAAGCAACATGGGAAGGTGGTAGAATTTCCATCTTTGGGAGTTCTTAAAGAGTTAGAAAAACGTTTTTGGTTGGTGGTGATTGGTTGCTTTTTTTTTTTTTTTTAAAGACTGGCAAATAACTTTCCAAGATCACTGGCAGTCCTGCTCTTCTTCGACTGGGCGCTATTGTCTGCCTTCATTTTGTGTGAGTGGGATTTGTGCACTGGCAAATAGCTGGAAGTGTGAGAAAATGACCGAGTTCAGGTTTGCTCAGATTTTGTGTGTTCAGTTGTTTTGGAGGGTAGAATCATAGCACCGTTTAGGTTGGAAAGACCTTTAAGATCACTGAGTCCAACAGTTAGATGCAGAAGAAATGCAAGTGTTCACATCTCCTCTGAGTGGTAACAGCTTTTCTTGCAACTAAAGAAGGTCTTTCATAGCTTTGTAGGAGAGCCTTCGGCTGCAGTGAATTTCAGCCTGCTATATGTGTATAGTTATCCTGAGAAATTACCAAATTGTCACATGCAAATGCAGATTAAGTTATGAAAAAATGGCTTTAGAAATATTTTCTGTTAACACCAAGAGTGTATAGTAAGATATGAGACTTGTGAAGTACTGACAGAGTGAATTTGATAGCCTTGCCCATAGGTGAGCTCCTGATGGGCTCCCTGTAGTCAGTCAGATATTCTAAAGATAGCTTGAAATGAATAATGTTTTTATTTCATGGAAGAATATGAGATGAAGTTCATTACGAATACAGCAAGTAAGAAGGTCAGACACCTTGCTGCTTCACTGAAGAGTCTGATTAATCAACTGTTGATCTATAGTGAGAGAAACAATGTAATTAGAAAAATGGATTAACTGTAAGTAAGCTTAAATAGCACAGTTTAAAAAAAAAACACGTAAAGGAAATCCTCTTCCTCCAATTAAAATAAAAATAAATTTGGCTTTGTGAGCAGGGTACTTTACCTGTAGAGTTGAAGTCTTGTCTGGGACAAGGGAAGGGTGTATCTGCTAGCTCAGTGAGTGTGGTGATAACCACGTCACCATTCCAGACCTCTGCAATATGGCTATTACTGTGCTGGCAAGGAGACATCTGTTATCCTGGAGAGGAAGACAAAACCATTTGTGGTGGTGGTGGTGGGGAAATCTCAAAAAACCCCCACCCAACAACAAAATATTTTCTAGCCCAAACCTAACAACCAGCAACAAACAAAAATACGGTGCTACCCCCTATCCGGAGTGGTTTGTTTTTTTTTTTGTTTGTTTACTTTTGGTTTGTGCCTACAATTGTTGTGTAGGTTGGAGCAGGAATAATGCTGCGATGTGGAGGCTGGGGAACAGCTTTATCTGTGTTCTCTTGGGCCCAGGAAATGTCCAATTTGAGGTTGCAGTTCCTTTGTGACTCCAAACTGCTACACATGTAGAGGGGAATGTAGTATGAACAGTGCATGAATACAACTTAGAAATTAGTCTTTTTCCTACCTGTTCTCTACCTTGCTATAAACCATTGCATCTCCCTCTCCAGCAGAGTAAAAAGTGGCTCTTTTCTCTGCCTTCTCCTCATTTCTTTTTTTTCTTTGCCCTGTTTAGCATGAAGCTTGCTGGGTTTAGGAAGGCAGATGGGTGTCTCTTAGTGAATGAGAGAAAAGCTTTCATTTATTTGCCTCTTCTGAACAGGAACACGTGGACATAAATGCTATCCTACCTGACTGAGAAACAACATTGTGTTTTCTCTCCTCCCCAACCCCGAGGTGATCTGGCATGTTATCTGCTGAGACCCTCCCTGATGAAGACTGCTATTATGCAGTGAGCAGCCCAGCTGTGGTGAATTTAAAGAGTCACAGGTGCAGCAGTTAAAGCAGTCAGCAGGAACTGAAGGACTAATTTTGCTGTATGAAAGACCTGCAGGAATAGCTTGCAAGCCATTTAAGCTAAAAGCTGTAGGAGGCTCAATTGGCTGTCTCTCCGTCTCAGGACTTGACTTGTATTTCGGTAGCACTCAGTATTTTTGGAAGCTTAGCCCAACTTCGTTTCTGTTGTCAATAAATGTTTCATTTCATCCATTTTGCATTTTATATGCATCATCTCTTCTCAAGGCTAACCTACTTACTCAGCCAGTGACAACCAAACCTTTCAGTGTGGTGCCTTCTCAATTATCAGCACAGAAGTAGCTGTGGGCTAGAAAAGCCTTTCTGGTTACTAACGTGTGACTGAGCTCTCTGTGTGTCTTGCAGAAGTTTGGGGTTGCTTTTTGTTTCTGCTGGCCATTTGTTCTCAGCTATTTTCCTGCGAGGAGCCTTGTTTTATGTGCTGATGAAGGCAGGACATCTTCCTCACAGCCTGTTTCCTCGTATGCTTCACTTACCTCACAGCTTTCCCAGACTCTCTTGCCCTTTTCTTTCTTTGCCTTGCAATGACCTTCTCATCTTCCCCCTCTCTCCCTTTTCTATTGTTCTTTGCTCTTTTTGGGGGGTAATTTTTTTTTATATATTTTGTTGCATCTCCCTGGGCTGTTCCCAACTCCCCAGTGTCTCCATGCGTTTGTGATTGTTTGCCAAGTGCAGGACATCCAGTGGGGTTGGCCAAGATGTGTTTTTGCAGCTGTGGTGTGAATCCAGAAGGGATGTTTTGGGCATAGAAGCTGCTATCTGCTTGCCACTCCGTATGTGTGAGTTCCCATGTCGAGCACCGGCCCCCTGCGAGAGCAGAGGGACACTGGGAAAGGGATTTTGAAGCGGTCAGCTCTTTATCCATAGTATAGGGATTATGCCCACAGTGGGTGGGTTAGATATACAACTTCCCAGCTCTACAACTTTTATCTCCCCTGTATCTAACAGTGCTAAATTCCAGTAGGATTTCAAACAGCGAACACACTTTTGTACTGAAGTTTAAGTCAGTTATAGGTTAGATTAAGCCACTTTCTGTAAGGAGGGAAAGTATGCAAAGATCTTCAAAGGTCGCAGAGTGGGAGGTGATCAGAAGAACAGACTGTGCTTGCAGCTGTGTGCAGCTGCCAGGGGATGGTATGTCAGGGTATGGGCTGACTCGGGGCAGGGAGTGAGGCAGGGCAGTGGTGGTTCCAGTTCCTGTTCCCTTGTAGCTGGGGTGGTTGGTGGGGTACTGGTAAGAGCTCAGAACTTGCTTGTTACTGTGTTTTTTCTGCAGTTCGCTACCCTGGCATGTCAATGCTCTGGGAAGTATGATGTGTTGTTAAGGTGACTGATTTCTGAGAACTTCTGGCAGGGGAAGCCATCCAGCGTGATGGATCCAGTCCAGAAGGTGGGGAAGGCGAGAAGTGAAATTCAGCGACTGGTTTTGAGACTTGAGCCAACTGGTGCAGAATGGTGTGCTGTTACAGCTACGGGCTGGTAGTAAAATAACACAGTTGGAAATCCTCAAATGCCTTGGATTGCTTTTAACTTGGATGGGGTTTTGTACTGGTCTGTTTTTCAGCTGAATAGTCCTTATTTCGCAAGGGCTGGATATGAAACTTGGGAGGAAGCTCTAGGCTGGTTCTGGCAGTGGTGAATCTGAGCCTCTGAAAGTAGTGACAGAGCTGGCTGATGCCTACAAGGAGAACAGCAGCGTCTGCAGGCAGCGGGTGGCTGTCGGGGTCTGTGGAACACACTGTCAATTGACAGCGGCCCCAAAAGGGAGCTTTTTTCCTTTTTTTTTTTTTGGGGGGGTTGGGTTCAGATTCCCTTTAGCCTTATTCTGCACAGCCCTACTGTGAATTGTTCTCCTATTTTAATTCCAAATTAAGACACTGAAATTTTACAATTGTCTACTCTCTTGAACACTGTGTAAAATTTGTTTCTAACTCAAATATAGTGTGAACAGAAAACTCAGTGGCTTTTTTTTTTGTGTTTGCTTTGGGGTTTGTTTGTTGGTATTTTTGTGTTTTGTTTTTTTAACAGGCATAGAAAATTTCTAAAACATATGAAGAGATATGAAGCTGCTTAAAACTTAAATTTTGAGATAAATTTTCTATGAAATGACATTAATCTTACTGTTTTCTTTAGCAGCAGACATTATTTGAAATTAAATCTGGCTGTAAGTCTCCAGAGCTAGATATTTAATTTCTATCTTTAAGACGTCCCACGAAAATCAAAATCCAGTGAGACTTTTGATTGCTTAACATTAAAACATGCCATATGCAATCATGGTTCCTATCATGTTTTTCAGCCAAGAATTCTGTTTATGGTAATAGGGATAAAGTAATTGTATATTCTAAGGGGTTATAGTAGTTTGAAGTTGATGGCTTCTGGTTCTTCCTTCCTTTTTCATGGTTTCATTTTCTTTTGAAATTTAAGGTGGCTATGTCAGAACAGCTATGTTGAGTCGGATATTTTTTTACCTGCAACTTATTTAAATAAGTTTTCTGTTTCTCATTTTCATAAAAAAGTAATTGTATAATTGACTCATTCCACTGTTTAGGGAGGCCTTATTTGCAGTTTTGGTTAAATACATCACCTTGTCTTTTGCTGACAAGTTCAAGGGGAGCCTTAACATTGTTTGTGGTTGGGTTTTATTTGCTATTTCCCTGCTTTGTTGTGTTTCTTGATCATTATTGAAATAGAATTGCTGGTGAAAGCACGGAAATGTCATGTCTGTGCAATGTACACCGAATCTGGCATACGTCAGAAAAGGTTGAAGTTCTGACATTCTAGTGAGTTAAATTGCTCAACATACCTGTACAATTATTGCTGCTGCGTTGAGGGGGAAGAGGGGAATGTTGGTCTGACCTTGCAACTGCGAGGTTAAATCCTGCTCTGTGCTGACTCAGACACGGGATGGTGGCAGCTGAGTAGTCAGTCGTGTGTGCCAGTCCACCTGTAGTGTTACAGCTAGCAAAGTAAATCATACTATGTAGAAGTGACAGTGGCTTTGTGTTTTAGATCAGCAAGCATCAGCTTTAATGGAAACACATGTGAAAGAATCCAGGGCTTTTTTATTGTGGTGTGCAAATTGTTTTTTCCCACTATTATTTAACAAAACCAAAATAAATAATGATAAAAAAATACTCCGCTCATACTAGACTAGACACCAAGACTAGAATTCAGTCTGGTGTCCCTTTTAAAAATATATATATAGGCAGGTTTTCTAGATAACAGAAGAAATAGCAATTTTTGAATGTGCAGTGCTGTCTTCAGTGTACTTTTGCTCACACACTAACATACAGAATATAAGGGCAGAAATCAGTGCAAAACTATTCCAGTAACTAAATGGATCCCTATTAGTTTTCAGGCAATTGGTTTTTACTAGGCATATGTATCTGTTGTCTGCTCTTTTGCTGTGGGTGAGGTGGTATTTCCAATTAGTTTTTTAACTGTCAGTGGTTTACTGAGCATGCTAAGTTATTGATTATGCTTTACACAAGGAACAGGGAGGGGAAGAAAAGTATTTTTCTGGTCCAAGTGAAAGCTGAATTTTTCTGTTATGCTATTGTTACAGATGACTGTTCTAATATGTTGATTTTTCCCAGTGCCATTGCTTTTCATTATTAGCTTTAGGCTTCTTGAGAATTTCATACTATAATCAGTTTGGCTTCATGGAAAATTCCGCTATATTATTTCAGCGATGCAGAGAGCACCCATATAACGGGTAGAAGAAGAATGGTTTCCAATTTTATATTTGATTTTTACTGCTTTTCAGGTAGCAGCATCAGTCCTGATTAGGCTCGGTCAAATAAACTCAAGGCTATGTTGGGGCTGTGATGCATAATGGAATGCATGAGATTAATCCATTTTGTTACTGTAAGGCACAGCTACAAACTCTGCCCCTTCTAAGACTTGTATTCAGAATATATTGTAAGAAGAAAATAACACTTTGTATTTATATCTTACCTGCTGAGCCATTTGTGTTTCACCAAATGAAACTGAATTTGTAAGCCACTGAAAGTGACTAAAATAACAGTGGCGATAGCGGGAAAGTCTTGTATTGCAGTAAACTTAAGTCTATTGATCTTGAAATGAAGGTTCAGTGGAAAAGTTGATGGAAGTAGCAAAGCACAAAAAGACAAGCTGCACAACTGATTTAAATGAACTGGCTGGCTGTGAACGTTGGTGTGAAAGAAATGCTAATGCGAACAGTGCAGAAGAACAAACCACAATGGAGAAAAGTACCGTCAGTATTGTGACTTCTCAAGTATACATAAGATACATTTTCTTATGGAAAAAGAAGTGTTAGTGGTTAGTCAAACTAAAGTGTTCTGCGATGTCTGTGAAAGCAGGAACAGAATACCTAAGCGTTCTGCACAAAAGCCACTTTTGAGTATTTAATGACTGGAAGTCTTGAAACTTCGGAAGTATTTTAAAGAGAAAACTATGAACATGATCATGCTACTCAATCATAATGTGTATTGCAAGGCAAATGCAATCAAAGTCCATTATAGTGTATCACTGGGAACAGTAAAACAATGTCAACTCCAAAGAAACTTTGAAAATAGCTGCAAAGCATCTGTAGAGAGGATGCAAATTTCTGTTACGCTCCCGTGAACATGTGGCTTATGGAATATAAAGAGTTGGACTATGGGAAGGATGTCCTTTAGAAACATAATTGACTTTGAGTGAAATATAGGTAAAACTGACATGGCATCTAACGATTTCAGGCAAGTCAGTTGCATCGAGTGAATCACGCATGCTTTTTCAGAAATGTACTTCTGAGGTTGTAGCCTCACTGTATATGCACAAAGGGTGGAGCTGTTTTCCTGCGAACGTGGCTGAGCAATTGGGAACAATCAGAGGATAATTCCAAGAACAGTGGTTGAAGTTGATCAGGGAAGATCTGTCATGAGAGATAGCACATGGGTCATGTATGGCAGCCTTTCAGGAACAGGCGGAAAAATGCAAGGAACAGTCAGAGAAGCATTTTTATTGTCAACGTTTTTATCATCAGTATAAAACCTCAAAAAATTATATATTCTCTCAAGCCATACGACATAGGTGGTCTCCCATAAGACTACTGAATTTTCTGACTTCACTATCACAGGTAACAAAATACAGAGATAGAGGAAGATAGGGAAGGTGATAACCAGAATTATCAACGACAAAAACCTTAACCCAAAATAAAGATACTGATGTATCTCTATCCAGTTGCTAAAAGGCTGGTGTCAAACAGACTCTTAAAGTTGCATAAATATATGCTGCATGAAAAAAAACATGTGATATACGTTGGTTCTTTAGTGAGCTGTTGAGAGAATCTGTATCTTGCTTTCCAGTCACATCCATCCAGTATAGCCAGTGAGGCTTGCTGTATTTGTCATTTGGGTTTAGACTACAGATTTTAGGTGGTTTTATGACTGAGGTTTGAATTTTAAGGGGAAAACTTAATTGCATTTGGGAAAGAAATCATTGTTCTGAAGTGTTTCTATTTGTTTCCACTTGCCAGTGTTCTGACCACCACAGAAGCCCCTTGATGTGCCCCAGGTCTCTTCAAGTACTGGTCTGCTTCTGGTTTTCATAAGCGCTTCTTGATCTTGTGTGTATTCAGTGAACTTCACTTGCACTGTACATAAACTACGCAGCTGCAGATAGTGGAGAGATGTGTCAGGATTTATTTTTAAAAATGCTTTTTGGCCTTCATGTAAACAGTCTGGGGTGACCAAAATTAAAGGTAAAGCATAACCCAGAATGAAGGGTCAGCATCTGTGTAAATTTGAATGCCAAGCTCATGTGTGGCCACATTGTATCCTCTGCAGGAATGTGTGTCATCATGTGGTTTTGCAGCATTAAAACACACACACACACACAAAAAAAAAACCCCAACAAACCAAACCCAAAACACAATTAAACCTAAATCTTTCATTTTACTAGTATAAATACATTTGCATAAGAAACAAGTAAGAGTTGACATCAGATTAAATATAGCCAGAAATCCTTATAGGCATCTACATACTGAACAACTGGTTCCTGGCTCAAGACAACCAAATCAAAAGCAAGAATGTGTCCCCTGTTGTGCTATAGCTTTATAGTATATATTTAACCCATGTCATTCTGTAGTTTCACTTTTCTTCGGGAACTTAACAGCTGAGTAATTAACCTGTGTTTCAGCATCTATGTATTAACACAGTCAAGCCAACAGTTTTGAGCAGAGAAGATGCATTAAACATGTTAGGGAAACATTTTGAATGAATTCTGCTGCAATTGGAGAGGATTGTAGCATGAAAGCACAACAACAGAAAGTTCAGTGCTTTAATATCTAAAATTAGCTATCGCTGTAAGTGCTAATTGAGTAGAAATGTGTTTTCAAAAAGCTGCTAGAAAGTGTATATTCGTATGATGACTCCTCCTCTTAAACAGCTCTGCTTTTATCCTTGAAGGGTATTGCATCAGCACAGATCAAAGTCATCAGACATATGTTGCCTTACAAACAATGTATCTATTTTCTTTTTTCTTCTAAGAGATGTGCCAAATAAAGAGAGTTATTAAGCTTTTCAAGACAATTTGAATAAGATGAAACTTGTCGGTGGTGTTGAGCTGCCAAAAACAAATGATATAATGTCATCATTAGAAGAACAAACTATTCCCCAAACAGTCTGTTGGGCTTTTATGCCAATCAGATTGCACTATATTTCATTCCTGAATACGGTCTGTAATTCTATGATGATTCCTTCAGATAGCAATAAAAATGATCCAGGTAGATCTGAAGCACTTCAGCATCTTGGCTTACGGAAGAACGAGGGGTCCATGTGATGTCAGTGGGGTTCAGACAGCGTTACCTTTACTGGTGATGACAACTGTGTAGCTGGTCTGGCTTCTTATTTAGCCCAGTGTGTCATCTTTGCTGCTTCTGTAAGTGCAGGTGGGCTGCAGGGGACTGACACAGCTTGGCTGAGTGTCTGTTTAACGTCCAGGCCTATGAAGTATGGGTGGAAATGGGTCATAATAAGATTCCAGTGAGCTTGCCTTTCGTGTTTCTTGCCATCTGTGTACAAATAGCAGAAGAAAATCACAAGCCATCATCCTTCAAAGATTTCTCTCTTCCCCCCCAGCCCCTTCCCCTCTTCGCATTGCATTCAGCTGCAGTGTTCAGAAGGAAACTAAATACCCAGATTATGTGTTATTTACATAGGTTGACATAAAGGACGAGAAAGCTGCTGCTGCTGCATTTGTGAGACTATGCAGTTGCATCAAGACATCTTTCTTTGTTTAAAATAGAAGTCTGGAAGTGAAAAGATGAACTGCTGTCTTGAGCAGAACTGTGCTAACATGGTGAATGTGATGGTTGTTCAGGCAAATCATACTTCTTTGCAGAGATTATAAGGAAGCATAAGGAATTTATAAACTGCTGAAGTAATGCAGCTTGGGTTTATGGTGGTACAAATTGGCAGTTGGCGCTGAGAAGTATGGTTGGACAGATGAGATGAAAATGACTAGAGGGATGAAGGAAATGCAGGGCAGTAAGGCAAAGCGCGTGGTTTTGTACTGAGATGCCGTGGTTTAATTTCCCAGCGGCAATCAGTTCAGAGAAGCAAAGTATTTCAATTACTTTATTACTGATAATGTCTGAAACTATTTCTAGAAATTAAGAAAAAAATAGCTGGTTGATTTAGTTGACCTCCCTGGAAGCTGAAATGTGAAATCTGTCACTACAACATTTCCTTACCCGTTTCCTGTGTCCATGGTTTGTTACTGTAGGATCTCTGAAGAAATTTGACTTGACTCGTTTGCAAAGTGAAAGGCGATGTGAAAGCATTAGCTTTTCAGAAGAATCTCCGAACAAAATTGGATATATATTTGGGGGGGAGGGAGAGAAAAAAGAAAAGAAAAATGATAGCCTGGGCTTAATACCCTGAAAGATATAACGATACCAAATCCCACTACCACCCCCACCCCCCAGAATGCAGAGGGGTTCAGAGATGGCAGATCTGGCACTGGAAAATCTGACTACTGTAAAAGTAGTCTGATCTTTATACAGGATTACAGTTTTAAATCATTATTAGAAGTTTCTGATGTCCTGGAATTGGGAGTTGTTCCCCAAAGATGTAAACTAGGAAGGGGTGATATTTTTAAGTCCAGACTTTTGATGTGTGTGTAGTCCAAAGCACATTCACTTTCGCTCCCCTGCTGTATTTTGCTGTTCATGCAGGTTTGCACTCTCTCATTCCAGAGAATTAGTACCTACTTTGCAATAATATCAGAAAGCATTCGGTTACTTTTATGTTTGAAATTTCTGAGTTAGCTGGACAGCTTTATGAAACATCCAATCCTGAACCTATGACTGAAGAATATAATATGAGAGATGAAGCGAGATGAAAGTCTAGAAATGTGGCAAAAAGTAATTTTTTTGAAAAGAAAATATTATGCATAGCTTGGATTTAGTTACTTTCTGAAATGGTACAACATTTCCCAAACAATAATAGAAGTCACATTTTTGCATAGTTTGCAGTTTGACATATTTGGGCTCTGATAGTTTCAAAAAGTAAAACATCCCACAAAACCAGTTGAAAGCAATTACTCAGACTGTAGCTGCAGAGCAATTGATTGTGCTTATGTGTCATAATGTTGAGGGCGCTTCCACATTTTTATTCCAGGAAAGTATGTTTGTGATTACCTTTTTCAACTCTTACTGTGGAAACACATTCTGGCTCTCTCTGCACACGTATCTGTGATTTCTGTATGGCCATAGATGCCACAGTAAGGATTGAGTTTCTCTGTATAGAGGGAAGAATAAAAAGTTTTCCTTTTTTTTTTTCTTTCTTTTCCTTTCTTTCATGCTGAATATTTATAGGAAGATTCTTGACCCCTTCTGTAAAAAAGGACAGGTCTGAGTCCACAATTTGAATTCTGGAAGAGCTGTAGGAGTAAAGGAAGAAAGCAGTTAGGAAATTCCTCAGTGCCACATGTATGAGAAAGGGATCTGCGCTTGTAATCAAATAGCGTGTCTGTCTTCGTTGCGCCAATCCTCTTGCACACAGCGTTGTTAGGAGAGAAGTAACTGTCCTGTGATCAGTCTTCTCATATGATTGCATTGTAAAACCAAATTAGTTATTATATGGGGAGTTAAAATTAAAGACAGGAATTGCTAGCCTTGTGCTCTTGCAAGAGTGGATAAGCTAGTTAAGGACTGTCCCTCTATAAAGTGCATTTAATACTATGTTTACTTGATATGCAAAATAGATGTAAATTTATGTAAATATACGCACAGAATAGCTTTGACCCTCAGGCTGCTGGTAAAATGCCAGCCTGGCCCTGGGTACTACAGCACTTTCGATCTCTATATCCTGGCAATTTCCCGGGATTATATTATTATTTGATTTTTAATGCGAGTTTCAACCACTTAACAGTCTGATCGGTTTCCCTTTTACCACCAGCTTTGCTCGCGCAGAAGTAAACAAACATATTTATCACCCCTGGGATCAGTAAGTGCTAATAAAGTTGCTGTTGCTTGCATTTTCGGTTTGCTTTCATGACAGACACGTTGTAAATGAACTAGTAACGTTGTACTTGTGCCACAGCTGAGGGAGAAAAGAAAAACTCCGTGCCCAGCAGCAGCGCTAGGGTAAAAGCATCGCGGTGGCTGGGCTGGACGGGCCAGTCCGTGGTCCCTGTCCCGTGCGTTAGCCCTGCGGAGGGTTTCTTGATCTGGGGAGCCCCTGTAGCTCACGGAAACCAGCTGGCTTGGTGGCATTTCAGACGGACGTTTCAGATGCCTTTATTTGGTTTGGGTTCCAGTAACTCTGTCCTTGCAGGGGAGGAGAAATGAGTCTGTAACAAACGCGAGCCACTGTGGGGGTTTTGTTTGCTTTTGGAAAAGTTGGCTACAGCGTGCCAAAGCTGGCTTCATTTTTTGGAAGGAATGCCACCTGTTTCATTACATCTGGAAATCCTGTAATTACATTTCAGAAAGTGTGCTTAGATGTCTGTCCTTAATTGTGTTCCTCTGGGAATCCATAATAATAAGTTACTGTCATTTAAAAAAAAAAAAAATTAAAAAAAAAAATCACTCTGTGTTATATCATCATAATGCAGGAGACCATCATTCATGTTTGAATTCTTAGGTATTCCAATTCCTGGTCTCAGCTATGCCTTTTAACTAATTTTCTGTTCCTGGCAGAAATTTCCACTGGAAGTCCTGTGTTAGAAGTTTTAGGTTTGGGATTCTGGAAGCCACATCTATGGATTTACTTGATTGCTGGAGATTAACAGAAGTTACTTTTTGCAAAGGCAGCACTGTGTGGCCCCTGAATTTCTTGTGGGCTAATGCTCGTTTTGTGGTACCGATTGTACTGAAGTACAAAAGTAATTTCCACATCAATGTGTGATGCTTGATTTATAGAACAAAATGTTATTGTCTCATTTGTCCACGGAAAGTATTTCAATTATAGGCTCCCACTCATGTAATCAAGTATGTGAAATAAATAAAAAGATGACAAATGAAACATCTCCCTGCACTCCAGCCAGGAATTTTAATTCCTTTTAAATTGGCAAGTCCACTTGTGTCTTTTGATTTTTGTAGTTTCCTTTGACAGTACAGTTATAGAGCTGACAATGTTTTCTGAATGCTGACTATCAGGTTTGTGTATTGATTCATTCTTCTCGCATTTGGTTTTCCCTGTTCTTACCAGTGAACTTGCTGTCCATCAGCTCATTTCAGGCCTTGGAAGCATGACCAAGCCTGTTCTCACACATGTCAGAGAACGTTGTTATTCAGGAACGTGTACACGTGGTGGGTTTGTGAAGCAGAAAGATCACGTTGCCTTCACACATGCATTAAAACAATGTACTTAGTGTGAGGTCACCCAGATAATACTTTGAAAAGCTTCCATGAAATAGTTATGAGAACAAAAAAAACCCCAAACTGTTACATCTCACGGTTGTGTTTTTCACCTGAGAATACTTCACAGATGCCTCTTCACATTGGCCCTTGGCTCCTGAGCTTCACCTCTTTGCAGCGTGCTGCCCTGTCCTCTGGTTTAGCAGCTCTGCTCAAAACCACTCGGGTGTAAAACACGAACCTGATGATAATGATGTGGGTGAGCCTCTTCCCGGAGGGCTGCCTCGTTGGTAGTGCTCCCCATGTACCTGAGGGGTCTGGAGCAGGAATAATTCCATTCCTTTAATACCACAGGCCTTTAGAATGGTTTGTCAACCCACGCTGTGACTTCTGTTAAGCCTTGTCACAACGTGATTGGTATTTACGGTACTGTGATGCCTCTTAGGGGAAAAAAAAAATATTCTTGTGCATACTCTTGTACTTGGTTTGTGTTGCTTTTGCGTGTTTAGTAGTTGTAAGGTTTTCTTGTTAGCCTTGAAGGTTACTTGCTAAATAAGCACCAGCTTCGTGTTTACTGAATGGAAAAATCTATTGCTAGAAATGGGGTATGGAAAATGAGAAATGTTTCCAAAAAAAAAGAATGAAAAGTGTAAAGCAAGTAGCTTTGAGCTAAAGATTTTTGAGGCTGTTGAAAAAGCAGATGACAGAATCTACTAGATTTTGAGCCTCCTGTTGGGCTCATACTTTCCTAAATGTTTTCCAAATACTAATCCATGAAGAAATTGAAAACAGTGTTTCTGTCTGGCTTTTAGAGCTGGAATGCTAACAGTGACATCATGGTAGCGTTACGTTTTGGAGACAGTACACAGAAGCACAGAACAAAGACTCTTTGCACAAAAAGAGAAACTCACTTTCACTGGTTTGAAAGGGTGTTTGATGCTTTTTACTGCCCTGGACTGACTTTGATTGTAAAGCCTTATAGCATTCTGTGGGCACTAAGTAGTCTGCAGTGCTGAAATAGCCTTTGTAATGAACAATGTCAGTGATTTTTAATTACAGCTTTATTTCCAGTGTTTTTTAATATTAAAAAAAATTAATAGTTTTCTTAACATACTTAGACATTTAGTTTCAGAGTGATTCTTACTGAAAAAGAGGATTATCGTTGTGGGGTTTTGTTGTTTCCTTGTAAGTGAAAAGGCTTACAGAGGTAAGTACTTGATAAGCAAAAGTGCCATCTTTATCTGGCAAGGTTGCTGTGATCTATCTTTGGAACAATGCTGAGCTGAATCAACGATTCAAAAAAAAAAAAAGGATTATGTAGATTAAAAAAATATGGTTCAGTTGTGTTGCCAATCAAAGTTGTCATTTGATCTCAATTATAAAACTCTTAAAAAAGCTGTTGCACTGATCTTTGACTGTAATGTATGATATCGCTCATTAGTAATAGCGTTCATGTAGCCGCTTAGCCAGCCTCTGTGGCTGTTGATGCCGGTGTATCAGCCACTGCCGCACTCTCAAAACAATGCAAAACCCCAGAGTCTCAACCTGCTACGGATAGGGAATTCTTGCCTTTTCTGTAAGGGTTTGTTTTATCGAGGCTTCCAGGCACATCAGACTTCAGTGACCTTAGCAGATAGTCTTGAACCCTTTGCTTTCCAAAAACTTGTTTCCACAAAGGATTTTCCCTCCTTCTTCCAGATACTGCTTCCCACCCCTTCTATTTTTAGCGGGATAGTGCGTGCAATGCTGGACTCTGGGCTTTATTATGAAGGAACACTTAAGTTGGCAGTGGTTTTCTTTTTTCTATTGATTTACTTTCATGTCACCTGCTTTTTCAGTAGCTCATTTCCATTTAGACTTCACTTAGTGGGAGTTGCAAAAGAGGAGGGAGTGTACTTGTGGTGAAAACCATGCTTTGCTCTTACTTGAACATTGTTAGGACCAAAAGTTGTTTGTTTGGTTGGTTTTTTAAAAAAAGTAATGTTATTTCTCTGCAGTAGATTCTTGTGATAAGACATTCTTCTGGAGTCCTCAGATTTGATGATCTTAATGAGACAATGCATTCAGGGGTCAGTATCAAGCTCTTGGTTGAATGGTGATTTTTGCTAAACACTTGCAGGGTTTACTTTTTCTCCTGTGCAACTGTGGTAGTATCAGCGTTTACAGAGACAACCCGTTCCTGTTCACCTCTGCCATGTTGCAGTGCTTGGGCAGGAGTGTGAGATTTGGTCCTGGAGGATGGTGACGGGATAGTACAGAACAGGCTCTGGTGAGAGAGAAACTTGGGGGGTAAACTGAGATGATGGTAAAACTCGTTTTTTTCCCAGAGCTGAATAAGTAAACATTGAAGTTAGTGTAATCTGTTTAGTTTCTGCTATTCCTTGTTGTTTAGCGTGAGGGTAAGAGAAATCCACTTAATGTGAGATGATGTGTATTATGAAGAAGAAAAATTTCAGCATTTATTATAACGCCTCTGTTATACACCCAAGTTAGCCACAGTCTGCTTCATTATATTAAAAAATAAAATGAGATATTCCTTGTGAATTGCTGGCAAGCTTCTAATTTATCTCTGATGTACATGTCAGACAGCCTTGCAAATAAAAATACTAACCTTCTGGATTTGTTCAGCTGCTGTACAGAAATGTATGTTCTTTAATTGTTCACTTCAGGATCACAGAAACAGAAATGCGATCTCATCAATATGCACTTGAGGCTTAAGAGCTCCATGCTGTTACATCTGTGTAATTTAGGAAGTTTAAAATAGGCTTTGCAGATGTTGGGAGTAACGGAGTATGTTGTTTACTTTTCATTCATTTCCATCGTATGTCATGCTCTATACATGAATAGTCAATCATATTGGAGTATATCTTCTATAAGGGTTTCCTGTGCGAGCAATGTGTCTTGTTTATAAATATTTAACTTTTGTTTGTTAATTTTGGGTTCAGCAATATTTCACAAGGGTCTCTTTCGCAACTGTGAAACACAAATTAACTTGTTTTATAGGTACCAAATGCTTGAATTATTGGTGGGTTTACCAGTATGGATGTCTTGCAATAGTACCATAATGCCTCTAAAATAAGGCAGTGTGTTTTCTCTTAAATATGTATTGAGGCAGCCAGAACTCAATACCAAAGATCAGCCCCTGCAACCTGGCTTGTGTTGCTGTGATTTAACATCCAACGTGCTGCAATTTCCAGCTATAATGATATCACAACAGAGTAAGAAACCTTAACTGTTAAAACTGGTAAGTTATAGCTTTACTTAAAAAGATTCTTTTGATTGGAAACTGATGTGACATCAGTTTTGCTGGGCAATATGTCTTTGGTAATGCTTTGAATTTCGCCTCAACATGGACTCCAATGAGCAAATTAATTAATTTTCGTTGCACTAAGTCAAGTTAGTGTATGTTATGCCTGTTAAACGCATACATGAGTAATTGATGCTGCTTTTATTACTGCCTGAATGTGCTTTTACCACTACAATAATGCTTCTTCTTTTATGTGAGTTCCGATTGCAGCAGTTTTCCACCTCTGTTTTACATACGTATGTGCTATGGTAAAGAACAAAAGCGAGATCAAATTCAGTCACAGACTTGATGTTCAGACTTGATCCACCAGTTGTTCTTTGATAGGCAAATTGTCCCTGTAGCTGAGGGAGGAAGGCTGAAAGGATGCTGTTGAGATGAGACGATGGGCTCTGAGAGAGTTCCTTGCCCTACTTCAGGAAAGTAAAATATAAAAATATAAAGCAAGCGTTTGCTGTAGGTATGATCAAATTTTCTATATTGATTTTACTAGCAACCACAGTCTGAGGAAGAAACGTTTGTATCTTAGCCAGCTGGAACTGCACTGGACTGTAACGTATTCATTCTGGATTTTTGGTGTCCATGTGTTCATAACCACAAATCTTGTTAAATTAGATCCAGCACTTGTGTTTGTGTGCAGTATATTATCTTTAAAAGATAAGCTGTTATACATCTACATATTTTAGTGTACAATCAGACTTTAGCATATAAATGGTCATCGTCAGTGCCAGGTTTTACTTATCGGTTGCAGTATTAAACTCATTCTAAACCATAATTTTTTGATTACATAATATTATGGGTATTCAGTATGCAAACAAAGAAATGTTTGGGTTTGACTTTCCTCCATATGCGGTGCTTTATTTGCATATTCTGAAACTAAAATTTGGGGGCTTTTAAATTTCAAAGTAACATGCTGCTAGCACTTAATATTTAAAATAGGCACAGAATGTAAGTAATTGTTTTATTGCAATCAACATATGTCTCTCCATAATTGTTTTGGCTTGTGCCCTGGTTGAGTTAGGCAGTGGCAACCGTGACTTTTAATAATCTCATCCCTGTGCTCTCCTTGCTTTCGTTACTATTTTTTTTATTAGTTGCAAAAGAATAGAGCTTTTAAGGATTTGTAGGGTAAGCTAATGTCTCCCAAGTTTTTTGATTGTAATGTGGCTTGGTGAGAGGGGGAAAGCAATAGCAAATATAAAGTTATTTGGGTTTTTTTTTTCTCCACTATGGAAAACAGCCCTGGAGAAACTAGTGAGTGTATGACAGTAGTTTTCCTTATGAAGCCCACAGAAACACAGCAATGATACCTCTCTAGTTAGGGACCTAAAAGGGGGGAAGTATTGCTTTGAGACTTACTGTATGAAAGGATCCTTACTTGAAAGGAGGAGCCCAGTTCCTTGGGCTTACTGGGAGAGGAATGGTAGTCTAGGTGGTGTCAAAACATGAAAAATAATTCCCAGCACCTTTAGGAATGAGAGGTTGGGTTATTTCTTGAAGATTACTCTTAATAGTACTGTCTTGCAGTGTTATACTCTGCCATTCACAGGCTTCCCTGTGAAATTCCAGGAGCTGGTCTCGGCATTTAATAAATTAGTGCTGCAACATTCTTGTAATCCTTCTCTTTCCCTCAGAAAATTACTACATTTATGGTATTCAGCAGAAGCATGTCAACTGGAGGGTGTTAGGGTTTGTTTTGAGTGTGAGGGCTCTGATGTGTTGCTCTGTCAAGACCTTTGATTTTGGAGCTGGCTCCCTACGTGGTCCTTCTGGATGTACTGGAAAAGCTCTCTTTCTCTGAGGCTGGTGATGGTTTCTTTGGTAAGATGAGGTTTTCTGGAGGAGTGTGGGGTGGGAATAGGGGAATGGATGTCATAATGATAAAGCTAATGGTCAAATTGTGCTCCAGCTGTGCGGTTTGCAACATGATCGCAAGCTGAAAGGATGAAATATATGAAATTACAGATCGTGAAAACATTTGTAAGAAGCAATGTTTCAGGGAGGCGAGAGGAAGAAGGGCAGAAGACTCTGGGCTTATATTTTTGTTAAATTGACTTTGAATGTCATTTTGGTGTGGAGCAAATTCCTGATGCTTCCATTATGGGCTAGTACTGCTGCTGCAGCAGGCACTGGCTGAGAGCACCCAGATCTGCCAAGGTAAACCAGGCGGCTCTGGAAGCTGCTGTGGAAGTATCCACCACGGGAGACAGAATGTCACCCTTAATGTTTTTAATTACAAAGTGCAATAGTGACATCCACAGACAGGAGGCATGGCAACAGAACATTTGTGACAACTGTCTTTGTGCCTCGCTGTGATGCAACTGTGCCCGGAAAGAGGGAACCAAGTAATAATACCAAAGACAGCCTTCAGCTTCGCTTTCTCCTCTTTCAAGATGGATGGCAAAATAAATGTGTAGTGATGCTGCTTGTTTCCTGATTATATATAAAAAAATATTTGAATGAGGGATAGCAGTTTCTGCTTTTAGTCTGAAACATGCTTCTGAAGATCAAATATTTCTAATGTGTCTTCAAAACCAGAGGTTTATTAGTAGCTGGGGAAACAGTGCAAAAGCTCAAATATGCTTAAAATGTAATATATGCCACCTTGGCATGAATCATTTTGTGATATGAGGTTTGATTCCTTTAATCACCTATGAGAACTTTCAGGAGTTGTTAACATTTTCTTTCATTTGTACAGCAATGTCATTCTCTGTTTTTTTGAGGAAAGAATAACCCTCTGTTGGCTTATGCAAATAAATCATCTCTTAATGCACTTGAAACAGAATGATTCCCAAAGGAAGATGAGTGGCAAATCAAACTGGCTGCAAATGAAAGTAACCTCTCAGACCAGAGTTACAAATGTTTTATTCAGATGAACAAAGCGTCTTTATTTTAGCACTTTAATCCATTTTCCTTTCACTTTTTTCCCAAATAGTACTGTCATCCTGAAATTACAAGAATTGATTGTTAAATTACCGTTGCGTAATTCGCCTTATCACTCCTCTGTAGACAGCGTTTGATTGAAAGTTCAAGTCTCTTGATGGGTATTGCTAATACGGAATTTTTAAAGTTTTGGGCAATATATTACGATTTTTGACAAAAATGCAAACAGTTTGCTACTTGGATGATAAACAATTAAGAGCTTTGCAAAAGGATCAAATGTGTTGTTTCTGATTAGTTAAAGGGCTGTGTATTCTTCGTGCATCCCAACCTGTCAGATTTTTCTCAAATTGCCTCTGTGGCTGCTTATTTACAATTCTGAGTGTTCCCTTTAACGTGGCCAGCTTTTGCGGTTACTATTTTCCAAGTTACTCAGGTTTCT
Source organism: Microhierax caerulescens (assembly GCA_035590215.1). Taxonomy (NCBI): domain Eukaryota; kingdom Metazoa; phylum Chordata; class Aves; order Falconiformes; family Falconidae; genus Microhierax; species Microhierax caerulescens. Next base: position 8,229,771 of record JAVJGJ010000032.1, read on the forward strand.
CTTCTCTACTGGTCTGCCATGAATTATCTAGGGGATAGTGTTTTGTAAACGCTTACGTAGTATTATCATATTTTTAATGTTAGAAGAATGTCATTGTTACGGTTAGAAAAAACCCACTACTTTTTGCAAAGGGTTTCCAGATAAGCCAATATGTTTCTGTGAAACTGCCCTCTGCCAGCTGTCATGGGTTATATAACTGTATTTATACCTTCAGTATTTATAGCGAGCGTTTTATCAGAAAGGAAAAATGCCGCAGGTAACTGTTGTATCGCCTTTGCCAGTTTGCAAAGCTGAATGAGAGACAATTGGCTGCTTTTGATTGTACGCGTGAGCTTTTTTCCTCTTTCCCTGAACCTTGCCTTGCCGAGCATGTTGGATCGCTGTGTCTCTGCCAGCGCTGCGTGTGTCTCCATGTTGGGGAGGATTTTTGATGATCCAGCTCTTAGCTGCCAGAAGTGTAGTCAATGAACTGATGCTCCCAAGGTCATCCCTAATGCGCGTGGGTGTATTTCCTTGCTGTAAACTCTGCTCGCAGCCATCCCAGGAAATGGAACTGCCTTTCATTTTTGGCTTTGGCTGCAGCTTCACACGAATCTGCCTCTTCACTTAAAGCTGGGGAGAGAGAAAGCTGACAAATGGTGGGGGTGGGGGAAGCAGAAACAATGCAGTTTATAAGGATGGTGATGTTAATTAAAATCCCAGCACAAAGTTTACTGAACACACACTGCACGGTTTATGCTAAGGTTTGCTAAAAGCACATTTAAGCACTCATTTGTTAATCACATTGTTGGTGTTTTTTTGTTTTGTTTTGGGTTTTTTTAGGCAAGGGATACTTGATGTCAGTAATAGAAAAGATTCATTCGTATCTCTAGATTGCAGTCAGCGCCATTCTTACGCTGTTGGTTTTATTCATTTTATAATGTTTATTTCTGATGCCAAGCGAAAGAAACACTAAATGTAATGAGGGGTTTTAAGAAGCATTTGAAAGCAACAGAAATTCCTGTAAATGAAAATCAGTTCTTTGTAAGGCAGAAGATTAAGATCCCCATATATATATATGTATACATACATTTATGTTTATAAATGTGTGAATGTAATGTATGTATTTTTTATTAAGCGAGGATCTACTTTTTTTTTTTCTGTGAACGCTTATACAGATGGCCTTTATTTCTTTTTTTATTTTTCTTTTTAAAGACAAGGTAGGTTTGTATTTGGACATATTGAGGGCAAGTTTTGTGCTTAGTTTTGCATGAATGGAAGCAGATACCAAAATCGTTGTAGTCAACTGGTCTGACTTTTTATGTCTCTTCTGTGCCACGTAGGAAGCGTTTGGGCTGGATTTCCCTGATGTATAAAATCATGTGGTGCAGGCACCGCTGTTGACATTAGCTGCTCCATAAAAGAGAGCATTATATTTGTCTGTGTGTTCACAGCGGGTTGTATATAATATACAAGGAACAGCCTCATTGGCGCAGCACCCAGACACTGGCAAGTCACATTTATCTCAGCGGTGTTTTGGCTACAACCCCTTTGAGAGTCCAGATAAAGCCTAATGTATCATATACTCTTATATGAACCTTTTGTCTAGAAAGTAAAAACTAAAGTCCCCAGTGTGAGTCGGGAGGTAGCTGGGGAGATGTAATCAGTCAGCTGTAGGCTGTTTTTATTGATTTCTTTCTTTCTTTAAATTCAGGACCTATGACTGTGCTATCACCAAGTCAGCAGCACAGAAGGATCATGACCTTGCTCTTGCTGAAGTCAATGGGAGTTTTGCTGTTGACTTCAACAAGAACACGTGTCCAAGGTGAGAGAACTGGCTGCAGATCTTTAACAGAAAAAGCCTAACACTTCTGATTTCTTTTGGGTAATATTTAACTGTTTAGGTTTCTCCCTCTGACTTCTACACAGGAAAGAGAGCTCTTCCCTGTGAGAGTTCATTGCAAGGCTAAATTTGAAGTTGTATGCTGTCGATCAACATGGCTTGGCTGCTCTCAAGCATCTTATTAATTGGTATTATTATTTCAGGTGCTGTAAATGAAGGATGCAGAGAAGCTTTGAAACTGTTGAAGGCTTTTTCCCCAATAATATAGTATTAGTGGTGACTTTGAAGATGCTGGGCACTGGTGGTTACTTAGTGCTCCTGATAATCGGGCTCATCTTTGGCAAACCAAATAATTAGACAGATGAATCAGAGGCAAGACACTGCTGTGTCTGTGCACTGGAGATGCACAGCAAGAACAAAGTCACTTACTGAAAGGGATTTTAAAGATTATTTTTTTCTGGGTTATAAGGGCAGGCTTACTCCCAGTGATTTGTCCCTGCCATCCTGTGGAAACTTATTAAACTTTTAAGGTGGGGAGTCTCTTACGTGACCCTGCAGGGGCCTGTTTAGCTGCAAGGACTAAGGTGTGGGTTGTTGGGGTTTTTTTATTATTATTATTTTATTTTCTTCCTGATAAACCACTGGCAGAGATATGATCCATTGAGAGAAGAGTTGGGAGCTGGCTTGGTGTTTTAGTATTTCTCTAGCTATGCTGGCAGTTGTTCGTTAAGGTTCTAAATATGCCACCTGAGACTTGATAGAATTGAGAGCAGGGTAATTATAATGAGGTAATGATTCATCCTAGGCCCTTATTCTGCTGCTAGAATAGGGGGCCACGTATGACTAAATCACAGACTGAGGTCTGGACTTGCAAATATTGTTTGTATTGCATGATAATTTTTTTAGGTGAAATTTATACCTTCATATTCCATTTCTATCTGTCTGCAGACAGACTTCCTTTACAAGTTTTTGGTGATCACAAAAAAGCTTTCAATACACAGTCTCCTCTGTATTTTGCTTTGCTTTTCTTTCATTTGGTTACTTGGTATGCCTCTTCCATTGCCTTCGCATCCAACCGGAGCAGCTCCTCAGTGAACAACCATCTTCTAGATCAAATACCCTTTTGTGTAGTGTGGATGCAGGAGCTTCTACAGTCTTTAAGGATAACTCTTTATTTGGAGAAAGAAAAACTAGGAAAAAGCCAACTCTGCCCCACGCAGTTTAGTCATTGGGTTTGTATTTTGATGATACCTTGTCAGAAGGGCTAAACTTTAATTTAACCCCCCCCCCCCAAAAAAAAAAAAGGGGTGGGGTGGTGAAGGCAGGTCTCGGGACTGTGCTGTACCTAAGAACGTGATGTTAATCTTATCCAAAGTAGTTTAATCACGTTTGTTGTGGCTCAGGACATGTAGAAAGCATCAACAATTACTATGTCCTATTGGTGCTGTGACCTGCCCAGTAGGTCTCGATGCCATGTAAAGCACTGTATTGGGTTTTTTTTCCCTTACTCTTGCTGGTATTTTGAAGGTGGTGAATGCTGTTAGAGTATTTAACTTAATGGAAAAATAAGCAGGTGTATGCTAAGTGACTTGCCCAAGACATGCAACCTGTCAGTACTAGAGACCAGAACAATAACTGGATTGTCTTGTATTCTTTATGTACATATATATGTGAAAAGTATTTCCTAAGCTGCTTGGAAGGAAATTCAGGGGAGACATCTTAATAATCTTTGCCTTTTGAGTACAGATTTCCCCGTGGTTTTTACTAATCTGAGAAAACAATGAATAGAGTAACATAAAATATTTTTTCTCTTGTGTTTGTGGTTTGAAAGAAGTTTAAAGCTTCATCTGAGAAATCCTGGCTGTTCAGAAATCCAGTTCAGTGTCTGATCCACAGCTTTCCAGTTTTGCTTTAAGGATGTGAAGTTATTGACCATCCCACACATCTGTGAAAGGATAAGTAAATGAATTGTTATTAAGGAGTGTTGAAAGAAGTGATTGTCATTGAAGAGTTAGAAAAATGTTAATGTCAGGATTGACAAGGAGGTAATTATACTTCAGTAGCTCCGTATTCAATTGATGTTTACTGGCAGGAAATCTAGAGGGTATTTTACAGGCCTATAGCCTGCCTCCTCCTCATTCATGTTTTTCTGTCTTCTGGTCTCATTTGTTCCTTTCGTGTATTTCATGCTTGTATGTGTATTCTGGGGGTGCTGGTGGGTCAGTTAAAAAGCTGCAACCCTCTTTCTTCTTACACTGGATGCAAAAAGATTGTTTCACTCAGATTAGAACTGAATTCAGTTCATGAGAAGTATTTATCCATTCTGAGGACAATATAGGCCCTATTCTGATATCTCATGTGCTTTCTGTGCCTTCGCTTATCTGTGGTGTAAATGACAGAGGCAGAAGGGAAGTTCTCGGGGTGAACTGTGCAATGTTGGTATCCTCTCTTCCCGGCTTCCTGAGTGTTTAAGGCACTTGTCAGAAAACTGTAAGTGTTGGTCTTATTTCCCTCAAGGAGGTAAAAATATCAGAGAGCAATGACTGGGGAATTGGGGTGATGGTTTTGGTTTTATTTGTTGGTTTACATTTTTCTAGGCTGGAGTTTGCCATGACTGGAAAGTTGCATATTCCATCTGGTGCAAAGCTGTAGGTTCTGGTGCCCCAAGATCTTCCCAGGTCCTGTCCCTCTTTGTCCAGGAATTCACGTAATTTCCTTTACCTAGTAAGAAGGCCATCTTTATAGAAAATGTTTTCTTCTAAGCCACCTACTTATTCCTCTTGTGGAGCTTTTGAGGTCTTAATTGGGAGTACCTCGCAGCTGCCAGATGGGTATGGGCTAGCATTGGGAGAAGAGGAACTTGGAGACTTTTTTTTTTTTTTTTTAAAAAAAAAACCAAACAAAAAACCCAAATATATTTAACACCAATATCCCCAACCTGTTTGTGGAGGAGTTAGAACAGTTGAGTCCTGCTACTTAACTGCCTGGGCAGAAGGTAAAAGTAATTGCCTTGCTATATATTGTACCAAAAATGATGTGCTAGCTGTGGTACTGTGGTGGCTTCTGGGAGGCAAGGGGCAATGGGAATGCCCCTGTGGTCAAGGGCCGTTCTCTGAAGAGCAGCAGCTTTTGGGCAGAAGAGAACCAAAAAAAGTCTGAAAAGTTTGCAGAGTGATTTCTGATAGCAACGCTTCCCTGTGCTGCTGCCGCTGCAGAGATGTTCCTGGTGAGTAGAGGCAAGGGCCGGTGCTGTTGCTGTCCTGCAGTCAGCCAGTCACCCCAGTGCTCCTGCCCAGGCTACACCAGCACCTGGTTCCCTCCTCAATGCACAGAGCAGCTTCAGTTACCCCCTTTAGCAGTAGGAGATCTTTTTCCTCAGGATGCAGAAAAACTAGCCACAGAGTTGGGGTTTGGGATGCATTTGGTACCAACGTTGCAGAGCCCACAGAGGTGAAAGCTGGCTCAGCCCCGAAGCACTTAGCCCCATCAACGTGCACCTCCTATGGCAGGGGCTGGTTCTTGCTGCATTGGGCCAGGGCTGGCTAATGCAGGGGACTGTGTCCTTTGCCTTTATGAACTGGTGTATGAAAAACAAATGCCAGACCATGCTGAGCATGTGTAATTTCTGTCGATGGTGCCAGCAGCTCTCCGTAACTGGCCTTACGAAACAATAGGCTGGTAATTTACAGGCATAAATAGCTGCAGTACTAATTTTTAGAGGTGCTCAGCACCATCTGCTCTCACAGGACTCACCTTACTGAAGAGAAGGTTAAGTGGCTATTTAATCATGGTCTGTAAGCACCCACTGAGGGATGTCTGGAGCAAAGGACTTCTTAAGCTAGCAGGCACAAGCGCAAGATCCAGCGGCTGTGAGTTGAAGTCAGCAAAGATCAAACAAGAAATGCGAGACATTTTTAAGTGTAGGGTAATTAGTCCTTGGAAGCAACTTGCTGGTAGATGTGGCAAAACTGTCCATCACTGCAAGTGTTTAAATTGTGTCTTATGTTGTATTGCAATCACAGGTAGTTGGGCTGCATGCAGGGGCTTGGCAGGGAGAAACGCTGTGACCTGTGTCATGCAGGAGGTCACACAAGATGGTAATGTGACCCTTCCGTCTGTAAAGCACTACACCTGTAGTCTGAGTGCTCCACGAAACCCAACGAGAGGGGAGAATTTTTTACAGCGCTTCTCCCACTTTCACAATTGGCTTTCATCCTCCGGTGAACTACAAAAGTCTCTTTGTGTGCAGGACATGTATGAGCCCTACAGATGGGCAGTTACGTTGCTGAGCTGGGGAATCAAAATTAAAGTCCCTGATCTGTGTCAGGCAGTGCAAGTTTCCTCATCACAAGTTGCAAGATTAGACAATGTATAGAATTGAGTCCAGCCCTCCCATCTTCTCAGCTACTGACATGGTGACCTAAATACTTTAGGTCTACCCCTGAAAGCTAGCTTGAGGAAGGAAGAGTGTCTCTCTAAAATGATTTGGCTCCAATGAAATGTGGTATTTCTATTAAAATTTCCAATTAGATCATTTGCTCTGGACCTGTGAAAAAACAGCTTTGAGCAAACAGGAAACAAAACGATTGCATCATGGTTCAGGCTGGAAGAAGGTTTGCTGTTTCCCTGAAAAAATAATGCAGTTCTGCAAGTGGAGGATTAGCCATGACTATCTTGTTGGGGGGCGGGGGGAGATGTTTTGTTGGGGATTCAAAAGAGAGAGGCCAGCTGGGGCAGGCAGTAAAAGGTCTTTCAGTTGCAGGGCACACTGTGAATAAAGATGCAGAGGATCACAGGAGAGAGCAGCAGAGGAAGGAGGGCGAGTGTTGCACTCGCTGCCCGAGTGAGCTCACCAGCTGGGATTGCTGGACATGGCTTGTCAGGCTGTGCCATGAATGGGTTGGGATGTGCGCGTGCAGCGCTCATTTCCATCCAGGAAACAGAGCCAGAGAACATGAACGAAAAGAAAGACTGAGTTCATACCCTCTTGCTCCCAGTGTATAAGATGCTTTATGTTAATTATGACATGGTATTGCTGGAGTCCACATAAATACTTAGATTTGCATGTGTTGTACTGCAGGGTGTTTGTTTATTTGATGCTTTTTTTGGATTGAGAAAACATCTGCCATCTGAACTCCCTGAACCTATAGCAGGAAGGATAGTTTCTGCTTGCAGTGTGTTTGTTAGCTCTGACTTTCTACATTACAGTGATACAGATAGACCCTTTTTCTGATGGTGAGCCACCATGCTTGTCCCCTGTACCTGAAACCATTGTTTATGTGGTTAGTGCTTCAGTTGGATCCAGTTGGTGTGTTGTCATTGCCTTAGATCTAGTAATTCACACAAGAGACTCTCCCTTTTCCCCCTATCCTCCCCAAAAAATGATGAGAGGGTGGGGAGAAAAGTTAAAATTCAACCCCAAGGCAGGTTGAAAAGAGAAATGAAAAGCATGCCTTGGGTTCCTCAGCATTTCAGGCCTGTCAGTCGCTGCTAATTGCTGCCCATGGAGGGCTTAGCTCCACAGGCAACACATTTTCCTTATCAATGTTGCCACAGAGCATGGGGGCTTTCTTTAAAACTTTAATGAAAATTGAGGGCTTTTAGAGATGTAAGCTTTTCTTAGAATCGACTGTCACTTCTATGCTGTGCTGTTAATACTAATAAGTTAATACTGTATATGCCTGGAAACAAATGCTTTTTCATTAATACTGAGCAAGTCTGGAGGCTATTCGATTTGTATGCTTGCTTGATGAAATTACAGAATATCAGTGGTCAAAAGGATGTTACATGGTAATTTACATGATACTCGGGGCAAATCAGAGAGCAGTTTTAGCTGACACGCGTGGTAAAATGTTGCAGCAGTTACAATATTTTTGGTTCCTTAATTTGTCTCTGAAGTATTACATGGATTTTGATTTTGCACAGGCAATTTAGAGCTCAAATACTTAGTTTTAGCCTTTTTTATTCGTTTAGTATGTATGTTCTCTGGGTGTGTTAATCGTGTCTGAAACTACTTGCAGACTTCAGTAACAATTTAGAAACTCTATGTGCAAGGAAAGACATAACTCTCAGTAGTGGGATGATATTGAACAATAATCTTTGTGTACAAGATTTGTTTTGTGATGAAGAGGAGTCAATGTCCACTCATCATGGGAAAACTGATGTGGTCTCGATATCCAGTCTGAGCCAAATTTGGCAAAATCCTGCTTTTTTTTAGAGAGCACATATTATTTAAAAGCATGCTGCTTTGCCTCCTAGTTAATTACACTCCGACCTTTTTGAATAAGTTGTAACGAGTATAACAAGATAGAACAATAACAGAAGATCAAAAATAACATTTTCAAAGCTTGCACTGGAAGTCTCCAAAGAGTTCTGCAGTCTTCCATCCCCCTTCCACAGACAAATATTAGAATAAATTGTTCAAATAAAGGATGCCCAGGGGAAGGAGGCCTAGATGGCTTTGTGTCGATACAACGAGCGTACACAAACTTACTGGATTGTGATTGAGTAACCACAAGCAATTTGGACTAGCAATGGCATTTCATATGTATGGGCTTCATCTGCAGCTATTGGCATCAGGGGACTGGGGGGGGGGAACTAGATCTGATTGGCTTCTGTATTTTGGCTAAGCAGATTTAAACTTTGTGGGAGATTTCTGCTTTATTTCCCAGAAACAAAAAGCAGATGGAAAAGAGGATATAAAGCAGACAACAGTAAGGTGCAAGGTTAATGGGAATAGCTCTGCCTGCTGTTGAGATACCTGTGTATTTCTTTGAATAAGGTAATATACAATTACAAGAAGACTTAGTAAGATTTGTATTCATTTCCACTAATGCAGTTGTAATTGTTCTAATATTGCCTGTGTAACACATTTACAGGGAAAGATTTATTTTTGCTGACGTATGTTGGGAGGAAAAAAAAGCTGGATCAGCAGTAATAGGATAAACGGATCTATTCTGAAGAGTATGAAAACTTTTATAACGCTGCCAGTAGCATCGCTTAAGTGGGTGTTTCCATTTTAAAGCTGGCTGGGTGAGAGTCACTTCTGCTGACAGACGCTCGAGCAGACTTAACCCATCTCTTTGTGAGCCTTGTAGCTGGACTTGCTTTGCCCAAGTGCCCTGTGCCTACCACCAGCGCTATCAAAACTGTTGTATGTTGCAAAGCAAACGGTCCCAGTGACCTTTAGGGGCTGTTGGCAAAAGCTTTGCTGACCTTATTTCAGCAAGAGTTTTCTCTGATGCAGGAGATAAAGGAAGGTATTTCTAAGCCTTTCTATATTGCAAGACCAAGCAGGCTGCCGTTCAGTTGAATCTTCAACTATGTGAGTTAAATAAGAAGAAAGCAGCCATCGTCATGCTCTCTTTTGATGCCAAGCCAAGTACAGTGTTGGAGTGACTCAAAATAATAAGCAGCCAGCGTGGTGATAATTCTGGTTTTGGGTAATTCGCACATTCATTTGAGAGAGGGAGCCCTCTAATCTCGGCTGTAAAGCCCCTGGGTATTCTTGCAACTTAAGACGTAGTTTGAAGAAGCTCAAAATACCAGGATTTCACAGACATTGAAATAATCAATGTGAGATGGTTTCTGTAAGCACACTCTCACACACGCACCCCCTGTTCCCCCAGGTAGGTGATGTTTAAGCTGCATACGTGACTGTATGTGGTCTAGAGGCAGCCCTGGTGTAGCTGTTCTCAGTAACTCCCAATCTCTGCTACAGCTAAGCCTGCTGCAGAGGCACAAATACGGTATTTCTGTATCTTTAGTAGCCTCTGCTAGGCAGGGTCCCTGGCATATTCAGACCATGCCAAAAGTCTCATGCAAAACACAGCAGCTGCCCAAGTTGATGTGAAAATCACAGGAGAAGAAGTATCCAGCTTTTTTTTTTTCTTTTTTTTTTTTTTTTCTGGATGTAGCATCCCTGGGTTCTGTGTAGTCCCAGTTTGGCTGTAGCTCTGAGCCACGCTGAGTGCTCTCCATCACTACGGTTTTGGGTTATTTATCCTGTTGAAGCTGCAGACTTACGGCCCCGAATGCAGGCTTGCATCAAAGGGGGAGCTTAGGCAGGACCCGGCTGCCTCTGGTGAGGTGTAACACTGCTGCTTCCCTGCGAAACCCAGTGCAGCCTTTACCTGTGATGGTTAAATCTTTCCAGTGCCCGGGGCAGCTGAAGTCACTGCTTAGAAATTTTGGCAGCCTGATGTTTTATTACTGTTTCTGCAGAATTTTAATGGGAAACATTCAGTGTGAACTTCTTACATTATGTTTGCTCAGTCACATGCAACAAGGCTTTTGGGAAGAAAAGTTTTGTGTATCTTCATAATAAATGGGTTCTTTTGTGTGTGATTGAAGAATGAACACACGTGTTGAGGCAAGTGCCCAGGCACATATGTATATGCATATATCTCCTTATTTTTTGTTTTATCATCATCATTATTTTTTTGGATGAGATAGAACATTAGCAAAAATAAAATATTTAGTCCAGAACCATGCAAGTCTAAGCATATTTATAAATGTAGTTGCTGAAGTATGTTTTAAAGTTATATCTAAGTATTTGTATGTTTACTGGCTTTTTATATTCTAGACTATTTTAATGACAGCGTTGCAAATATATATACTTGACTGATCTTTTTCAAGATTTATGAGGAGTTAAATAACAAATAAAAATCTTGTGACATTATAAATGTGGGTCTTTTTCGCAGTACTCCCTCTACCTTCGGCTGACAATTTCTAATGAAGTGTAAACATCCAATCCCCATGTTCAGTGTGAGAACTAAATCTGAATTAAGCTCTTTTGTCATTTTCATGTGCTATTTAAGCTCATCCTGTCTTTAATAGCAGTGGAATCAGCATGTTTTCATTGGTTTGCAGTGCTTTGTAGCCTTTATTTTAACAAACATAGGTTCTCGGTGTTTGTAATCTTAACATATTATTAAATACATTTGCTGCTACCAGGAATACTGTATTGCTGGCAGTAACAAAAATCTAAAACATTTCAGAGTGTAACATTTCAGAGCTGTGGGAGGCTTTGGAAAAAGCAAGCAAATTACTTTTTAGGCTTTGTAAACTTAACAGTAGTTAAACGTGTGATATGCTTTGACAGGATGTGTAACCTGCATGTGTTTCCGAAGTGAAAGGCATTTTTAGTGGTGGGTACTAATTTCATTTACATTGTTACAGCTAAATTATAAACCTAGGACTTAATTCACATGAATTATGTCTCCGTTCAAACCCTAGTTCAGGTACGAATTGTCAGGATGACAGTAACAAATGGAGCGTGTGTGCTTTCTGCATTAAATCTTTGGACTCTGGCTGCTCAGGGAACCTGGTTATTAGTTCCTGAATCACACCTTTGTAGCGATAAAAAGCAGGTTCTGTACATGTGGCACTTTTAAACCCAGGAGTAACCTGCTCAACGAAAAGTAAACTGAGAGCTTGACAGAAAATCCCATAAGTCTGGGGAGAGAGAAAGGGGCAAAATGTTAAGAAGTGGGGTGGGTAGGATGGAATGATTTCAGATTATTTTGTTTTGTTTTCTCTACTCTGTGCATGCAAGGCAGTACGTTACTGGAGCTGGCAACTCAGAAAACGATCTTCCTGTAGAAAAAAGGGCCACAGTTACTGAATATGGTTGAAAAGACTGTCATCAAATTAATCTAAATCTGCACAACATAGAGTTCATCCCCTTTCAGGAGAATTCTGGAAACTGGCTGGATTTCAAACTATGTTTTAATGCAACTTTTTGGCTGCCTGCCTTCTCAGAAAGTCAAGGGTCACTGCTCAGTAACTGAGTATAAATATAGCCAGTACAGTAGGCCTTCGTTTCAGTCATGCAGAACCAATTTTTAGTTTGATGGTATCACTGTTGCATACTTTTAATTGAAACGGTTGTGAGAAACACTGACATAAATCTCATCATTATTCTTTTTTTTCCTGTAAGCTTATGGTGCTGCCTGACTTTGTTTGATATTGCTGTGATCACCAGCACTAATGTTCAAGCATAAATATATCTCCAAGTTTGGGATTTGGAGTAAGAATTACTTTTTGATGATTAAAACCAGAGTACCAGTATATTCATTAGCCTGTTAATCAAATGCTTCTGCTAATGCCAGTTGTTAAAAAGATTTAATAGATTTAACATGGGTCTGTGGTACAACCGCAGCAGCCCTTAGTGCTCTTACTGAATCCAAATATTCATCCTGGCAAACAGACCGAATATTTATCATTTAGAGATCATTTCCCCCTGCTTCCCAACAAAAAGCAAAGCTGTAGCGTATGCCCCATATTTCCCTAAGGAAAAAAAAAAAAAAAAGTAACAGAGCATTACTTTAAACTCTGGTTTTCTACCTTCTTAAAATTAACAGTTTCTGTTAACAAGTCATCTCTAGAAGATAATTATATCTTTTATAAAGAGTTTCTTTTAATCAGTAACTTTTTGTTGTTAATGGTTCTTGTACAGAGACACTTAGATGCTGAAACGACACCGTTGGTGTAGTTGATTTGTAGGTCACCAAAAAGTGAAGTAACTTATACAATGTCCGTGAAGTTTGCTGGGCCACGTCTCTGGAAAACTCTTCCTTCTGGCCCTAGCTAGCACCTGATTCCCATGAGGAGGGTGTAAGTTCTAAATTGTGAATTTAAACAATTAATGCAGTTGTAGAGAGAGGAATTTATTTTTTTTTTTTTTTTGCAGCAAGGGTTGGGTTTTGAAATTCACCCACCACTTGCACTCAGCTTTCTGACTGAAGTGGTTATAGGGACGTATATGGGTGACCTCTCCAGCCCCCCCAGTCTCAAAGGTATCTCAGGAAGAATTTCAAATGCAGCTCTGCAATACCATTACTGCGCAGGGTCTCTTCCCATTTCTAAAGACTGATGCTGAAGCACAGGCGAGACAAAAGGACACAAGCTCTTTGGAGTGTCACTGTTTTGAGGAAATCTTTTCTGGTCTGTGTGTTTGCAGACAGCCCCTGAGGGGCTTGGGGGATAGATTTGTTCAGTGACCTGTCCCTGTAAGGAGCCCAGCAAAGTGAAGACTGTATTCTTTGCCCCTTTTTAGTTGGGATTTGACTAGGTGGGTTAATTTTGCTGCATGTATTTATATGTATGAAAAGAAGTCTGGTAACTAATTTATAGCTCTCTTACGCGCTATTGTGATTTAAGTGCTTTAATTTGAGAGACAAGGTGATGGAAATTAAAAGCAATATTTAGCTCAAGTGATGGCAGCTATAATGCTTTAATATCAAAACATCTTGCTTCCTTTTGTTTTCCATGCATATCCAAATTTGTTATACTGTCTTATATGATTATTTTTTTTCCCCCATAACAAACCTGGAATTTCAGAACTGATGCAAGAATAGGAGTAGTTGACCTTTATGTTCGCCTTTGGGTCTCCTTCCTTTTTAAACTAAGCTCGCTTTGTCTGCTCAGGGCCGATTTGGTTATTCCCTTTACTTTTTAATACTTGGTTATTACTGGGGTTTTTTGTAACTTCCTACAGTTTCCTCTTTACTCTGCAAATACAATTTAAGATAATAAAATCCACCTGTAACTCTTCACCATCCTATTCACTTCAAATAGGTGAAACTCCCCTTTGGAAAAGTAAATTTCCAGGTTTCTTTCTGTGTGCTGAGTGTATCCTTAAATATTTGAATGTTCTCAATATTTAATCACTTAGTTTTTTCAAAGGCATGGGAAAAATCTGGCAATCCTTTTGTTTATAACTAGTAGGTTCAGGTAGGGTGATTAGATGTTGTGTCAGTAGCAGCGAGAAAGGAATGTTTGGGAAGACTGTGAAATGTAAATTTGGTGAGCAGCCCACCAGGAGGGAACAAAGATGGGGATTATAGGAAAGAATTTGCAAGCAAAGACAGATTAGAGGGACTTTGTTATTCTCATTTGTTTCTGTTCCTTCAGGAGATGAGCTACAAATCACCTGAAAAGCTCAAGAGTCCACTTGCAGCCTCTGTGCACTTGAAGCTATGGTGGGTTTTCCCCCTTGCCCCTCCCTCCAATACAGGCTAATTGGAAAGAAAGGGTATCTGCTGTGTGAGTGCTGATGGGTAGTATGGGTCTGCAGGCTCGTAAAACACTTAGGTTTTTGGTGGAGTTGTCCAATAGTTTTGTTGTTCCTCGATGGGGGAAACTTGTCCCAGACTCTGCTCTGGCCTGTGTGAGTTCAGGTGCTATCTGGGGGAGCATGTGTCTCTGAATTTGTGAGGTAAATGGCTGGGATAATGCACAGTGATGTGAATTTCATGGATAGACTCACCCACTTGGTAGGAGAAGCAGTGGCAGGACATGAATCATCTGCACTGGCTGGGTCTTGCGCGCTCTCCCACGTCTGGGGCCTGGGTACCCCCGGCTGGGGAACACATTTACCTTGTGTGGTCCTGCAGGTCTGCAGTCTTAAACTGGCCCGAGCTTTACTCTTAAAAGTATTACACCCCCCTCCCAACACCCTCGGCCTTCGAAGCCTTCAGCAAAGATCCCCAGTACTTGTAGGCAGTACTAGCTCTGTTTTGTAGGAGGCGTTTTAAGCTGCTTGAAGTGTGAAGAGGGAATTTTGCGTTGAGGAGCTGCAGAAACCTTGCACGTCGAGAAGAGAAAGCTCACCAAGCCTGACATCTCCTTCCTGGTCAGCATGGTGATGAGGCAAAGCCCTGTGTCGATCACTGAGGAACACCCAATTACAGCACATTTCCTAATTCCGTCAAAAGTAATTTATCCAATGGCTTGGCCAGCAGTGTAATTGCAGCTTGAGATTCACATTATATAATCTGAGCAGACAGGTAGAACAAATTAAAGAAATAACATGGTGGCACGGGGTAGGTTGGCGGAGCGTAGCTTGCTGCTCCCCTCATTTCCCCTCCAACTGTGTGAATGCCAGTTTGAATTTCTTTGGACCCTTTGAGCCTCATATTCCATTTTGCACTGCCCCTGCTTTTGTCAGGTGTTATTTGGCAAGTAGTTATTGGTATTTCTCAAAACCTAATCTGTAGGAAGATGGGGCCTTCCAGTTCTATTTCACTTTTTGGTGTTTTTTTGTAACGAGTCCTTGTCTACAGGATATTTGCTGGCATGTGACTTCCCTCTGCTCTGCCCCTCCGTTTCTGATTCTGCACTGAGACTATCATCGTCCATCACCACAGAAATTATAGATCCCTCATTTTGGATTTACTGTAGGGTCTACCAGAGTGAGAAGTTCATTTCTGAAACTGTATGTTGATAAATGTCACGTGGCTTGTGTTCTGCAACAATCCCTATCTATTCTGGTCTTTTTTTCACCCTGCTTTTTAACTCTGAAGCAGTTTGTGTTGAAGGTCTGCCATTCCATACAGTACGAACACTTGCAAAACCTCCAGTGTCTTATTGTACTTAGACATAAAGAAGATACTCAAGTTCTGTTCACGAAAAAGCACTTACTTTGAGCAATCTTTGAAATTTCTGAGACATAATTAACTTTTTTGGTTTCTGTTATCAAATTAGCACAGCTGAATTTACTATAAATGCAAATGAAGTTTCTGTTGTAAGGTACGTAACAATTGAACTTCCTATTCCAGTTCTCTGCTTTATATTTGGTTATGTAACAGAAGAGATAATGAATGCATGATAAAATCAGGTGGTTTGGCATAACCAGAGGTAATATAAAGGCCAGATAAAATATTTGTTAGTGGGAAACCAAGTATTTCAGTGTTCTTTGAATTAAGAACACAGAACAGCATGATTTATATCTTGAGGGACTATAGTTCAGCGTAACAGCAGTCATCAGACGCTACAATTTGCATGATATAGTGTCTGTAGATTACCTTGCTATTTTGCACTAAGCAAATTGAGATTGGTAAATATAGTATTCTTCTTGTTAGAGATACAATTTAAGAAAAAATAAAGACCTTCTAGAGATTGATAGATCAGTATTGAAATTAGTTTAACATTCCAGTCCTAGCATGCTTAACTTTTGATGGATTACACAAAACAGTTTTATTTTTTTCACTCGGTTTATAGCAAGATTGGCTTTCTTGGCTCCTTGTGCTTGAAATAAAATCCTTCTTTATTCAAAACATCTAAGGTTGGCTCTCAAGAAAGAAAACTATGAAGATAGAGCTGGTGATAAAGAGGAGAATAAACATGTCATTAGGTATTCAAAAACATCAACCATAGTTTGCCTGAAGCATTGTAATTGTCATTCACATTCTTTTCTGTTGAAAAGATTTTATTTGTCTATTGTATTGACTTTATGCCTGCAAATTATACCTTTTGCTGATAATATATATGAATTCATGAAACTTGCAAGGAAGAGGCATGTCTGCAGGCAGCAGTCCCATGCAATGCTTCAGTACTCCTTTTAAAAATAAAAGCTAAAAATCAAGTAGTTGCAGAATATGATAGGACAGTAATTTCTGTAGAGTATAAATTTGGTTAGACCTGCTTTATTTGATCATTAAATCCCATTTTTGGATCTAGATTTCTCATAATCTGAGGTTTACCGGCCTGCTGTCTTGTAGCACGGAGTTTGTAAGAGAAGCCTAGTATGGATGGGGTCAGGACTTCAATGCTGGAGCTCATAAATGCAGCAATATTATTTGGTTCCTAATTGTGTTGGGACTCTACAGGAATTTCCACTAAATCTGCACTGCTGCCAGAGTGCCATCAGACACTGAACTTGCAAAGGCATCATCTTTTACATGAAGTCTGAACTGGAGTGGATCTCTTTGGCTTTAGTGACTCTTGATGTTTTTCTCTCTGTGAGTCTTTGTTTACAAATGCAGCCATAACTCTTTGGGATTTGTTTGTTCTGTGCTTAAGGACAGAGAGTAACTGGCCAATGTTTTCAAAAAAGCTTTTGGTTTTTTAAAGTATGGAAGAACCCTCTTCTCTGCATGTTGGCACATGTCAGAGTAAAACTGCGTTGTAATCAAAGATGGTGATCATCCCTCTAGCTCCAGTGACAGGGGTTTGGGGATCTTAATGGCTGTTGTCTAACTTCCCAACAATTTTGGTATTAAGCAGAAGCTTAGTGCAAGACACAAATAACCTGTTATTGAGAGTCATCCAGAAAGCCTTGTACTGAACTCATGGCAGTGCTGTCAGGGGCTTGCTATAGTCATTATTTTCCCAACTTATTCACAAAATAAACTGTCTTGGCTTCAGTCCATCTGTGCTGGAAGTGTCCACAAAACTTTTTCCAATGTGGACAGGACAAGTGGCTCTGCATTTGCACCAAAGCAGCTGGTCCTCTAAATTTGCCTTCCATTGCAGTGCTCTGAGCTTTGAAATGAATATAAAAAGTCTGTTCCTGACAGCAGGCGAGTGTAGTCTCTGGTAGTGGCTTAAAGTTCTGGAGTCTACGGATGTGGCTGGGTGGTGTGTGGGGGCGTTTCTGAATGATTCTGCTAAAATGGGTGCTGCTGGTGCACACTGGTTAACGTAATGTAAAACTAGTTAATATCTACCACTCCACAATCTTGCACTGAAGGACTATCTTGTATAGCTTTTTTTTTAAAAAAAAAAAAAAAAAAAAAGTGGGAAGTACTACTCCACACCCCCACCATCACCACCCAGCCCCAAAATACTAGTCAGTCTTTTTCAAAGGGGTGGCTACAGGCTGATCAGAGGGGAGAAGGTAACTTCAAAGACATGATAGCATAAATACCTGCTTCTACTGCGAGTCAGCAGATGTTTAGCCCTTCCCCAGTACCAGATGTTTTTGAAAATGCCTGACTGAAGTTAGAGAGGGACAAATCTGGCTCAGTTTTCAAGTGGCACGTGTTCACGACATGTGAACACGTGAACTCATGCGGAGAGCCCTCAAAGCCAATGACAGCTGGCAAAATTGCTGCTGG
Organism: Microhierax caerulescens; assembly: GCA_035590215.1. Taxonomy (NCBI): domain Eukaryota; kingdom Metazoa; phylum Chordata; class Aves; order Falconiformes; family Falconidae; genus Microhierax; species Microhierax caerulescens. The sequence continues at coordinate 8,247,435 of JAVJGJ010000032.1, forward strand.
AAAACCAAGAACACAATTGGTACACAATCGAGCTGAGACTCCGGTGCTTCAAGTGATCCCAGCTGGCATGTGGGCATGATATTAAAGCAAAACATTTTCTGTCACTGGTCATTCATTCTGTGATTCAGCAAAATGCCTCAGTCCTTTTGCAAGCACTGAATATCGCGATTGCAAATCTTCCCTAAGAATAAGGGAAATAGCCTTCTCTCTTCTTTGGGGTATATCAGCATTTTAAATAATGGTATTTTCAAATGCTTTAATTTATTTTATCAAATACTGGTGACCTTTCATGTGTTACATGGTCAGTCCCTAATGTCTGAACCCTATAATTAAGCATCTGTCAACCCTGTAACCATGTCATCATCTCTAGGATGGCATTCTTTCCCACCTGCTAAAAATGTTTTGCCTTTAAATTTCATTCCTCTAACCATATCATTCTGATGCTTATGATGAAATCGCCACGTAATTATTTATAATAATAGTATTCTGCAATACTGTTTTGAAGTGAGCATAAATGCAGAAGAGTTTTAAGAAAGATTTTCTATACATCTTCAGCATATGTAGCCTAATAAATCAGATGGTGGATATCACATTGATCTCAGTTCATTCAGCTGGAAACTGAGTCTGATTCTTGGGAAGTGGTGGGAATGCTGTAATATTAGCTGGTGCCTGAGAAGAGGAAAACCGTCGTTCGTCACCGGGTTTAATGGTGACAGTTTGCCTTCTATCAGGGCAACTGGTCCAGTGTTGTTAATCATGTCAAGCTTACCTGATTTATGTTTACTGTAACACTTTTTTTGATGTAAGGTTTATTACCTATTCAAAAGCACAATGGTTCAAGGGTGGGTATTAAATTAGTAGGTGGATTTGAATAATTTCCTCTTACCTTACTACTGTTGAACTGCTCAAAAGCTGTACAAAAGCGCTTCTCTCCAGAAACTTGTTGTTAACACACTGTCTAAAAAGGTGCGGAGTGGAGTTTATTTTAAAAATTGTATGAAATCAATGTGAAAATGAAATTCCATATTAAGTTGAAAATCTGGTTCGGTGCTGAACAATGTCAGTGGCAGATGCTCATATTTGCATCTGATTAACTCTAGTAGAATTTAAATGAAAAGACATGCTTATACGCTTAGCTGGACGTACGGGTGTATTTACAGTTTGGCGTTTATTTGAAGATGTGGATGAAATCTGTGGAACCGGCTGGTTTCCATGTTGCACACGTTGTCTAATTTTGTTTTTCTTTACACATTGCAAAAGAAAAAAGTATAAAGGCTTTTCCCCTTTGGCTGTTTTGGTACAGAGATGCTGTTTAAACTAATTGGATTTTTTTTTTTTTGAGTACTAGATGTATGCAAAGAAATAGTGCTTCAAAATGCATAACCCTGCTGGCTTCAAAGCATCAAAGAAAAAAATGTCTTGCCTGATTCCTTGGTACACTGCCCTGCTTTTACCCTAGCGCAGTTTGCTTCACTTTCTCCACAACAGCTTTTTGAGCTGATGTGGGTAAAAAGCCAGCAAAACATAGCAGAGCATCGGGCCCAGATCTGAATACGCTGGTGGCTGCCAGAGTTGGTCGAGCCCAGGGTCACTGCCGAGCCCTGGTGGCCTGGGCTGTGCCGTGCAGTGAGGCGATGTTCTCTCAATGTGCCAGCCGGGGAATTATGCTGTGGAGGTATTAACTCAGCAAAGAGAATTGACCTCTTGATCTTTAGCCAGAATATCAAGTTGCTGGATAATAGTATTGTGTGCTTCCACTAACAAGGAGGTTGATTTAAAGTCTTATCAGTTGATGTTCCCACGTGGACCTCTGCCAAGGAGCCTTCGTGGAGAAAACTGCCGAGCTAAAATGGAAATAATATGCGCTGGGGGGAATAACAGCGGTATAAAAATATTCATAATGGCTTGTGTTTAAATAACACACTGCAGCATCTTTCAACGGGTGCATATTGTGGGTAATAAAGTAAACACATTAGGTTAACTGCTGCAGATAGGGGTTATATGCCAATATAGAAGCAAACCCTTCTGTCCGTCCTGCAACTCATTTACGTGGCAGTGCCTCACGGATGCAATCCCAGCGCGTTACTTCACATGACGCTACTCAGCACACCGGAGCAGAGTCATCTTTGCAGCTAAAAGGGAAGGAAAAAGCTCCTGTGCGTGCGCGGTGCCTCTCGCAGCTCCCAGAGCTGGAATGGTGGAAGCAGGGCAGCTTGGGCCGGGAATTCAGAGGAGGTGGCCAGTGTGGCAGCTGCTGTATTTGTCAAAGACTCGTCTGTTTGTAACAGTATCCCATGTTTGAGAGAGCACATGCATCTTAGTTTATATTTGATGCTTTTTGGAGCATCTAAGGCTCTGTTTGTTTGCTCAGCTGGTATCGCTGAGTGCACCAGCACAAGACACACTGGGGCAAACCTTGCCCGCGTGTCATCAGCTTTGAAGGATCACCGCCCACAGATTAGTTGTGGCTACCAAAGAGAGAGTTCCTTCTTTACTCTTACAGTTGCTTTGACTTTCTCAGATAGGTGATGGCTACTCTGATGGTCATGTACTTTTTCAACGTGCTGCCTAGTTTCTGAATTATTTGCTTAAAGTATGTAATAGCTTGCTTCAAGCCAACAAGTAGTTCAACAAATATGTTGTTCTGCGGTAATGTTCAGTTTCCATCTTTCTGCTTCTTAATCTACCGCCCACCTTGTTCTCTCACTTTAATGTAGCTTCGTTATAGTTGCATACAATTATAACCATGTAGTAATGGACACATAGTACATGTCTGAGAATATTTCCTAGCACAGTAGGTCATTATTTCCCCCTCTTTATTGCCAGGATGGCAAGGGTAGAGGGCAAATAATGGCTTGTTGATGGCACTCGGTCCTCTGTGCGCATGTTTGCAGAGAGGCATAGGTAGCTGTCTGGTTTTGTGTGGGTGTTCAAACCTCGGACAAGAACAACTGCTTTAATTGCTCGCTCCCCTTTGTTCATCTTCCTGAAGGTACTGATACAAAATCCCATTCCTCTGCTAATCTCCTTACGTGCCTTACATTACATTTCGTAACTGCTCCATAACTTTTACAAGAACTAACAGATCATCAGACACTTGTAATCACAGTGCTGTTTCTTTCCAGTTGGCTACGCAGCGCAGTCGTACAGCATGAGTATTGTAAAGCTTTTAGCCGGCTAATGGAAGAGAAAAGGGAGCAGCAAGAAAACGTGCTGAGAAATGCACAGAGTGCAACGGAAGTACCCCTTAGTCCAGTGCCGAGAGGGGTAAAATACTGTGCCTTTCAGCTAATAATCTGGAATCCCATTATCGCTGAGCTGTAAACTGAATTATTGGTGACGTACAGGCTGGATTATTCTATCTACTTTTTGTACCATATATCCAAAAGTTGACACTTAATTACATTGTCCCACAGTAGATCAAGTTTTACAACAGCAACAAAAGATTAAAACTGTTTTATATTGGGGACATTCAGAGGATAAACAGTGCTGTATTATAGGAGGGAACGGCAGTCAGCTGTGTTGCCATCTGGGAGAGTAGCATTGAAATGCTATTAATATTTAAACCTTTTAGATTTCCTGTTTTTTAGTTGGTAGCATTCCTAAAAAACTGATTATAACTATGCTGTAAATTTTGGTGTTTAAGGATGCTGCAGGTAGTATTACAGCAGCAATAATTAACATGGGCAGAACTATAATCTCACTTGCTTTTAAGGTATCTTCTTCAAACACTAGTGCAGCCAGAGTAACAGATCAGATTAGGCTGTGTGTGTGGCAGTAAATCTACTGTGTTGCATAAATACTCTGTTTGACACAGAAGAGGACAGTACAGACTCTCTCTTCTCAATCTCAGCAGATCTTATCCGTCTTTATTTCAGCTAATCTTTTGATTCCATGTGGTAATCACTTAAATATCCTAATTGTCTAATTTTATTATTACATTCACTGCTAGTGTGTTTGTTTTATTTCTGGGAAAGTTCTGAAAATTACTACTCAGTATTGATTTATCTTCTGTTCCATTTATTTTTATTAAAATATGGTTTGATTTATTTCTACATTTCTGAAAATCTATCTTACATAAGCATGTTGGTCAAGAAGAGTAGGGGGACAGAGTGGAAGAGGGAGAGGCAACATCATTACAGAAGGGATATGAATACAAAGTAGACATTTTGGGTATAAATGGATTTGTTGTGTGGTCAAGACATGTCTGGCTGCATTTCACTCATCTAGTTTCCTTGCAATAAAATGCAAAAATAAAAACCCAATCAGTTCAAACTCTCCGGGGTTTTACTGTCCTGGTTTCTGGTCAACAAGGCCCAATTGCTTCTCTGCTTTCTTGAAAGCATCATCCCTTTGAAAAGGCTTGTATAGCTGTGCCTAATTGCTGAGAGTGTCTTTCTGCACAGCCCTGAGCCATGGCAGGGAATTAGCTCCCCAGAGCAAGGATGCTTTCCTTTGGGAGAAAGCAGAGGAGGAACAGCTTCTCATCAAGATGATACCAGATGGAGGTACAGAAACTTCTAAGTCCCATCTGGGAACGATTGCCTCCATTACAGGTAGAAAATTCACATCTCACAGTTTCATCAGTTTGCTGTCTTTTTGCTCTGCTAATTACTGTGATGGTTGTGTGTGTTAGTCCATAGGCCAGTGCTGACCCTTTTAGAGGTCAAAAGCAAGAAAAGGTTATGAATGTGCCGCAGTTGGGATTTTTGCATGCTGGCTTACTCCCATTGAAGCTGCAGAAACACTGCAAAGAAATAAGATATGCTTATGCTTAAACTGAAGTCTGTGCAGAATGTAGGTCTGTACCATTTTCCACCTGTTGAATTTACTGAGTCAAAATTGGGAGTAGAGACCTATGGTTTTGAGTCTCCTCAGCTGCAGCTAATTCTGGAAATTCTATACAAACATTCAGTGTGCAGTATTTGCAGAAGATGCCTTTCAGATCAGATTTGGATCTGATGCCTCTGTGGAGAGGTTTCTCTTGGATCCGAGCTATTAGTGACTATCCATAAGGTTAATGGTTTATTCTTTATTTTTTCTGATATAGGGGAGAAAAACATCTATGTTGATCTTCGTAATTTCTCTGTTTTGTATCAACATAGCATAGACTCTATGCACAATTTAAGTAATCAAAATCTTTGGGTTTTGAACTGAACTTTTACTCATTGAAATAAGGAAGGATTTTGAATGCCCTAAACCCACAGAAACCACTAAAGAATCAAATAACACATTTGGAAGTCTCAGCTGTGTATAGACTAGACTTGAATATCCAAAGAGTGCTGAACGCTCTTTCTCAAATGCTCTCTTCTTTAATAAGTTACCGAAATGGGGAGCGGGGGTGGCGGAATGCCTCCTTTAACAAGAATTTCTATTTGGCAATTTTATTACTTATTGGTGAAATAAGTCTTTAAAATGTGTTAACTGTTATCATATAGCACAGCTGATGCATCACCTTGCTTTACATGACCTTAGAGGTTCCTCATGGACTTTCTTAAATTCAGTGGACTTGACATGTCATCTCTGAAAATCCTAAGACTACTTGTTCTCTTTTTTTTTTATTTTTTTTGGTTGGTTTGTTTGTTTGTTTTTAAGGTGTGTTGGGCTCATTCTCAGAAGGATATACCCTTCCTCTCTCGGGAGTCCTTTTTTGCATAAATATGTAGTATTAAATATGTAGTATTATGTTTTCCTAGCAATTGGAAGGGTTAGGTGAATTTTCAGGATAAAATAAATTGCACTCTATCTTCATAAGTATATCAAGCATGCTTCTTTCCATTGTTTTTCTTTATCATTGTTGCTTTTAATGAAATATGTAGTTTCTAAATTTTTAGATTAAAGGATTTGGGCAAGGGTGCAAAAAGGTTCACTCCTAAGGCTAGTGAATCTCCTTGTAAACTTTTCTGTGGTTCTTAGCAAGACTGGAAACCTGTGAAGAGGATATTGTTAGTTCAGAAACTTTCAGATGAAATTGATTGCTAATAAGCCTTTCTTGAAGTTTATAAAACCTTCTACCCTGTTAGAACCTTCTACCCTGTTCCCCTGTTCCTCTGCCTGCCCATCCCCCCACCCCCCACCCATATTGCAGTATAACCAACCTTTGGTTCCACAGGAGCAGTTCCCCAAATTTATTTCCACCTAGGGCTATATACTTCATGTGCATTATCTATTCCTAATACGAAGTTTCAACAGTATGCACAGCTTATATCCACAGTAGTCATCTATCACTTGTATCACTTGAAAGAAGGCTTTAATTAACAGAACCCTAATTTTAATGAGGTACTGAGCCATGATCTTGTAAATTCTGCGGCACAGAGAATCACTTAGTTCAGGTTCACTTGTAACGATCCTCAACAGCGCGATGCTTTTTATGATGTTGTTTAACAGATTTTGATGTTAATCTAGGAGCCCTTTCTGGATTAACAGTGTTCTTTACCTTGTAAGCATATTTTGAATTAATTGCAGTGTTTTTCAAGCAGTGATACTGTCACTTGCCTTCTGAGCAAAAATTTCCGGTGCCTGAACTATTCACCCTGTGTCTACCCTGGGACTTCAAGGGAATTTATGGGTCTCATGCTTTCCAAAGGCATCTTTGCTGCAATACTTAGGCCAGTCAAATGCCGTTATTTTCACAGAAACCACTCGTGTTTAACAACTGCAGCAAAGAAGACAGGTTATGCCACTTCCCCAGCCTCCTCCTCTTGAAACTGCAGGGCTGAGCTCTGGGTGGGAAGAATCGGCAGTTCCCAGCGGCACGTTCAATGCCCTGGCTGGGATGCGCTGGTTAAACAGGCTGGGCTTGACCTAAGACCAGAAGGTGGGAGGTGAGGCGGGAGGGTCTGGTACCAGCTTTCTGTATCCTTGCGTCTGAGCCAGCCAGTCGCCAGTCCTCATCTGATCCCGAGTGACAGCGGCACGATGAGCTGCTTTAACCTGTGACAAACTCTCCCTGTTCCCGAGGGGCAATTCTGGAAGGGCTGGAGATGCTGAGGGTGGAAAGACGTATCCACAAAACCCCTTTTCCTGAAACCCCTGTGTGGGGCAAAGGTGGTGGCTCAGCAGTGGTGTGTAAAGGTTCCCTTGGTGGGAGGGCGGCCCTAGGGGAGCACCACCTGCTGCTTCCCAGAGCCCTCCCTACGCACAGTGTGTAGGGGAATTCAAGACTGAATCCCTGCGTGACACACACACCCCCCTTTTTTTTTTTTTTAAGTATCAACACTTAAAAGAAGCCATTTGTTTTGTTGTAAATGATATTTTAATGGGGCTATTAGAAAGATGAGGCTCCCCCACAGAACCAAGGAGCAGAAATGTTGAACTAGTTCCCTGATGATGAGGGAAAAAATATTCCGACAGATTTCAAACACTAAATACCCAATTGCTTATCTGTAGCCAAGTAGGAAATTCAGCGGGCTGAAAGCATGGGGCATGCTTTTTCAGGTAATAATCATGCAGTAATCCAAATTATTAATTGTTTGCGAATAATCCAAATACCCAATTATTTATTGTTCCTTAACTGTTTTGGACCTCTAGTATTTTTTTTTTTAATAAACAGTATGCTGTTAACAAACTCCATATTTGTTTAATATCATGCTGGCCTACCATTCATTGCCTAGAACAGATGACCTTATATTCACCTCTATACTGCCAGGGTTCACACTTGAAGTATGGATTTTTGTTTGCAATTTTTTTACAGTGGATCTCATAGCATTTGGGTTCAGCATAATTGTTTGACTTCCTCTATTTCATGTTATCAAGGAGATCCAGAATTTATCTAGCGCTTTTGTTCAAATTAATAGTAAATTGTTTTGTACTAAAATCAGAAAATTATGAGAAGTAATTTTGTTTGAAATTAAATAACCTTCCTATTCAAGGGCTTTTAAAAGAAACCTTAAATCAGCATTCAAATTACTATTCAGACTCTGTTTATTTTAACTAATGGTGAATTTTCGTTGTCTGGTTTTCCTACTCCTATTGTGATGAGAATGTAGAATTGGATCTTCTGGTATCTGTGGCTTGTACCACAAATAAATGTAGTTCTACTTGACTTATTCATCAGCTAGTAATGGAAAACGTCAACAATGGTTTCCGTTTTGGTCTCGAGCTCCAAAAGTTTTGTTTGTGGGCTGGGTTTTTTTGGTTGTGTTCCCCCCTCGCCCCCGAATTTAGCAGAAGCAAACATTGGCAATCCCATTTCAAGGGGTGTTATTAGGAACTTCTTTTTGGAAGCATCACTGTGGTGTTCTTGGACTTGACCTGCTTTGAGCACTTAGAAACTACTCAACTAGTTTTCAGTCTGTTGTCCTGTAAAATAATAACTGGCCCAAACTTTTTACACGCTAATTAAAATTCCATTTCTCATGAATTCCTTAATCGAGAGCAAGTCATTATGTGCTTTGTTGATTCTTAAGTGCAAAGATAATTGCAATGGGCAGCATGAAAGTGGTTTGATTATTGCCTGTCGACTCTTGTGAATTCTAATAGGTCTAATTGCATAGCATCAATTCATCATCTCAGCATCACTTTTTATTATTAGGTCTCTGAATTGTAATGTGCTCATAAGAAGTGTAGTAGTATATCAGGGCTGACATGGTACCTGGCCTATTGTAATTTTCCTTCCTTACCTAATGTTACTATTTAAATTAAAAGTTTATTATATGGTCCCCTTTTTCAGGAGGGACTGAATAATAAACAATTCAGTTCAGAAACTTTAAAAATTTGTCTTCATGAAGAAAAGGATACTGTCTTCCTCTGAATTTGCATTTGTAATTTTTCTGCTAAATGATAGGTCTATTTTTTACTTTTCCAAATCGTTCCCATAAATCCTGACTGTAATGTGTTGCCTGCAAAACATCTATCAAAAGCTTTATGACAGTGTTCTTTGTTATTGCTGAATGTTATTTAGATGATGAGGACTCTGTAATGAGGTGAAGTCCCCAACAAAAACTTTATTGGCTGAGAAGCAGGACAAGAGGAGCAATCAGATGTATTATATTTTCATTCTGTGAGAAATCAGGAATGGGGGTTGTTTTGGTTGGGTGTCTTTTTTTTTTTTCCTTCTCCTTTGCTGCTTTTCACCCGAAAGCAAAAAGTTATTGTTTTATGAAAAAGTTATCTTGAAAATAGATGAAGATAGCTATGGAGGAGACAATCTTGTAACTAAAGGTTACAAGGTTTTATATTACTAATTTTTAGGAAATTTTACTGTAAACACACAGAAAACCCCTAGCTTCTCCAAAAGATGAAGCTTCTACTAAGCCAAAGTATTATAAATATTTAAAACATAAAACATTAACATTGTCAGTGCTAATATGGGCTAAATTACTTCTGAAAAGTTTCCTCTGGTTTTCTTCAAATTGGAAAGATACTTTTGTGCTTACGTTAAGGCTTTGTCTTTTTCTAAAACTTCGTAAGTGTAGCAAAATCCTCATCCTAGGTGGTTCACCCTATGCCTCTTCCATCTGCTGCTGTAGCACCAGTGGTACCTACAGACTTCTGGAAGTGCTAAAGGCATCGCTGCAAAGCGGTCTGTTGGGTCTCGCCACAGCCCAGGCGCAGCTGAGCGCCTGACCGTGGCAATGGCACTGGTGAAAGGAATTGGATTGAGCTTTTTCAGGCGCGTTGCTTTCAGACATGGGAACTACTTTGAAAACATTCACGTGCGTGAGGTATGGATGTTTACCATAATTAGTAGCAAGCATCTGGCTCGCCTTTAAAAAAAAATTGTGCAGTGGTTTCACAAAAACATGTGAAAGCACATGTCTACATTTTGTTTTCTTTACCACTGTCTTGCCTAACATGTTTGTGCTTGCTTGGCTCTATATTGCTCAGCTGGCAAGGCCGGCGGAATTTTTTGCTGCTTCACGTGCTCAGATTTCTGACTTTCTGTAAACAATAGGAGCTGACATTATTCTTCAAGCAATCGCTTTTACTGTGAAAATACCAGTATGACTTACTGACAACCTGTGCGAGGGGAGACGCTGCTGTGAAGTACAACTTTTCACACAGACTTCTAAAAAGTCTATGTAATCCTGAGGCCGGTGTTAATGTGGATAATGTGAGTTTGCAGATATTTCCTCTTTTCCTGGAGAAACGATGCATCGAGCTTGTGGGTACTGCAGGCAGCAAAATAACTGTTCTGTTTCAATATCAATATCAAGTGCAATAAAATTTATAAATATTTTTCTCTATTTGTTTTCCCAGAAATTGAGCAGTTCCTCTCAGCAAGGCTCAGCCTCAGTCTTGGAATGGTTTGTTGTTCTGACACTTGTCACCCTTGAAGTTTTGCCATTGCCACGTTAGGGTTTTTTGAAAGGCATTACTGCGTTTACAAATTATTGCTGCTGCTTCTAGTCCCGCTCTTCCCGGTTCTCTGTTCCTAATCCGTGACAGCCTGTTTAAGAGACTTGAGTTTGAAACTCCCCACTTGTGGTTTATCACAAATGCTTGTGACAGGCCAGTGGGATGCTACGATGTTACTTGGAGCATAAGTTGACTGTATTTACACGTGTTTCTTTGACAGCAAGGCTTGGCTCAAGAGTGTCCTTCAACAGCTCTTTTAGGTCATTACGTGACTTTCCAGAAGGTTAAGTACATTTTCTCGATTGAGTTGAACAAGGTATGACACCAGTGTTTTTCCAAGGGCTGTTGTCAGTGACATTGACACAAAGAACATTAGCAGTGCGATAAGCCTCTGCAAGTTGCTAACAGTTCACTTTGCAACAGTTTTGTGGGTTGTGGGGTTTTTTTTTGTTGGTTTTTTTTTTTTTTTTTTAACTTGACAAAAAAAATAATCCCTGCTTATTTTGGTAGGTTTGTTCCTGCTGCAGATTCAACTGTTTACACCTTCCACTGATGCAAAACATTCTCAAGATGTTTGTCAAAGCTTGTTTTTCACTTGGATCCACATGAGCATAACATATTATACAAAATACCACACCACAATTTCTGTTGAATGTCCTTGTTGGATGCATTTCATTTCTCTGCTTAGATTCTGTATCTGCCAGCGCTTCTGAGCGCGCTTGCTGGAGACTTCTAGCTCCTTTCCACCTCAGTGGTGCCCACCCATGTCATTGCTGAGCTAAACAGTGCTGTAAGCAGGCAGCTGCTCTACTGCAGTGGGCCAGTAGCCTGGCCAGGCTGGTGACAGCCTGTGAGAGGGTGCGTGCACCCTACTGTGAAATACTGCTGAGTTAGATGTTGTGACTCTGATTGAACCCAATCCAGACAGTAGATGGATTAATGGTGGTGTTTTCTTGTCAGTGTTTTGTTTATATTTTGCTATTCTTCTGTGGTGCGTGTATCTCTCTGAGCTGGAAGGGTTGGAGATGAGAAAATTCAGTGCGATGTTTCTGTGACATCTGTGAAAGCTCAGTTCTGCGGAGGCTTCTGCAAGAGAGCTGATAAAAGCAGGGCCAGCGTCGGGGAGGGAGACCCGTGTTTATATGCAGCCATATCGGCTAAAAGAACCGTTGCTTTTGTCCCTTTCCTGCCGTGAGGCACATCCTACTGCCCTGTGTGCGAAGGTATGGACCAAAGTCTAAATTGTAACCTTGGGCTCAAATTTATGGAGTTGCGAGACGGAGCAAGATGTATCTGGGGGGTCACGGGCTGTGTCCTGTCCGCACTGGACAAAGGGTGCGTGTGTGCAGAGCAGAGCACTGCCAGGGCAGCTCTTCCTCGGCTGATCCCTTATGCACCTGGGCAAAGGATCTGCTCTCAGGCTTGATTCAAGCCTTACATCTACTTAGTTCTGCTGAAATAGTTGTCTGTTTTATTAATAATATAAATTGGCCTGTTCGCTCATTTTGAAACGTGTGGAGAAGTAGTGGCTGCGTGTTAATAAAGCGTGCAGGTGACAGGATTGAGGCACTGAAGAATTCTCTAAATTGTTTGGTTTGTTTTTTTTCTTTAGCCTGTATCTGTTATATGTATATATATGTTATAGTATAGTCTCTGTAGATACCTGTCTTCCAATTGTCCCTCCTCCCGTTAGGCTCAGGTTTGCTCATGCCCCCATCATCTGCTGGGTTTGCCTTTAAGACGGGTTGCAGAGCAGTGAATTCCAAGCGCTAATGTTCTTTCTGTTGCCAGCTGGTGAAACTATCTTTCAAATAGAGACCGTCTCTGGGGAAGAGACTGGGAGGAAACAGTCAAAGGAATTTATCATGGATGCTTGGCATGTTCTGCGTTCTCACAAGTTGGTATCTGGAATATGTTGATATCAGGAGGGCGCTTTAGCGTGGTTTCAGCCACCTAAAATTAAAATAAAATTGATGATAGAAAGCGAGATACCTCTTCTAGGCATGAAGTCTTATGTTACGGTTGAAAGCGCTGTCCAGTTATTTAGCTTATCACACTTGTATGAAGCAATTAAAGTGGCACTGCCAACTTGGAATCTAGTCAGCTTTTAAAAATGAGTTGAACTTACTTTTGGGTACCACATATGTCCCTGTTCCTATTCACTGTGTGTGTTGAGTAAGTTTGGGGGAAAGTGGTGCCAGCGAATCTTAAGTTTTTTCCTATTTTCATTATTTTGTGATGGGGTTATAGGTGTGGCAGGGGAAACCATCTCCAAATGAACTGAACGTAGACAAAGTTCTGAGAAATGCAACTTGCTAAAAGTACAGAAGAAGAGTACTTAGATGAAGTAAATTCAAGACAGCATCTGCATTTTTTTCTTGTGTAAAGTAATGAAAGTGAGATTTTTTTTTTATTTTTTTTTTTCAGTGATGCCCCTTATAAGACAAAGTGATACAAGTGCACTCCTTTGTCCAGGACAAAGTGTGCTGTCATTTCTTTTGCCCATGTTTGGATCCTCACTATCTTTAAGGCAACGGCCTCACTGAAGTAGGACTGTCCTCAGGCTTGAAAGCAGTTTGCAAGTTCAGAGCTATAAACACTGTTTGTTGTGTTTGAGGAAAATTCAGCATACCCTTTATAAAATGCAGTCCTGTAGCACGGTTCGCATGCCTCCCCAGCAGCTCTGTCTTTTTAAACTGATGTCGTGGTTTAGCCCCAGCTGGTGAGGAAGTACCATGCAGCTGCTTGCTCGCTCCCAGCAACCAGTGGGATGGGGAGGAGAATCGGAGAAAGGTGAAACCTGTGGGTTGAGGTAAGAACAGCTCGATAATTGAAACAAAGTAAGATAAAACACCAGTATTAATAATTGTAATGAAAAGGAAGATAGCAAAAGGATAAATAAAACTCAAGAAGAAAACCCCCAAGTGATGCATAATAATTGCTCACCACCTGCTGACTGATGCCCAGCCTGTCCCCAGGCAGTGATTTCCAGCCCCCTCCCCCCAGGGTATATACTGACCATAATTTCATATGGTATGGAATGTCCCTTTGGCTAGTTCAGGTCAGCTGTCCTGGCTGTGTCCCCTCCCAGCTCCTTGTGCCACCCAGCCTTCTCGCTGGCAAAGACCTAAGCTGAGAAGTCCTTGGCTGAGTATAAACCCTACGTAGCAGCAACTAAAACCATTGATGTGTTATCAACAATATTCTCGCCCTAAATCCAAAACACAGCACTGCACCAGCTACCGCTGCTGAAACTGGCTTCCAGAAGGATTTGGACGGGGGCAAACTGAGCCAAAGCAAGGACAACTGGTAAAAATGTATTTTAAAATATATTTAATGGTTTCAGTCTTGTTGTTTCTAACCTTCCCTTTCCTCTGCATCCACTCTACTTTGAGAGGTGATAAGTGAATGGTACTAGCAGGCTGCACAAGGCTATCCTGTCTCTATTCCAAGAACAGCATGTTTGTGGCAAGGGAATTACAAAACTTTCCTAGCATGGTTTCCTAAGTTTTGAGTGTTCAAACTTTAAAGCTAATCATGCTACCACTAGTTTCATTAGGAGATATGTGGAGAGCCTGTAATTTTTTATTTTTTATTTTTTTTTTTGTTAAAGATGATAAGGAATATTCTTAGCAAAGCATGTCTCTTCTGCTGTGAAGGTTATGTAGATTAGAGAAATGTGCTGTGAAGATGATGATGTCTAGTTTGGCGAAGAAGTTTATTCTCAAGAAAACAAATAGAAGTAGTAAGAGCATGGTACCTTTTTGCAATGTGCCACCATGAAGGAATAGATGTGTCATAGTGAAGCTATGAATGTAATAAAATTTTCCCTGAAACTTTAAGTCATACTTTATTGCCTCTTCAATAAGCCCATAAAACTATCTATTAAGGAAACAATTCTTTCACACTGATTTTTAAAAACCTTCTTACCTGAAGTGATCTGATTAAAAAAAAATGTATCCCTTCACTAGGCAGAAAAAAACAGTGCTAGCATTTCCCCCTCCTATCAGCTAAGGTTATTCTGCCCCTAATGTTGTGTTTAAAGGATTATTTTGGTTTGGTCTTCTGCAAACTTTTTACTATGGTCTCTGGTCCTTTCAAATGAAGACGAGTGTTTTGCAAAGTTTTGTACTGATATTTTTAAATTCTGTGTGAAGGACAAATAACTTCAGTCATTCAATAATTTCATGAAGGGAAAGAGAGCCTTGAAGTATCGGTACAACGAGCCCTGGTTCTGACGCTCGCCCTGCAAACAGTCTGGGGACCTGCTTAAATTGAAGATCCAGTTCTAAATTTTCCATGGCCACGACAAACACTACATGTTGTGCTCTGTGGGGTTTTGTTTTTTTCAGTCCTTTAAATGTAGTTCTTTTGGGATGTGCCTTCATTATTTTTTTTAGCATCCCTGCAACAATCTCAACTAAATAATAAAAGGTGGTTTAATAAGAAATCTTAGTAATGTTATCAAAACAGAATTTGCACAGGAAAAATCCTTAAAATAGGAAATAAAGGGCTTCTGCTATAGATTGTTGTTAAATTAATTGAGCACTATGAAGCATTGTTCTGCACTTGGGAAAGTGGAAGAATTTCAGTTCTGAGTTAATCTTTTCTGGGTAAAATTAGCCTGGTACTATGTTTTGTAGTGAGGCTGAGTGAGGGGTTTTGTGGTGGGTAGTTTTGTTTGGTTTTTTTCTTTTCTTTTGGGGTTTTTGGGTTTGGATGTTCTCGTTTCCCCTTGGCCCCTGAAAGCCATATTTATGCTTTAACTGTGCAATCCACCAGGACAGGTAACTAAATCAGCTTTAATAAGATGGGGTTGGAGACCGAAAGCAGCCCAAGTGTGGCAAGAGGGGTGTGTGGGGGTGTGTGTGTCTGTGCTTTAAGCAGGTGAGAGCATTAGCTCATTTCTGATTTCTGTGCCCCTGCAATTAATTCAGCCCCCAAAGTAGAACTGAAGTTAACTTAAACCCGATTTGTATATTTCTGTGGCTTGTGTCACACATTTGTTTTAGGGCATTATTTGCAAGCTTCTCTTTTGAATCAAGTGTGATTAAATACACCTTTATGTGGCTGGTGTTTTCCTTCGCCATGCTGTGCAGTTTGGATATTTTTTTTTTTTTTTTTTTGTGGAATGGCAGACTGGAATTCTCTCTTACTTAGTGCCTTAAGAACAAGCACTCCAATTTAAGGGCAAACAAGTTTACTTTTGAGTGCTGAAAAGCCTACTGACTGAATTATTAGTTTAATTAAAACCAAACTCACTCCCAAACATCTTTTGCTGCTCAAGGAAGAGAAATGTAAAGAGACAATCTTTGGTCATGCTTTCCGACATGTAGCAAACAAACCAAAAGACAGATTAAGGCATCTGTTCTATAGCCTTGTCCAGTTGCAAAGAATAAGAGTAAGGTGGAGAGCATTACTTGTGTCAAGGGGGTCACTCGGTACGTATTTCCCAAGCCACCCAGTGAGGACGGTGCTTTGGTGAGCTCCTCTGCTGCTATTAGCAAAATGAGGTTTGCTATAGTGTGAGGAGGACAAAATGTGCTTGGGCAATGTCTTTTCGTTTTGCCTGTTCAGTTTTCCTAAGTATATTGAGGTCTTTATTTGGGTAGGTGATTTGTGGAGGGGAACAAGGATATTGAGTGTTTCTGCTGCGAATTCTTCGAGTTCAGATTAGAAAACAGAAATAGCAAGTCACGGATGTCATAATGCCACGTTAAGTCACATTGTGTTCTTTTCACATCCATCGGTATCACATGAATATCCCAAATGGAGCCGTTGCCTTTTAGCTTTACGTGTAGGCAATTATTTCCATCGAAGTTGTGGGGCCGTCTGTCTAGTTGCTGCTTTGACATCTGTCATCGTAGGACTAAATTACTTTGTAAAACCTATTACTTTGGGATACAGTACAGTGTCTCTTAATTGCACCACTTGCTTCTCCTGCCTGAACAGAGCCTACTTTTGTTTCTGATGTTAATGGTGAGGCCCTGATGGCAGAATGATGCTGTAAGTTCATTGAAGGGGGGTGGCTGCTCTGGGGTTACATGGGCATACTTGGGCCTTGTATTTTACGACAAGCACAAGTGCCAAAAAGGCTTGGGCTTTGACTTGTGTGACTTAATTCTCTGGCTGGCTGTTGAGGCAGCGGTATAACCATTGCAGACAAGCTCTCTGTGTTTTTTAGCTTCCCGCAGATGCTGGGCGATAGCTCACTGCTAAATGCTGGCTGTTGAGGGCAGGCTTCTGTGGCTCCTCAACCTCTCTGGTTCAGCAAATCCTTTGCCTCTCCCTTTGGGAATATTTTTTTCTGACTGTCTCTGCTGTCTCATACTTAAAATACATACCTAACCCACAAAGAGGGATGCTCATTAATCATTTACAATAAACATTCTTTACCTTTTCTTTGGCAGACAGTGCCGTTTAGGTGAAAAATGGCGTAAAATATTTCACATGAATGGCTTCTAGATAGCATAGCCTTTATGGCTAATGAAACATTTCTTTTGATTCACCCAAAACAGCTAATTAGATCACTGAAGGCACCTATAAAAGGTACAAACATCAGTATGAGCAGTGCTTATTGCTTCGAGCCTCAAACCCCTGTCTCTTTAACTGCTGATAAATGCAATGACTATCTATATAAAACAAAAATACCTCTGAACTCGGGAGCTGTGTCATACATAGTCTTATTCATCTTTGCATGATCTATGAAAGATGTTGTCTTGCATTTAAAATATTCAACTCTGCTAATCTACTTTTGGAGACACATATTAGTAAATAGGCTGTGGTCCTGGGAGATTCATTTAAGCTGAACTTAAATTAACAGTTATTTGTTAAACACTGAAAACGCACATTTTATGTGCAAGTGCATGTAACTAGAAATAGAAAATGAATAAGCTGAGCAAATTTGTATACCAAAGCGTTAGGCTACATGCATTCCTAAAGAACAGGGATATTCAGTGTGTACAAATACCTGGAGGTAATTCCATTTCCTGTCAATGGAACCCCAGCTACCCCTTTTCAGCACCAATATGGTGGGTGCTTATTGTGTAAATCGACCGATAAGATTTACAAATGGAACCCTAAATGCTCTCAGTTTTTGTCAATGGTTTTTTTTTATTTTATTTTATTTTATTTTATTCAATGGCACAGGCAGTGTGGTAGCTCCCTTCTTAAAATTCATGCGGTTCCTGCTGTGATTGACAGGGTACAGCTTCATTATGCAGTTTGCTAGATGGGCCGATTATGGCTATGAATGCGTGAATGGGATGAATGAGAGAAATGTGTAATTGATTCTAGCTGTGGTCCGCTGGATCATTAACGGTGTGAATGTGCCACACTCCTGTCTGTAAGGGAAGAAATGAAAGTTATTTGTATTTTTTCGGGTGTTTGGAAGAACTCATTATGCTAATATTTTTGCCATCTAGTGTCACTTTTACGAAGAACAAGGGAAGAGTAAATTACATCAGTCCTGGTTGGTTTTTGAGGCAGTCACTTCTTATCATCCTTTTGTAAATTGAAGTTGTGTTTTGTCTTTGCCCAGGCAACTCTGCCCTTTTTCTGTAGCAGTGTAGATAAAAACTTGTGTGACAAAGAGCACGTTCAGATGTATGGACTGATTTCTTCAGTAAAAGACCAGAGAAAAGAAGCCTCATTGGCCTTTTTACACCTGGAGTTTGTATGCTGCAAACCCTTCATTTTCTCGCAGACAAATGCCTGTAGATCACTTCCCTCCAGCACACCCACCCTTCTCCATCCCCCAGCCCCGTAGCCTACAAATTTCTCCACCTCTGTGCGGCTGGGTGAGGCAGAAACGTGCGAGCAAAAAGGAAACTTTGTTGTGACAGACAACCTGGAAGATGGACACAGTCTTTGTAGATATTAAAAATAAACAGCTGTGCTTCAGCCTGTGAAGCCTGATCCTCATATATTAACTGCATGGGGTGGGGGGAGAGTTGTTTTATTTTCTAGTTTGCTTTTATGCCTGTAAAATCTCAAAGGGTTTTGTGTGCCTGCAAATCTTAATGTATTGTGGAATAGCTTGTGCA
Source organism: Microhierax caerulescens (assembly GCA_035590215.1). Lineage (NCBI taxonomy): Eukaryota > Metazoa > Chordata > Aves > Falconiformes > Falconidae > Microhierax > Microhierax caerulescens. The sequence continues at coordinate 8,265,779 of JAVJGJ010000032.1, forward strand.
GAATAACGTATGGTTTAGGCAATGTAGGGATACACTGATTTTATTGACAGAGTACAACAGTAAAATTAATCCTTCCCTGTTCGCCTGCTGACCATGAAACACGGGCATACTAATGATGCTGCTCTGCCAATAAAATCTTGCTCTGTCATGTGTTTCACAATAATAATGTACTCAAAAACTATTTTTGCAAATGACACTCTGTAAACAATTACAATAGTTTTGATATTTTATAAACCAGTTCATAACAGTTTTCAGTGTCCTGTCTAAAGAGCCATCTATGATGGGCTTGTAAAAATTAAAACATAAAACCCAGGAACTACGTTAAAAGTTACCTATTTACATGAAGCATCTGGTGCAGCAATAGAGGATTGCTAACAAGGCATCGTGAAAATGCTAAATTGGGAAGTTCTGAAAAAAAGATGACAAGAAAAACTTTTCCCACTTATTGAGCTGAGAATTTATAAAATTAGCATTTAATAATGGAGGACTAAAGGAATAGTTAAATGTGCAATGAGTGACATGCATCTAGAAATGATACCAAGGGGAGAGTTTCATATAGGAAGATCCAAGCAAGAATTTGGTGCTTGGGCTGTTCCCCAGACCTCCTTGCTGTGACGTAATAAATTAATAATTTAAGTTATTAAGCTTCAGCTTTTAAGCAGCTGCACCTTGAAATGCAAGTTAACTCAGCCTTAGCAGAAAGAGGGAAACCTTTAATGATTCTTTTTTTATTATTATTATTCATCTCTTTACATTTTTTTTAAGTTGATTTTATAGTTGCTCCTTTGTTCGTTGGCTGGTGGGTGTTGTGAATTTGACATGCATCATCCTACCTCTGATCTTAGTGTCTATAAATGTAGAATGACCTTGTCCGAGACCAGATTAATGGGTATATTCCTCCCCGCTTGCTCAGTAATTGCAGCTTGCCTTTTTTCAAAAACAAAGAGCAAGGAAAAAAAAGTCAAGAGAAACCTTTTCTTTCTCTGAAGTTGCCAACAGGCAAGTGCCAACACTTCCAGGTGGAAACCTTTCTTGGAAAGCTTCAACCTGAAGGGAACTGCTGTAGTCATGGTCTGAAATTATGGTCTTTCCTAATGGATGTGTGCACACACCTTATCTCTGCAACGAGCAGCAAATCTTAAACTAGCAACGCTATTTCTTTTTCTCTATGTTTTAGTAGTGCTCAGTTTAATATAGCAACTAAAATGTGTGTGGAAAAAACCCAAACAACAACAAAACCCAAACTGTTTTCTGAGCTCCTGGGTGAAGCCCTTCTGCTTGTTTCAGTCCCCTGCTATCATCCTGCTCATCCCTGGGCAATCAACACCTACTTTGCTGGTTCCCTTACCTGAAAAGCTGTAGGGAGGGTTTGCTGGAGTCACTGTCTGGCAGCAGTGACATTCGGCAGAAAGTATCTGATCCATCCAGCTTATTCCCATAACTAGAGGAAATTGCTATGATCAAAATGAAGACTAGTTAACCTTTTAATTACTTCTCGTTAGGGTAGTTTTCTGTAGCAGTTAGGAGGTTTGAGCTCTTGCGAGTTTCAGTTTCTGGGTGCTGGGACCCTTCTGACATGGCTTTTTTGCTGAATTATTAATACTTTCTGGCTAACGTAAATAAAAATTTTGGAAATTTTCAAAGCGTTATGCCTCAGCACATAACTCACCTTTTTAGTAGTAGAGATCAGAATTTGACAGATGATGTCTGGAATAAAAAAAAAAAAAAAGACAGCATATGTTTCAATGTTTGTCCATTTTCACTTTGGTATGGATTGGAGGGAAATAATCAAAGACAGCTTAGACAAAGAATAACAGTGTGAATTCTGTAGGGCTGGTGAGTAAACTAAAAATATTCTGGACTGTAACAACAGCAGGTGTTGCTTGGAAACCTGTCCCATATGGGACAGAAACACAACCTAACCAATGGGTCCAGCAGCACTGTAACTGCAAGCACTCGCCTAATCCCTGTTTGTGGCAACGCTGCAAAAAATGGTGCTGCTTTTTATTGCTGCTGTGTGTTGTAGGGGATGATAAGGAAAGGGGAAAGAAAAAAAAAAAGTACTAGTCACAAAAGCTCATTCTAGTGTGTTTACATGTGGTATAGGAGAATGAAAATAATTTTTGAAAAGCAAATTTGCTTCCCTACTAGTGGGGGGGGGGCGGGGGTACGTAAAAATACATTAAAGAAAAAAAATACACTTTTTAATGCGTAGATTTCAAGGGGGTTTTACTCTGGGATTTTTATTGAATTTTTTTTAATGGCACTTTAAAGACCTTTATTGCAGCATCTGATTTTGATGAGTCCTGAGGCATCATACCTAAGATGTTCCTTGACTGTACTTTTTTTTTTTTCTTGTTCCTTAGAAGTTTCTTCAAACGGACTGTTTTGTTGCATGATATTCCATCTGGTCTGATGTGAGAGGAAAGCACATACTTTGAATAACTATCATGTTCATAGGTCGCAACTTTTCTTGAAATAGTTGCTGAGAAAAGACAAAATATTAGACAAAAAAGAAGACCTGTGCATCACCATCAGTGTGCTGAGGTTTTGTGTAGTTACTTTCCCCGTGAGTGGATCTTCAGGGGGTGAGAACAACTGTTTCAAAGCTGTACGATATTTATAGTCGTACAGCTCTAAAGATTTATGGTATTTATGAAAACTTTTCACATATTCCACATGTGAATTGCAGTACACATATAACAAGTTCTTAGTGTGTCTTTGTAACTTTTTACTTTAGTCCAAATACTTCAAAATTTAGCCTTTGTTATTTTCACTTTTCATTATCACGGATGTAGCTGCTTATATGATTTCCAGTTACAAACATTTTCTTGTAATATTATTTCTCCCTTTGTGTCTAGGTACAGTACCAGAATGGACTGACTTGCAGTGTAGTATTTTGGCAGAGTCATGACATAAGTAATAAAACCAGGCATAGGATCTCTGATTTTTTTTTTTAATCTTATTTTTTATTTCCTGCAGATGTGATCCATACTGTTGGGCCGATTGCGAGAGGCCATCTCACTGACACTCATAAAGAAAACTTGGCAAACTGCTATAAATCCTCTCTGAAACTGGCAAAAGAAAACAACATCAGATCAATTGTAAGTACTGTATGAGAACACACTATTTTTTCTAATTTGGATCTTTGTTTTCTTGCTGCAGAATAATTATAATGGTAGGCTTTCAGAAGGATATCTTACTGTACGTGACGTGAAAAGCAAGAAATTAAATATCATTTGGCAAAAACAGTTGCTGGAAGAAAGGGATATGCTTATTGTAGGAGGTAGGGAAAGTTGGCTTGGTAGTGTACAAACAACTGTCTCATTAAGAAAGGGAGGGAGCTGTTCCCACAGCTCATTCTTCATTCATATTCATAATATAGAATTAATATATATTAATGTATAGAATTAATATATATATTATACTATTTGTTTAAAAGGATTATTTATTGTACTACTTATTAAAAAAAATTAGAAGTCACTGGGCAGGAGGATAATTAAATGCAGTATTGCCTGCGGAATATCTGAGAAGTGATTAATTTTTTGTTTATTCTGTCCATTAAAGTTTCTACCTAAAAATAAAGGTATCAGTCGAGTGGTGCTGTTTATAGCACCCCACCACCAAAAGCGGTCATAAAATAGCCTGTGATATGATATTTGATGGAATTACAATGGGTCTTGATTTTTTGAAATACATTACGTTTTTGTACCTGAAAAGACTAGATTTCCCAAGTCGGCAGAGGAGCTGTTCCCTCGCCAGCACCGGAGCCTTGGTTCTGTAGCTGAAGGCTTTAGCTATCCGTGGGTCAGCTCCCTCTACGTCTAACCGAGAAGGAAGTGATCACTGGGCCTGACTTCACACCTCCTGGGTCAGTGCTGCTGCTGTGGTAACATGTATGTTTGGCAGCTTGGAAAGCACGCACTTAAAAAAAAAAACGATAGTTGGCTCAGTGGTGCTAGAGCAGGCTGTAATACCTGTTAAAGGAAAGTTATTAATGTGAATAGTCGCAAATGGAAAATAAAGCTTTTTTGAGGAGAGGAGCAGGATTGGTGTAGGGCTTTGAGCCCAGGTTAGATGTGCCCTGCAGAATCAAACCTGATGTATTGCTTATCTTATTTTCTTGTCAGTGTAAACTGTGCTTTTCATGCTTTTTTTTTTTTGGCTAATTAAATCCTCAAAATGGTGCTCAGTGAGCCATCTCCGTCATTAGCCAGCCAGGAGAGGGAGGTGGTACCCAATGCAGTTGTTGCTTGGGTTTTGTTGTTATTGTTTTTGTTGCTGTTATTGTTGTGTGTTGGGTTTTTTCTTTGTGGCTTTTTTTGTTTGTTTGTTTTTTATGCTAGGTACAAAAGTTAGACTTGAAAGCAAACTTGAGGTGGGGGGATGTGTTTTGGACTCCTTCCTGGGATTGTTTAAACACACAAGGATGTTTCTGTCCTGATGTGATTCTCGGAGCCAGTAAGATCTCTATGCTCTTGCTCCTGCATTTATCCTTGTTCCTACCTTTAGTCTCTGAGCAGTGACATGCTGCTTCTGAGGCACTGAGGCACTCAGGTTAATGAGAATAAAGTTCCTAACAAGAGGCAGGGAAGAAAAGAAAAAAAAAAATTAATATTGAAATAACGAAGAAAAAACTGCAGTGGGTATTGTTCAGTGCTGATAACCCTTACATCTGTAGGGATTCTGTAACTTCAGGACATTGTGGGTGGTAGCCTGGTATTTAACTGGTAATTACGAGTGGCCGTACTAACGGGTTTCATGAAAACTAGCCTGATAGTTTAGTAAGAAAAAATCGCCATGGGAGAGAACATCCATGGATTATTTCCTTGTTGGTTAAGAGCTGTTGACTGCGCACCTGTTCGAGATAAAAAATACTTGACACCCAGACTTGCAGAACACAGCTGCATGAGCTGAACAGGAGCCAAGAGCCATTCATTCATACCAACATTAAGAAGCTTAGCAAGCAATATGGATTTTAAAGTCCACATGACAGATTATGGACTGTTCTGAAAAGCCTTAAGTCCAGTGATTTCAGTGATGCTTTGGGAAGTGAAGGCTACTGGAGTGCCTCCCCTAATGAACGAATCAAGCCTGGAGCAAAGTAAAATGTATAATTCATTCAATTAAGGAGCAGTAGATTACTGTGAGTCTGAAGGAAAGAATACAAAGTGCATGTGGGTTTCACAAGATCCACCACAGCAGACAATAGGAGGAAAAGGAAGAAAACAAATGAAAGTATCTACAGACTTCTGAGGCTTGCAGAGAGACCAGAAGTACTCAAATAGACAGCATCTGAGTGCAGACTGGAATATGGCAACAGATGTATTTGGAATAGGGAGAAGACAATGAAAAATTGAAGGTGGGGAGGGGGTCCCTCTGTAAAATAAAGAAAAGAAAATTAGTTGTGCTGATTGAAGGTGTGTTTTGATTGCCTCTTTAATAAGAAGATGAAATAAGTCTGGGAAAGAGGAAAATGAGGAATTTGAAAATAGGTACTGAGTACAACAGGAAGAGCAGAATACTTTCGACACAAATAAATAGGTACCGATCATAGCAAGTTGTAGTATACTAAAAGAAGTAACTAAACTGGAAAGCATCAGAGTGCTAGCAGTTGTAGTAAGTAAGAAGGAAGCAGAAAGACATTAAAAGATTGTAGCGACATGAGTGTGCTGCTTGTCTTCAAAACAGAAAGGACGGCGAGTCTAGAAATGAATGCAAAAATAAAATAAAATAAAAAAAAAACAAAACCCCACACACATTTCAAATGGTTTTGAACATGAATTGTGTCACAGGAATTAGAATTGCTGGAGGCATTCCGAATGAAGAGTAATGATGAATGGCAGTGTATCAAGTTGGACAGAAGTGTGCAGAGTGACTCAGGGTGCACTGCTAAATGCAGTTTAATTTAACATCTTAATGATTTTTGAAGAGTACATAAACAGCTCATTAATTACATTTACAAATGATACTACATTAGGCAGTGTTGCAAACACTAGAAAAGGACAAAGATATATGATGACAATTGATTACAGAGACTGTGAATATAACCTCATCCAGCATCCACTCCAGCACCAGAAGGGAGGTTTTGCCTCCACTTCAGTGGAAGATAGGTCAGAACCGGAGCTGACAGCTACAGTGTAGCTCGGCATGGGAAAAGATGAAGTAGCATATGGTGGGGTAAAATAACCCAGTTCACAAGCAGTGGAAGGGAGAACTGTGCTGGAAAACCAGCATAATGAGGAATTGGTCTTGAATAATAAGCTTCAAATTAGATATACTTACAGCAGTCACTTGTTTTGTTTCGATATTACATATTGTTGAGTTGCCTGTAGAGAAATGACGGATGCCAGAGAGGTTGTAGTTTCCATTCGCAGTGGGCTGGGGAGAACGGGAGCAAGACTTGGAATAGATCAGAACTCGCTCATGTATGTGCTTGTGGAGAATATTTTACATACTGAGGAAGGGAAGCAATGCTCTTGAAGTACTGTGTAAATTGAGATGCAGCTTTATGGAGGGGGGAGAGAAGAATGTCATGGTGCGTATGACAAAATGGCAGTTAAATGGTGTAGAGGATGTTAATTTGGGTTGTGTTTGTGTCCGGGGTGCCCAGGTATGGACAAGAGGAACTCTGTGCTAGCTCATGGGGGGTGACTCAAATCTCATCTGAAAATGTTACAATCTCAAGGTACGTTTTTTTTTAAAAAATGCAATAGGTAAAACCAGAAATCAGATGAGGGAATAAAATGAAACGCCAGTCAGCATGATTGCCGAGGTTCATAACTTGCCGGCAGCCCAGCCATGGGCAAGGATCTGCATAGCCGTTAAGGCAGAAAGAGGAGCTTCAGAAATTAATTTAATTCTTTGCAGGATCGTTCAGAAAAATCAAACAGCCCCTGACATTTGTCCCTGCACCCGTTTTCTCAAACCTTTTGCTTTCAATAGGAGCTTTCAAATGCCATATCAATTATTTTCATACAGGAGTTCGTCTCTCACAGGTCATCTACTCCATCTACCTTTAGGGTTACCAGCGTAAAGTTTATCTTTGTGTTTGTTCTTGTTATCTGGCATTCATGAAAACCTGCATCGCTTTTTTTCTTCATGTTTGTTTATGTAGCTGTGCCTGCTGTAGGACACTTCAGCTGCTTTGACTTTTGTGTGGTCATTGGTGCCCTGTGAGGCTTTTCTGTTGGATGAGTCATATTTATACAGTCTTTTGCCTGTTTAAGAGGGATACTTGGGACTTCATTTCCGTTTATCTCTGCTTGAGTTGGTACAGAGCAACAGGAGAAAAGTATTTAAGGTAATACAAGGAGTTAATTTTAGGAGTGAATAGTCGACGTTTAAGCAAATTAAGTTTAAGTGTGCAGAATAATTTTCTAATAATGTAAAAATATTGTATTGTGGTGCTGGTCTCTTTGACACACTCATAACAATTGCTATCCTGCATCAATTAAATTGCCACTGCCTGAAACGCTGGGAATATGTTATAGATACCAAATCTTCACCGAAAGAAGAAATGGTAAAAATAGTCCAGTAGGTGCTTTTTCTGTTTTCCTGTATTGGTTTTCTAAATAAGAGAAAGAAAGAAAAATCTTACAGGTCAATTAATAATTATTAGGTTATCAGGCAGAGTGGGGGAGTTGTAATTGCTGTTTTCAGGGATTAAATTGGTCCCCTGTTTACACGTTGTTTGAAATGACTGACATTGTGCGCTCTGACTTTTTCAGAGGACCTTCTGTCCTGGTCTTCTTTGCATACGCTGCTTTGAAGTTATCAGATATCCTGAGACTTTCCTGAACATCACATACTTCATTCAGAATTTCCTTGTGGTTAGAAAAGATCTCAATCAGTTGATGTCAGGTGAAGCTGGGATTGCAGTTAAACAGAGACTTTATGAACTACACAGAAAACAAAACCAAAAAAAAGATGCTGTGCGTTCTTGTGGGTGGGATCCCAATCAAAAGGGTTGTAGCACGTCTGCAGAGAAGGGAAGGTGGTGCTGATGTCTCACCCGGAGGCTGGGCAGCCACCCTCTGCTATGGTGATGGGAACGCAGAAGTGTTATTTGGGGACTGCAGCTCTGCTGTTGTTCAGGACTGTGCTCAGCATCACGGTCTTCAGGATGGCTTCATGTTGGCAGGGGGTGAATTGTAAAGCTTTAACTAGAAGCATTTCTTCAGACTGTGCTCTCTGACCTCCACCTCTAGGGAGATTTATTGCTAACGTGCAGGGCTGGAGGAAATCCTCCAAGAACGTGGCTTTGCGAGTTGCAGAAGGAGGCCTGCTTATCACCAACAAATATATTAACAGAGTTAAACACGAAATACAGATTTATTTATTTATTTGTTTTCTATCAGTTTCTTAGTGTCAAGTAGGGAAGAGTTCCCCTTGTTGTAGAGTCTCGTTAGATTAGTTTGCTGTTGCATCACAAAACGCACACCAAAAATATGAGCCTGTCTTTCTGCCAGGATGTTTGTGCTATGAATGAAAAAAGCTCGTCCTGCTCCAGGGAGAGCCTCTTGGCTGGACCTGTCAGCACAACCACCCTGCTCCTTCTGTCTGAAGCCTACAAAGGCAAAAGGCCGTCTCAAAATACCTCTGAAGTAGAAGGACGTATTCAAGGGCTGTATTGCTCATCTTCAGGTCGAGTGGAAAAGCTGTCACGTGGCATTGGGATGGCTGGTGACCTGGAACGGTGGGATGTTTCTGGGAGAGTAAGTTGTCTCTTGACTCTGCATAAAGTGGGTCCCTGCTGCGTTTTGGTTAGGGTTATTGCAACAGTATCCTTAAACATCTTTTTGAAACCCACATTGTACCTCCATTTCTAGGGTCTTAAACCAGTGTACGCAACGCATGTTACAGGCTGTGTATATGTACTGCTTTTAAAATACTATTATTTGAGGCTTTATTAGAGAAGTATTCCTTTCATATAAATATTAAGTTAATCTACAGGGAGTTTCAACTCGTATCCTTTTTGTAGGTGTTTTTTGCAAAGTAGGGTCATTTAGTTGTTCTTTGGGGATTGTCAAAGTTAATAACAATACTGGTATGACTTAATTCTACAGAAACACAACTGGAGAATTATTCAGTGTGGCATATAAAAATAATTTGAGAAAGACACTTGCCACTTATCCACTTATAGCACTTAAAAATAACAAAATTGTCTTTTTAATAGTCTTCAGTATGTGTCCCCACTGGTAATTAGGGTTTTATCTGTGGTAGCAGTGTTGATGGTGTGACCTGATGTAATTCTTCATTCTTAAAATATGATATAACTTCTGAATAGGGATATTTCCCCCCCCCCCTTTTTTTTTTTGTTTTCTCCCTCCACCCCCATCCTAGGTGTTCAGAAGTGTATCGAGGACAGACAGACACAGGTAGAGCCACAAACTGAGCAAGTACTTGAACTTCTACCAACAGACAGGTGTCAGGATCCTGGGGCTTAGATACTGCACCAGGTAGTATTAACAGAGGACAAAAGCCACTTATAACCCTTACACCCACCTGGCCCATCTTCTGCCAGACCACAACCAGCTGTCTGGGTAGAGTAAAGAAATAACAGTGGTGCTTAACGAACAGATGGCGTTATTAGGGAGCCTCAGTTCTCCATGTTGGTGTTCTGTGATGTTTCTTTATAGTGGGTCTGCAGTGTCTTGGTTTTGTGATCAGAAGAGGGAGAAAGGTTAGTTATTGCTGTTGGCTTTAACAACACTAAATATATGCTATGAAAAAAAAAAAAAACACCAAACCTGAACTGGTGGAATAAAAAAGGAAATGGCTTGTTCAAGAATAAATACTGCAAGTTTGTGTGATGGGTTTAATGTGTGATAATTTGTCAATCACCCTGTGGGAATCCTATGCTTGAAAGAACGAAACTTTTTAGAAACACAGCCTGTTGGCTTGATAATTGGGGAACTGTCTCATTAGGTAAGGACAAAATACAAATCTGTCAGACAGTGGACCACAATGCTGGTAGTTTTATGAGACAGCTCATAAAAATCTATGGATTGCTGGAAAGTCTACACCATGAAGTGCAGGGGAAGGGAACATTTCATGTTTCTGTACAGAGGAAATTGTACTTGGGGGGGGGGGGGAATCTTCATTTTGATTGAAAAAAAAAAAAAAAAAGTAAAAATAAACTAGAAATTTTCTTATGTGCATGCAGATCTCAGCTGTCCAGAGTCAAGTGTATAAGATGCTTGTCATTATCTGAATAGCAGTTTTTTGTAATGGAAATTCATAGTAAAAGTTGGTGATATGTACAAATTTCTAAAAAAGCTCACAGAGCTGGTGGGCTGTGGCCATCAGGCTCTGTCCAAAATCATAGTTTTCCTTCTACTTCCTTTCATTGACCCTGTGATCTTTGTAAGCTCGTTGGGAGGGCTTGCCTTTGCTCTGTAAGGATGCTCTGTGTGTGCTGCGAAGGTGTAATCCCTGTTAAGATTTGTGAGATTCACAGCAATAGCAGTAACAGAAAACAATTGTTGCAACAGGGTTGTTCGTTGTTTTTTTGTTTTTTTTTACATGGATTGCAGTGACTTTCTCCACCACCAGAAGTGGAGTCAAATTCTGCAGGAATTAGAAATAGCTTATTCACAGTTTCCATGCTGGAGGTACCCTCTGTGATTCCTAGAAATGTATGGAAGAGGCTGAAGATAGCGATTTGTCACTACTGGGTTTTTTTCCTCACAATTTGATGGTGAGGAAAGGGATGTGTGATGCTGCATTTTAGCTCTCTGTGTGGTGCTTGTAAGTTCCCTGTGACTTGGCATTTTTCACTTGATAATTTTGAGACACTTCTGCACATCCTATTTGGGTTTTTAAACATTCCTTTACTATATCTGTGCAAAGAACAAACTATAGTATGAAATTTGTATCTGCTTTTTTACTTGAAAGCAGTTCTTCTTCAAGTAGCATATTAAAAAATATTTTGAACATTGGGGGTTTTATATTTACATAGCTTATATAAAAGAAATGAAAAATTAAAAGCATAAATTATTCTGTGTATTAGATGGGCATCATAATACTTGGTTAAAAAAAAAAAGTATTTCTTTACAGCATAGTACCTATTTAGGATCAGAGTAAATATATTGGAAAGTAGTTCTGAAAAATAAACACAAGGGGCATGCTTTCATGAGCCTTGTTTGCCAGCTCGTTAAATATGTTTTCCCTGAATTGCTAGGAGTCACTTGGAACCACATGCATTATAAATAAGATACAGTATGTCTAGCTACATATAAAGAAACAGCAATGATCAGTAATTAGCTACAAAATTTATACCCTTACCTGAGATGTTTTTTAATATTATTCCAATATGATGTCATCATGTTATTTTTTCATCCTGTACAGTGTAAAACCACAGTAATTTGAATAATATAATTGAGGTACTATGACTGGTACTTCAGTGTTGTTTTGTGATGAAATATTCATTTCTTATATCTGAAAATCTGTTTGCACCAAATACAAACTACATGCAGTCCATATTCAAGGAAACAGTTTTGCAGCCTTAGTTTTTCAAAGTTGCCTTGCTTATCAACTCTTAGTAATGCCTGCCAATTAGGATTTAGAGATTTGTTCATAGCACAGATGAAAACAAATATAACAAATTGAGTTAGTAGTCTTGGTAAAGAAAACTGTGATTACAAATATGTGTATCATAGCATGACTCATGACTTCCCGTGGTTTGTCACTGAAAGACATCAGCATAAGGGGGGAGATTTTTTTAAAAATTGCGATAGTTACAGGTAAATGAATTTTTCATTTTCTGTTATTATACCTTTCCTAAAAGATGACTACCTAAGTTGAAGTTATAAGCCAAGAACACACATTTCTTGTAGACTGAAGTTAGCTTGAGCATTTACTTAATGGTAATCTTAAAAATTATTATTGGTTCGGTTCAAATTGCAATATAAGATATATTACATTGTGAATCTTTTCTAGGGAAATAAATTGCATGTTGCTGGTTTTTATGAGTTGTCATACCTTTCTGAACTTTCTCTGATGTGTGCTGGCTGGGTTAAATCTTTAGGAATTAAATCTCGACCGGTGTCTGTTCCACACAGCTGTGCCCTTCCAGAAGCGGAACAGACATGAGGCAATGGGTTTATTTCATACCAAATGACATGGTTTGGATAGAAACCTTGGGTGACGTTCTCCATCAAGAAAACATAGTGTTGGGGCAGGATTATAGAATTATCCACTAACACGTCCTCTTGGAGCAGCTGATCTGACTGTCCGCTTCTATAAACAGCACAGTTCTTACCCCTGATTGTGTGAAAAAGAGGACAACTGCAAGTGTGTCAGAGCCTATGTGAAAGATGAGAGAGCCTAAGCCCAACAAGTCTTTACATCTATTACCTGTTGGTATTTCTTGCTGTGGAAGCATCCCTCCCCGAGTCAAGCACAGGCAGGCAGGCTTTGCGTGGGAAATGTTGCTAGCATAGCGGCGATGGGATTAACCGTTCTAGTCTGAAAGCAAAGGGTGATGGTTCAGTATGATCTCTGTGCTCTTTGCTTTTGCCTGCTCTGGATCAGTCTCTGGCCACCCCTGTAAATGTGTATTTTTGTGTTTTGGCATGTTGGAATGGAAACATGTCCCCTCCCACCCCTTCCCTGAGGCTGAATATTGAAGTGTTTGCGTGATGCGGAAAGCTTTGGACCTGCCTGCCTCCTGCAGAAGGAGGAAGTGTTGCTATTAACGCTTCTGGATTACTGAAATGTTCTTGATATTGATCTTAAATCAAATCTCCATCTCCTATTCAGTTCTCATTTAAGTCCTTGTGTGAGTGTCTTTCTCAGCTGGATCATTGCAAATCAGAATTTGGTTTTTCGAAGCAAAATTCACAATGGCATAAAGCCTTTTCTGCATATCCCTGTTGTATGCAGGCATTCCTGATTGACCTTTTCTTATCTGTTCTTCCATTCGTGAATACACCAAGACTAAGTTTGATGACAAGGACAAGCTCAAGACAAATATAATTAATCAAACTAATGTTTTCTTTTTTTTGCTAAATTAATGTCTCCTTTGCATTCTAATTCCCCTGTTTATGTACCATAGTGCCATCTTTTCTTTAAGAGAGAAACAGTGTTCCAAACATATTGTTACTTACTGCAATCTTGAGGTGTTATGTTTCTTGCTGTCTTTAGCTTTGTTCCTTTTAAGTGTTTATGTACTTCCCTTCTTTGATCCCTTAAAATGTGTTTCATAATGTTTAAATTCTATAGGACACTCATTTATCCATTTCCCGAATCTCTCAATCTCCCTTTTGTTCTCTGTTCTTCTGAGTCTTCGTTATTTCCCTCCTTTTGAATCATCTGCAAAAATTACTAAGGGTCTTTGACTATCAGAGCTGCTGAGTTGCATTATATAGAAGCAAAGTTGTATGCAGACCTAACTGTAGCAGGCACAAAGGTTTTTGTTAGGTTATCTCGCTAACATGTCTGTTCTCCGTTATCCTGGCACAGAAATGAGGAGTGTAGCATATAAGCTGAATTTTTGATGCAGTATTAATATCTGAATGTTTGTAACTCACCAGTTCAGAAAATGTAGCTCTGTGTTTTTTTAGGAAAGCAAGCAAACCTATAGAACCATATCCAGGTCTATTAGAGATAAAATACAAATATTCTGTGGAAAGATGGAAATTATTAACTTGTGGGGGTTTTTTTAGACCGACACCCATTTGGTGGTCCAAGAAACACATTGCTAAAAAACTTGCGAGGTGGCGATGCTATCTGACATCGGTTCATTCAAATAAGCTGCTATTTGGGAGGATGTATATCCTTCATAGTTCAGGGCTTCATCCCCACAAGCTAATGATTTTAATGACAGCGAATTCTGCTTAGGCCTGATGGTGGTGGTGACTACTGCTTGTAGTCAGGCATTGGAAACAACCCCCTTGATAAATACAAGGACGCTGAGCCAAATCACCTACTACACTGTTGACTTCCATTAGAATTGCTAGCGATTTTTAGAAGTAGGATCTGTTTGTGGTGGTCTGCACCATTTATTGTGCATCATTTCAGCAGTACATCTGTTTCTTTCATTTATAGTTGGGGTGGGGGTCGGGAGGTATTTTGCTGTTGTCATGCATTTGGCCTAAGTTGGATTTATTTTTTGTAAGGCCATCATCAACATCACTTGAAAGATTTCTGTAGGTACCAGAGACAATAGAAATAACTTGGCCTGTTCTGGCTAAATCCTGACCAAAAAGAGCTTTGTTGTAGCTGCAGCACCTGTAGTCTCTGAACTGGGTAGCTTGGACGCATTAGTACGATTTATCATCGTACCTTTTCGTTGCAGTGCAGATGTAGTTTAAGTAAATGAAACCATTTTTCTTTATTTATCTCCTTGTTAAGAGAGCCAGGCCTTGCATTTTCCCCAAGTGTCTGGCTTCTCTGGATAAATATGCAAAGTTTCATTTCACGAAATGACATTCTACCGACTCCCTTTGTGCTTGGTCCTGCCAGAGGAGGGAGAGCTGCGATGGTTTATAAAACAAATGCATGCGCCTTGCAAGTCTTTATGAGGCAGTTTGGGGAGAATAATGGAACGCTACACAAGTGTCAGGGAGATTTTGGTTAAATGACAGGCTCCAGGAGAGGCTTTGGAGTATAAAACACAAAGCTGAATTCTCACTGGTACTTAAATGACAGCCAGAAATTAATAGAAGCATTTTTAACCAAATAAAATGTTAGATACTTTGGGCTAAATTGTGGAAATACTTTGTTAGTTAAAGATAACAATTCCCTTGTAATTCTGACTTGTGAACAGTGCCTATTTCAGCAGTTAAATCCCAAAGGGAGGATAGCAAAGAGGGTGAAATAATCAGATGTGAATGCAACGTATAAGTATAGGTCCAAAGGAGCTCGGAAAGTCCTACCCGAGGCAAACTTGCAAATTGTATGAATGCTGATGGAGAGGGCTCCTTAGAAGCCAATGCCGAATTCTTTGGAATTACAGGGGGACTGGTGGCAGGCGTTGGGAAGGCTGGAGTCAAAGACTTCCTAAAATGGGTGCATGCATAGATCTATCTCCATAAATACACTGCCCATATAACCGTTCCTTGTATCGTTAAGATATGAATATACAGGTGATGATGTTTAATTAAACTATTCCTAGGAAGTGTTACCAGGTGCTTCCTGCTCATATGAACCTTCCTCACCTTGGTGTGTGCTGTGAGACTGTGACAGCACTGAGGTCAGCAAGTTTTCACGGAGATGTTTGCGTGTCTCATCTTGGCCTCTTCTAGTATACAGAAGAGGCTGAATTTCATTAGAGAAATGGCAGCTGATCAAGATTAAGTGCTTCTCCAACAATTAGTGAGCAATGGCGGTACTGTTAATAGTCCTAAGATCCCCTAATCAGTAGGAAGAACTGGTTTATATCAATAAAAAAACATTAACTGTTATGAATGCATGTCTAGACCTTTACCTTAAAAAGGTTTCTGGAAACCTTCTGTGCCTGTAGACTAAGTTGTGGTTTGGTTTTCGGTTTTGGTTTGTTTTTTTTTAATGGCTCAGGACATCTTTTTGTAAATCCTGTGGGTTCTGTGGACTTCAAGGAGAGTGCTGTCCTGAAAGACTTAGAATTAGAGTCAATAAGCTAAGTTCATGTCGAATGGTAACTCACTTAGAATGGTGTTTTGTCTGTAAAATTTCAGAAGGTATGAAATCTGTAAGTGAAGGGTATATGTCCAAAGGACCACTTTTCTATTTTCCTCAAGTTTTTTTCTAGTGCATTTCTTGTTGTGTTTATTAAGCTTTTCCAGAATACATTGTTCTAACATTTTATACTGAATAAATAAATCAAACCCCTTTAATGCAGCAGTCTCTCTTAACGGTGAAGAGCAGGCTTACAACTGTATCACTACCCCTCTCCTGAGGTATTATCAGGAGAAATAAAATGTTTCAAGGACTCTTGAACACAATTGCATTGAGCAGCTGCTGGGTACGCTTTCGGAAATGTTTGTTTTTACAAAAATAAAAAATACTAAATTGTTTGACTTTCAAATAGACTGATTGTTAAGTGTGCTTTTTCCCAGCTGTTATGGGTGAAAAATTTGACTCAGCCGAAGCTGTTGGGGTCAGGCTGCCATGCTGTGTATCTAAAGTAAATCTCATAAACTCCCAGTACCCAGAATGGCTTCAGTTGGCAAAATGACTGCAATCAATAAGTAATAATCAAGTCTCAGACTGCAGAAGGAAGGCTCTGTAAATGTTCTGGTACATTGCACATCACCATGTTGATGTCAGAAAACAGCACCAGTGGAAATGATCAAAGTAGGGCAATATTCTGCAGCAGAAGAGTGTCAAAAATTTAAGTTTCTGCAAAAAGATTTACATAATTTTCTATAAATTTTCATTTCTAATGTGATATGATTCATCGTATCCTTGGGGTTTCATTGCAGAAGTGCTCAGCTGTTGCTGCAAGCTGTTTAAATGTGCTTATTGTTCCTGGCTTCCAATCAATTCAGTGTAACAGAAATTATTAAAGGCTTCAGGAAGGTAATAATTTAAAAGACAAAAATGCTGGTATACATTGAAAGCTAATAGGCAACTTTTGCCATAAGAAGTAGTGATGGACACAGCCCCAGAAGAAGAGTTGCAGATAAGTGGGTGTGTACTGAGGGTTACTAGCAGGAGTAAGCCCGCCTCGTTCAGTGATGCTCTGTCTGCAGGGAAGCATTTGACATGGGTAGATTTCAGATTCATAAACTGTAGCAGGTAACATGGTGTGCACAGAGAACCAGGGCTGCTTTTAGGTTTATTTTTGCTTGCCTTGGTTTAAACTTTTTTTTCCCTGCAAAGTAACACAAAAGTGTATATGTTTGGTTGATGGGCTAGTGTGAGAGCTTCATGGAGGAACCTTTGTGTCCTCTTTTGATTGACTAAAAGAGGGTTAAAAATGTTTGGCACGCTATGAACTTGGAGATGTTCCTTTAGCAGTGTCCAGCATGGAGAAAGATGCACTTACGTGGCTAGGAAACTAAATCTAGAGGGATTCTGCTTATGGGGTCATTGACAGAAACAAAGAGTGAAGAATAATGTCATATTAAAAAAAAATAATATATATTATTGGGTTATCAGATTAGATAGATGATCTGGTTGCAGAACGTGGTTTGAGTCACAGTACCTTGGAGATGTTCCTTTAGCAGTGTCCAGCATGGAGAAAGATGCACTTACGTGGCTAGGAAACTAAATCTAGAGGGATTCTGCTTATGGGGTCATTGACAGAAACAAAGAGTGAAGAATAATGTCATATTAAAAAAAAATAATATATATTATTGGGTTATCAGATTAGATAGATGATCTGGTTGCAGAACGTGGTTTGAGTCACAGTACCTTGGAAATGAATGGAAAGAGGCAGAAAAGATATCAAGTGTTAGATTTATTTATTTATTTATTTTTAGTTTTAGAATTAATTCAGGGTCAAGGTAAAACTAAAGCTTAGCTGTCTTGGGAGAAGCCTTGGGAGATGACCTGAAGGTTGCAGCCTTTATGAAAAAGGCTGGGAGGAGAGGCTAGTGAAGAAAGAAGGAAAATAGAGGATTTCTGAAAGGAAAAGGCGGAGGGGATACAGTAAGGTTTTACCAGTTAAATATTTTCATGGTACTGTTTGGAGGCTCATTTTATTCCTTGGAAAAGCAGATAGGTGTGGACAGAGGCAGGCTGGAGGAGAAGATGGTTCCATGCAAAGCAGTGGTGGGAGTACTTTGATGACCCTATAGAGGCCACATACGTAAATATTGATGTGGAAAGTGATGCCTACTCTTCTCGATGTGGTGTAGCTGTTGTGAAACAGGTATCTCTGAATCCTGACTATCCACTTTCTACCTGTTACTTGAGTGGTGCGGGCTGGAGGAGTGTGGAAACCCACAGGGATGCATGTAAAAATAGCAGGGACTGTCACTGGAAATCATAACCTGACTCATTAACGCAGCCTTCGCATCAGCGGGAGGAAAACTGGAACTTTTGCCCGGTACATCCGGAGCCGGTAATTAGCTGGTGACATTGTCAGTGTTGCACTGGTATTTTTATAGTAGCTACAGATGAGCTGTTCTCTGGTGACTCGTCGCTCCATTGTAGAAACTTGTGCTTTAGTCTGTGCAGTTTCAAGATGCAGCAGATGGGAGAAGATCCTGGAGTTATCTGAAGCAGATGGATAGGAAAAGCCTGGGCTAACAGGACAGCGTATCCCAAACATCAGCTACTGCACATGCTGCCGAGCAGTGGGGCTCCTTCTTTTTGAGTAAAAGTGATTCACCTCTTGGTGCTGCTCGCACAAGCCCCGGTACAGCATCGTGGAGGTGTGCATCAGCATCCTCTGCGCTCGCAGGCTGCAAGCACTGAGGGGCTCGCGGTAGCTGGCACGTGAAGATCGCGTTTTAGCCTGCTCTTGAGGCTGCTGGCGTGCTGGCTGCTCTCTCACAGGGGAACAAATGGTTTCTACTTGTTCCCCTGCTCCCTCTTTTCTTATAGCTGACACAGGAGGTTGAAGGAGAGATCTAAATACATTAGATGTGTGTTGTTGTAAGACACTTTAATGTACTTACATGTTTTCCCAGCAGATGCAGGTTTCCACACCGTTGTTGTTTTTGCCGTTATGTAGACAATGTTTAAAATAAGGGTAGATTTGAAAAGTCGTCTTATGATATTACCGAATTTGTAACCTGAGCACAGTAGCTTAGCCAGAGGTATTTTTAATTAGGAGTGGTTTGGGTTTTTTTACATTGTTACCCAGATAAATGGAACAAATGGAGAGAAGCTAATTACCTTACCTTGCTCAATTTATCAGAATGCTTTTGATAACATTTGACATCATTTTAATAAACGCGATGGAGAAGAGAGTGGTGGAATGTTTTGTTCTTCCTGGCGTGTTATTTTTGG
The DNA here is from genome assembly GCA_035590215.1 of Microhierax caerulescens. Classification (NCBI taxonomy): domain Eukaryota; kingdom Metazoa; phylum Chordata; class Aves; order Falconiformes; family Falconidae; genus Microhierax; species Microhierax caerulescens. The sequence goes on from JAVJGJ010000032.1 coordinate 8,284,667, forward strand.
TAAACGTCTAGGGTGCATTTAGATAAACTACAGTGTGAAGTCTGAGCAAGAAAGACCTAACTATCCAGTGAATTACTCCTATTTGCATTGAGAAATTAACCGTAATTAGCATTCAAGTTTTAATGATATTGTATTTGTGCAGCTGATAAGGCCTCTGGGAGTGTGAGTGCAAGAAATTTCTTTTGTTTACTGTATGCAAATCTAGTCACTTAGCTTTAATTAGAGGTTGAAACCTGGAGCAATTATCAGCAGTTGCTTTAGTGTTAATGAGCTTGACAGAGCTGTCCATCATGGTGTTTTATATGATTGAGAATTAGAATATTGAATCCCACTTCGTTCACTGTTTAAAGAACTTGCAGCCTTCATCAAGCAAAACCATTTCATTTACTATGCCATACATTTCGTTAGTTCCAGTCATTGAAAAGACTGAAGTCCTTATAAATTTGTATAGCTGCTGTTTTCTGCATGATGATTTGACAATACATGAAAGAATTTCGTTTAAGGCATACGTTGCCAATAATTTTATGGAAAATAAATGGTTCTTATAGCAGTTATATGGTTGCAATATAAAATTTAGTTGCTTGACATCTGAGAAATACAGTTTACGATAACTGTTGACTGAGTTTCCTCACAAAATTAGCTGATACCTCCTCTTATGTGGTGGTGTTGGATACTTCCTTTAACATGCTGGATTTAGTAGGGGACAGGATAGATATAAGAGAAGAAAAGCTTATAATGCCTAGCCCCTCAGATGTTTTTTATTTGCCTTTCATTGGAAGCACTAACCATCAGTGATTTCTGTTGCTGCTCTTTAATCTGTTTTTGTTGGTTTGTTTGTTTTTTTTTTAAAGCAACTTCTGTGGAAACTTTTTACTTTGACACAAAAGATCTATATAGAGTAGAAAAAAACAAACCCTAGAAAATGTCACTTGAAGTTTATACTTCAGGTAAACGCTGTTGAAAATTTTCTTTTTCTGGACTATTTGTGAAAAATTCTTCCTTCCACGGGCCTTTAAGCAATTATAATGGCTACTTTATGAAGGTATATACATCAAAAAAATACAAGCGCTGGATGCTGTGTATTTCTAACTTTTCATCTGTTCTATCAAACTTCTGGTTTGATAGGCAGCAAAATACAATTGTGAACTTTCTTGTGCTCTCGCAGGTGAGGCTGAAATGAAACCACTGGTGGTGGTTTTAGCGTCTCTGTGTTCCTTAGGATGCATTGAAATGCGATTGAATGCCATCTAAACTGCTGACCACTGGGCTATGAAATGCTGTTTAGTCATGTGTATTTAAATACTGGAGGCTGTCGTTTTTTTTTCCAACAGAGATGAGAGACTGGAAGCATTCACAGAACGTTATTTTATGAGGTGCTCTTGAACAGTCCCAAGTTTGAAAGTGCAAGTTTGGTGAGCTCTTGGAATGGCTTCAGCCAAGGAGGGATCATCTTCTGGGGGCATCCTGCCCTGCCATCGGGATGTGCATTTGGTTTCTTGTGCGGGTGGGGGCTGCTGCCCTTGCTGCAGGGTGGGTTTTCCTTCTGCTGTGGGTCTGCATTGCTTGTGCCTCCAGACCCGCTGCCATTCACTAGACAAAGCCTGGTTATGTGCTCGGCGTTGGAAGGATCGTATTGAGAAAGAAAGCCTTGTGTTTCAGGGGGAAGGACAACTATAGAAAGTTTTAAAAGGCTAAATAACAATGCGTGTTCTAGATCAGTATCTTTGACAGCTAAATACTGCGGGGAAAATAACATGCTGAATCTCAAGTGTTTGTAATTCAAAGCAAGCCAGCTAGAGCTAGATGGAGCAGAATTATGAATCGGATACGGAGGTGCTAGTACCAATTTATTCCTCCAGGAAAACACAGCTTCTAAGCCATGTGCTTTTTTTGTGAAATGATGCTGCTTAATTTATTTTCTAGGTGAACAGAGTCGAGGTTAAGGGACTAATGCTTTATGACGTAGGCAGTCAGTTGGTTTTGTTATATTGGTTTGTTATGCACCGTGTTGTAGGAAATGTACTATATAGCGATATCCTTAGTGCTTTCATCTTAGGGAAAAGGCTAGTTAGGAATCATCAAGTTATCCAGCTGGCTGATTAAAAGCCATTAATTAAGAACTACCTCTCAAATCATCACCCTTGCACTTCAGGCCTCTAAGTCACTGCTCACATTGTCCATAGCGGGCCGACTTTGGTGTAATCGTTTGTAAGAACTATCTGTAATTCACACAGTGTCTGGTAATCTGATTTAAGCAACTGACCACACAGGCTTCTAAAGGATAAAAGAGAGCACATAAGCTACTCACCTTAACGAGGCTTGAGCTGTGCTTTGCCACTTAGTTATTAAATAGTGAAAACGGGATCAGTTTTGCCCCTCTGGCGTAAAAGGAAATTAAAAAATTGCAGCTATAGTTTCCTTATTGATACTTTCCCTGCTATTGACTTTATAATAGTACCAGATGCCCTTTTTCAGTCCCTAAATTATATACAGCACTCATTCTTCAAAGGTTTGGTCTTCCTGTCTTTTTCAGCAAGGAAACTGTGATTTAGTCTTGCCCTAACTCGCTCTGAAGGGTATATGTGGTTACGGGAAAAGGAGAAACTGATGTTGTTGTTCTTAAATGCTGCTAAGCTTTTAAAATATTTTTGCCATGCAGACCATTTACCATTATTATATATATGTATATTTGTGTAGCAGAACTTATAATAATAGATATCTAAGTTTTTTATCTTTATGGCTCCTGTTAGTTATTATATTCATAAAGATAAAAGATCCATAAATTACCAGTGAATCGAAACCATGTTAAGTTTTAGTTACTCATCCAGTCAGGCAATATTTCTGTTGTTATTTAGGGCTCTTATTTACGTCCCATTGTGCTTTTATAATGATAGCTGTTCATCAGCAACGGCTTTGTTAAAACTTTGCAAATAGGTGACACATTAAGCATTTCCTAAAGCCTTCCACCAGTACTATTTTTGTTGGTGTGCTCTTTCATTTTCATGGTTCATCCACTTTTTCCATTTTGAAGTCTTGGTGGGGGCAGATTTTGTGTGTTGTTTTTTTTTTTATATATACATATATATTTTTTATTTTATTTTAAAATTTGAAGTAGGCTTAATGTTAACATTTCTCTTAGGAAAGGTTTTTGCCTGCTCTCTGATCAGATGCAAACCATATCAAACAATCATCATTCCAAACATAATAAAGTTTGGAAGCAGGGATTGTATTTGCTAGGGTGCCACAGGCATTTTAGAAGATACAGTGTTATTTGTTCTAGATATAACTCCTTGAGTTTGCTTACATCAAATCTCCTTTGCACTCACCTAAGTGGTAGCTCTGATGAGTTCCCCGGTAAACAACCCAAGGTCATTGCAATTCATTCCCACAAGTCACTTCTCGCTGTGGAGCAATCACTTCAAGGCACACATTTGTTATTTAGCGAAGAGCAAAAGAGAGATGGGACCATTCAGCCGCTTTAGAGCGGCTTTGATCTTCTCTTTCCTAACAACACTGCACAATGGTAATTACAGTTCCTTTTAAAACATGTTAGAGAGGTAGAATAATAAGTGAAAAGGGAATTTTCAGTCATTTTCAGTGTCGATGAATGCGTTATTAACTCCCAGTGATTTTTGCAGATGCTATTTCTGCCAGATGAGCCTGAATGAGTGGCGCTTGCCAGATCAGCTATTTAAGGAGCTCTGTTTTCTGCACTCAGCAAGGGATGCTTCCAGTCAAGTCTAGTCCTAAATCCAAATCTGGGAGACGAGGTGTCTGTTTGGGCTGCCAGGATATTATGTTACCCCAGCCCCTGGTTTGTTTTTGATCTAGAGCAAGACCAAAAACCCTGCTAGAAAATTCCCTTTCTGGTTTTTGTGGCTGTGGCTGGGTGGTTGATTTTGCATCATGGGAGGGCAGTTGGCTTTGCAGCTGTGTCCAGGTGAGGCAGTGGAACTGGGGGAGGCTGCTAAAAGACAGCCCCTGCCAAGGCAGAACGGACCACCATGCGTGGATATTGGGACACTGACACCTGCGCAAGGGTGTAGTGTGTTTTGTCTTTGTGCGACTGACTATGGTACCTTCTAGTCTCCTTTATGTTTTGTGGTGTGTGAAACCTGAATCAAGATCTGGCGTGTGACACTGACTCCCTCAACATCAAAATATTTAAATACACCAATCACTAGGCAACTGGTATGCAATTAAAAAAAAATAATAATTCAAATTAAAAAAAAATATGTAAATTTTAAATATCGTCTTAACCCACAGGTCTGCCTCGTTCCATTTTTGTTTGAAATTATTTTGACTTTTTAGACCAATTCCACGTTTAGTAAAGGCTGTAATGGAATTCCTGAGCTCATAAATAGTAACACAGCTAAGCAATCAGTTTTGATAATCCATTGGCAGTATTGCTTACCAAGAAAATGTGTACATTTCAAAATGACTTCAGCAGAAAGCTAATCAAGCTTAGTCACAGTCTTTGAATGACTTAACTTCTGCCTAGCAATTTTGCTTGATTTCTCATATGGTATAAGAAATGCAGTTTTGCAGTTTCGTGGAAGATTATCTAAACTAATAGCTCTTCAGAAGAACTCTACTGTTAAAGAATGTGAAAGGATTTCTGTGGTCTTTTTTTATTTTAGTTTGTGGTTTGTTGTTTTTTTTTTCCTCGACAGTATTGCAGGACTAAACCTATCTTTTTCGTTCAGTCTTAGCAGTTGTAGCTCCTAATGTGCTTTAGTTACCATTCTTGATATGTCTGTTTGGATGTGGTGAAGGAAAAAAATGACAGCCAGTCACGATGTTCATGTGGTGCTGCAGAGACTTTGTTCTTATTACATTAGAAAGTTGAAACTCAGATTTGTAATTTGAAATTTTTCTGCAGTAAAATTGGAAGCAAGAAAACCATTTATTGAGCAAACAACATAACAGCACCTGTAGCAACATGATGACTGCAAGTTTGTTCCTGTTTTCTTTAAAATGCTAATTTTCAGTAATCCAGTAAAATCTCAGTTCCTAAGAGATATTTCTATTTATCACATCAGTTGTTTATGTGAACATTTCTAAGAGGTCTTCCTTGGTTCCTAAGCATTTCTTGTATATCCTGATGTAAAATATTTAGGATCAGATAAATGTAATTTATTATTAAGTCAAATAATTGCTCCAATAATTATTTCCAAAATCAAAGTAACACTAAATATATAATGTAGATGTTTGCTGAAAAGGAAGCTTTGATCAAATTTATTTTGTGAAGATAGCATTCCTTTTCAGAATTCACTTGCAGAATTATTTATACTGCAAGACAACACTCAAAACATTTTCACAGGAGTTAGTTGAAGGTCACACTCTATTCTTGAGTCTGAAGGTATTTAAGTGGAGTTTAAATCCTTCCCCCTCCATTTCTGGAATTTTCCTTTCCTCAATATCTTACTTTGATTTGGTGTAGCACTTTTAATATTATCATCTTACTTTATTTCTTATTTTTGCCCTTCAGTGTATCTGATGTCTAGAAACCACCAAAGCAATCCAAGTTTTTTACAGTAGAGTTGCTTCAGGGATGGGGAAGAGTTTTCCAGCTACCGCAACAAGAGCTCAGCGTGTTTGACTTGTAATTAGCTTCTGGTTTGAGTTGGTAGCAGGAACGCTTACAAAGAAGCATACATGTTCTTGCTGTCATTGTCTTGAATGACACTGGAGCCGGTTATCTTACTATCACCCCCCTGCTTTTTTTTTTTTTTTTTTTTTTACACCTTTGGTAAAAAGAATATTTTTTTCCGATGTCCTTATTCATGGAATGTATTACCACCAAGATTACACGTTTCTTGATAAAGGCCTTTTTTCTTATCTTTGAAATTTTTTTTTAATAATGGAGATGACTTCAGATGCTTTATCTGAAAAGGTATGTGAGACGTCCAAGTCAAAGAATGTTGACTGTCATTCCCACAAGAATGTTGGAGCAGATGAGTCATCCTTTGAACAGGCACTGGGAAGATTCATTTAGCAGCTAGTTATTCTTTTATAGCAACTTGTGAAAATATTTCTAGTCCTCAATGATTGCCACTAAAGGTTTTATTTATAAAGAAGTTGACTAGATAAACCAAGCTTTTCCAGAACAGTTCCATGTATGGACACTGTACTCTGTAACTGAAGTCATTATTTGCCAGAATAATTAATGAATTTTGGTGTAGGTATTCTATAAGACATACTATGTAAATCTGCTGTAATATTCTTCTATGACAGCTATTTTGGGTAAACAAGGCTACAGAAATGTGAAAAAGTTTTTAAAAGTGTGGTTTAGTATTATTATTTAGAAGTGAAGCTACTGTAGCCACCTGTGTCATATGACTGAGCAGAAAATCCAATATAACATTTTAAATTTGCATTGGAAATTTCTGTATTTTTAGTTACTATCATTCCAAAGCCGATTATATGCAGGAAATAACAAGTGGAGAAAAAAAGTAATCATCTTACTTTTGTGAACTAAGGAGAAACTGATTGCATTATATTTACTAGGTGTACGATCATTTCCTTTTGTTTTTTGTTTTGTTGTTGTTTGGGGGGGGCCCCCCCCC
>JAVJGJ010000032.1:8297982-8318746 GCA_035590215.1 Microhierax caerulescens
AAACATTATTCTCTGCCAAATCCAAACCACTGCATTGTACCAGCTACTGGGAAGAAAATTAACTCTATCGCAGCAAGAACCAGGATACCCAGGCAATCTGCAGGGAGAAAAAGTGAGAGCTGACAAAAGCCTTCTAAGTACTGCATGATTTAGGTCATGTCTTCTATTTTGATGTCAGACATAAATGGGGCAAGAATAGCAGGAACCTGAGATACTTGCATGTCTGCTGCTTGTGCCTCAGACCCTTGCTCAAAGTCTTGCTTGAACCAAATGAAGTGCTTAGAGGGTTGCAGTGCTGTTGGGAACTGAATGATGATTTGAGCTCTTGAGGAGTATCCCTCTAACTTTTCGTATTTGTTCATAAATAAATTCCTAAAGTCGTACTGGCTTGCTGTAGATGTAAATGGTAACTGTTCCACAGTGACTTGTTTGGTCATGAACAAAGTCATGTCTCTGTGTGTCTGCTTTTCAGCACAGTTGATGAATCTGGACATAAAATGGATAAATTCTTACCAGGCAGGGATGTTCGTTTCTCCTCTCTTTGGGAGGTGGTGAAGGGGAGGAAGAGAGGCAGCTTCTTCCTATGTAATGTATAAATGCAAACGTAGTAAGCAAAATACTGAATAGAAACATCAACATACACATTATTCACCACTAACCTATAAAACATGAATGTCTGTGCTGTGGGAGTTCCTCTTTGTGAAGGGTTAAATAATAAAAGTAATAATAATTTAAAAAACAAAACAAAACAGAACAAAAACACCCCATCACTCCAAAACCAGATTTCTGAAATGACTGGGAAACTATAAAAAAATGAGGGTGGGATCAAGGTGAAATGCAGGGGGGTTAATTTTTTTTCCTTCCATGTTGCTGGTGATGTTTTTTCCCGTTTTAAGTTGGGTACTGGGTGATTTCCAGTCTGTGACCTCTTTCCTGAACGTAAGGAGTGGAGAAAAGGAGGCTTGGAGGTACAAGCCAGCAAAAACTACCTTTGGTTATCTCTATCGTATACCTACCTGTGCAGTGTACCGCTCTTTCCTTGAGAAAATCACTTGATTTAGTATGTCACTGTTATTGTTAAAGAGTTTTATCTGTCCTCCATGAATAGTGTCAAAAAGCTTACTGAAATCAAAATAGTGTTCACTGGAAAACTTAATTACTTGTCGCTGAAGGATACTTTCCAGAAAAATGTAATTTTTCAACTCCCAGCTGTTTTGGTACTAAAGAAGTTGAACAAAGGATTTTATAAATTAGATTTTTATGAAAAATGTGTTTTGACTGTCCATGCAAAAATGGTTGAATCTGTTTCCTCGGAGTACCTAGGAAAATTCAGCATAGGACACAGCCTGATGGGTGGAAATTTCAGACCATAATGAAACTGATACAGTCTTAAAAAGAAATGCTGCTTTTTGGACTATCTTATAGCTACTGCTCTGCATGCTGCTCCATCTGTTAAAAGTCTGAGAAAATTTGGTGTAATATTAATCTGTAAAGATCCATTTAGCAAGGGCGTAAGTCTGTGAAGGGATTGTATTAAGCTAAATAATTTGCTGAATCAGGGACTCAAACATTAAAAATAACTCTTTTAACTTAAATGTGCGAAAATGAACAAGGGCAGTAGATGATGTAGTGGGGTAAACTTCTAAACTAAAATTTTTAATGCTTTTTTCCCTTTTTCCTTTCTGCCAGTGGCAGCCTGTTATGAAACTGCCAGTACCTCTTTGACAGAGCAGTTCTGTGGGCCATTCAGATTCTACTTGTTCAAATTGTCTCAATCTTTTACAGACATTTTTGAAGCTGGTAGTTTCTTCCTGTCAGTAATATGGTTCAGGTATTCCGTAATGAGTGAATTTGTCAGTATGAAGGAATCCTCAATCTCAAAAGCTGAAATGTCATTGATGCACATAGATTTTTACACTCTAAATCTTTTTAATTGCTAGAATTTTTTTTTATTTTTTTTTTCCCCCTGCAGCCTGCAGGAGAGGTTCCCACTCTGAGTGGGCATTTAGCAACAGAGGCCTACACCCCTTATCCCCACCTTTAGAGATACACCCGCTCCAGCCAGTAATTCAGCCCAAATACACTCTGCTGCTGCCCGGCACGGGATTAGGAAATCCCTGCTGGATTTCCTGGGAATCCAGGAAAACCTGGGCAGCAGGTTGCGGTGTTAACAACTGATGGATGGATGTGAAGGAGGTTGAATATCAGAAATGTGTTCTTGGGGGATCTGCAGTCACAGACAGAGTAATCTCCTGAGCTGTGAAAAATGCGTCCTTCCCTGGCACTGCAGCTTTTCTCTAAATCTCAGGTGGTTCTGTCAGCCTCTTCCTCAGCTTCTCCTGATGTCCCTGTTTTACTTATTACAGATAATTAAATATTCATTTGCATGAATATTTGATACAGATGAGGGAGGGGAGAGAGAGTGACTGATGCTAAAGATAGGGGTTTTTTTTTCATTGTGTGGGAGAACCAGTTTCCATGTAACAGTGTCTCCAGTCCTCTTTCAGAAAATGAATATTGTGTTGTCCGTGTGAACGGGAGTCGCTTCAATGGGACAGAGAGACCCCAGCTCCACAACCTGCTTTGAAATACATTGGGAAAAGGCATTTCACTGCTTTCATCACCTGATACCATAGGTACTCTTCTATCGTGCTGAAGGAACATTTACAAAGAAAAGAAGCAAGAAATAGCTGTTGGTTCTCAGCAGGTTTTAGAAGACCCTTCCTCCCTGTTACTTGATTTGTGTATCTAAAGCTTCTAGTCAATCATAGCAGAAAGCTTCATCCTCTGTGTGACACCAGAGGAAGAAACGTGTCGGTTGGAAGGAGGTGTCAAATAGGCCACCTCCAAAATCAGCCGGCTTCAATAAACCACCTTACCCATGTGCCATATGCTGTCGGTACGGCTGTGGCTGCAGAAAATGTCTGTTTCTTGGCATAGGTGGATACAAGATGATTACTTGCTCCGTGACAGCTTCTCGTTCTTTAGTCTGCTGAGTTCAATACAGTGTCAATCAAGTATGTATAGGGTTTGGTTTGGATGTTGTTTTTTAATCTGGGCTTGTTTGAGGACTGTTGCATATCAATAGCACTGTTTTATACTCTCACTGGAAGTTAGTTTTAAGATGCTAAAATGGAGTATTTGCTGTCTCTGATACTTGTTTAGTGTTTTCCTTTGGGGTGAAACAACAAGCTTTCTAAGAAGGAAGAGTGTGTTTCAGATAGTGAATCAAATTGGTCTCTAAGGAATGTTAATGAGTAATTACTAAAAATTGTGATGCTTGATCTTTTTAATAATTTTGGGAGAAGCTGATGTTTTATCTTGACTGCAATAAGCAGTTTTGATGACATTTAAGAAAGCCTTTTCTTCAGGAAAAGAATGAATCCAATTCTTCTTTATTCTTTCATTTGCTTTTGGCTCTGGGTAAATATTTTCAGATTATTGTCAAACAATTAAGGTAGGATTCTGTTTTGGTTATCACAGAATATTCATTCCTTTGATATTATTGTACACAAGTGAAGATTAGGTAGGTTTGGGTAAAGGGCAGATGTCTTAGTGATGTCTGGCTGCTTTTTTTTATGGTATACCCTAGAACCTTTGTTCTGATCTTTTCAAATCACATGGAGAAAATATTGAATCTAGGTTAGAGACAGGCAAATAGTTATGACCTTCATTTGAGGTATTAAACCTTTATTTAAGAACAAAGATTTTGTTAGGCTAAAGTGCCATCGTTTGATTTTAGAATGATGGTAGCACTGAAGTTGAGAATAAACTAAAGCAAGTTAATTCCTTCTAATTTTGACTTAAGTCACATAGTAGAAACACAAGGTGGTGATCCACAAAGTTTTTTGAGGAAATGGCTACTGCCAGGGTCTCAGTGTTGGAGAGCTGAGACGTGGCAGTTTTACTGGTTAATGTGATTTGCTGGAGCAGCTGCAAGGTACTGGCTCTGCCTTGCCAGCCATCGGCTGGGAACCACTGCCCAGCATGAGGAGCTCCGGGGACAGCGGGGAGTCTTGCATGGTGTCCTTTCAAAATGAACATGTAGCTGGTATAGAGTATATTCATGTGCTTCTCTCTGCCAGTGCCTTTGTCTCTTCATATCCTTAATTTCACTTGGTTTCTTTGATCCACTTCCTTATTTCTGAAATTACTCTAACTCAGAGGTGGAATTAGTGATTGTATTTTTTTTAAGTTCTCTTTGTATTTTATGCCTGAAGAAATAATGAATCCAATTGCTAAGAAATTCTCAGCAGTTGCGTGCCTGCAGTTAGCCTTTGACAAATATGTAACCTTATTTTTTCTTCTCAACTTCATTTTTCCCTCTCACTTGATTGTGCTTGGGCTGGCTATTTCATCTGATGCTGTTCTGCTTGCAGAGGCAACTTCAGTGATGTTGCTGCACCTAATTCTAAAGGCCAAGCATCTTTTTTTTTCTCTTCACTTACTGTATATCTTAGCTCCAACCTTAACACCATGAATCAAATGCATAATTGTATCTCATTACTTAAATCACCAATCTCTGTTAACTACAAAGGCTTTTTTTGCCATGACAAGACCTTTTATTATTAGCCATTATCTAATAAGACAAATCTTGACCAAATAACCTGAAAAGGAGGTGAGCTAAAATTTGCGTAAGGAGTACCCATAAATTTTAGCTGTGTTAATACTGCGGGTGGACGTGGATGCTGTTCCAAGCAGAACATTGCAGAAACAAAACCGGTTCCAAATCCTATTCATCTGTTTTGAGAATTTCTCTGCCAAAGTTGCTGTAAATTTTATTCTGTTCCTTTTCACTTAGGAAGTTCAAAGTGAACCCCAAATTGACAGAGACTATATTTTATCTCTTTAAGCTTTTCAAGGTGAAAGGATGTCTGTTTTTCTGTACGTCATTGTGTGATATATAAATGTTATATATAACATGAGATTGATTTTAAAAAAATAAAAGTCAGTGTTAGGCACAATATTTTACTGATGTGCCATCCTGACAAATAGGTAACTATTGAAGTATTAAAGCACTACTACATAAAAAAGAATATCCTAATCCTGTAATGCAATGCCACAAAAGGTAAATAAATGTTTCATTGCATACCTGGAGCAAGTTTCTGACTTAGCCCAGGTTTTTTTGGGTTTACCTCCCTGTCCCTGTTTCAAAAAAGGGTGCATGTTGGTGTCAATCAGAAGCAAACAGAAATGGAATAAATTTTTTGGCAGAAACTTAGCAAGTTTGGTTTACTTGGGATCCTTTTTGTAAAGGACAGGAAATATTTTCTGACTTTGTGTGCTTGTCATTTACCTGTATAACATAACATGAGCAGATTCATTCTATGTGGCCAAAATATGTGAGTGACTAATATTACTTATGGAGAGAGGGCTCAGCACTGGCCCATCACAAAGGAGTATTTGTTTAATTCAGCTGAATTACTTTTTTGTATTTTTTCCATGCGGATTTTAAGCTTTCTTATCATTGCATAGAAAAAAACAGATAGACCAGGCTGGAAAAAAAAAAAACCAAAACCTTTTGTGTTTCAAAATTTCTTTGGAAGTGGCTGGTGGAGACACACATACTGTTCCTGTGCAGTCGTGGCAGCTCCAGCCACAACCTACCTACCTACCTCTCTCATTTTGGAGGTAGCTGTCTTAGTAAAGACTTTACTTTCAGGAATGTCAAACTGCCATCAAGTAACACCTAAGCAATGTCTAAACTATTTTGTAGATGTGAAGCACTTACCCCGGAGCTTTGCATGTGCTGTGCTGCTTTTAGTCCAGTACTATTTGTTTGACTGTTTGTGATAATGGTCTTGAAAGTAGAAATACTGGTGTTTTTGTGAACAGTGCCCTTTCCTTTTAAATAAGGTTTGTAGATGTGTGTCTACTCCGTGTGCACGAGAAGTGCTTATGGCAAACGGGGAAAAAAGATGCTGGTGCAATTTTAGCTTGCAGATGTCATAGCACCGTATCGTAGTGTTCTGTTACGTTGAGCTGTGACTGTAACAGTGACAGAAAATTGTGTTTCCACTTCGTTCTTGGCACATATCCATCCCCACGTGCTGTAGCCATGTGTGATACAAGCGCAGTTAGTTAACTTCTGTATAACAGTTTTGGTCAGACTGGTGTACACACTGCAGATGTAGAGAAATAAGTTTAAAAATATGAAGTTAATGTGCCTGGAATGGGGGGAAAAACATGCATGAACTTTATTGTACGTTGCATGGTTTATTCTACTGTTAGTGGATGTTAATTTAACTTAGATCAGTATTAGAAAATAGTTTTTAGTCAAGGGTCTGGTTGAAGGTTTTCAAGTATGTAAAGTTCACTGAAGTCCATTGCAATTGTACCCTGACTTCATAATAAATGGCTAGAGTAGTGCTCAGAAGGTACCAAGAATCCGAATCCTTCTCATAATGCTTTTGTGGTCGATGGGGAACATGGTGGTTTTCAGAAATTCCTTTATGGCTGTGAAAGTAATGTTCTCTTAGATGTTGCAGCTGGACATCCAGTTTGCAGTGTTTCTTGCAGGGCTGGGGTCTTTTACTAGCTTCGTTGTATACTCTGTGGAGCTCTGAAGATGCCTGTCCTCTCTTATCCTAACCTCAGGCCACGGAGTAAGTAAGAGGAGAAGACAGCAGGGTGCACAACAGAGATAAATGGATTTCCTGAAATCTCAAAACGGATTTCAGCAAATCTGAGTTTTAATCTGTTTGAGTGTGGGAAGGAAATCTATACTTCATTTTTGGCTTGGTTGGTGGTTTGAGCTCTTTATTATGTAAACGGCTGCCAGTTTCTTCCCTTCCCATTGTCAGGCAGACGACGTGCACGTGATAAAGCCGCAATAAGTGAACTGCCCCACAGAGGCATAAGTACAAACGGCCTCGTATAGCCCCCTATCTTAACGATAAATATATGGTTTGTGTCTGAATATATATTACAAGTAAATGAGCTTGGCAATCACAGCTCTGACCTCTGGTTAAAGTACCTCAACTTGTGCAGAATTGGTGGGTTTCTGTGGCCATTAAAGGGTTATTGCTATGAGCCATTACAGAAGTGGAGTATTTTCTCCACAACACATTTTCTGCAAATCATTATTTAGGGTAGTGGATGGAAAGTTTGGAAAACTATCTGCAGGGCTATTTGAACTATCGTCTCTCTAAGGGACAATTAGTTTAGTTATTTTTTTTAAAAAACAGTTATGTAACTATCACTAATGAAAATAGAGGATTATAGAGGGGGATTTTGTGACCAACCACAATGCTGGGGAAAAGATGATGTTTGTTGTTGAGGAAGACACAAGAAATAAGCAATAGTGAGTGAAAGACTTACGTTCCCCTTGTTCCCCAACACCTGATAACCATAAGATTCATGGTATCCAGAAGCAGTTCTGGCACTTCTACTCAGTCGATGAACATGCTACTGACTGTTTATGCACTTGGACATGTCCAGGAGTTGAGTGAGTATTCTGAATAAAATTGCTTTTCTCTGCGAGGCAGTAGAAAATGGAGGTGATTTTTCATATTAGCACGTTTGTACGCTCTCCTGATGATAATATGGAGGTCAGGGATTACATAAAAGTCTGTTTTTTTTAGTGCTGTCTTGCCTGTCTTTTCTAAAATAAGACTGTTTCCATTTTATTTTTTTAATGTGGGGGGATAAAGCTCACCTCAGTAAAGCATAGAAGAACGATGCTGACCTAGCACAGTGGCGTGGCTCATTAACAGAGGCTCCGAGTTACTCCCATTTTGGTATCAGCTCTCTGTAATATATTGGAAACTGTAGAAGCAGATAAGATTTATTATTTAATAATGTGACCTTATCCTTTCCAGTGGCATATGAAAGATGTTTGACAAAGCCTTGTTCAGTGTTGACTTTTTTTTTTTTCTACACGCATAAAAAGCAAGCTGAAGTTTTAACTGCATGGAGCAGATTCTTTATATAAAGAAATGTTTTGTGGTGAAGGGGGAAGATGTTTGTGTGACCGTGGGGTTTTTCCGTATGAAATCTGCATACAGTTTGAGTTATTAGTGAGCCACATGCAGACTAAACCTAATGTGATCTTTGGTTGACTACGGTGCAGTGATCTCCTGCTCTATAATTCATGAATATTTTTCACATGAAAGCTGAAGTTGGGCAGGGCCTCTGGAGGTTATTTTGTCCAACCTCCCTACTCAAAGCACGGCCATCTGGAGCAGGTTGGACAGGACAATGTCTAGTTGGGTTTTAAGTACCTTGAAAGATGGGAGACCCAACAACCTTGCTGGGCAACCTTTTCTGGTGTTTGATCACCCTCACGATAAGTGAGTGTTACTATAGCAGGCAATGAGTGAATTTTAATGGAAAGTCTACATTTTTTTGAAAGTGTTAATTTAGAGTGAGAAGACAATGTAGACTTCATTTAAAAAAAAAAAAAAAGCTGTGGGGGATGTTTATAAATAACTCTTCAGAGCTCTATACCATTTCCCCTGTTTCTAAGCTACCTCCAACTGAAAACTGTAAAAACTCTGCTGTCGGCTTAGGTGGGTGCTTAGGTGAGATCAGAAATCTTGAGCCTTTGGCAATAACTGAGTCACTGTAGTCTTTTGGGGCCATGGAGCATGATATCTACTTCAGCAAAATGTTATTGAATTTTGAAAGTTGGGGTCTGTTTGGATTTTTTTTCTGCTCTCCATTAATGAGGCTGATAATTTTATTTGTCAGAATTGCACTGAAAGAAGAAATCATCAAAACTGTTCTTCCTGAGAAACTTCATTTCAGATGACCAACCCATGCCATGCTTTTCAAGTCTATGTCGATGTGTTACAGATACTGTTTGGGACAGAATGATCAACCACAAGTTATTTTGTCATGGAATGAGTTAACTGATTTCTGATGCAAAGCTTATAAGGACCTCAGACTACCATGAATAATTTCTATTTATTAGAATGAATCCTTGAGGTCATTCTCAGCATATCAAAGCAAAGATCTTAATTAGGATAAGTTCCAGGTCTTAAAGAAATTGATTGTGATAGCTGAAGAAATTGAAGAGATCTGAAGAGTATGCTGCTATTAGCATTGTCAGTGCTGAATTTTTTGATTGAATTAGTTAAAGAGTTTTAATGGCTTTTTTTGTAGGCAAGAGAGGCAGTTTTGTAACGCACTGGTTAAAGAATTATACTTCTTTTTTAAAGGCTTAATCTGTTGAAAACAACCAGAGAAATGCACGTAATTAACTCCTGCATCTCCTGCATTCCTCATTTGCATCAATCCAAGGTTTTCCACTTACAGACATGGATTTTTATGTATGGGTAGTTTTATATTCTATATAGACAGAAGCACATTTAATGTGGAGTTATAGTGGGACCTGTGCAATAGACAGAACTAACCTAGTTCAGGTTTCTGCTCCACATTTAAAATTATTGTGTATAATAATATTGTCAGTTTGCTCCCATTTTGTTTAGCCTAATTTTGATCCTCAGGGAGGGGTAGAGAGAGGAGGCAATCTACCAAAATGATATGTAGTACTGCCAGGTTTTCCAGAAACTAGGTTAGTTGTAGTCTTTTAACTACAAGAATCTAAATCTTCTTCTGATCAGAACAGAAAATGAATTCAGTAATGTCAGCCTGAGCCCAAGCTGGCATTTGTCGACATTGCAGGACCACCACCTAGTTTGACACTTTTTGCTTGCTTGATTTGAGAGCAATTTAGAACTGAAATAACGTGTGTACTTTAGATCAAGATTTATATGTACAAGCAAGGCTCTACAAAGAGTTCACCCATAGCTGCTGGCACTCTGCCTAGGGCTCTGTAGGAATTGCCGTTACAGATCAGAGTGGGAGTCCATCTAATTCAAAGTTTGCTGTCTGACAGCTCCTTCACAAGAGCAAGCAAAAAAAGCCTGTGGCACACCGTGAAGGGATATCCTGCCCGTTACTGACTGTTGATCCCTTCTTAGCAGAGGCTATCTTCAACACTCAGGCAAGAAGGCACTGCATCTCTTCTGGCACGCTTACAATGCCAGATCGCTTGCATTCAAATTTATTATTTGGTATTTTTGTATACTGTTTATCTGTGACTTTCAGTTTCATTCTAAGTTAGTTCCATAGTTAATTTTCTGTTGCATAAAACCCAACCAAACAAGAATGAATTCCTTTTGCATTTACAACTGTTTTTCATTTTCATTCACTGCTACTTTGATCTCAGAGAGGGATTGGAAATTCCTAGTACATATTTCTTATGTACTTTATTCTTATATCATCTTGTGGTTTGCATGCTTCCATCTTTCTCTATGCCTCCCACGCTGTCCGGCAGTATAGCAATCAGAGAGGGGTCATACCAGTTTGGAGCAGGGAAAACAATTCCTGGTCTGGCACGCAGCATATGCCACGTGTGCAAGTCAAGAACAACAGCAGGAGTCACTTGCAGGCAGATGTCTAAGGCAAGAAAATGCCTGTGCTCTATTCAGTTCAATTAAAATAAACCATTCTGGCTATTTCCTTCATCATATTTTGTTGTGTGTTCTGATTTTGAGATGCAGGATACGAGCACTTTTCCTGCGCCGCGCCACTTCCCATCAGCGGGCATGGGACAACAGTATCACATGTGTCTGATTGCAGAGGAGATGTGTGCCTAAGTGGGTTTTTCTTTTAAGTGGTATCTTTCTCATCAATAGTGTATTACAAATGATTGCTACTAGGAAGAGAAAATAAAGAGAAAGCTGAGCGTAGAGTGTTTCTGTTACTGTTATGAAAGTACAATCAGTCAGTTGCCATGATTATTATATACCATAAAGCACTTCTCTTGTCTAGCTTCACTGTTACTCTCTTATAGCTCAGTTTGGTTTATGGTACATTGAGCCCTGTTGGAATGCTACTATACATTAGTATAGACATAATTTGTTGTGGTTTTTTTTTAACTAGACTTTCTACTTATCCCAACTTGCCACTATTAAATTTGGTAGTATCCTTTGCATGTATTTCCCAAGAGTCAAGCCCATGACGGCCAGCTATATGCTTTATTCTCATTAAAGGTGTGAAGGAGCCTGTGCTTGAGCTCTGCTACCCTGGGTGCATCCCAGCACATGACTGTGTAATGTAGCTTTGGGCTTTCCTCCCTATTGAAAATGGAGGGGAAATGGCAGTATATCAAACAGTTTGAGGGCTGGTTTTTTTTTTTGTTTGTTTTTTTTGGGTTGTTTTGTGTGTGTTTTAGTGTGTTTGGTTTTTGTTTGTTTGTTTTTTTTTTTTTTTTAAGAACCATTTGTCCTGGCTACTCTGTATCATGAGTGACCATTTAGTAAAGGTAAAAGGGTAACCTGGAAAACTTGAAAGCTTAAAAACAGATGGAGAAGAAAAGCTTTTTGTATCTGGAGCAGGAGGACAGACCTCACAGACGTATTTCCAGCTTCCTAATCAATAGTAAGAGCATGCTGCTGCTAAACCAGCTTGGTTCTTTTTTATTTATGGTTTACAAGTTATTTTAAAAGACCTTCATAATAATAGTCCCATTTCATTTCTGTCTTTTCTATAACCACTTTTCCTCCACCGCTTCATTTTCAGCTCCAGCATTTCAATTGCGTGGCACACAGAGAAACTGCTGTTAGTTGCTGTTTTATGGTGGAATACATTTATGCTCAGTAGCAAAAGTACATTGTGTGTAGCTCATAGGTGATATATTGTCTTACACATTGGTTTCAAATATGTTGTTTTTTAAGAATGAGTGGACAGTGACCAAGCCAAATGCAGCGTTAGGGGGATGTAGTAGCTCGGCCAAATCTATCACTGACTTCACTAAGTGACAGAGGCAACACCAAGGCAATCAGTGCAACTGTCTGCTCTGCCTGCCAGGTACCTACGAGTTACATTATGTGCCAAAAATACTTTCCACTGCTTGCCATGTATTTACTGCAATGACTTGAGTCAAATGCGGGTGCTGGATGAAAATACCAAGGAGTCGGAAAACCAGTTTGTTAGTTCAGTATGAAGCTGCTACTTGGGGATCAAATTATATTGATGGACCTTCTGTTTATGGTGGCTTTGAACCTTTAAAAATATTAAACAGGAGATTAATGGTTTTCTCTCAACCCTTTTCTGCTTCAGCATGAACTCTAAGCTTTTCCCATGCTGATCCTTTGGTCTCCCTTTGGCACTTCCTTACCATTTTAGAGGATTTTTTATTTTCATTCCTTATATTACTTTCCCTCTACACCTTACAATTGATTCTGTTTGGCTAAAAATATCCTTATCTGATCCTGATGTCGCCTTTCCTAATGAAAATGATTGAGGAAGTACTTTTTGGTTTTTATTTCTGGGTGTCTTCCCCGAAGATTTATTACAGCCTGGGTTTAGTTTTGCCTGCAGTACAGAAACAGCTTTCTTCAGTGTTTTATGATCTCCCTCACCTTTCTGGTTATGACAGTCCCCTGTTTCCCTGGCCTTGTTCTTGCCGTTTGAAAATATGGACTGTTACTTTCTCCAATACTATCGCCTCAGCAATTTCTGTTAGGTTTGTATGTTTTCCTCTGCCCTACCAGTGCTAGCCAAGGACTCAAAGCGTGTTCCCTTTTGCTGGAGGCTGTCCTTCTACTTCATAACTCTTGGCAGGGAGAAACTCATCCCAAATGTGACTATTCCTGGACGTGTAAACTTCTGTTCCCCAGGTCTTTGCCAGAGGGGCCCTGAGACAGAGGGCCTGACATCTGCATAGGGATGCTCTTCTTCATGCCCTTGGCTCTTGGTACCAGCGGTCCCTGGCCTCAGCCTGGCAGCTCACGGGGAGGCTGGGGCTGGGGCTCAGGAGAGCCACGCAGCACGTGCGGAGTGGTAGGCACCCCAGGAGCTGCCTTTTCATCCTCAATAAGATGAGCTGTGACAATTCCTGTGGGATCTGAGGTCTCTTCACCTGTCTCTGCTCCTAGACAGCTTTGCTATCTAGGATTTGCAAGTGAGGACAAAATGAAGTTTATTTGATTACAGTAAGAATTTAATAATTGGTAGGAGATGGGGAATACAGTTTCCAGAAAGACATCCATGTGACGTGCTGTTCCTGTCACTCAGTAACTGGCAAGTTCCTTCCAGGCTCTGGAGGGTGTCCTGCTGCTTTGCTGGCTGCACCTGCATCCTGGCACGTTCCCACTTCCAAACCACGGGCTGAAGGACTTGCAGAGTCACATCGCTTGTGAGGGACCCCCCAGCTGTCACCTAATCAAACTGCCAGCTCAGAGCAGGTCTGGGTAAAGCAGAGAACATAATTTAAGAAGCAAGAGTTACACAAACAGCTGATTAATATTGTGCCCTTGGCACTGCACAGTGATTAAATGTGACAGTTAACTGGAACAAATGATGGGGCTGGGAGAAGGGACGTTGACCTGTGTAATGGTCCCTTTGCACTGATCGCTCGTTTGCGGGATGCTGTCAGAGAGCGGACAAGAAACAAGTCGGTGGGGATGAGAGATTGGGAGTTTTTTAGGAGAACTCATGAAACTGGAAAATTAAAACCAAACCCTTGTTTCTGTATTGTGTGCTGAGGGAATGGGTGGGACAGCACAAATTAAGTACAAAACTAACGACGTCTGTGAGATTGTGCTTGTGGGATTCACTTACTGGCTTGTATTTAATTTGAATGCTATTTTTATTTGTACTAATCTTTGCCACTTCCAACTTTTTCTTTTAGCTATTGCTTAGATTGCAGGATTTCTTAAAATTGAAAAAGTGCTGGTTACTCTCTGTGCCTATGCGTCACAGTTGTACCCATGTCATAACGTCGGGGGCGTATCATAACTGGGGATTGGATTTGCTCCTGCAGAGTGCACTTGATATGATACCGATGCTCTTGTAAACGAAACTTGGCGATTGAAATCAACCATGCTGCACTTTCTAAATACACCTGAGGAATTGTGGAAGAAAATTACATTTGAATCCATTGATTCATTGTGATGTAATATAGAACCCATTTGGGTTTGAGCTTATTGTTTATTACAGAAATATACGGGTAGTGTGTAAGATATAAACACCACAAATTCAGTATAAACACAGGTTAGACCTTGTCAAAACTACTGAAAGAGAATGACATAGTATTTGCAAATGAAGAAGTTCAGCCCACAAAATAACAGCTGTGAAGTTTTTTAGTGTCTACAGTTGTGTTGCAGCGAAAATGAAATCGTTGAGCAAGGAAACAATTTCAATTAAGTGTGCTCAGTCTTCTGCAAGAAGTAACTGATTTGAATGAAATACCTGAAAATTGCTAATAATCTCCTTCAGATCTTGCATATGGAAAAGAAACGCTCCTCCTGCCGTGGAAAAGCACTGATAAGTACAAGATAAGTTACCGAGGAAATATTCTCCAGTAGGGCTTGGGATCCCTTCTCCTGCTGAGCTGTGGGGGAGAAGCATTTTAGCAGCCAGTTCTTCCATCTGTACTACAACAGGCTGTCAGCCAGGGATAGAGCTTGATCAACAGCCCCAAGGGGATATGGCTTACCAGCCAATGAGTAATCTGTTTGGCCGTTTCGTCTTTTGTAGATTGATCTCCCTTTTTTTTTAAAAAAAAAAAAAAAGAAAAAAAACCACCCAAAAACAACAACAAAAAAAAAAACAAACCTTGAAATTGCCGAAGTAGCAGCCCACCTGCCAGCAGTCCAGCCTTTGCCAAATAATTTGTGCTGGCATCCAAATTAATCTGAAAAGTTCCAATGCAAGAAAAACCAGAGCTGCAAGCAGGAGGGAGAGGAGCACTGAAGACATTTTGAACCTGTTTCACTGACAGGAAAAGTGTTTTTTTTTTTCCAAAGAAATACAATTCTGTTTGATTTCTTCCTCGTAGAAATGTGTAATAGTTTTCAACACAGTGTATGACCTGCAACAGGGTGCAGAGCAGTGATTTAGGCAGCCTGAGCCAAAGGAGGCCTTGATGGAAGTCCTCCAATGGAAAATTTGTTGTTGTGGTTTAACGTGGCTGGCAACTCGGCCCCACGCAGCTGCTCACTCACTCCCCCGGGTGGGATGGGGGAGGGAACTGGAAAAGTGAGAAAAGTCATGGGTTGAGATAAAGACAGTTCAGTTGGTAAAGCAAAAGCCACACACGCAAGCAAAGCAAGGAATTTGTTCACCACTTCCCATGGGCAGGCAGGTGTTCGGCCATCTCCAGGAAAACAGGGCTCCATCACGTGTAACGGGGACTTGGGAAGACAAACATTGTGACTTCAAGCATTCTCCCCTTCCTTTTTCTTCCCCCAGTGAGCATGGTGTTACATGGTCTGGAACGCCCCCCTTGGCCAGCTAGGGTCAGCTGTCCCAGCTGTGTCCCCTTCCAGTTTCTTGTGCCCCCCAGCCCACTCCCTGGTGGGGTGAGAAGCAGAAAAGGCCTCGGCTCCGAGGAAGCCCTGCTCAGCGGTAACGGAAACATCTCTGTTATCAACGCTGTTTTCAGCACAAATCCAAAACGCAGCCCCATGCTAGCTATGGTGAAGGAAATTAACGCTACCCCAGCCAAACCCGGCACATCTGTGTGCCTGCAGGCACACGGAGGGTGGGTTGGATGTTTTGGTAGGTGGCTCTCCTTCCTCTGGAGCCGGCCTGTCCCCCAGCCCTGTGGGCAGTGGGTTTCCATAGCGTGCCACGTTTGGGGTTACCGAGGTTGTGCAGCTTAGAGATGTATGAATTAATGAGAGAGCAGACTGGATTATAGAAAAAAATTGCGCATTTTTGCCAGACCGATGAGCTAAGAAATGGAGGTAATGAGAAAGTGGATGGAGAGAGATAAATAGGAATTTATGCAGAAGATGTTAGTCATGTCATCAGCCAGGCAGCGCGTTCTGCAGAACCTGCGTTCTTCTGAAAACCAGGACATCCCAGGAGACCTAAAACTTGGAAAACTTTTTCTTCAGTAATGAGTAATGAAGAGAGTTCTGTCCTGAGTTATCTTTAAAGTTCAGGAATTTTGTTCTGGTGATGCCATGAGTCCAAAACTACTACTTTTTTTTTTTTTTTTAAGAGATGCCTTCTGGCAAATCCTAGAGTTGATGCCTCATAGCAAGCAACACTATTCATGTATTGTGTGTTGTCCATGTCTTTATATCAAAGCAGTAGCTCAAGGGGCATCTCTCACCTAGAAGAGAAGATGATGGCAACCAAGAAAGGTGAAGTGTCCAGACAGAACAGTGAGATTGAATCAAGGTCTCCTGAACTGAATGGTGCTCTGGCCATCAGCTGAAATGTCTCCCTTGAACGGGTCCTTTCACCTGTGTAATTCAGTACTAGTAGCATGCAGCCTCCTGACATCTTCTGTTCCTGTTTACTTTGGGCAGAGCCAAAGGCCGCCTGCAGCTAGCAAGACCTAGACTTTGGTAAATGAAGTTTTCTAAATAAACATTTAAGGCTCACACTGTAGCAAACCTTCTTTGGCACATGAACACTGTTTCATACACCAGCTTGTGCTGGCTTGGCAGTGTATACAATCTTGTGCAGTTGGGCTTAGTGAGGCATTGTATTCGGCCTCAGCAAAGTATTTAAGTATGCGCTTAACTTCATCACTGTTTAGCAAATCACATAAGAACCATAGTGCTTTGTTCAGCGGTGGGACATGGTGCAGGAATTTAAGCAAGTTTTGCAATCGGAGCTCATGTTGTTTCTTACTAAAAGGAGAAAGACACAACAGAAACTTCTGTTAATTCAGTTATTCAGTTGCTACAGTGAATATAATTATTTCAAGAGACCTGTTACACAAATACTGTAGTTGATAAAAAGCATCTTATATTTTAAATACAAAGAGCAAATAAGATATATTCTGTAGAGATGTTTACTACTGCAGTAACAGCGGGGTTTGGGTTGCAGCGATTTACTGTATTCTTTTCCTCGTTGCATTGGTGGCTACCACAGTTATTTGTTATACCAAAGGAGAATTTGTCTAAAAGATGATGTATTATTGTATGTTGGTTTTGGTGAGCAAAGTTGTTTTTAATGATTTCTTTTGTTTGCGTGAATTTATGGAGCACACTTTACCAACGTTTCCAAGTGCACTCAGTATTGGGTAGTTTTCTTTCAGTTAGTTTCATTTGTATGCCAGCATTGCTTACAAATAGTATTTCTTGTGCCTTACCATTTGTTATAGGATTGTTTTTAAGATTTGGCGTTTTCATTACCTTTTTTTGTGTGTGGATTTTTTTTTCCTCCTTCCCATTTGGCATAGTTATGTCCTCATGATTATTACCTGCATAAGTCAGCTAAGCGTTTCTTTGCTTGAATGTTAATCTCTCTCAATTCTTCACCCACTAAGTATGAAGTTAATAGTATTGCTAACTGGTTTCTGTAAGGCTGCATGCTGAAAAACATTTCACATTAACGGGGTTTGAAACTGTAGCTAATGTATTGGTCAGAGTCAGCAAGCTTTTTAAAGGCTTCTAGCAGTGATCTTATGGAGAGTTCCTGGGGCAATTATCTCAAAGAGCAGACAATGTATGTAGGGAGCTATTCAGACTGGAAATTCCATGCTTTACATGTCATTTTGGGTACTGGTTCTATCACTGCCTCTTTTGGACAGGGCTTTTGGAAAGACAATTGGTGGAATAAAGTCTTACTCAAACAGAATAAAAGGCACCATAACTGTTTCATCCTGTTATGAATGGTTCTTGTGATTCATGTCGTGCATGCATCCTGTGCTCACACTCTGGTTTTCATATTTTTCTTGCAACTAGGGTATTGTTTTGAAGTTTGTTAATATAAATGTTCAGCTCAACAGGGTACTGAAAATTCTTATGTTTAAACAAATTATCATCATCCGCCTGGTTTTAAAGTTAAGGGATATGTCTGCTGCTGCATCACTAAGGATGAATTTGGCTTTCTGTATAACATCTGTGTTCCCTTGGTCTCATTTAGCTGCCTACATAAGCCAGTTGTCTGAAATTTTACATGGCTTTGAGTTTTTCCCCTTGGGGAAGCTGGGAAAAATGAGAAGAAGAGGTACAATCTGTCCCTCTTGGCGCCAAAACTCTCATTGTTGTAATAGCACGATATCATTCTAACCTCTGTGCTGATTCTTTTAGAAGGTAGGGCAGATTGGTTGATGTAGAGATTTCAAATTGTTTTGATAGATTTTATAGATTAAGTCCCCATTCATTACATGAGCCTGAATCAGTGGAGGCAGCAGTGTGGAAAAAATTGGATGTTGTCCTCAACTTTTCTTTAAGAACAGACGTTAAACCATGAAAACCTTTGGAATGAAATTGATGCTGGTTCAGCTGTCCAGTTGTGGGCTTTTTTTGCCAGACCTCTGCACTCAAATGACTAGAATACCTGGAAGCCACGGGCTGCGTGGGTAAGGAGAAGACTCCGAGACACATGGGTAGGGAAACGGAGGGAGAAACAGTATAAAACGAACTCAGATGGTTCCCTGCCAAAATTGGGTTTTGTTTTGCTTTTAACATTAAGTTTTGGGTTTCTCTAAGTGCTGCCCATTGAAGATTTTAAAGCAAGATGCACTATTTCTCCAGAAATATTTTCTGGTAAGCTACAAATACTGAGTAAATAATAAATATTACTTGACAAAGCACCAAGGATGGATTGCAATATGGTCAGAATACATTATTTTAGTGGTTATTTCTGGGTTTGGACTGCCATAAACTTTACAAAAGCAATCTGCCTTGAGGGCACGGAAAAAGGAAGACGTTCAAATGTGTGGTTACTTTACAACTATGGTTTTCCCCCGGCAATTCCATCGTTTATTTTATGCTGCGGATGCCATATGGATCAGCACCCAAAGTAGCTCAGTATTTCCTCTTGGTGTCCCATGTGCATACCGAACCGAGGCATGGCGGAGCAGGTTCTGGGGAGCTCTGTGCCGAGGAGCCTCGACGACTGAGGAGGTGCCTGGCTCTGTTTTGTTAGGGCAGCGCGCAGAATCGTTGTGCCAGTCGTGGTGATGATCCAGCACTCCAGTGCGGTGGCATGCTTTATTTCATAAGACAGAGAATAGTGATGTCAGGTACGTGCAGATATTTCTCACTGAGCAATGAAGCAAATACAGTTTCTAGCGCCTCGGTGTAAGGACAGAGAATCGACATTGTCTGTGCACGGGCAGAGGCGAAGAGCCACGTGGTATCAGGTGAGGATGTGAAGGCTTTCTATGCTTTTTGCAGCCTTTCTCCGTAGTCTGAATCAACAAAAGAGACAGTAGCAGTAGGAACAGGTAAGAGTGTAAACTCAGAATACTACATTTTGAATAAGGACCAAACAGTACTATGTCCAACAACTTCTGCCCCATAGAAAGAATTTTTTTATAGACCTACAGTAGCCCCAGTAATGCCCTTAAACTTTGTCCTAGCCACAAAGAGCTAACTCTTAATGTCAGAGCTCTGCTCTCCCACTGCCTCTAGAAGCACACTGAATGTGACTTTGTCATGACCATGACAAATTTAGGCCTAATCCTGTTAACCTTCCCCAGGGTCTGGATTAATGGCTGGATAACAAGTAGTCACAGTCATTAGGCTGACCCTGAAGAGGAGGTTTTGATCAACACTTTTTTGCGTTATAGTAAGAGCAATGGAAGATTTCTTTGTCATCACTGCAGTTCTCGGCTGGACATCCAAACACTTGTTTTCAGGACTCCCCCTCCCCTTTTCTAAAGATACGCTTTCAAGAAGTTGATTTGGGGAGAACTCAGAAAATAGGAGCAACAAGTAGTTACTAACTGACTGTCTGGACAGTGAATGCACATATTGGTTTTGGCACTGCAGACACCGTATCTTTCCTCTGTCAGTTCCTACAAAAAGAGAAATTTCTTTACATTAGGCTTAGCAAAGTTCCTTTGACATGTAATTTCTAAATTTCCTTGAGACAACACCTCAGATCTGGGTTTGGGATGGAAAAACTAAGATTTGGAGTTGTTTTCACAGTTCTGGTGAAATAGTCTTTCACTTTATTGCAGTAGCTTGTCCTGTCAAGGTCAAGAAAGCTTACTGCTTGCTGGTTGTTAGCATATCAACTTGCAGCAGAGCTGAAAGGTAATCTTACAGCTCAATGGGGATTTTACAAGATATTTACAGTATTTTAAAGCAGTTATCAGGAAGAAGTATATGTTTAAAAGAGAAAAGAATTCAGGGAATGAAATTAGAAAAGGTAAAAACCAACTGTGCTCCTTAACTGGATGGTATTTAATTTTCTTAACTAGTTGTATTTATCACATTAGGTGGGGTTTTTGGTTTGTTGTTTCTGTGGTGGGTTTTGGGTTTTGGGGTGTTTTTTTTGTGTGTGTGTGGTTTTTTCTTTTTTCCTTTTTTTTTTTGATTTTTGTAGTTAGGAGGTAGGAATACTTAGAGACAATACTATTTGTAAGGTAACATGAAATGTAAGACCCCAAAGTTCAGAATTTCCTTCCATTTCTCCCTGTTGGTTTTGGCTTCTGTTTATGTCAACTTTTCTTCATTCTTCCAGGCAGCCTTTCAAAAAGCTAATTTTATTCCTAGATGGTAGCAAAAAAACCAACCTGGATTTTACTTGCTGGCAGATCTTGCATTAATAAGGGTGTTTTCTGCTGCAGAATATTACCAGTGCAGTCAGATACCCAAGAAGCCACAGCCAGACACACACTCCACTATGCACTTGAAAAACATAACTCAGAATAATTATCCAGCAAGACCTTTACAGGTTGTGCACCAATTTTTACTTTCTGCAGTTATTGAGTATGCTAACTGAGTAACAAACTCTGGATCTGTTGTGGATACTAATGAATATGTGGGCTCCTAGGATGGATTAGGGTGGCAGTCTAAAAAAGATCCCAGCAAAATACTGGAAGTTTAAGTCA
>JAVJGJ010000032.1:8318846-8390215 GCA_035590215.1 Microhierax caerulescens
TACTGGAAGTTTAAGTCAATACAAAAAGAACAGATATATACGGTATGCACACCTGTGTCTTTCTCCTGTAAACTTCCCAGCTCGAGTAAGCTGTACATTTTAATTATTTATAATACGTTTACCTTGTATTTAACTTCTTTGTTATGAATCAAAACATTGATAGTTATCGAAGACCTGATAGCTAGTTGTATCCTTACTTGAGAAGATCTTTCTTGTAAAATTATGTATCTTACATATATCCCGTGTTCTGGAACATACATATAACATGAAAAATGTGCTATATTAGAAGCATGACTTAATATGCACACATATATACACCCCCAATTATATATCATTGTTAATAATATAATAAGTAGTTATTTTATATAGCAATTTATATTATTTCATTAAAAATGGGCAGTGTTATAGTGGTAGACTAAGTCAGAGCAAGACTTACCGTGACTGTGTTCTTGCTAACATGATATGTAACATTTATGTGAAATAACAATTATATCATTAGGAATGATATATAATCAGCAGCTGTAACATGAAATAAGAATTATATGATTAACAATGATATATAATTGTTGTTTTATATATAGGAAACCTTCTTAAGGGAAGAGCAGTTTAGTTTTAGAAGTTGAAGACTAGGAAAGAAAAACGTTTGATGTTTATGCTGAGTTAGTTGGAAAGCATCTAGTTACAGGTGAGGCTTTGCGATCACTAATATTTTCTTTGCTTAGTTTTTTTGTTCTTTGTTATTTTTCTCATATTTGTCAAACACATATCTGAATTTTACTTAGACTTTTAAAATCCTCTTAACTTTTTTAAGGCAGTATTTTATTTTCTGCTTCTTACTTAAACTACTTGCTGGAAGAGCATAGAGAATATGGAGTTAGTTCCTCCACTACACCGATTGCGTTGCATCCCCCCACCCCTTAATTTTAAGGGACTTCCACTGACTTTATTAAAATAAGTCACAGCTAATGTCTCCCACAGAGAGACACACACACATCCCCTTCCTCCAAGTCTTGCTTTTTCACTTTCTCACTAAAACAAAGGTGGAATATTTTGCAAAAGGAACTTGAAAGCCTTAGTCATCATCTCTTACCCGTTAGTGATAGAAGAAATTGCTTGATGTGTTTCCAGTAAGCAGAGATTGAGGATGGAAAGGCTGATATGCTAACAGATTAGTCAAAACTGCACTAAGTACAGAACTTAGAAACAGGTTTGTTACTCCCAGATACAATTTCAGACGTGCTACTTTCAGCAAAGGGAAAGACTAGTCTACAGCAATCTGTTCCAGCTGAAGACGTGGGATTTCAACAGTCAGTGTCACAATTGCTCCAAATGTTACCCTGGTAATTGCAAATTCCTTCCAAGATGCCCAATTTCTCTATGGATCAGCCAGGGAAATAGGATCTCTTCACTGAGGTTCCCTTTTCAAGCAGTTCAGGCAAATCCCAGGCTCTAAACTGCAATTGTATACATTTTTAAGCCTTTGCTGGGCTCCTGTCCTAGTAGTTATTTTGGCAGCTCTTTAGCTGCCCGTTTTCTACCTTTGCAGTTAACTATGAGCTGCGGCAAACCAACCACAGTAACAGCTGTCGTGCTTGTTAGGCATGCCCATCCTACACCCACCGTGGACAGAAGGAATAGACACATCGCTGCTTTGTTTTGTGTAATGAGGGTTTTCTGTTGGGGTGTTGGCCACCAGAGCCCCTCTGGCTGGCACAGCTGCAGTCTGCGAGGGCTTTTTCAGAAGATCTCTGGTGTGTGGGTCTTGCTTCCAGGAAAATGATGTATAGGGTTGTTTTCTGCCCCCCCTCCCCCGGTAATTAAATCAGCCCATGGTGATGATTGTGTTATTGGCCCAAATGAAGAAAATTCATCTTCTTAGCATGTTGGTAAGGTAGCAGGAATGATTTCTGTTGTCCTAGGTATGAACCAGAAAGAAAAATTTCATGAATTTTGGGCAGCAGTGTACTGGTAAAAGTAAGTCAGAGCAAGCTTTGGCGTAACCATTTTCTTGCTAACATCCAAATGGTGATGACACAGCTGGTAAAGGAAAGGTAACTCGTGTAGCTGTCTTCAGAGAAGGGACAACTTAGATTAAACTACCTAAAAATAGCTTCAAGTAGTAACCTAAAAAATAGGTTAATTAAATAGTGAATGGGCATTGGGAGAACAGACAGGGACTAATGTGATCATTAAGTTGACTATATGCTAAATTTATTCAGTAGCAGAATTCATTTTGTCCCCAAGGTTAAAAAATGATAATTCAGGAGTGCAGAGTTGTAGGTCAGCTGATGTGAATCCCTGTCCCCCTCCACTCCCCAGCACAAAGTCTTTTTGGATAGTAACTGTCTATATACTTTTTTTTTAATAATAGTGCGTTGCACAATTGTAATTGTTGGGATTTCTGATCACTATGCTAATTTTAAAAGTGGATATATCTGTTATTATTGAAAGTTATGTCCTACAATGGCCAGAATACAAAGATGGGTCTGGTGAAGCCTGCTGTGCCTGTAACTCAAAACAATGGCACGATAGTTTGGGAGGAATGTCAACATTTTGGAGGTATTCCCATTTTACCCTGTTCATTATTAGGTTTTTTTTTTCTGAGTTATTTTGCTTCTAATGGTTGGAGCTGGAGGATGTTGGTGGACATGAAGGCTATAACCTTCAGCTGCTGTTACGAGATGCGTGATTTTTATTCCTGTCATTATATTTGAACCCATGAATAACTCATCAAATGAGGGAAATGCAGTACCGTCAAGCCTAGGCAGCCCAACCTGGCTGAGATCAAAGGAAAGAGGAGAACAGCAGGAGGGAAATAATAATTTTGCCAATTTTTTTCTGAGCTTGTTTTTATTGGGATCTTCAGATTTTCACTGTGATCCAGTCAGCAGCACATCAGCTTCAGCTTTGCCATTATCACCTAGCTGTGGTGCACCTACCCTGCAACTGAAATGCTTGTCGTGATACAATTATGTATTGTTGCCACGTCTAAAACTGAAGAACACATGTTACAAGAAAGTTCTTGCTGGCCTTTCACCTGGCCAAAAGTCCTGCAGAAAGGAGTCGAAGGAATAACTGGAGTTTGGTGACTCTGGAGCGCTGCTATTTGGTGGTTTAGTTCAGGATCCAGCAAAGCCTGGGAGAATTGCTTCATGCCTCCCAGGAGTAGAGGGGGAAGGCTTTATAGTACGGGGCTTCATAACCAGAGAGGCAGAAGAGATCTTAATCTTGCAGAGATGATGTTCTCAAAAAAACTCTTGGTTTTCCTTTACTTAATATTGTTAAAAAGCGAGAAGTGTTGTTTGCAAATGCGGGTGGTGACTGTGCTGGTGGTAGACTTGGATGCGCTTGGTGAGGAGAGCTGGAAAAACCCCAACTTGTGCATGTGACCGAAAGTGGAAATGGGCAGATGGGTCATTTTGGACATGGGGTTTACCAGAGTGGCGTTGGGATTGTGTGGAGAACTTCTAATGTTCATCTCTCTGGCAGAAGCCACCACACTCCATTGCTGTGTCACCTTTTAGTCCTTGGCCTGTGACTCTGGCAGTTTCTGTAGGGCAGAAGCCCCCATCTGCTGTGGGGTGAGAGCCAAGGGCCAGCTCACCCTTCCAGCCTTGGCTGATCCTGCAGGCATGGGGAGCAGAGAAGTTGCCTGGGGCCGTTTGCTTCTGCTTTGTTAGGGAAGGACGATTTTTACTTCATGCTTTTTTTTTTTTTCTGTAAGCTAACAAGATTATGTTAATGATGTACCTGATTCATGTTGCTGATTTATTACCTCAGGAGAAAGACTCTAGGAAGCCTCAGCCTCGGGCTGCTCTGTGAGGGCAGACTGCTGAGAGCCAGGGCTTGCTGAAAAAGCTGCTGATTTTGATACTTTCAAAATATATAAACTCAGAAAACTCTTTTGCAGGTAGAGCACGCAAAGCTGTTTCTGCATTTGGTGAAGTTTGATTAGCAAAGTACAGCTAATATGGGAAACTTCCAAAAGGATATTAGAGGTCTTCTCCAGAAAGAAACAGTGAAGGAGAAAACCTACAAACATTTGTTTGATAAAACATAATCCAGCTGTGGTAATTAGGTCCCAGTAGAATGAGTTCTGGGTTTTTTTTACTTGTCTCCAACCAAAGGTTGATATACAGCAAGATGTCATTGATTCAAGGATGCGAATAGAAACAAAATATTTAATAAAGATCAGGATAGGAAAAACAAAAGCAATTTAAATTTGCACATGGGAGCAAATGCAAATTAATTATAAAGTATCTTTCCTCTATATTCTGCTAACAGCTGAGAAGACTTTTTGCCCTTTTTTTTTTTTTTTTTTTTTTTTGTAACTAGCTGAATGCTTTTCTTTAATGCTCTGCAGCCAGACATTGTCTGACCAAAAGCGTTTCTCATAGTGTGGGCTGCTTGTATTACTCTTAATATAGGAAGGCAGATAATGTGGCTACCATTAATGAGCAGCTGATGGACCTCAGGTTTCACTACTGAAGAAACAGGAAAGTTATAGGGCTTCACAGGTGTTGTGGAATATGTGACTGATCAACCAGTTTGCTGGAGTTTGAAATCACCAGAAATACCAGAATTCAAGCCCATGCCCTGCACAAGCTGCTGCTTGACAAGCAACAGGAATGGGACATCTGGAAGTGGGACTTCACAGCAGCAGAGAAGCACATTCTTGAGGAGGTAACATTGGTGAAGCATGTGTGTGTACAGAGTTGAAATTCATGTGAAATTGTTAGAGAAAAGCTGTTGCTTTTCAAAGTTTAGCAGAGCGACTTGTTTCTTGTGCTTTTTTCTCTCTCCACTATTTGTGTGTCTCACGAATTCACTTGTGCTCTGAAAATCACATCTTTTGAAAATAGTTTTGAGGTAAACCTTTCAAAATTTTAAAGAAATAATGTATTTGGATAGCAGAAAATGGGAAAATGAGCTGTTGTGGGGAGGCAGCTGTGTAAAGGTGCACTGAGTGGGATGAGCTGAGAGCCTGAACAGTATCGCTGGCATCTGGAGGCTGCCTGCAGCCTGAGCATCTCTGCCTGCGCGGTACCGTCGGGTGTCGTGAGCCAGGTAGTGCTGGGTCAGTGTGCAGGCTGCGAGTCTGCAAACAAAACCTGGGGTTGGCAAGACGCAGGTTCCCTCAGCGCTGCCGCTGTCAGTACATCAGCGCGGATTCCGTTTCATCGCTGCTGGGAGCAGAGGAGCTGGCTAGACCAGCGATGGAGCAGTACGGTTGTGTGATGCGCTGCAGGGTTGCCTTCTAGGTCAGCCAACCTGAGGGACAGGTGTGTGCTTTTTCCAAAATTGGTTCTTCTGATGTAGCTCTGCAAGGCTGGGTGTAAGGGGGAGCTCATCAGTGATCAAAAGAAATACAGATTTCTCCCCAGCTGTAACAAATCTGTAGTTTAAAAAAAAAAAAATAAAAATAAGAAGAGTTGAGTCAGGCAGCTATGTGTCTAACTGATGCTGATGTGTTTTCGCGTGTGAATACCGCACGCTAGGAAATGAAGTTGCTCCTGTTTCAATTGTGGTTTGTTGATACAGGAAATCTACTTGGGGGCTCTCGCTGCTGCAGTAAGGCTGCCACAGCCATGTGCTGAACAACACTGTTCTGGCAGAAAACCATTCCGCTGGCTCAGTTTTGAAAGCCTTGTCATATTAGGTGTTATCTCTCTGCACCTCGCTAATTTTATGCTGGATTAGAGCCCGTCTGCTATAGTATATCCTGCTTAAAGGCAACATAAACTTTGTATATGGTGTTTTGGCTCCTTCACTTGAGATGGAGGCATGAGTCCATCTGAATCCTGGTCAAGTTTATGCTGCTGGTGGATGCAGACCTTAGCAAAGCCTTTCTGGTGAGCGGTGGGTGGCTGTGTGCATGGTGTGGAGGGCCAGGAAGGCCTGGGAAGCAGAGGCACGCCCCTCAGAAGATGCTTAAAATGACATAGTTCATGCTGATTACTTGATTTGTGCTTTATGAACTGAACACGTTAGGTCTCAGTCGAAAGAAATGCAGTAAATCATAAAAGTAAAATACATATATTCAAGGCAAACTAAATTAATGCAAACCTACAACTACCTTAATTCTGGAGGTGTGCAATATTTTTCTTTTTAATATCTGCATTGGCAGCCTTAAAGGTACATACATATATATTTTTAAAAAAACTATCTTTATATGCAGGGTATTATTACGTTAGTTCCCAGGATCTAAATAGTCTAATTTGTATGTCAGAGAGCTTGTCTTTCTAAAAGTGTACGTGAGAGAGATGGTTGAATAAAAATTGTTTTGTGTGCTGAAGGAAATACTATACTTTTCATGCTTCAAATACATTTGTGTTTGGAAGCAGTCTCGCTGACACTGGTTTCCTCTGCTATCTTTAATGTCCTGGCACGCTTTTATAGCAAAGCCTGTTTATATGTAAATAGTTCCTTGATGGAGAAATCGGCTTAGTCAAGGATATGCAGCAACCTTCCTGGGGCTTGCAGGTTTTACGGGGCCAATAAAATCTCTTGTCATGATATGCTGCGGATAGGTTCATTTGAGTGGCACGTTTGTAAGATTTCCATCTTTGGCAATGTTGACATATTCCCCCCCCCCCTCCCTTCAATAAGGGACTACCTAAGGTAGTAGCTCACCAGGAAAATTGTTCCTGAATTAGGGCAGGTTCAGCGAAGTCTATTGCTGCAGTTCTGGTAGCACCCAGAATATGTTTTTTTCTTAAAATATGAAGGATAATGACCTATTCAAGGATGACGTCTTGGGTCAGGCTCAGATTTTTATGTTTCTGGGTTGAAAGAAGAGAAGTGATGTCTGCACTGAGCCACCTCTGCTGGAAGTACTTCAGGCTATAGGTTTTGCATGCTATTTTTCTGTAGGGTTTCCAAATGCCTACCCAGTTTGGTGTGTTTATTATCCCATTGGGTTTTAACAAAACATTAGCTGACTTTCCTTAAATTTTGGTTGAATATAGATCAGCACTTAGGTGAAACTGATTTTCATGTACTACGTAATCCATTTTGGCTGCATTTGTGTATCACCAGAAGCGAGATGACCAAAACAACTTAGCAAGGGTATGGCTCTGGGGCATGCTCAGTGTGACTTGCGAGTTCGTAGAAGTATAAAATACTCTGGGTTGCAGAATTTCACAGTAATTAATGTTGTTTTGCAAGCATGAAGATTTACAGTAGTCGAAAAGGAAATGTGATGTACCTCCTAGTGAAGTTTGCACAAGGAAACAAGTAAAACTTGAAACAAGTAATTTTTCCTCTTCTACACTTCTAATTGTATTGTTTTTGGGGAATTTTCTAAAAAGTTTTGAGTTGGGAATGGATCTTTTTCCACCTCCTACTCTTATTTGTCCTCACAGCTACATGTGGTGAGGTAAATTATTTTGCAGGAAGGACGTGCTGTTATTTTGTGAAGTAGGTTTGCTACTTGTTTGTCCTTGGAATTTTTGCATTAATGTAAAATACTGATCAATTTATGGGTTATGGTGTCTGTGGTTGTAGCCAAGTTCTGTCTGAAACGCTTTGATCCAGCAAGTGTTCTTAGGCTCATATCCTCGTCGTCTTTCCCCTTCTACCCTCTATCACCCTCCAATTTTCCTTATTTGTGCATAATGTTACAATTCCCAGATAAGGCTTTTCTGTAAACAGGCGATCCATTGCAGGTGTCCTGTAGGTGACCCTCCTGAACGATGGCACGGGCATCTCCTGGAAACGCTGGGGGCTCGTGGCCCCAGAAGGAGTATTGCAGCTGCAGGCATGGGCATAGGAGAAGAGACTACAAATTGCCAGATCGCGTAGGGGTTTTCTGAGTCGCATGAGGGAGCTGGCCATTTTTTGTTCCGTATCATAATGCTACACTTATGGCTATACTTGTTCCAATACAGTAAATTAGTGTCAATGGTAATTATGGGTGAGGTGGCAGCCAAAATCCTGAATTATATTGAAACGGGTTTAGCTTAATCTGTATGTTTTAATGTTCTGCTTTTTAGTCCATAAAGAATTTATGGGTTGTCTTTACTGACCCCAGCAGCTGAAGAGACCAAATCAGTCACAGCTGATGCTTTTTTATTGCTGGTGTATTTAAGAGTGCTGTTTAAAGACCAGGAGCCCACTTGAAGAGGTAGTGTTAGCTGTCATGATTTGAAGTAGGCTCAGCATAGCACCAGGTTATGTTTTCTCAAGTTTTTCAGATGCTGATGTAAAAGGAAAAGGTTTTAAGGAGTAGTTCTAAGGCAATAAATGAGACAGTTTTGTGCCTCACTTGGGGTACTTTAGCAGCCAGCCGAATTACCCCAAATATACTCTTATGTACAGCTTAAAACACAGTGCTCTGATGTAGCATTAATCAGCGTGCCACTGTTTTTCTGAATGGTGCTCACTGTCATAGCATTTATAAAAGACAATTTTTTCTTCTTAAGAAGAAAAGCCAGAGACCTTTTACCGGAGCTCTCCACCCTGTAGCTTGCTCGATCCCGCAGCGGAAGGCAGGGTTGCTGTCACAGCGGTCGGGGTGCCAGGGAAGGCACTGGCTGATGTTGCTTGCGGTATATGGACTAACAAAGGTCAGGGACCACTGCTCGACAGCGTGTAGCATTCAAGCTATTTCTCTCGTTTATTATTAGAACAGGTCAAAACTTGACTGAGATGTTACATGTATTGGCCTCCCTCTTTTTTGTTCGCTTCCACTTGCACTTAATATGGCTGGTTTTGCCCAGTTCAGTCTGTCCTGGGCAGCGTGTGTCCCCGTTCACTGAGCTGAGGGTGGAAGTCTTGACTGTCTTGTCTGGCAGCCGCAGAGATAGTTTCCTGCTGTATTTCTGGCACCAGCTAGGCTGGGAAGGCTCGTGCTGCAAGGACAGCCTCCCTTTCGTTGCCAGGTATGGCTGAGAAAATAAGCAGCGTTGTCTGTTGACAATAGACCAAAAAAAAAGTCACAAGACTGAGAAGTTGATAGACTTTGGAAGTTATGGATTAAAAATCAATTAGCAGATAAGAAAGGAATGCAAAGAATAAAAAAAAATTCTCTTGATGAAAGAAAGAGGTTAACAGTAGTATCGGGGGGAGCAGTGGCAGGACCACTTTTGCTCCATATATTTAACAGTGTTTCCAGCAGTGCAGTAAAGAGGGCTATAATTTGCTGATGACTCAGAATGAGTGACATTATATATAAACTTCAAAGACTTTAGATAAAAATTGCAGAATCCACAATGGAATAATGGAAATGACTGAAACATGGATGGGTTCTTAATTAGTTGTAACTCCTTGGGGAAAAAATTTCTGAAAGTGATTTTGGATGACTTCTTGAAAACAGTGTTGGCTGGAAAGGCAAATAAAATGCTCAGCTCTTAAGATGTGGCTAGGGATGGTTATTATCTTTTTTTTAGGGGTGTGTGATAATAATATGAATAATGTGAATGCTGCTATCAGGCAGAACACTGATTTACAAAAAGGGTACAGCAGTGGTAGTAAAGATCTATTAAATATTTTAAATATTATGACAATTGGTTTATTCAATATGTTCATGAAAGATAAGTACAAATCGTGTCTCTTCCTCCTGTTTATTTTGTCATAAAGCAAAAGGGCACTAATAATGTAAGATGTAGTATTTTACTTCTCCGATTCGGAGAGCTGTTCACTGTGAAGGGATGAAATCCTCCCTAAAACCTCCTACAGCAGCACGTTGGGAGGAAGCAATGAAGACCAGAGAGAGAAAATCTTCCCAGGGAATGTGAGAAGCCTTCTTTGTGTCTGGAGGCAAATCCAGCAAGGATGAGGAGGGTCCGTAGTCCCTTTTATGGGCCAGTATGTTGGATAGTATGATGTGTGTTCCTTGCTCACGTCACAGGGAAGCAAGAGCACGAGGCACAGCAAACTGCCCTGCTGCCAGGTGAGGGTTGCCCAAGAGGACATTGATGGCGGAAGGTGGGGTGGAAGACTTGCCATCCGCACCCGTGTCTGGGGCAGGGCAGGCGAGGCTCGTGGGCTGCCTCTAGGCTGTCTCTGGTCTTGACCTTTGCTGACTTTGGGAAGCCTCGGTGAAAGGAGCAGGAGGCACTCGCTGCTGGGAAGCGCCTTGTGTCACTGGAGCGGGAGGGTGCGGTGAGCACTAGCTGGTGTCCGGCCGACGTGTGCCGTTCTCGCCGGCTGTGTGTGCCTGAGGCAGCCGCTGGCCCCACCAGTGTCTGCGGCTTTAGGGGCTCTCCCAGCTATTTGACAGTTATTATTGTCCTGATGCAATTAGTTATTCTCCCAGGTTTTAGCCTACAACAAAAACCTCCTGTTGCCAGCTCACCCGTAGTTTCTCGATAGTTATGCAGAAAGTTTGTTGAAGACTGGAGGGCCACGCTGGGTCAGACCAAACGTCTGTCCCGTGCGGTGCCCTGCCTCTGCTTTGGCTGAGAGCTGATGCTTCGTGGGGAGTGTAAGGACACGGCAGGCATTTAATGGCAGTTGTCAGAATGCTGTCCTAGCCCTGGCTTTTCATCCTTTAGGGACTTTATGATCCACAAATTTTATCTTCGTGCTTTAAATCCCTCATTGCCTTTTTCTTAGGTGGATTTGTAATATTGATTTTCAGCTCCCATAAACTTTTCTCTTTTGTGTGGCATCCACTCTGCTGTATGTGAAGTAGCATCTCCTTTGTTTGTTTTGAACTTGCAACATGCTGGCTTCATTTCACATCTTTTTTTTTTTTTTTTTTTTTTTTTTTGTCCACCTGCAAGTTTCCTTTGAAGGAACCTTAGCTCTTATTGTTGTAGCGTAATGTACTGTCACTGTGTGCCGCGCTATAATAAAGCACGGGTTTATTGTGGTGGTTATTTCATTGTAAAGTTTTGCTGATGAGTAAAGGGGACAATACATACACTTTAGCCGAAGAGGTTTTTTTCATTGTGTGTTGTTTGGTTTTTTTGAACTAGAGCTGTTTGGTTTTGTTTGTTTTTTTTTTAATATAGAATTAGAATCTTGGTAATGTGTTAAGTTTAATGTGGTGTTACTTAGTGCTATATTGTAAATGATTTAGCATGTTAATTCAAGTCTACGATGTGATTATTATCCAAATATATTTCTTCTCTCACAACTGGGTAGGTCTTGACTATAATAGCAATATTGGAATATTACTTTATTCCTGAACTGATGGTTAATAATGTCAGCTTTTAGGGAAACTGACACTTTGTGGATGTGTCTCCATCTACTGGAAAAATATTCAAAAGGACCTATGCATTTTGCCCATACATAATATCCTCTGTGCTAGCTACTGTGGCAACAATTCAGAAAACATGGGTGGTAGATCTGTCAGATGGGGGTGGTGGATGAATGAGTCCCGGGTGGGGAGTGTAGGGTTGGAAGGGAGAGAGGCAGAGGGGGACAGAAAGGAACAGAGAGACACTCTTTCCAAAATAAATTGTGCAAAAGGTCAGAGGAAGTGTGGCAATGCCTATACAAATAACAATAAAATCCCTTAACTGGTTAAAGGAACATTTAAAGGACTGGCAAAACAGATGGTATGCAAGTTAAAACTGTACAGGAGCAACTTACCTTCTGTGGTAATTTCAGCAAGACAGTTATTTCCGTGGTTGTTACTCTATCATTCAATCACAACATGCAATTACTATAGCAAACCTTCTGTCATATTGCACACGTTTTCACACTTGTCAGAGGAAAAGTCATAGATTAAACAATATGGTTTTAAGTACTGTTTAGTTATGAATTTTGTAACTGTATTTTAATGCAAGACAGAAGTGTTCTGCCGAAGCAGATCTCAAAAGAACGAGAACCAGGGGAATATGCTGAGGACGAAAAACAAGTGTCGTTGGCTGTACAGATCCCATTAGCACAAATGGAAACTTCTCTATGTTAATGCCGTCGTATCAGTCTGAAAACACAAGCGATCAGAGCCCCGATTTGGAGTCACTGCATGTGCAGAACTCTTGCTGAAATCAATGGGAGCTTGGTGAAAAGACAGAAAGAAGAACTGGGGCCTTAATACTAACATTTCCCTTTCCCTTTCATACAACACTTACTGTAGTGCATGGTACACAACCATTCGCTTATTTCTTAATTCTCTTCAAAGTGTTTGAAAGCAAGAAAATTTAAAACCAGTTTCTTAAACCTAAACCCTTACCATCCACAGAGGCAAGTTCTTAATTTCTTTCTTTTTCCTCACCACTTTGAGACATGTTTGTGGGGGTTTTGGGGGGAGTTTGGGTTGGGTTTTTTTTTGCCTCTGTGTGCAGTATTTGTTCTCCACAACTGGTATCTATTTGGCATACAAAGCTGTTTAGATGTATATATTCTGCTTTTGTCTGTCACGCTAAATGGTTTCCATGAATGGTGAAGTATTAGTAATGCAAGTGGTAGTTCCTTTATAACGTTTCTTGAATAATAATGTGTCTCTGGTTTAGACCTTTTCATGTCTGTCTTTCCTTTAAGAAAAAAAATTCAAAGCAACAGCACAAGGATCTCAATATGCTTTCTTTAAAAAAATGAAAAGGGCATCTAGGGGCAACTCAATGAGAGAAGACAGGGAAATCAAAGTGATAGCTATATTTTTCTGTTCCATTCTCATTACTCTGAGCAGTTTGCTTCATTTGGGAAATATGTATTTAAAAAGCAAGAAATCTTTATGCCTTTTATCTGGTTTTGCCATTTCTGCATTTTTTAAAATATACATAACGGTTATTTCCATGCAAAACATTTGAAAATAAGAGGATTTTGACAAGGCATTAAGTGTTATTTGAATCCAGTTCAAAAATCTGTCTGGATCATTATCTTGAACAGGAGGAAGTAGAAAATGAAAGTCACACTTCCATTTAAAATTGTTAACCTTGTATTTTTGCAGCAGCCTCTATCGAGGGAAAGAATAAATGTAAGAGAATGAAAGCTGGAAGAACTTAGATAAAATACACATATTTACTCAGGGTTTGGTTTTTTTTGTGTTTGGTTGGGTTTTTTTGTTTGGGGGGTGTGTGTGTGTGATGGTTACTTCTGTGCATGTGATGGCCTTTCTTGCATTGACATTGAAGTTTTATTGGGACCTATCCTGGCATGTTTACTGTTAAGCAGACTCATTGAACTTGGTAGGAATGCTGTTGGGGTTACTCAGAATGAGGAAAACCTGGACTGGCCTTTCTTCAGGACTCCCAGTTTTCTGCATACCCTGTTGAACACATTGCCACTGATTTTTATTTTTTTTTTCCCAAAGCCTTCTTTCAGACAGCGTGTTGTTTTCAGTTTCCTGAACCAACCCCACGGTACCAGAAATGAGTACACCAGAAATGAGGTGTCCAGAGTTGTTGACCTGTTTCTGGCAATAATGGTGCAGTCTAACTTGTTTATGCCATCCGACAACACTTTAAAAGCAGAAAAACAGTGGGAATAAGATTTGGATTGCAGTCGAAGCTGAGGATTTCCTGCTGCCTGCAATGGCTCTGAATCAAGCCGCAGATGGTGACGAGGTTCCTGTAGCTGCTGCTCTCCTTGCACAGGCACTTCAGCAATGCTGAAAGCAAGGCAGGGCCTTAGGAAAAATCATAAAGTGGATCTGAAAGCAGATGTGCCACAGCTGTAAGGGAAGTGATAATGGAAGCAGTGAATTCGGAACGGAGCGGATGGCAGCAATCTGTCATTGGAGGTGTGTGTGTGTGTAAGAACGGAAAGGAAAAAGCTACAGAGTGGGGTGACAGCAGAGAATAAAGGGGGGGGGGGGAAATACTGCATTGAGGGGACTCGCGATAGCCATAGAAACATCTGTAGAGTCTCTGTCTGGGAATAGTAGAAAATAAGGTAAAAAATACAAATAACCTCCTTGGTCTTTAAAGAGTCTCTAGTTGTCTTTATGGTGATTTATGTTACCAGACCTCCTCAACAGAATTACAGTCACATAATCCACAACTGCTGTTATTTATTCTGGATAAAGAAGGCAATTTTGACTGTGATCTCCCTTGACATTTCCCAAGGTCTACTCCTGTCTCATACCTTTCATCATCATGTAGTTCTTCAAGGCGGCTCTCTTACCTCTCTCAAAAAGAAACATGCATTTCAGTTGCTCACCCTGGACGAGAGTGACACAGACGTTACATGTTAGGGGAGATCAATTGCATAGCCCTGCTCCTCTTCACCTGGGAGGATCTTTGATGTGTTGACAAGGTTGGAATCCAAATAAGACATTAACCCGCTGTATCGCAGTGGCTAAGGTGGCAGCAAGGAAATAAAACAGCGTTCTACTCAACAAGGTATCCTCCCTTTTTCATTTTACAGTCTGTGTCAATGGCAGCTGGAACTATTAGACCTGCATTAAAATTACATATTACTTATATAAATGGGAGCTATAAATATCACAAATAGTAAAACTAAAATTGCACTGAGGTTCAGGAGACAGTATGTCTAAAACCCACAAATTTAAGGACATTTAGAGGAAAGCCTCAATATCCATCTGCCCTTAATTTACCTCATTATTCTTTGTTGTCAGAGAATGATCTCAGTACTACCTTAATGTCGTTTAATAGGTTTTTCTTGCAAGGTTGGCTCAGATCTGAATCGGACCACGGTGAAGGTGCAGCACTATTTCCTTGGGTATGTTGGTTTAGATGAAGCAGTAAGGACAGGCTATAACCTAGTGTTAAGGATAAAGCAGTTATTGTCATTGTCACTGCAGTTGGTAAATACTTTTGTCACTGAGTATCTCCTTTAAAATATTTTTACATTCATATAGTCTTGTGAGTTCTTATTCCTTTTTCTTTTCATTTGAAAATGTTATAAATGTAAAGCTAGTATTGATCTGTAGATGTGGTGCAATATTGATGTGGATCGGGGCCGTACACACAGAATTTGAGCTCCTTAAGAGTGTATTAGTAAACGTAACAACCTGTACGCTGGAAACGCTGATGCTGCACTAGGTACGTTCGCTCCTACCAGCCTGCACGAGCTCAAGCCAGGCTTGCAAAGACTGCGTCTTCTGAGTGCGGTGTGTCTCTCACCGTTTGCATCCCCTACGGTGGAAGTCACTCTGGACTACTAGGGCCAGCAGATCTGGTTTTCATAGCCATGCTCCTGGAAATGAGACCAGCACAAGACGGAGGATGCTGTGTAGTTCTTAAGGACCCTTTTGAGGAAGAGAGTGTATTTGCTGGCTGGGGGGTGCCTGCTCAGTGCTGGTGTGCAAGTATTTCTGTCTGGGGCAGGATTGGGCCAGAGAGACCTTTGCCTGGACTGTTTAAGCTCTCCTTTGCCATCACAGCCATGAGGCTAGCTACCATACAGGATGATGTCATGAAGCTGGAGAAGTCTGGCCCATCATTTTTCATTGGAAGTAATTTTATATTGAATCAATGGAAAGAATATTCCTGTGGTTAGGACTCAAGAGAAAGAGAGTTCCCGAATATGCTTTCTGGCAAACACGTATGATTTCCTGTGCTCAGGGAGAGATTTGTTTCACCTAAATTTAGCTTAGGTATCCAGCTTCACTCTTTAGTCAGCAGTTCCCCCCGAGAGCCATTCATTTGACCTGAAACAGCTGAATGACCCTCGTTATTAACTGTAGCGAGTCCTTAGACCAGAACTCCAGCCTTGAAATGGCTTAACTGAGCTGAAGCTGGATCCTAGCTTTCCTCTTGGTGATACACACTTAAGATGAGGTCAGTAGATCTTGTAGGATCTTGTCAGTAGAAACATGCTGGTGGGGGTGAGATGCCAAAACACTGCTGTGAAGATGGTCTGTCGGACCAGAAATGGAATCCCTTAATGCAACAGGTTTTTTTGAAG
Source organism: Microhierax caerulescens (assembly GCA_035590215.1). NCBI lineage: Eukaryota > Metazoa > Chordata > Aves > Falconiformes > Falconidae > Microhierax > Microhierax caerulescens. The sequence goes on from JAVJGJ010000032.1 coordinate 8,334,612, forward strand.
GTAGTATGACTAAACGGTATTACTGGTTTTCTGAAAACAGTGATATCCTTCATTTAAAAATAATAAGGGCTGTATCTGTGTTGTTCTCCTGAAGGAAGTTGCATGTTCAAGCTCTTCTTCACAAAATATTTAGATACTGATAGTTCAGGCACTCCAGAGGCAAACTTAGCAACTGCTGCATGCTCTGCAGCGCCGAGAGGCTGATGCAGTACGGGGAGGGTAAGTGAATGTCCCCTTCACTTGTTAAAAAAGGCAAGGGGATTTGTAATTTCTTTGGCATGAAAGAAACTCTGAACTGTTCTTTGCCGGGGCTAAAAGCGCATCACAGATGTGGTTCAAAATCAGTTTGTCATTCATTTCCAGACTGTTTTGGCATGGGTTGGTATAGAAAGAAAAAAAATCATTAAATCTGTTCAGAGTTCTCATTTGACGTTTTATTCTTTCCTCCTCATCATCTGCACTTTTATGCTTTAATTGGTGTTTCAGTTGTAATGGCTTCTAAATATCCTAGGCAGATTACTGTTTTATAAACTCAGTTATTATTTTCTGTCTGTACTTTTTTTTGCTGTGTGAGAGGGGGAGTGAAAACTGGCTGAGCTGATGGGATTAAAGGGTTGTGGACAGTGGCTGGTGTATACCCCAGGGGCTGATAGTGGAGCTGATACTGTTAAAGATCTTCTTTAGTGACTTAGATGACGGGGCAGAAAGGACCTCAGGGAGTTTTCAGACAAAGCTGGGGGGAGCGACTGATAAGCCAGATGGTTGTGCTGTCTGATAAAGCAGACAATTGGGCAGAGGGGACCTCATGAAGTTCAGCAGAGGGAAAAGCAAAGTCCTGCCCCTGGCATGGAATAGCCCCCTGCAGTAGTATATGCTGAGGGGCAGCCAGATGGAAAACAGCTCTGCAGAGGCAGCCGCGGGGGTCCCAGTGGGCAGCCAGCAGACTATGAGCCAGCAAGGCACCCCTGAGGCAAAGCAAGCCACCTGCCTCCTGGGCTGTGTTAGGAAGACTGTCGCCAGCAGATGGAGGGAAGTGATCCTTTCCCTCTACTCAGCCTTGGGCTCCCCAGTGTTTACTCCGGGGTTAGTCAAACAGCAGAACAGGTTGTCCACAGAGGTTGTGGGGTCTCCATCCTTGGAGATACTCCAACCTGACTGGCCGTGGTCCTGGGCGACCAGCTTTAGGTGGCCCTGGTTTGAGCGGGTGGGTTAGACCGGGCAGTCCCTAGAGGTGCTCTCCAACCTCTGCTATTCTGCAGCTGTTTGAAACTTACAATTTAATTTCTGAGAATTTCTAAATACAAATAGTTAATGATTTTTTTAAAAAGTGTACCAAATGGCTAGTCCATAGTTGCCCTATAAGCCTTTCGTTCTAACTACAAATGTGCAAAGAGTATAGAAAAAAAAACCCAAACAAATAAACCAACAGACGACTCCCATGCCACAACTGAGTTTGTACTTAGGGAAATCAAATGATTTGACCAACTTTCAGCCTAGGTCTTTATCCACGCAGTTAATTGAGCTATTAATGAAAGTTAATAGATTTGAAAATTTAAAAAAAAAATATTTGGTGAGATTCCTCAAGTAGCGAATCTTCTGAAGTTAATTCCACGCTACAGTGCTGAAACTTTGTAGCTGTTCAGCATTTGCTGAACAATGTAGCTCATGTACCTGCCTGTGTGTGAACCAGGAAGCTTGTATGAATGCCTGAATGTTTGTGTGTGATCTTCTGTATTCAAGAGATTAATTTTTGAGGCAATAATTATTTTTGTATTCTTTAACGACAGATTAATAAGCATGCTGATATGGTCTGTAATGAAAACTGAGTTTAACCATTCTCATATTGGGTTCTTCCGTTATTTTTTTTTTTTCCTCTTAATTTTCAGTATAGGAAATTGCATTAGAGTTTTTTTGAATAAGTTATTTGAATAAGTTTTCTTTGAATTTCTACTTGCAAAATTTGTTGTTTGTTACATTACAGTTCAGAATGATGGCATTTCAAATTTATGGCAGGAGATTGACTAGGAAATAACTTAAGTTTTTATTTTATTTTTCTTCCAAATAGTAGTATAAGGATTTTTAAAATGCAATAGGATAGTTAGTGGTTTATGAAATGGTTTGGTTTATAAGTTTGATCTAGTAAAAGTAGCAAAACTTGACTCTGATGTTACTGTTATCTTAAATATGCGCGTACCCTTGTGAATGTTTTGTGCAGCCTAAGAGCTAAAATAGGTCCTGAAGTTTTATGGGTTTATTGTGCTTTTTGGAGTTAGGGGGTTTTATAGAGCATGTTATTTTGAAAAGCATCTAAGGCACTCAAATTTTTTTAGTAACTTGGCTCGTCAACAGGAATATCAGTGTAGCAGATACTGAGGTTTGTTGACAAACGCTGAAAAATAGTGCCGTAACTGGGTTCCGACCGTTCAGGCTCACAGAAATTAAGTTAGGGCGCATTAATGGTCATGGTAAGGGGAAAGAATCAGTCATTTGCTGGCTCTCCTGGTGCTAACTCACACTGCTCAATGCTAGACGTAGGGATGGCTAGTTAGTGTGCTTGCAGCCCTCTTGCTGACCCTGGGCTCTACAGACCACCCCCCGCTATCTGTGGGCACAGATGGTGCAATCGGCAGTTGCATGCCGCAAGTCAGTGTCTGCACAACGGAGGGGATTTCCTCTAAAGCAGGTATGGGAGCGCTGGTGTAGGTGCTCTACCGAAATGTCTGGGGAGCGGTATCGTTGTGCACACCTCGTGTTGGGGGGTGGGTGGAGGGTGTACCAGCTGCCCAGGTGGGTGCTGCCAGGGTGGGCACGGATGAGTTTGAAGGGTTTCTAGTTTTGAAACAGTCTGCTTGTACATTTAAAATAATGGCGACAATGGGTCTGGAGCATGTGCAGCTGATGGTTAAATATAATTTTCTGCCACTAAAGGAACTGCAAGGGTTTCTGGAAGTTCATCCAGGACCGTGCCTTCGCTGCTGTTTCATATTCCAGCTTGACAACCGTAATTCATCTCAAAATGTCAGCAATACCTAGGGGGAGTAAGGACCAAAAAATGCACATCACTAGCTAAACAAGGGAAATGGAAAAACGCCTGATGTCAGATGACACCAAGGTCTCTCCCATCTTCCCGTTTCCTGGGATCTTCTATATTCCCTGATATTGCAGCGCCTCAACCATGTGCTCCACGTATTAAATATACCGCTGTGTTCCCCACCACAGCCCTTCACCACCCGCTAGATTCAAATCATCAAATCTTTTCACGAAAATAAATTGTTTATTATTCAAACAATTGGTACCATTTAAATTGGCTTGCTTTGTGGTTTAGCTGATACTTGGCTTTCACAGCGCTGTGCCACAGTCTTGATAACAGCACTTCATGATGCCGCGATGTATGTGCCACAGCTTTTTGGTGCTGCATGTTAAAAGATATCACAGCATGCTATCTAAACTCTTTTTTATTCCCTGGCAGAAAGTGTAGGCTTTAGGCAATAAATACTTTTTTTTTTATTTTTTAAGGTGGACATGACAAGCCATAGAGGTAGTAAAGTGCCAAGGAAACCAGAGCATTATTAATCCGTGATGTTCTACAAAGTTATTACAAATACATATTTATGTTACAGTGAGCTTTTTGAAAACACGCATGGGAACTTAAGGTGTGAAAAGTCCCATATTATACTCTACACAGCAGATCTCGTTCTAGCATAGGCAGCCTTACCTTGTAACCCTCTGCTTTACCTTTGCAGAGTCCCCCTGGCATTCATCCTTGTGAATCACAGCAGAGCAGCGTTGTCAGGGCTGCTCTTAAACAAGCAATTTTCTCTCTGCCCACTCACTTGCCACTTCAGTTCACAAGGCAATCACCAGCTGTAAGACAAACAATCTAGCAAAGGTGCTCACTGTACTACTTTTTAAAAGAGAATGCCTGCTGTAGAGAGGAACTCATTTTAGTGTAATATTTTGATACAAATGAAGGAAGCTGAAAAACAAAAACAAACAAAAACTTGAGTTCAACTTTAAAAATAATAAACTGAGGCACTATATAAGATAGCATCGTTCAGTGGAGTTTGGGGTCAAGTCCTCTGAGTGGCAGGACTGAGGCATTCTCCTACTGAAGCAGAAATTCAGGTGTTTTCCTGAGGGGATGTTTGTGACCTTGAACTTGCTGGAGAAGCTTTTGGTGATGTTTTGTGTGTAACACATTTAACTACCTTCAACCCAGAGGTATTAGGAACTTTTGACTTTGAACCATTAGTTAAAAATTTCTGCTTGGGATTTTAGTAGAATCAAAGACTTTTTGGAAAGCTCGTGAGTTTTTTATGAAGGTTTGGTAATGCCAGTTGCATGAAGGAATGGCTCCCAAGTATCAGTATTAGCTAGTCTGCTTCATAAGGTGATGCAGTGAAATCAGAGAAAGCTCAATTTGTGTTTGATATTATTTTTGTATGCTGTGTTATGTGCTGGGACAAAAGTGCTTACCTCATATGTGGCTTGGTCGTGGCAGAAGTGGCACTGGGATGCCGGTGCAGAATGCTGAGCACTTAATTTGAAGAAAGTCCTTGCTCTGTGGAAGCAATTATTAGGACAGCAGTAGGAGGCATCTGGTCATGTAGACATAGCAATTGTATTTTTCTAATGTAGAACAGTTAATACATTTCAGCTCAGCATGAACTAGAAACCCTTGTTGTAGACAAGCCCTTAAGTATTTAAATACCCAGGTCCCTCTTATTGAAATGTCTTAGAGTCCAGCTTGGCCTCTGCATGGTGACCATCGTAAATTTGCCTTATGAAACTGCATTACATTTCATCCTAATTAACACTGCTGCTGTAGCCTTAGTAAAGAACCATTAGCTTAAAAAGTACTAGAGACTGAGTGCCTACATCCTCTCCTACAGGAATTAAATCCATTTCAGTTTTACAGTATTCACACAGCTGATTCAGTTTGGCCTTTTTATCTAGATGATGGCAACAGCATAGTAGTAGGGAGATCTTGCTGTTATTAGTTGTGTCTTAGTCCATAGTTGTACCTGTTTTGAGTGCTGTCAGGATAACATTTCTTACTAGCTCCAAAGTAAAGCAAACATGCTAATTCAGTAGCAAAGAAATTAAAAGTTAGTCAATAAATAGCAGTTACCAGCAACAAATGAAGATGAGAAATGTTATATTATAGAAATAGGAATGAATGTTTGCTACTGTGAAAGTGAATCTTTTTATTGAAATCAAATGCAGGATTAAGGTATTATTATGCACAGAAATGGTTAGAAACCTTAACATCTTTTGTCCATAAGCCAAATATTGTATTATGTTGATGTCCTTGCTGAGAGTTCCCCGTTACTGCTCTGCCAGTAATTTCAACCTGGCATCTAGACTAAATTGTCTCCCTAGGAGCCAAGAGGAAACACAGTTGATATGTGATCTCAGGCACGGGCCTTTCTTGAATGAATAAAAGCACTGTCACATTTTACGAAATTACATCTGCTGGTTATGTGCTGTGCTCATCTCTGAATGAGGGAGAGGGCAGAGCTCATCCAAGTTATGTCACAGACCGGTACAGGAAAAAGCTTGATGGGATTTTACACACTCTTGTAGCTCCATTCAGATATGTTTCAGCTGCATGACAGAAAGTGAAAGCAAGGTAATGATTATGACGTGTCTACATAGTAATTTTAAAGTAAGTACTAAGAAACACCCACAACACACAAATTGCTGGCTAAAGCTTGCAAAACAGCGTGAGAGCAGTGCTTTCTGTGAATGGAGAAGAACAAATGCAGGAGCTAGGTCTGTCCTGCAGCGCTGAGAATGCAGTTGTCTTCTCTCTTCTCAAGGCAAAGCTGAATGGGAAGCTCAGTCCCCTGGAAGGTGGGGGCTTCCCTTCAGGCGCTTGGCTCCAGGGGCCCCAGTAAACACAGCTGTGGTGTGAGATCTTGACAGTGTGTGCTGAGCCCATCCCACGGTGCAGCGGCCAGTCTTGTAAATCCCTTCTGGATCACCATCGGGGCTTTAAGTAGTTGCCTCTTGCCTGCAGACCACATCAGCCAGATGCCCTTTGCTTTGTGCAGGTGACAAACGTGCAGTGATGTGGGGGGAGCTGCTGCCCAGTGCTCTTCTGGTGCCCAAGGTCCCCCAGGTGGGCTCTGCTATATGTGTGGGGATCTGAGGGCATCAGCTGCTTCCTATAGGCACTGTCTGTGGAGTGGCCCAAGGAGCTGCAGGACTGGTGGGATTTCGGAGGTGCTGCAGGACTTTTTCCCCTTGTCCAGAGTTTTGGGGCCACTAAGGGAAGGAACCTTGAATGGTGTTACTCATTCCCTGTAGCCAATAAGAGTATCTAAATCGTATACTGTTACTCAAGTTTCGGGACAGAATGGAAAACAAAACACTTGTTTGGAGCAATTATCTCCTAATATGTGAAACTTCAACAGTGGTGAATTTTAAAACCTGTTGCGAAACTAGACAAAATCATCCTTTATGCCTCTCTTATTGCTGTAGCATCTGTTGCCACCTCAGCCTGAGCTCTGTAACTGTGTGTGTTGGTTGTGGGTTTTTTTTTCCTATTCCAGTCCTTATTTCCTTAAAGAGCTGGTTTGTTGTGATTTATTGGGTACAAACTACAAAGCTAAGTATTTTTCAGGATGTAAGTTGTAGTGGTTGAGAAGGAATGAGACCATAATTTTCCCCCACTTTATTTTACTTAAGTATTTTCAGAGGGGCAGGGAGGATGTATTCTTTCCATTAGACCTCTCCTTTCTTAATCACCGTTCCCTAATTAATTCCCTGGTTAAATATAAAGCAAGCATTAGCTTTGAATAATGCTTTCCTGTGTGATTAAGTAAAGAAGAATTCCTTTCTTTTGTATGATGACTCATCGCCAGGGGATCTGGAGGGAGCCAGAGGGTGGATATTTGAGACTTTGGTCCCAGGTGCTCTTGTACCTTTGAGCTGTTTGCTGTCAGTCCAGAGGTGGGAGGCAAAGGTGATATCACATATCAACTGCACACAAAGAAAATTGTCTTTCTTGTGAAGCCATGGCTTTGGTTTCCCCTGGTGGAAAACTGACTCGAGCTCACAGAAATGCAAATCTCTAGACAACACATACAGCTAGGAAAAATGTAAATTGTCTGTCTCCTGGTACAGCATCTCTAACCATCTCTTGTTGCATGATGCATTTATTTTGGTGTTCAAGCTGGCCCAAAAACGTACCCTTTTCACCCAGCATCTTCTAGGTCCTCTCCCCATACCAGTTTGCAAGCCTTTAACTTGTACGGTACAGCTGTGTTGGGTCACACTATAAATCACATCTTTGAAAAAAATGAGGTTAAAAATCAAAGGCTCTGAAACAGAAAAGGAGGTTACACTGAACAAGGGTACGGCAAAGGGGCAGGGCAGGGTTTAAGCTGGCCAGACTTACTTTACTACTGAAGAAACATTGTCTAACTCTACCTAGAGAATATGATTTCTTTTTTCTACTGTACTAGCTTATGGCATTATTTTTTAGCTTAAGGTACTAATTTTCAGCTCGAAAGGCAGTTTTAATAATGATCCTGGGTTCAAATGTTGCTCCTAGCTCAAGATGAGAAAAAGAATTTGGCTTTATTAACATGGCAGCAAGGAAAACATACAGATTGTTTCATATAATGATATGAAAATGCCTGTGAATTGACTGCTGTAACAGTGAAAGCTACAACATGTAATCTCTGAGTGTTGAAACCCAGGCATTTAAAAATACCCTTGGTTTTGATAAAATGTTCCTTAAACAGATATCTCACTGATTTTTTTTTTTGTTGTTGTTGTTTTTGTTTTACAGGCATTTCCCTGTATTTCAACAGGAATTTATGGTAAGTAAGACCTTAGAGGTCACATATTATTAATCAGTTTTCCCATTTATTACTGTTTTAAATGGTGATATTTCATATCAAATGTCTCATCGGTCATCTTGGCTTGAGAATCTCTTTATCCTGTGTGAAGGAACAGAGACCCAAAGCCTTTGCCTGTGAGCGGGTAGTGGTGTGCTAAGGGGGAGGCTGTTGTGCAGCCCTTAGCACAGCCCTCAGCCTGTGAGCCCCACAGCTGTCATTACACTTCTGCAGCTCCCTGACTCTTAAACATGCTGCTGTGGCCTCAGTGGGGGAAAACAGGGTTTTGACAAAATTTTCCAGCCATAAGGCAAGCAAGCAAAACTCCCCGGTGTCTAAGACTAGGGGAAATGTATGGTTACCTCAAGCAAACTTGCTAGAACAACATGAAATTTTCTTAGCTCCCTTGAGTTGTGCTTCCATATTTTGAGTTTATTAATTTACATGCAAATTAATACCGCATGAAGAACTGCAGGTAAAACGTTATTATGGAAGTTTGTCAGTTGCTTTGCTGTAATTTTACAGTAACCCATTGCTAATAGTTGGCTGCTTTTTGGTTGAAGTTGCGGAATAAGTGAGCATATTTGAAGGGGGAAAAAGATAAGCTGTTATAATATGCAGAAAACAAGGAGAAATTTGAGGATATGTAAATTACAAGAGGACAAAAATACTTTTTCATTTAAAAATAGCGTGGGCTGATTTTTCTTTCATTTAGGTTCAGTAAATGCATACAAATGATAGTAGGTTGGATTACTTGTACAATTGAAAGATTTTAAAGAAAATGTTAAGCAGCAATAAATTAAAAAAAACGTAGTCGTCATGCAACACCACAGTATGACATAGCTGCATGAAAATAACAGTAATTTTATATAAAGTAACTTGAGTTTTGATTAATCAGCTGCTGCAGTTGAGGAGGGGGAAGTGACAAGAATATTTAGGGTGGTTCTTTTTCAGGGAGCTCTTATTTACCATTGTTTGGTGATTGTAAATCTGAATTAGGCTTCAGAAGGTAGAATCTGAATTATTTTGGGTGCTGTATCCTTTTCTACTTGAACTGCACTTTCGTTGTTGCAGAACACGCAGGTGCCATCTCCACAAACACTAAGTCACTGAATACAAACCTGGTTTCAGCTGAAGCTCTGCCTTGGCCCTCAGTTCAGGTTCCCCTCTAGAACTTTCAGGGCAGCTCTGCATTTTAGGTCTCAACTCTTCGGCTTAAATACCGATCTTTAACCTAGATGCATTTTTTTATACTGGTTTACAAAAACAGGCAAGACATGGTGTAAATATATTGGAATTAGTAGTAAGTGGAATGTATAAGTAGCAATAGTTCACTTTATTTTAGATTTTTCCCAGTTAACAGAAAAAGTCTCAGCAGGTGAGGAATGTAGTTCCCCAAAGTCAGTAAAGAAAGTTGGAAAGGACCTCTGGTAGGAATCTTGAGTTTTCCTCTCCTGAGGTAATGGATGCTTTTCTTGAAGCTAGCAGTGATTTTATGGGGAAGGCTGTGGCATTACTGGAACTTTATATAGTGTGGCAGATGCTTTTGCGTTAACTGCTGGTTTCACCTTTGAAAATTAATTAAGACACTTTTCTGCTAAAATACTCTATTTTTCTGGGGCTGCTTTTTTTGTTTGTATGTTTGGGGAATATAATCTCTAATCGATTTTACTGGTTTAATAAATACTTTCTGGTCCTCAATGAAAAAAAAAAATCCCTTCTTTTCAGACTCTCAGACGTACTGCTAGAGAAGTAATTAAACAGGCAACCCTGCATCAGGCTTCAGGTGTCAATATTTTCAAGAATGTTCGATAGCAGTTGCAGTGCTGAAATGATGCAGTGTGGTGTGTTTGAGATGTATAGCATACCCCAAATCTGCAAAGCTATTTTTTCATCTTTCTGATTTTGTTGGGGTTTTCCCCTCTGCATGTGCATGTTCCTTTCGATAAAGTCAGCAAAGTCTAGACAAACAAGGAGATCAGCTCGGTTGCTGATGGCCTAGCTGGGTAGGATTGCTTTATGTATTGTGCAGCTAACACTGGACTATCCCCCAAAAATGTTATTGAAGGAACGTACAGGCTTGATTTTTCACCTCAGATCCATACGAAGGGATGCTGTCCCTTCAGAAACCCTTGGCTGACAACTGAGTTTCACCTCCAAATGGAAGTGGACAAATTTGCAAGAGATCAACCGAGGATATCCAGTTTAAGAATCTGAACTGCGTTCTGCTCCAAGTTCTTGTAAATGCTTGGAGGGCTTGCCTGCATTATTATTAGAAGAGAGTAGTCACACTTCTCTGGGGAGCAGTCCTTTCCGGTTTGCATCACTGCAGGGCACTCCTTTTCTCCCATAAAAAGGAAACTGGGAAGAAACAAGCAAGCCAGCCTCTTTCTGAGGTTTTGGCTAAGGGCAGATTGCTTTTCATGGGAAGGGTGTTGGGTAAAGGAGAGGTCTGCCTTTCCTCCCCAGACACTTTCCTGACGCTCCATCTCCACCCGTAGCGCTGTGGATGTTCCAGCTTGAACGAATTAAAGCCCCGAGAAGGCCATTTGCCTTTAAGGCACTGTGCCAGCATTCAAAACTTTGATTTTAATGTGCTCCTATTTAGAGTGTTGGCAACAAATTCACTCACGTGGGATCTTTGTTTTAGAAGTCTGATAGCTTCAAATGAGGGATTAGATCTTTAAAAAATGAAGTAGAAAGCAACCGATGCTGAATGTTTCTAAGGACTGCAAAGCAAGGGTCTACCCACGGGCACTCTTTTTCTGAGAGATCCCTATCGTCTCTAATATGCTGATAAACTGGTAATTGATCTAAGTAAGCAAAGGATGTGAAAACTTATATCCCCATGGATCCCTGGGTTACTCTCTTGTGATGCAATAAATGCTTTCCTTTATATCAAGAACATGAAGTTTCATAAGCAAACTGGTTCAGGAGAAGTGCAGAGGATTTATATCACTCCCATATCGTTAGGGAGATACTGGAGTATCAAGCAACAGATGCTCCGTAGCTGTTCAGTAACACTCAAACATGAGAGTGCAATCTTAACCTTATCAAAGGTTTTTTGTAGGCCAGCTAGATTTTGGGGTATTTTCTAACATTTTGTCTCTTTTTGCCTTTTTCAAAGTGATTTTACTATCTGTTAAAAAAAAACAATAAAAACCCCCCCCAACTATAAAAATAAATCTACAGACAAATCTGTAGTCCAGAGGGTGAAACATGTTATTTTAGGCTGTAGAGTGTCAGATCTTCACCTTATACACAGTGAATCACCATTTACACATCCACTTCCCCCATAATTACCATCTTGTTATGTCTGAGGTACTGCCAGAAGGGGGGGAAAAGTGATTTCCTTCAGTGTATTTCATGGACGAGCACCTCGTTACCATGTCTTTAAGAAGCTACCCCCAAATTCTGGTGTTCGCAGCCTGCGAAGTGAACAAGGATGCCTGCTATGATGCTACAAATCTTATGAGCTGCGAAATTAAAACAAGGCTCTGCAGATGGATATGAGAAGACAGCTATTTTCATGTTTGTTACAGTACTCTGCTGAGAGGTAATTATGGGGTGGACTACATATGGAAGGAGTTGAAGATGTTATGGTCTATGCACACCTATTTGTTCCTTCTTACTGTTATTTTACAGTAATACAGGGTTTGGGTGCTGTTCCCAGATACTTATGTTGGCAACATAACCTGCTCTGGCAACATAAGAAAGTATTTAAATGTTATTTTAAACTTAAGGGAGGTGCAAAAAGAAAAAGGGAAGGAGGAAAAGAAATATTAAGAGAAATCTACAGTTAGTGTTTCTTTTTGTCTGTACATCACTGTAGCTGTATATTTTACCTTTGCTTGACTTTCACTAAAATGGTATTATCTGGGTGGTGTTTGGTTTTGGTTTGGTTTGTTTTTTTTGGGGGGAAGATAATGGCAGTTCTTAGGTTTTGTTATGAATGTATGTTTGCATTTATTTGAGAAAACACAGAGCAAGAAAGGGAAATGAAAAGACAAAAAGCCATGAAACTGCAGAATGACTGCGGTGATTTGGGCAGTGGAAATGCACAGATTCACTGCGTTTTAAACACCTTTATTACATTGGAGTGCGACTTGTTTCTTTTAGAATCGGGTCACTTAGGCTTACTTGTAGCTTTTGACCTGGTCATGGCAAGGCATTGCAAGGTTGAATTTATTGTGTGTTGCTGAAGGAGAGACTGAAAAGCAAGCTTAGAAAGCAATGAAAGAAGAAAAAAAAAAAAAAAAAAAAGTGAAGTATTCAGTGTATCTAGGAAATAGAAGCATATAATAAATTTTCAAGGCAGGATGCAGGTAGGTGTCACAGATAGTCTGCTCTGCTTTGTCTTTATCTGGGGGGAGAGGTCTCTTGGTCTGGTGCCAGCTTGTGTCACAGCTGTCCTGACCTCTGGTGTGTCCTTCTCAGTCTCCAAAGAATGATTCATCCTGCCAATCCACAGAGTGTATCTGTCAGCTCTTCTCCCCGTGAGGTGATCCAAGATAGATTATAACAAGGGATTAACAGACAGGTGTGCAACTGAAGGATTACAAAAGCCCTCTGAAAATCCAAGTCAGAAGACTAAACCAATTGTTTTTAAAGGTAAAATAAATTCCTGACATAGGGCTAAAGGTTAAGGCAATCTATTTCCTTCTTTCCCATCTGTTTCTCCACATTTTCTGTTGGTGTTTTATTCCTAAGATACATATTTCTTTAATGAGCAATTCTAATAAGGCTTGCACTGCCATCTTTCCAAGGAAGGAGTTGCAAATGTTTCAGAGTCACTATATACAAATATGTAATAATTAACTTTGAAACAGTCTTGTATTTATCTTCAGTCTGGTGCATTGGGTCCCTGTAACAATCACTGTGGTCTGATGCTGTATGTGATCATGATCATCAGCATTTGAACCCTGTGAATATTGTCAAATTACGGTGACCTAGGCAAATGGATATTATCATATAAATTCTCTCTGGTGGGGGGGGGGGGGGGGGAAGAAAACCCAGTAAGTCACGTAAGGAAAGTTCCCATTAGGAAGATTGTCTCTTAACTAAGCCAATGTTTTAACTCGATCATCAGCTCCTCATTTCTCAACTCTGACTGCATTAACTTTTTTAACACTACTGTGTGATTTTAACAGTCATTTTTTGTAACTCATTGGAAATTTAATTGCATTTTGTTATTTACACCATAATTTATGTAATATAATGTTTTAGTGAAAATGAAGATATATCTGATAACTCATTTTTTTAATGCTTCTTTTGGGACTGATCACCAGTTAACTGAGATTATTATTAAAATTAATAGTAGTAACAGCTATGAAATTACTATTATAATATTCAAGTAGTCCTAGAAACCTAATTACTACTTGTATAAAATTTTGTTGCATGCATTATTTAACAGTGCTCTTATTTCAGACAGCATAGTGTCCATGATACTAATTGGTCTTTTCCTATATTTTAAGTAGTAAAAAAAATACTGGAAAGTGTAAATTGCTGAGCCCTCAACAGTCTAAAATTAACATTCATATGATGTTTTTAGCAAGGAAAAGCTCAAACTTGATTCCAGATGAGAGACTTAATAAGCTCTCTTTTTTGGTGGGAATTGCCATTTTATGGATATTGTAGTTAGATTATTGAGAATTTTATGTATTCTGAAGTGCTTGCTGACTGGCCTAGCTTACAGCATTTCTCTTGAATCCTAGAGGATGAATCCTGTTCTTCATTGAAATGGCATTAACTAATTGTCCTTAAAAATTTCCCTTTGAAGACTTACGCTGTTGGACACAATGCTCAGTTGCTTCGTGGCCTTGCTTTTCTCTTTAGGACGAGATAGTCTAAGTAGTTGCCTTTTTCTTTCAAAATTGGCAGAAGCATGAAGAACTTCAGGATTTATAAAGTCTTGAAAGTCTGGCTCCTTTGTTAGGCTCACTGGTCTGAGTAGTTTATATTTGCGTATGTTAATTGCCCCCTTCAGTCTTGCAACTTCTGCCCATACTCTGTAACCTCACTGTCTTGATTCTACTCTGCAAGAAACAGCTGTTTGTGGGCTCTTCCGCTCTTATTTCTTAGCGGCTTATGTCATGAAGTACCTAGCATAGCTCATGTCTAGTTGCTTTTGCAATGAGCTATATAGATATCTGCAGATTTGGAAAAAAAAAAACCATGACAGCTCCAAAATCATCAAAAACACATTGCACTTTGGACACTTTCCCCCTTTTTCCTTTCACTTTTTGTATTATTCTTTTTTTTTTCCCCCAAGCAAACTATTCTTCAAAGCATTAGAGAGTTGGAAAAGATCTCTGGTATTCAGAAAACACATTGCTGATATCACAAACAGGGCTTCAGCTGGTCAGATATAATGTTTGTTTTGGTATTTGTGGTTTTTCCACTCAAAGAAATAGACTGTCTCAATTACCGTGATGAAAGTTAAATCTCTGTATTGTTATATACCAGCAGTATCGCTTAATCCCCTTTTCTAAGTTTTCCTGGTTGATGTCAAGAAGATATTCTTATGTGTTTGTTCCGTGGCCTTAAAGTCAGGAAATACTAAAGCTCTTTGAAGCTCATTTGTTAAGAAATTAATTTAAGTAAGAAAATAAAGATATATCAACCTTGTCCTGGAGACATTAAATTAACATGATACATGAATAATAAAATACTTCTTGGTAAAGTACCCCTTTATTGCTATCCAAAATTTTTCTTTGATGTAATCTTGCCCTTTCCCCAAAAAAAGAGCGCATCACTCAAACCAAACTTGGACCCCAATCCATTAGCAAATTCCTCCTTTTGCATTGGCTTTAATGAGTGTGGAGCATACCACAGCATCATGGAAGAAGCCAGCAGCAGCAGGATACCTAGGTTCAAAACCATACGTTTCACTTTATTTAGCTTTAAAATTTAAAACTTAAAAATTACTGTCTCAAAAAGTTAAGAGGCTACTAGCAACTAGTCTAATTGTTTGGATACCTGTTCAGATAACTAAATCAACCAGCTATGTGTGTATATTTCTATCCAAGACAACTTCTCTACATTTATATTTCATTTTGAGAAGTCAGCAGCCAGAAGCAGAGACAAAGATGTGCTCTTTCTGGGTTCTCTGAGGCCCTGGGTAACCTCATCCAAGTCTGAAATTGTTCCTGCTTTGAGCAGAAGGTTGGACCAGGTGACCTCCAGAGGTGCTGTAGCCCTTCCAACCTGGGTTTTCCTGTGATTCCAAGCTGCTTAGATGTCTTCTTCATTGACAAGTGAGAGTCATACTGGGGAATCGCAACATTACCTCAGATTCCTTGGCGAGATCTCATCAGGTGCTATAGCAAAGCAGGTTTTCTTTGCAAAAGGAGAACATTGTGGTGTCTTAACCACATTTGTGATTAAGTATAGTGTGACAACTTAGTGATTGTAAAGAACATATTTTTCATCCCTTCCCCATTTCTGCAGAAAATGTTGTAAATGAATTATGTACCTCTGAGTTTTAAATACATTGTGAAAAGACAGCTAGTTTAATGGTTTCAGTCAAATTTCGTGATACAACTGAGTTTCCTTGAAAGAAAGAACTTAATATAAAATTAATCTAGTTAAAGAAGAATAGGTATCATCTTGACAGCTGTAAAACTATTCCTGGGTTTGAAAACTTGCAGTAGAGCTGATGTGTGTCATATTAGCAAGGATTTCATTTACCCATGTGCTGTGGCATAACTAGTCTTGTATGTTATCTTACTTATACAACACGCATTCTCTGTACTTTAGCAGCTACAAAAATATCTAAGAAGTGCCTACGGTAGGATTTTTAGTCCTTGATCATCACCCACAGACATTTTAATACTGTACGATTGGTTTATCTGATGTTTAGAAATTAAAACTGTTAAGTGTATTTGGTTAATGTTGATTCCCACTCACAGCTTAAAACTTTATTCTGTTTGTAAGTAGATTTTTTAAAAGCCATGAGACACTGATGTTGACTAGGAATAATATTCATGGTGTGACGTATATCAATTAATTTTACCACAAAGGTACTAACTGTACCGTTTTTAACTTCTGTGATAGCAAATTAGGAAAAAAAAAAAAAAAAAAAAATAGGCATTAGATAGTAAATGCCTGAGGAAAGCGGCTCCTTTTTTTTATTCTTTCCTTATTTTTAGTGCACAGTGATAGGTCTGGCCGTGGAATACTGTGGGAACCTTATTTGCCCTGATTTTTGTTCTCTATAGCAGACGTCGTCTCTTACTGTGTATTTATAAGATAAGTATAGGAACGGGCCTACTCGGTGTTGGAGACCCTAAATACTACGCCTGTACAAATACAGAAAGTCACCATATATATAATGTGACGTTACTGAGAGCATCTCTCATTCATAAGGTTGATGTCTGAAGGTTTCTTCAAGAAGTGTGGCAGAAGTATGTGAGAGAATATTGGGGCTTTTAGGTGGCCTGTGAAAAGTAAAAACATATTGCTGTTAGGACAAATGATTTCTCTTTCTTCTGAAATGAAAGAAAAGATCAACAGTAAAGAGCTGCTGTTCTGAGTCTCATCAAAGTACATCAAAGACAATTTAAAGGCATCTCTGCCTCCAAGGGTCGTTCACTGTGTTGTCCTTAATTCTGCATCTTTGCTAGATAGGAATGCTACCATATATCATTGGAAAGGGCAACTGCCGCTGCGGCAGAAGAGGAATAGCAAAGGCGGAGGTTTCAGTGTACTGAATGACTAATCCTGTTTCGAAGCCAGGATCCTGTTTATAAGACACATTCTGCAGTTCTGCCCACCGCGGTTCGTTGTGGTGGTTGTGTTAATGGAAGGCCACCTCGGGTCTGCAGGAGAGTTGTGCCTTTTTGTCTTCAGAACATGTTTAAAGCCATTGTGTGCTGCTGACTATGGGAAACATTTTCACCTTTCCTGCAACTGAAGATGTGATACCCAAGACAATAGTATAAAATACAGTGAATTACAGCGATGGAAGTATCTATTAGAGTGGTCTGAATTTAATTGAGGGAAAAGGGATATTAAAAAAACCAACAACTTTCTAAGGTGATAGCAGTTTTTGTACACGTGCTTTGAATTTATGCAACTTGAGTAATTTGCTAGTGCCTGTATCAGTGCATAAAATGAATTGCATGCAAGTGTTGCTTGGACTGAGGTATTCTCAAATGCCATATTAATAATTATGAATAAAAATATTAGGACTTTTTTCCGATTTCATTAATCTATCAGATCTGATATTTCAATATAGATAATCAGATATGATTATTCAATATAAGCTAGTTGTCTATATCAATGAAATGTCAAACAGCTTGTAAGAATAAGTGAGTTTACTGCAAAGGAAACAAAAAAAGAGTCAAAATTTACCTTTCCATGAGTACTGTTCAGGAGAAAGTTTGAATGCTTTTAAGAGCTTCTGTAGAGAGCAGGATCACTGCTGGTTTTGTTTACTTAGCAATAATGGCGTACACATTAGGTTCCCCTTCAGCCTTACTGAGGGTGAGGTGTTCAGAAACAAATGTGCACCTTGTTGAAGAGTGTTAAGTCAGAAGTTCAGTACACGTCGTAACAAGGTGACTACGGAACTAAATGTGGATGGCCTTTTTGTGTACCTGCCAGGCAGGCAGAATAGAAGTCAACCATTTACTTGAGGAGCTGGTTGGGGGTGAGGGGGGGGGGAAGTCACCTTCTGCTTTAAAATACATTTGGGGTCAGGTTTCTGCTCAATAGAGCTGCATTCAGTTCATTTCTGAGCTGTCACTACTGCAGAATAGCACCGGTTCGAGGGGTATTCTGTGAGAAGACTAACTGTAATTGGCAATCCATTTCTTCATTTCCATGCTACAGCCAGCCTTGACAAATTAATCACAATCAACTACAGGCTGCGGGATGGGGGGACCTATGTAGCACGGAAGAAAAATGAGGCCTCGTGCTGGCATGACAGACTAATCTTTCAATTCACCCCATTAGACTGAACGAGGGGACTTGTTGGTGTGCCTGTCACCAGCACCACCCGTAAACAAACTGTTCGCTCTTGGTGCTAGGGTTTGGCAGGCGTGATAAAGGTTATTGAGTGCCACCCGGCACCTCGTCGATCACTGCTGCGCGACGGGGATCACCTGGATTAGTCCTGAGGAGGAAGAGTCACTGTGCAGGGGCTTAAAAGGTGTCTGGAGAGACTACAACCAAAATTGTGTTCTGAGGAGCGACTTTCTGCCTGAAGCTGTAAGAACCAAGATGGTCTCTTGGTTTGGGTGGATGTGTTATGGCTGCTGCACAGGACGACTGCCACAGCAGTGATTATTGCTAGCAGATCTGAGCAATGATAGCTAGTCTCTGAAGCTGTCCCAGGGAATAGGACCTAGCCTGGTTCCAGATAGAAAGAAAAAAATGGCAGACTAATGAATTAATTTACTCAGTCATTGATGGAAAAAAATGAGATATTTTGGGGAATGTTTTAGTTAGTTTTCTTCTTGTGTACCTCTTGGAATGCTGCAAGCACTTGTGTGGCTTCTAGGGTTGTATTTGGAATATGAGACCCAATTTTAACCAATCTACTGATAATAATACTCTGTAATAATACCTATTGCTGTGATTTTAGGTTTTCATCTGGTAACTAATATGGAAACAGTGCTAAGTTTGCACTGGAGTAAGTCTACATACGTTGTTTTCAAAGATACAGTGGTTTGCACTATCTGTGAAATATTCCATTGCATAGTAGAATACTAGAGGAATAGGCATAGGAATTTTTGTAATTGACACTATTCACTTTGACTCTTAACTTCATTGACTTCAGCAGAGGATAAGTCTGGTCCAATGTATCATACCTTTATTATAATGTTCATTTTGAGCAGAGAAGACTTTATCTTACTTTTTCTTGAAAGATCATCAAGCCCATTGGAAAGAACATTACCCTAAAGTCTGATTTGTAAACGATTTCTGTGCATCTCTCTTTTTATTCCTTTCAATCTATTACATATGAGAGAGTGGAGCATTTGTTTTCCTATATATTACTAGATGATAAACTGTAGCTATCATTTTCCAATTTAGTTTTGGACAATGCACCACATCACTTCTCCCCCCCCAACCTGTTTCCCTTCTCTCCGTGCCGTGATGTTGGAAAGAACTCTTCAACAGAAATAATGTGTAATACTTTTATAGGGTAATCATTTACTGTTTGTGATGCTCTGGCAGTAGAATTTCTGTCCCTTCTGTTTTCATTTCTGTCTGGAATAAGACCATTTAACCTTCACTTTCAAGGAATTAGAAGTATCCCATATGGAAAATAAAATCTTTCATCATACATTGTGACTTGTTTGGTCAAAAAACAGATTCTGCTTTCCTTAGTCAAATTGAGTAGCACTTGCAGGTCACATTTTGAGGAAGGTATGGTTCCATGTGAATAACATTATGCAGAACCTGTGTGTGGGAGTGCCTGATTCGGACATCCCTGAGCTAAATAAGAGCTGGGATAAATATCAGCATGTTGTTTCAGCTGGAAGCCAAGTAGCACATGTTCTATATCCATTTCCCTGTTTCTCAGGGGTTTTTTTATGATCAGAAGCGTATTTCTAAGGTGCAGAAGATGACAGTATGAACTGCTCGGCATTCTGATGAGAAAAAATACAGAATAGGAAAGTCTAGAACCTAAGCTTAAAAAAGCAGTTGCATCCTTAGGGTGAGAGTACAGGGACTGTTCCAGTGGTGACCAGTGTGTGGTGCATGGTTTAAGCTTTATGTACCAGTTCGTTATCCGATGTTGGAAAAAATGAGTATTGGTTTTATGCAGTATGCATATCGGTGTAAATTGCCCAGAGTAGGCTGTGAGCTGTAGACAGTGCAATCATAATAGCTTTTGAACTGATGCAGTTTTATGGCTTCAGAACATTAATCATTTTCTTATGCCTTTAATTACTCTAAGGTAGTTATACTTGTGTCCATAATAGGTGCTAAACGTTATGCCGCTGATAGGTTTTTAACTATTCTTTTTGTTGTAGCTAGTAAACACAATATAGCAGACCATTATGAGCCCAGAACATATTTTTTAGCAGAGTGCCATTAAGAACGTTACAGCTACAAGTCCAACAACATTTTGAGCTACGTTTGCTAGCTGATTGTAGTCTTCAGTTTGGTTTTGTTGTTGTTTGTATTTTTTTTCCCCGGTTTTAAGAATGAGAAAAAAGAACAATTCAGTTGCTAAAGAAGCATTGCTTAATTAAGAGAAGATTATTTTTGTCCCTTTTAGAGAAATAAAGCCTAGTTCCCAAAATGAGAAATAAAGGAGAAGGTGCTGCATTTTCCATGATACCAAATACAATACAGAAGAAACCAGTGATGCTACTTAAATGCTGACCACGCTGGTCAGCCCTCTAGGAATCTTCTATTTTGTTTTGCTGTCAGCTTCATAAGTCATAATTTACTAGCTTTCAGTAAAGCAGTAGTTTAATGATGTATAGTAGGCTCTTCACAAAGAAAGATGTGAGATTCAAAGCTCCCTTCTAATCGAAGCTGTCAGCCATGATGCAGGTAATGAGGGTGCATATTGGTAATGCTTCTGTGTCATTCCTAATGAGGAATTCACGTTGTGGAACCTTACACCAGTTTCACTATTGTGTGGCCTGATTAATGAGTTGTCACCATTTTATTGAAAATAGGTAATCAGATGCAGTGATTGCATTTACTGTGCTTGGCAACCAAGAAGTGGAGAATGTATAACTGACGAGCTTGAATGTACAAGAATCTGTAGCTGCTTAATTTGTGTTCGTACACAAGGGTTTATCAACTTCCTGTATATATTTTCAGTTGATATTTTTCAAAATCGTGCACAAGTGACATGGAATTATTTAACTGCTCTACTATTTAATTTTTTAATAGTGCCAGTGTATTCAAAAGTGCCTCACCAAGGGCAGTCAGTGATGTGCTAGTTGTGCAATTTCATGCATTTGATGGTAAAGAATTAACTTCCAAATCCTTTCTTAGCTTGTTTCATGTTTTCAAGATATCTTTTCCTAGTGATTGACCTTCTTCTGAGTTTCCCGTGTTGATTACATGGCATTTATGCTGACCTTAACTAAGCTGAGTGCTTTCTGAAAGGAGTAGATAGAAATGTTTCTCCATCAGCACGTATGCCAATAAAACACAGACTTGTAGTTCAGAAACTTATGTTTTAATTACATATGATTTCAAGAAATCATCTACTTTAAAAAAAAATACATTGGATAATGAGTTATGTTTACTTAATAGATCAATTTTCACAAATTTCTGAAGTTTCATGATATCAAAGCTTCTGGCTAGGAAGAGGTCGCCCTGATATTTACACTTCAGCCTTGGCTCCGCTTTTTATCATTTTGGGTGTCTTAAGTTTTTTCTTAGCTCCACAATTTTTTTAAATCTACTTATTTTTATTAGTTGTTTTTATGACTTTTGCTGTCAATATATTTCACTGGTTTTCTACTTACTAAACAAAATGGTTCTGCCTGAATTTCATGTGTAGTCTTAATTTTGTAAGGTTTTATGTATGACACCTGCTGTTTAGGTGGCTCTGTATTTATTGCTTGTTTCTGTCACTGTCTATTTTATACATTAATGTCTGTGGATCTCTAAATTATAAGGCTCCTCTCTTCCCCTAAAATGTCAGAACTGATGATGAAACTCTTTCCCTTTCCCTTGACAACAAATCTAAATATCCACTTAGTAAACACTAGAAGATAATCATGTGATTCAGTCCTGTCCTGAATTATCTGTGTATAATTTTCAGTGCTTAAGACAGTACCGTAACATTAATACACATTGGATGCAGTTATTTAAAAATACTTTGCCTTAGAAAATAAACAAAAAAATCCCACCGCCACCAAAACACCCAGACAATCCTATCTAAGCAGCATTTGACTATTCCAGTTCACATGCTGTGAGGATGCTCACTCTGTGGATTCCTTTAGCCCCCCCTGCCAGGAGCCATGGACTCCCTAGGTCTGTCACTGTCTATTTGCTAGTCTATTTCAATCCCAAGGAGTGTGGCTGGGGAAAAAAAAAAAAACCAAAAAAAAACCAAACAAAAAAAAAACCCAAACCCACCAAAAAACAACACAAACAACAACAAACCCTAGTCTGAAGCTGTTGAAGCCAACACATCCCACTTGATTTGGTCCAAAGCAAAGGGTGTTCACACAAACGTTTCAGTCAGCAGGTGTGAGTGTGGACCAACTCCTGGGGGACAGAGATGAGCTGCTTGAGGCAGTAGCAACTTTGTTTATTAAAACTGGATTGGGAAGCTGATGTTTTTCCACTTGCTTTGTTAAAATCAGTGAGTGGGCTTTTTTAATTTGTTTATTGAATTTTCAAAAGTACCTCAGTCCTTCGGTATCATCAGTCATTTTCACTGTGTACTCACTGGTGTTATCTAACTCTTACGTACACAGAACATGAGAAAGGAAATGTGGAATCTGATGAGAACTGATAGGAAACAAGATCTATATTAAAATTTCAGCACAAGAAATGTCCCAGAAGCTCAGACATTCATTGTTTCCTCCTTTGACTGAGCACTATTATTGCACGCTAGCTTTTTCCTCAAATAGTGTTCTTAAGCAGCTTTGAAACTATGCAAAAGCCAGTCTGAATGCTATCCTTAGCATTTTTCTTTCTCCTTCCTAATCTTTCAGTCTGTACAGAGAAATTTTTCCCAAGTGTTTCTATTGAAGTGGGGGTTTCTTAATTTGAGTTAATTTTGTTGTTTGCATGATCTCAGGTACTTTGCAGCAATTGGTCTTCCTGTTCAAATACATTTATGTCTTAGAGATTTAATTGCAATTTCCTATTTTTCAAGGAATACAAATACTCCTTTGACCCTTCTGAGTTTTGGAGATCCTTCTTTCATCCAGATATCCACCACTTTTTTTCCCTTCTATTCCTAGAATACTTTTTAAGTTAAATACCAAGTGCTGGATGTATGGTGTCAAGCATGGCTATCTATTAGTGTTAGTATAATTCATTTTTAAGTTATTCTTAACTATTTTAGATAGTGACTGCACTTTTGTTTGCTTTTTGAAATAATTTTTAATAGTCATATCCAGACTTTCAGTGATACAACCCTACAAACTTTCAGTCTGTTATTCTTTTCCTGTCTCCAGGGGGTTACTGTAAATTCAGTAGCTTTTATTTCCATTATCACGAAGCTGCATGAGATTATTTTGCAGAGCTTGTGTATAAATATGTGTAATTCAAATAAGCATTGGTATTGATCTTGTTGGTTTTGACTCATCAGTACTATGAGTTTTCTTGCTTTATTGTGGAGGTCCTTTTTTTAGCAATTGATAAAAATCAACCTGGTTTCTTCTGGAATGACAATCTGTTTGTTTTGTAAATCTAACTAGAAAAGTATGACTAGAATTGCTCCCCCCCAAAAAAAACCCAAACAAAAAAACCAAACAAAACCCCAAAAAAACAACTACTTTAACTGTTTTTGAAAAAACTCTTCTGCTGGTCTCACCAGCAAAAGTACTCTTGTGTCTTAATTTTCCATCCTTTGCTTTTATTTTAATAGTTTTTATTCATGTTATTGTGACCTCATTTTGCAGGCTTTCAAATTGTGTGTTTTGGTGAGAGAAAAATAGATTTGCTAGAATATTTTGTGATTGAGAAATCGGTGGTAGAGTGGTGGCTTGACCTTGTGGCCTGGTGCCAGGCCAGCCGCGCTCTTACTCCTCAGCAGCACAAGGGGGGACAATAAGATGGAAAAACTTGTGGCTCCAAGTAAAGCCAGGGAGATCGCTTGCCAAGTACCACAATGGGTAAAAAAAAAAAGACTTGGGGAAGACTAATATATTGCTGGTTAAAACAGGTTTGGGTAGCAAGAGATAAAGGCTTTTCATTGCACTCCCTCTTTCCCAGGCTCAGTGTTACCCCCTCACCCCCCAATCTCGCACCCCCTCCAGCAAGAGGGATTCTTGGGGCTGCCTTTGTTTACTTCCTTTTCCCCCACTCACCCCAGAGCCCTGTTGTGCCCTTTCTAAAACCAGGTGTCAGGGAGGTGCAGGGCCTGCGCAGCCCTTGGGAACCACTGGGGCCTGGCAGGAATCGCATGTACCGGGCCCCAGGCAGCGAGGGCCGCCCTGCAGAGGGGTCCCCCAGCCAGCGCCTTGATGCCTGCATGCAATACAGGGGCAAAAATGTAGCCAGAGACCAGGAAATATTATAAAATTTTTAGTTTAGATGTGTTCTTTGACATCTTGTCTGGGATAGCTGCAGTGGGGAGAGGAAAGTTTGTGAAATGCTTTTTTTGGGTTTGGAAGCTCTCATCCCCTTCTGAGGGTAAATCCTGTGAGGAGAGCTGAGATAAAACCACTATAAATCTACATTAATTGGCCTGGCCAATCTAGATTTTGTCCCATACAGTGATAATTTTCCCTCCTTCGTGCAGTCTTGAGATTTTTTTTTAATTTTTTTTTTTCTGGTTTCTCTTGCCAGAGATGTGGGGAAGACTGTGCTGTGGAAGGTGGTTACTGCATATCGATAACTTGCTAAAATAACCTTGATGGGACCCAATATTGCAGTGGTATTTTTCACAATCTGGAGATGTGCAGCTGTCGCATTAATGCAAGCTATCTCAAGTGTAATTGTATGTATAGAGAGGACTCAGATAAAATTAATGGAAATCACATTGCCTAAAGCTGCTTCATAAGCTTGACTCTAATGCTTACATTCGTTTTTGATTATGTAAAAAGCTCTTTTGAACTGACCCACCTTCCTTTTACATTTCCCCTAATTAAAAATCATGTATTTTCCCTATTTGGCTTCATTGCTTAATAATCAATGAGGTTTCTCTGTCCAATAACTTTAAATGCTTTTCCATATGACTGCTGCTAATCTACCCGGGTGGTTGTGTTTCTGGGAGGGTTAGTTGTGTTTGGCTGCAGTGTGGAGATCTGCCCCAAAAGTGTCATTTTCCACATGCATAGTGTGGTCATCTCATGCTGAGTGTACACACAAGCTAAATTTAATAAAATGCTAGAATAAACCACCCTTTTTGCTGCCACATGGCTGCATTTACAAGGAAATTGAGGTGGGAGGTCAATTTTCACTTAAAGACTCAGGTTGGAGATGCCTGGGTTTTTTTAAGTGGAGGTCTTTAAATCTCACTTGTCTGACAGGTGATAAGAAATTTACATTTAAATTTTCCAGATCAGCTTCTTATTTGTACTAGGTTGTTAGATAAAAGAAATTTTTTGGTCTCCCATATCCTTTGCTGCCTGATCTAACCAACCATAGTATAGGCTCCTTCTTTTCGAATATGGGCATTGCTTCTGACTACAGTAAGTCTCATTTGCATTGATATTTCTCTTTCTCCTACATAAATTTGCATACCATTCAAAATGACATAGAAAAGCTGTGTGTTTGGGTTTTTTACCCCTGAAGAATGGCAAAATGATTTTTTATTTTAATTTTAAAGCTGAATTTACTAATGTTATAACCAGAAATGTTGATGTTTCTTAAACCCTTCTAAACATTAGGAATTGCTATTACATGCAAAAGCAGAACACATTTGCTTGTATAATTATTGAAAAAATACCAACAACAAACCAACCACTGACAACTTGTCAGAATACAAGCCAAAACTGCTTTCAAAAACAAGTGTAAATAACACCTAAAGTTCATATCAGGACTAAATTGGATTTGAATTTTTGGGATTGGAAGTCCGTTAACTAGTTATTTAATTTCCTTTTTGATTGAAGTATGCAAGATTAATTAAATGCAGAATTGTGAGTGAAATGCAAATTAGAGATATTAGCAGGAATCCTATTTTTTAAAAAAATATTTGTTTGATAATTAATGCTGTGATCTTTTGACACACTGAAGAACCTGGTACGTACAGTAGCATAAAATCAAATAAGTTGCACTGTGACCCTTGCTGAACAAAAAAAAAAGGATATGTATTTTCAGATGGAGCTCACCTCTTGCCAGACAAATGACTTCCACAGAAGTGAAGCAGCTTCTACCTAGGCAAGGAGGAAAAAATGCTTCCTCTTGAAAAAAATAATGCATAAAATGTTGAGATTGACTTGACACATCATTGCACCAATGTCCTGCAAAAGCACTTCTTTTAGCAGTATTCACGTAGTGGGTGTTTTAGTAGTATGATGTGTCCTACTGTACAGGGAAGAACAGAAGCCACTAAGCATCAAATACAGGATGCAAGCCCCTCTCTGTTCCTCAAAAATGTACTGGCACTTTTGCACTGCAGATTACCTGGAAATATTTCAGTTTTGAGCTGTTGTGTATTTCCTGAATACAATAGCTGCTGGTCTGTGTGACCCTTTAGTATGGTTTATCACCGCCTGAGGCAAGTATGGAAAAAAAAAATTCCATGGTGTGAATAAAATGCACAAACCAAGAATCAATAATGTATTTGTTAAGAAGAGTAAACTAAGTAGATTAAATATGTTTCCCACAGTATCTGTCTTTTTCACCCAACCTGCCCTATAACATTTTTTTCTATATAGGTCTTCTGGGGAAAAAAAAATTAAAAATCATCTTAAGTATATCTTGTTTCGGCTGATTTTCTTTGTGCTGTTAAGAAATCTTTGATTTCCCTTAGAAAGGAGATAAGAACTGTGCTTCAGTAGAAATAACATCAGATTGTTTCGTTTGTTCTTGTACGTTTATGGCCTTCACCAAGTACTCTTGGTTTTAGATAATCCAGCTAGGTCTTCGGGTTGCATCTGTCAGAGCAATTGAATGTGGTGGAAGTGATTTAAAGGATGTTGCTGGGCTGGGGACACCGTCTGTTTTCTTTATGTGACTGTATTTTTCTCCATTGCCTATGTATGTTTTCTTCCTCTGAAGTTTTTCGGACTTTTTACAGTCTCATCTCCCTTCATTTTGCTACGGTAGCTTGTCTTCCCTTATGTTCCTTATATATGTGTGTATCTCCAAGTCCTTGTACTTGTATACTGCTGTCACAGTGCACCGCCTATTCTAGTTGAAATACTGAGAGCTCCAGTGAAGCCAATAGCCCTGATGTTGTCTCTGCCAGATTCAGCCCTCTTCCCCAGAACTCTGCGCCCCACCTCACAGCAAGAGGTCCTGTGCTCTCTTCCTCCTCCTCCTCCTCTTTTTTCTGCACCCCAACCTGCTGCACTTCACTGTGCTTTCCTGGCTCCCACTGTCTGCACGAAGATCCTGTCAGCAGGAAGAAGGAGCCTCTCATACCAATTTATCCCCTTTCTCCCCCTGCCCAGGCTGTAGTGGCAGGCATGTGAGTAGACATCAGGGAGCTGGCAAGGAGATATCTCAATTTCAGGCGAGCCTTCAATTAGAGTCTGCAGTCAATTGCAAAATACAGTTCTGTAGGGAACCTGGCTTTGTGAGGATCAAGATTGTTACTTTATTCCTATCGCTGAACAGCAGATCTCTGGATGCTTGGGCTTCCCTCAGTGCTTACAGGCACTGTGCACCAAGGAGGGCCTGAGACAGTGTCAGTAAAGGTTGAGCATCACTGCGCTGGACCACATGTTTTTTAGAAAAACTACCGGTTTCAAGTGAGTGGGCACTGGGTGTTTAGTGGTTTTATTTTGGGTTGGTTTTTTTTTTGGGTTGTTTTTTTTTTTTTTATCTCTTGCAGCATTATCAGAGCTTCAGGAAGATGGGGTTGATTCCCTACACATTGCTTCTGTTGAGAACAACAAGATATTTTTATTTAAATCAGTGGGTAGAACAAATGTTTAACCTTGTTGGAATTTTAACTACAATGAAGCCAATATCCCATTTCTGTTCAATTCAGTGTATGATGGGAGATTTCACAGTTGACTAGTGTTTTACGCTTTGTTTCAAATTACTTTTGCTGTATTATGTTGCCGCTTCAAAAAAGAAAACAAAACAAAAAAAAAACCCACAAAAACCCCCAACTTGTTTGCTATATATGGATAAGTAGAGATGAAATTCTCTGCATTAAGGAGCTCATGTACACTTTGGAACCTCTTTCAATTAAGGTTTCTCTGTACAGTGCTTGTTTCTGGAATAACAATTCTGGATATGGTGTAGAGTGTGTTTTAATAAGATTGATGTACTTCAGCTTGTGAACACCTGCATACGTGTGTCTAAATGGCTGTGTAATTTACGCAGACATTGCATATACACTCTCATAAGTAGATTTTATAATTGCAGAACTACCTGCATAAATATATCTTTCACTTGCATTTGCATTGTATAATACTTTCTCGTACCATATAAGAATGCTCGTTGCTAGAGTAGCGAGATCTTTGCCTTTTCAGTGTTTGGTATCTTTTTGCTGTTTTCCCTATTATCCTCAGCTTGAAGCCTTAATGTTCCACATGGGCATTAGAAATACCCCGACAGACAGAAAAGCTCCTTCACATAGCACAGTAAACAGCACAGCTATGCAGTGGTTTGCTTCCCGGAGAGTCTCTGAGTATTGCTTGCTATATTTTTTTACAAGACTGTTAGAGAACCCATTTATCCATGATGTGGTCCCCCTGCAAGCATACTCCCTATAAATGCTGGAAAAAGAATGAAACCAAAATCCTGACTTCTAATAAAACTCTACCAACTGCTGCAGAGAAGTGAAATTCTTGCAAACACACAGCGCTCCTGCAGAACTGCAGTATAATGCCTCCTGCAGTAAGGTACTCATGTGGGACTGCTGAAGAGGTATGGAGCTTCAAGTGTAAATGCATTTTAAATAAAACTTCCCCCCCCCCCCCCCCATGCTAATAAGTATCAAACAGCTTGGTAAACTTGAAATTTATTTTTTTTTCTTTAGTAGAATCCTGTGGCTTGTTAGTGCAAGCCTCTGCATGCTCACATGACCTAAATAATTACAGAATATGTCTGTATTGAGCTGACCTTTTTAACACAATTATATGGCAGGTATTTTTCCAATGATATTAGTGTAGCGGAGTGTGAGATGAAGTATGATATCATGTGTTTCAGAGAAACAGCAATGACATGGCTTTTCTTGCATCTTAGCCACCTTCTTGTATCTGACCTCTCCTCGACTGCAGCTGTAAGCTGAGTCCAGATTTGCAATTTGTATGGAAAAAGCGGCTGAGTTGTAGATGGTGCGGGTGGGTCACAGTGATCAGACGAGACACCGCTGCCCATCAGCACAGCAACGTGCACACAACTGGGCACCTTTTCTGACAAGCCAAGCCTGGGCCATCCCTGTTGTCAAGAGCTGGTTTATCTTAGCTGGTAACTTATCTTGGTTTCGCTGGCTTGCATGAGGTTTATAACGTGCCCTGCTGCCAGCATTGACCCTGGTTGACTTAGCCAGGGATCCCTGAGGTACCCAGTGCACCTCTGTGGATGTAGGAGGACTCTGTTACTTCAGTACTCTACCTGCTTTTTGTCTCTGTATCATAGTAGAGACACTGTTTCTCACATTAGTTGCTAGATGCTTATTTTGGGTTTCTTTATTAACCATCTTCCACCAGCTGCCTCTGTATCATGTCAGCGGTTGAACGCAATTGGCAATCATTCTTCAGGAACTGTATGCATTTTTCTCTGCTGATGAATTTTTTCACTCAAGGAAAATGAAAAGGCATGTTCCTTGCTTGAGAGGAATTGAGAGACACATAATGATTTCTTCAGAAGAATGTTTTGTTTGTGCATTTTGAAAACTTTCCATTTTCCTTTGGCGCTCTATATGCATGCTAATTAATTATTCTAGCACAGTCTGTGAAGGATACAGTGAATATGTGCCACTTTGTTTCTTGGGATAACTGGGGTGACAGAAAGGTTACTGGTTTTTCGCAGTATGTAATTTCACTATCTTTCTGAGAGTTGCTTTTTGAGTGGACAGCAAATAAGGTTTTCTCTGCCTGGATGAGTTCAATAAAGCAAGGTAGGTTATTTAGGAGGAGATTCATGGCTCTTCTGTTTAGCCATCATTGCAGCTGATCCAAATGAGGGCACTTTCTTTCCAGGTTTTGAGAGTGCACAAAAATGGTCAAGCTAGCAACTTGTCAGCATGTTTATCCAATCACCACATGACCGTGGTTAAAAAAAAAAAAAAAAAGAGCCGTGTGTGTGTGGATAGAGAAAATAGCTCAACAATAGCAATAACCTAAGCTTGGTAGAATACTACCGTCTGCTTCCAAACAGGCCAGATTTACCCTGGTAATGGGAATCAGCCTAGCATGAGTGAATTTATTTGACTAAAATATATCTTTGACAAGATTATATGGGATAAGTTGCAAGATCATACTGCTAGTTTCACACCTGAAGGACAAGTGAATGTATTGAGTTAACCCTACCTCGGGCACGCTGGGCTGTGCATCTCGTTTGTTCCTTTTTATTGTCATAAAGCAATAAGGCTGGAGTGTTATATGATTAGTGTGTTGTCAATAGCTAGCCTTCACCCATGTGACTGTAATGAAGTGCAGTTATTCATGTCTTTTGCAGTTCAGAAAGCATTTGTAGCACCAATAATACTTGGTTTGAGGACATACATGAAATAAATGCTTAGTGCCTTTTTTCTTTTATCTTTTTTTTTTTTTTTTCAGTAAACCTAGAAAGTATCTTTATTTTTCAGACCATCTGGTGCTTATGATTACCACACTGCAAATACTCAATGCATGGAGGAAATACCCTCTCATACTGGCTGCAGAAAGGGCCTCCAGTACACTTCCGCCGTTTAAAAACGTGATTGTTGAGCTACTATTTGAGGAGCATCCTTTATGTATCATTAACCATCATTAGCAAATATATAAGCTAAATAAATGGAAGTTACTGCATTTTGACAGTCGTGTTGATCAAACAGTGGGACTTGGGTTTGAGTTTCAGAACACAGGAACACTCTGTAAACTGTTCTATCTTGATATATGCACAAACACGCCACTGTAGATATTATTTTGAGAAAGTGTGAGAAACATGTAATGAGTATTTGTGTTGATGTGAATTTGGTTCTTTTCATGATTGGCTTCAAAATGAAACCATTAAAACTGGCAAATAAGAATATTAAGATTGTGATGAGCCTTTCAGAAACCATAGAGAAGGGAACATATTTTAAATGAATAAAATCCTGTCTAGCACTTAATCTGTGCTAACAAAAAAAGATGCAGACCATTTTTTTACCAGGATGAGTTGATTTACAGAAAACGTGAGGCATCTTAGGTAAACTGGCAAATTGTAACACACCTCTGCAGCTACTGAAGTGATTTTTCTGGATTGATGTTTGCTTGTTAGTATTATAACCTAACTGATATAATTTGTTATTAACATCTACAGCCACATTGTGTTAAAAGTTGATTATTTAGTACTTCTGTTTCGTTAATGGGCTTTTCATAGGGAGGTGACATTACCTGATTTTAAGTTGGACATTTTTAATAAGATGCATCATTGGGTTGAGAACAGTAAAAGAGACAGATAAAGCTACCAGCATCTCCATACAATTTAGGAGTCCCTTAAATAGGTTTCTGTTAATTTTATCTCACACAGTCCTTGTTGCACTGTTATTCATTGAAGAACTTATAGTATGCATTATTCAGTTACCTACAGACAAATTAGGTATACGGTAACAGGCACTCACAATACTGTGAATGTTTCTCTGCTAAGTTCCCCAAGCGCAAAAGGCTGAGCATTTACACTAGGGTGTCTAGCAACAGGGAATTCTTTGCATATTTTCCATACGTTGATGAAACATGGGGACTTGGGTTCTTACCAGTTCCTTTCCAGGGAATAAATGCAAAATGTAAGGGGAACTTCAATGTGTATCTACAATTGCTCAGTTCTCCTCTACACTCTCTTCCTCTAAAACAGCATGTTTATTTTGTATCAAATATTTCAAAATAATTCTGATAGATCTTATAATGCCTTCTCCATAAAATTATGGCCATGATGGCTGTGAGAACTTGCAGTGTATAGCTTGTTTCAGCAGCCATTTCTCAGGTCAGTGTTGCAATTTCCACATACAAGGTAGTAAAGTCCTGGGAAGAGATGCAGAAACTTGTAAGTCTGAGACCTTTTAAAGCTTTCATAGGCTGTCGCTGGGGGTAGTATTTGTGCAAGGACATATCAAAAGCAGTAGAATTCAGATAAGGTATATTTATGTGTTGGTAGTAGGATGCAGTTTTTGTAGCGGGGAGCATGAAGGCGTAGTCATTCATCTTGGTGAGTGGACATAGCAATATATACATCTATTAGCAACATGCAAAAGGCAGGAGAGGAAGTTTCTAAGTTTGGCTGTGGCTTGGCTGATGCTGGTACCCAAGTCAGTGCTAAAGCTAGCAGTCACTTTTCTGAAGGTGTATGCAAAGGTAGCTGTCCTGTTTAAAGTGGAATTTTGCTGTGCTGTAACTGCACAAAGATGTGTAAGCTTTCATAGCAGTTTCTGAGCAAATTACAAAGATTTTGGACTAACAGGTGTTTCTGGAAACACAGCTGTGATACAGCCATACGGCCAGAGGGACAGGCACATGGAGATGGTCAACACTGACATACTTTTCAGACTTGGTAGTGTCGAATGAGTAAAGCAAAGCTCAGCCCTGGGTGCATGTACATGGGATCTCTCCTTTACCCACTCTCTCTTTGAAATTTGTGCACGCCTTTGTTGCTACTACTTTATCAGGCTTGCACTCTCTGTGGCATCAGCTGTAATAAAACTGCACTTTAAAGGAGAGCTCCTGGACTGAGAGGGGCGCAAGAGGTGGTGGCTGCTTGATTCTAGGATTTGCTGTATTTGAAGGGTTGGGAGTGGATGGTGAGATACGATTTGTAGGCACTGCAAAATGCAGAGGGCTACAGTGTAATTCCCACTTGATGAGGCAGTTCTTCAGGAGCCAAAGGCAGGCTGCGCTGTTTCTGTGGTATAGTGGGACTTGTTGCCAAAATGTTGGCTTTGCCACTGGGGGATGTAGGAAGCTCAGTCCAAGTTCGAGGCCAGTGTGTGAGCGTAGGTACGTGTTTCACCTCACACCTCCCCATGACATACAACCTGCCAACTCTCCCTTTTTCTCCAGCCAGATAAACCCAGTGAAGTCCTACGGAGGCACCGCTTGCCTGTACCTGACAGCTAATGCTTCTGTGCCTTTTTGTGCCCTTGTCCTTTTCAGTATTCTGGAGGAGCAGTCACTGCAGTAACATGGGGCAGTGTCACTCTTATTACTTTACCTGTTTTATCTTTTGTGAAATTGAGCCTTTAGCCAGAATTGCCTGAGCTGCTGCTCCAGCAGTCGGTTAACTGTGAGGCTCCTCGAGCTCATTTCTCTTAAGTAATTCGATTCTCACGTGCTCACTGAGATTGCTTTTTCCCAGAAAGTGTGTAAGGGGGATGGGTGCATGTATGGGAGCGGATCAGAAATGTTATGGCAGACAAATGTAGCTTAGAGATAAAACCAACACAAAAACATGTTTAAAAAGATCCCATCTCATTTTATCTCCCTTTAACCCAGCCCTGTAAAACAAAATGTTTTTCTGTGTATCAGAGACAGAAGGTCTTTTGTGCTGGTGCAGGTTATGGAACAGGAGGCTAAATTCCACCCTGCTTCTGCTTAAAGCCAGTAAGATAATACTTTCATTAAAATTACCAGAAATGTGTGTAAAATACTAATATTTTTTTAAACTGTTTGTAAAAGGCTTCTATGTATTTACAGATATTTTCTGAAATTATACACAGAATTAGAGGCTTTCTATTTTGGTTGCTGAACTATTTCCTTCACATTGTGGTTACTTAGGAGTAATTGAACACCAGTTTTCTAGATAAGTTTCTATTTAAGATTGGTTAGTATGGTAGTGGTTTTCTAAATAATGTACAATTTATAGAGAGATTCCATAAAATCGCCAGTGCTTTATCACAATTTTGGGCAAATACCCAGCTGCAAGGGAGTGAAAAACAAGCCTGAAAAATTAATCTTGCCAGAGGGAAAATCATTCTCAAAATAAACCATTCAGTGCGTAAACAATGGTGTATCAGTTGTCTGAAGTACATATTTGTCCTGTGCATGGTGTTCATTGTATGTCCGGGCAGATCCGCTACACGAAGGGTTCAGAATTTCCATGGTGTGAAGTCCCAGTTTGTTAGGTAGGCTATTATGAATTTGAGCAGATGGTCTGCTTAGAAGTCTGTTATTTTATATGATGAAAATGAGACAGAAGACCCTGCTTTGGGTTTTGTTAGAGTTCATTAGTTTCTATCATAAGAAATACGCCTTGATGATATCAATAGTATTACTAAACATCATAAGAATGTATTTTCCCAGCAGTGGAAGAATCCGCAGTAACACTTGTAGGATCTCAGTTAATTTTCCATCCTGGACCTGGGAAATAATTATTTAAAAAAAAAAAAAAATACGCTTTATTGGGAAATGCGTGCAAAGGCAGCACATGCTAAATGTCAGTATTACCCAAACATTGACTACTTTGCTTGCTGCTCTTGCTGGACAATAGTTATCTATTGCTTCGAAACAGTACATATACTGCTAGAGAAAATCCTTGTAGGGTGGAGGTTTTGATTTTGTTTTGGTTTGTTGTTGTGGGTTTTAGGCTTTTTTTGTTTGTTTGTTTTATTTTGTTTTGTTTGGGGGGTTGTTTGGTTGGTTGTTGGGTTGGTGAGTTTTTTGGTGGTTGTTTTTGGTTTGTGGGTTTTTTTGTTGGTTTTTTTTTTTTCTAATCTAGCAGTGCACAAGTTCTGAAAGAGGTATAAAGAACATATGACTTTAGAGGATAATGTGCCAGGTCAGAAAACTGGACACATCTACTAATTTTTGCAGTGTCTGTGTTTCAGTTTATGGTGCGAGGGTGATGAATGATGTAGAAAAGGCTGTATGTATGCAGCTGTATGCCAAATTCCATCACTCTGTTTAGCCCTGTTGCTTGCTTGTACACTGTGCCTGCAGCTCCACCTCTTCAAAGACTCTTCTATTAATCTAACCTACTGAGAGCTATTTATGCAGCTTATGGGTTTTTATTTTTAAATCCTCGCAAAAATGATTTGCTGCCCTCAAGTTAGGAATTTAAAGGAAAATTAAATTAAGGCAGCCTAAGTAATGAAAGCATCTTTAGATTTGATAGATAGAGACCATCAAAGCAAAAAGTCTGTATCCCTGGAAAGATTTCTGATATTGTTTAGTGCTAGGGGGAGTTACTATTGCTAGTATATCATGTAACATCAGGCCTTAAATTCATACACTTATGCTTTGTGATTTCCTTAATTTCCAATGTTGTTTGTTATGTTTAAGTCACAAATTTCTAAAGCAGACATTTCTATCATTATAAGGCCTGTGGCACTGGGGTCATAGTGTTGTACAGTTTTGCTGACAGATAAGATTAAAGAGAACCTTAAGAAAGCCCTTATGCCTTAAGAAACATCTGAATTTTTCTTGCGTGCCATGAAAAGTAGGCCTAATAGTTATTGCTGCGATATACGTGTCATATTGTTGCCTGCCTAGTAGGACACATATAGCTCCTCTGTTGTTTCTCCTTCTCTTAAGTGGTGGAGCTTTCTGAAGTAAGAGGGTTTTTTAAAAAAATAATCCAATAAAACATCACTGGCACAATTTTCAAAATGTTTAGGTGGGGGGGGAAAAAGTTACTG
Source organism: Microhierax caerulescens (assembly GCA_035590215.1). NCBI lineage: Eukaryota > Metazoa > Chordata > Aves > Falconiformes > Falconidae > Microhierax > Microhierax caerulescens. The sequence goes on from JAVJGJ010000032.1 coordinate 8,369,994, forward strand.
ATGTTACCTAAAACTTTATAAAAATCCATGAAGGAGGGAGTTGACAGACTGTAGTCCCAAAAGATATAGAAAAAAATTTTTTCTAGTTTTTTTGGCTTTTCAGATATATAGAAAAATGCATCCTTTGTATTTATCTCTGATTTCTTCTGTCTTTTTAGGTTTTCCAAATGAGCCTGCTGCTGTCATTGCCCTTAACACTATTAAGGAATGGTTAAGCAAGAATCACAATGAGGTATGGAATAAAATATAAATTTCCCAAATTTCTGTTTAAGATTGTGGTCTTTAACTCGAAAGTTGTGAAAAGAGTAAACACAGGCTTAAACCTCGAAGTCATTTATTCTTTAGTCTTAAGTCCAATATAATCAAGTCAAGACAATATATCCAGGGGAAGATTGTTATATTTAAAAGCTACAATGGAGTTGAAGGGAATGCCTTTGTTTGAAACCATACCGTGCATTTCCTGTGCATTGTAATCTTTCTTGGCAAAGTAAAAGACTATTCTTTTCCTAAGCTGTTTCTGAGTGTCAGAGTTCTTGTGTAATAATGAGGAGATTCTTGGAAAGGAAATGTGTATAACAGTTGTCAGTGGAAACAGCCACCAAAGGTCAGTGGTGTTCCAGGGGTCACTTTGCAGTAAAATGCTGTATGATAGTATTTTCTATTTTCATTAATTTTTGGTTTGCCTAGTTAAGTGTTTGCTTTCCCTGGAACACCCACTAAACATGTGATACAATTGTGAATTTTTAGCAGGACTGCTCTTATTCCGGTGACAACATTAGGTGGTGATTATTTTTACAAGACAAAAAAAAAAAAATGCTTTCAACAGAATGATCTCCATCTCCCCCTTCGAGTTTTTCTCTTTCTCTGGTTGAGTTCCTAGCAGGCTTGATAGTTCCTAGTGTTGAACTGCAGAAATGCAACAAAGAAGTGACAGAACAAATAAAATAATCATGATGTCTTAAACTGAAGATAAGCCCATTTCTTCATGACAACTGCAAGCAGATTTCAGACAGCTAGAGTCGTTCAGTATTTTTGTCTAGAAATATTTAACAAAGCATCCAGTGGAGAAGCACTGGATACAGGGACATAACTAGTAGTATTTTTCCTCCAGCAATATATTCAGGGGACCTTTTTCTCAAGAGAATCCTATATGTAAGGGTATAAATTTAGTAGGTTTATGTGGTTTATTTTGTTTTTTACCAACTGAATTGAAAGGAAATGCCCGTTGAGGTTTTCAGACCTGGCGGTACGCTAAGGATTGTATACACGTTTGGACACTGGTACTTCATAGCAGAGCACTTGGTAGCTTCCTGTGACTAAGAGGTGTGGGCAGTGAAGCAGGAGTTTTGGATGGACAGTCTTTATTAACACTATTAGGTGCCTAAGCGTCATCAGCCTAGCTCTAGGCTTATATTTTGGGGAATCTAGTTTGTTAGTATGTACTTTTAACCCTTAAGTGTAAGGCTAGAACTCCTATGTTTAGGCTGCTTTGCCATTTTATAATTTCTCTGAGTTGCATTTTTTACTGCATAATTTAAAAAATATACTAAAAATCTTTTTTGCCTGCAGAAGCAAGCTATTCTTCCTCAAAGGCTAGTTAAATATTGTATATACACCCCTTAATTACTTTTTTCATAGTGGTGTTACAGGAAGCATGTCTTCATTTGGTAACCTGCCTATCAAAAGTGTAGAAATTTTCTCAATGAAAACTATTTTCTGAATATTCTGCTCTATGGTTCAGCCATTGCTTCTCAGCTATAGGACAACTTTCACTTTCAATATGCTTTGAGTCCACTTTTTTATCCTTTTTCTGCTTCTGGCCTGGAAACTTGTATGCTCTGCATGTCACGTTTCTCTCTTTAGTTAGTGTGTTGCTTCCATATTTTCGTAGTTCCTTCCATAGACTTCAAGTGAGTTCCTTCCCTTGTCCTTGGGAAGCTCTGGGTCTGTTTTGGAAGAAGACTTGAGGTTCATAGCAGATAGAGATTGAAATGATGGTGTTTGTCATAGATGTTCATGACTTATCTGAGTTATAATGATTTTTTACATTTTTTAACCTGCATTTGCAAATGCCACTGTATTTATGGTCCATGCAGATTCATGTAAACTATAAACACTGAATATGCATGATTATTCTTTTCTCACTCTGTTACAAATTTCCTTCTATTTCTTGGCCTTCTTGGCTGCCTAGTGCTAAACCTCCTTTCTTGCTCCCTACAAATTCCAATTTAATTTGAATCCTTTTTAAATAAGTAGCTGTAGTTTACAATGTTTGGACAATGGAAGGGGACCAGGCTGTCCTGACTATGAAACAATTTTTAAAAATTATTCTACTGATCTTACATCACAGCTGGTTGGTTTGTTTTTTTTTTTTCAATTTGGACTAGTATAGCTAATACTTGTTATATATAAATGTTTCTGAACACTCTGCATCCCAAACCCACCAAGCTGAGGCCTCATGCTTCTTGATGCACTTGAAGATGTACATGCGATGCATTTGATGCAATTATTGCAGATCAGTAAATGTGAGGATTTAGAGCTAATCCCCAAGAGCTTTTGTTAATTCTTGATGGGAGTACTAGTATTCAATCAAGACAAGTTTTGAAAGCCCCGTTATCTATAGCTTTGTACTTTCTTGTACAAAGCTTCCCCTATTTGTAAGGCTTTTCTATAATCTGCTTGCTTGAATTTTAGACTATGGCATACCGGCGTGTTTTACATGTCATGAATAGGTCAGCAGCAAAATGAAAATACCTATCGATTCTGTTGAAAGTAGCAGTAACTTGTGTATCTTTGAGAAGCATACGTTTGTTGGGTAGCTGTTGCGTAATGCGTATAGCAAGGGTTGTGCATAGTTTAAATGAACAAACATAGCTCTGTGCCAGGTGTCAATATGATCCATGTTATATTGTGTATGCTTTATTCCCTTGGACTAGATTTTGGGTTTTGAGCAGTAATATTATACATCACCAAACCTTTCCCAAAAGTAACTCATCATACAGCAACAGAAATGAAAGGAACTTTCTGTGTCTCAACAACATAGTCTCCTCTTACTGCAGATAACCATATGATATACTCCTTTCTGTAAACTTCTGTCATAAAGATAGAGCAACTCCCACTGCACTCACTGGGTATTTAAATTCACGTGCTCTAGTCTAGGAGCAAAACCTCTGATGATTTGCCAGGAAGCCAGCTTTTCAGAGGGTTGCCCGTGTTTCGCTCCTGTTATCGCTAACCAGAACCACTCCCCTGATGCTGGCTGTGCTGTCAAAATGAGTCAGTGTGTCCTGCTAACAGCCTCTCCTGAACAAAAGAGGCCTCCTGCACTCAGCTCTGCCAGAGTTAAATGAATTAAAGTCAGCTGCTTCCCCTCATTCCTTCTTCTGCAATCTGCCTTGCCTTTGGGAAAGTTCTGCTCCTTCAGTCCCAAAGATGTTTGGCAGCCAGTTATCCCCTTGGTAATGTTTTGTACCAGTTGTGCTAAGATCTCAAACTCTGAGTGCAGAATGTGAATTGATTGACTGAATTCGAGAAGTTTTAGTGCAAGATAGAGACCAAAATGATAGCCTGCTCACTAGGAAATTTGCCTATATAACAATTCATTTGGCAAAACCAGATGGGTGAGTAAGATGGAAACCTGACAAAGTCTTTTGTTGTGCTCTACAGTGCAGTGTCTTATCTGCCTTCCTGCATCCCGGGAAACTGTGACAAATTTGTAAAAGATAAGGCAATATTGTTGTTTTCTCCTCTCTGCCTTCCTGTAATACTTCTCTGCTTTGATGCTATAATGAGGATTTTATCCACACTGATATTAATTCAAAATATAAATAAATCAGTGGCTATATTCCTTATCCAGCCCAGGGGCCTGAAAATATAACCTAAATGACTCTATTCTTGCAAGCTGTGTTAGAGTCCTACGAAGTTGTCTGTCATAGTATTTACAAGAAAAGTGATTTGCATTTAATAAAAGGTTTTCTTATCCAAGTCCATGGTTGTGCTTGACCCCTCAGGTGTTTGCATAAAAACTTATTAGCATGCTTAACTCCAGTGTTGCTCAGATGAATGTCTCATTACCATGCAAATGGAGTTAGCTCCTTTCTGAGGTTAATTGTTACAAAGCAACACAGAGAGGGATGTATTGTAATTTACTGAACACAGAACCCAGCTAGGCAGGGCAGCAGCCATCATAGTCTAGCAGCCTAAAACTTAACTACATAAAGTCCACTAGGGAAAACAACCGTATTGTAAGAAATGGTTTGGACTTAGTTGTGTGTCACATGCAGCACTGTTCTGGTCTTGAAATGCAACTCTTAGTCAGGCTAATTTCTGGCCATGTTTTACACCAAGGTCTGCTGACTTGCAGCCAGAGGGCAAATCTAGTTTAGAAGCTGTAAATGGTGTTATAGTGTAAGTGTAGAAATCCCTTGGAGCAAACTCACAAGAATGGCCACAGTCAGCAGTACCGGTTAATTTACTGCAGACCACCTAGGCTATCTCTTTAGCAAACTGCATTTTCACATTTCACAAAGTGTTCTTGAGGTTTAATAGAATTCTTCAGAGCACAAAATAGAATTGGATCCCATCCTTTAGGAAATTATACACTGGGATTAATTTTAAAACATGCATTAAGGTCTTTGAATGGTTCAGAATGTTTCTTTCTGGGATAATTTGGCAGGGTTTGAGATATTGCCACCTGATTTCCTGATACGGTATCACAAAACAATTGTGATATCTTTAAATACTGGAGTGCCCTACATTTTTGGGGGCGGTGGGGAAAGGGCTATGTTTGGGCATTTCTGAGGCAGCTATCTTTGAACATTTGCAATGTTAGAAATTATTTTCTTTTACTTGGGTACCATGCTATGTTTCTCATAACAGTGAAAAATAAAGCAATCTCAGTGTATGCCTTACCTTATGTCACTGACATGAAAAGCCTCAGGACTTTTTCACTGTTCAAGAAAAGACTGTAATTTAACAGCACATTTAGTTCAAAGTATTGTTCTTTCTCTTGCACAATATCTCACTACATTTATTATGCACCCCAGTAGAACAACAACTAGGAAAGCACAATTGCAATATATGTTCCATTGAAATAACTGATGCAGATTAAAAGCACATAAGTGGAAAATAAATCAACACATTCCTGATTCCTTTTCATTAGAAACATTACTGAAGAGAGGCTTTTTCTTATATTGCCTGAAGTATATGAGACTTAGGTCCCTGTGTTTTAGCAAGTAGTTAAGCATCAACTTCATCTGCCCAAAAATCTTTGTACGCTTCCAGCAAAAAAGAATGCACAAAATCCTGGTACAGCTGACATCAGTGGAGCTCTGTTTTCAGGGCGGAAGGGGAGAGGGGCAGGATGACACTTGCTATACTCCTTGTGACAAGAATTTGCAAGAGGAAACATCTGGTTTGTCAAATTAGGCACACCACAACATGGGTGCCCTGCATCTGTGCTTCATTTTGGACTGTGCTTCATCCAAATTATGGTGATACTTCCCACTGGTGAGATAAAGTGGAGTTAATTTTCCTGCGCACTAGTTCTCGTATGCTCTTGTGCCTTGGTGCCATGCAGGAGTTGGGCTGGCCTTGCCTCGCCAGTGCCAGCTGTGGGCATATGAAAGCAGGGAGCTGAGGAAATGCTCCCTGCAACCAGGATCATGGATTTGACTGGAGGGACTTTTATCCTGCTGATAAAAGCTGCGTGAACAATTGGGTTTCTTAGAATGGGGAGGGTATGCAAGAATTTGAGGAATGGAAGATCTGTGATGAGAAAGCAGAGCTTTAGGGATGATGCTGTATTCCTTGCTCTCACAGAGCTCGTCACTCCATGGTGAGCAGGTGTCTGCGCCTGGTCAGGAAGGGCCAGAACAGGGCAGTGCACTGTTCGTTGGCCAACCAGGCCCAAGCCTGCTTGAGGCGTCTCAGCTCAAAGAGTTATTGTTGCTGAAATAAAAAGAGCACTGGTCTTGGGTGCCCAAGGCAGGACAGGACTGCATGGGCAGGCAGGTATGGCACAGGACCCACAGGAGAGCCGTTGGCCTCCAGAGGGATATCTGTGTGCCAGGCAGGCTGTCCCAAGCACCTAAAATGGTGCTAGGTACTGATGCCTAGTTTGGAGAGAGGTAGATGTCCTGCTGGACAGCCACTGCCTGGGAGGACAGAGCAAAGGGAGTTGCCACTGCTCTCCATTGCACGGGGCAAGGTTGTGCATGTGTGCCTCAGTGAGCTTTTAAATGCACTAGAGCTTTATCTTTGGGTGGACCAGCATGATCACAACTTTGTGTCTGGTGTAGCGCTCTGCACGTAAGCATGGCACCCCATAGCATCCACGTGGGTACCACGTTAGTCTGGCAGTATCTATGCTGTGCAGTTGTGTGATGTAGGCAGACACCTGGTAGGTGCAAGACAGCAGGGTAGGAAACATTTCCACGTCTCTGCCTTCAAAACTGGGTCATGCAGCTCACAAGGAGTTGCTTTTACCTCCCGAGCCCCTGAAAACATCAGGGCAACCCAATTTCAGTATTTCTGCCGACCGCTCGCCTGAAAGATCGTTTCATTATTCATTCAGATTTTTAAAAAAATTCTCTTTCCCCCTCCCATTGGTGGTCTCAGCAACCTAATTTTGGCTCTTCGTTCTCCAGAGACAATTAAACAAAGTGGCATCTTGAGATGAAGTCTCATCTTTATCTCTACAGAAGGATGTAGATGAAGACAGTGTCTTGGAAGATGTTGTCTGATGCGGTTTCCTTTAATGTAACCTCAGTTACGTTCCCCTAGGCAGAGCAGCTAAGTTTCTATGTTTATTCCAGAAAGGAGTGGAGTAGCTAGCTGACAATATTTAATTAAGGAAAGCAAGTTTTTTGTTTTTTTTTTTCCCCCTAAATCAACTAGTGCAAACAACTCCCCCTAAGATAATATTACTTTTGGTTTTGCTTGGGTAATTTTCATGCTTACAGTTTTAGAGGTGTCAAGAAAACTATGCATAATATTGAAAAACATATGTATTTATGCCTAAGGTGATATCTCTTACGACAAGTTTGGGCCTGCAGTGACATGTATTTATTTTAAGGTGTATTTATTACTCAGAAATAAAGCTAGAAATAAATCGAAAATACAGGTTTCGATTGAAGCCACTGACAGATCCTCAAGGACAGTAAGGGTGCCGATAAAAATTCAGGCGGCTATTTTGGTAGCTCTTATATGCCAGTATCATTTGATTAACATAATCTTCTCCCCTCCCCCAGCGCCATTCTCTTGGGTAGGTTAAAAAATGATCTCCTTTCTATTTCTACATTCTAATTAGGTGGTAATCATATGCTGCTCTGATTGAAATGAAAATCAGCCATCATGCCACTGTCATCTATAGATGAAGTCGAGGAAAAAATGCTTTTCAACTTGTACAAAATTAAAATGATGTACTTGCTCTGTGTAGCTGCTCTCTCACTGGGCTCAAAGAGATTCAGTGCTGTCCCCAAAGCCCAAACCTAACTATCATCCCAACAGACAAGTCATTTTCTGAAATGATAAGTAAGCCGCCAAGGCAGAAATGCTTTCTTATAGGTTCTTCAGACTGCTATTTAAGTAGAAGGCTGATAAAGCAAAGCAGACAAAGCTGGTATTCATTACATGTGATACTTTATTTATTAAACTTAAAAAGCTTTCACTATTTTTGATACAGCTATTGAGAGAAAGGCAGGGAGGCACCCTTCTTGGAAACAAATGTTAGAGCTTGTGATTGCTGTGAATGTCCCATGTGGCTGGTTTGAGTTGCTCACTTGTGACCCAAATAAAAATGGTGGTGGTGGTGGTGGAGGTGGGAACATGGCTTCCTGTCACCCCTTCTCCCTAAAATTATTTGAGGACCAAGGAAATCCACTTCTATGCATAGTGTAGATGTTTTCAATGACTGTATCTTTGTAAAGTTTTATATACATTTAGTGTACTATATAAATTATGAGTCCTGTAACTCCATTACAGCTAATGAGTGTCACCTAATATAAGACAGGTCTCTGCATGGCTTCTCCTATGTTTACAGTAGTTAACTACCTAATAATTGAAATTTGTTAAAACATTTATTCTTTTTATCCTTACATTTTAAATGCAGTTATGATAACAGGAACTTGGATAGGTTGAAAATTCTACACGTGTGTAGCTAAATTCAGAAAATTGTCACTAGCTCAGAGTTGAGAGTTTTTGTCTTGTTTCTTGAACTTTTTTTCCTTCTTTTTTTCCCCTCCTGAATTCTGTATGTTTTGAGGGGCCTGGGTACTTCAGTGAGCTGTGTGAAAAGACCTTAAGGAATAAATAGAAACAGAGTTACATTTGTTTCTTCCCTGTTACTTCTTGCATGACAAAAAAGATCCTGATAACATCCCTTTATTTCAGTACTGGCTTTCAGCCAGAAACCCCAGTGATTTCAACTGGCTTGTCAAATCAGCCCTATGCAGAAGAGGTCCAGCCTTCATTTTTGGAAGATTCAGCTATTGTTGCTACCCTTCTGGAGACGCTTTTCTTGAAAATGGCTTGTGTTGCTCACCCTGTGGGTACATAGGAATAAATAGATAAAAAAGTGAGGAGTGGCAATCCATGTAGTTCTAGTGAGATACGTGGATAAAATATTTCATGAGTAACAGAGAAATTGCTGTTACATTCTTTGTTTTGTTTCTGAGCTCTTCATGTTAATAAATCTGTTGTGGTTTATGTTTTGCTATACAGTCTTGTCTGACTAAAATATATCTGTGGATTACAGCTGGATCTTAGCAGGAATTGAGCTGAGACTGGGTAAGAGGAAGGAGAGCAGAAGGTTTGCCTTTTGCTCTGTGGAGGTTTGCGAGGAGGTTCCCATCATGAAGATGGAGTTTTGGGAGACTCACAAGTGGAAGCTGTCTGCCGAGGATGGGTATGGCCAGGCAGTTGCCAGCAGCAGATAAACCGGGTGGCCAGCCGAAGTCTGTCCTTGATGCCAGCCAGGCCCCCAGGCCTCATCAGGGTGCTGCAGAAACCAGGGGAGGGTCCCTTTGGCCCTGCCTCAGGGCAGGGAGCCCAGCACCCAGCCTCCTGCTCCATAGCTGCAGCCCGCAGAGTACGTCTTTGATTTGGGGGTTTCCTTTGGCTGCTGGGTTTTCGGTTCTCTGAAGTGACTCTCAGGTGACGTATTCATCGGTCTTTGCCAACGAGAAATGTCTGTCCGTGTGACCTGGGCCTCTCCGAGTGTCCCGGAGGTGCTTTAGCTGTGCAGCCCAGCATGTGCTGGAGGCACGTGCGGTCGGGACGGACGGCTACCAGCTGACGGCTGCGTTGCCTGCCCAGCCGCAGCACACAATGCAGCGCTGAGCGAAGCCGCTCCGCTGGCATGGGCAGCAGCCCTTCCACACCAGCCAAGAGCACATGCTTTGTTTTTCTGGCACTTTCCTGGCAGCCTGTAGAGCGTACGAGGTCTGCTTTTTGGTGTTCTGTTTCAAATAAACTCACGTAGCTGTTTTGCTTCTGGAAAGCTGCCGCTTCTGTTCAATTTAAATTCAGTTCTGTTGCCTACAATTTTCCCCAAAGCAGGATTTCCAGCGTGGCGTGTGAGGGTGAAATAATAATAATAAAATATAAAAGTACATTAGGCAAGTCTGACACTGGAGCAGGCATTGGATCACCCTACAAGGGACCAAACTGGTACAAGCTAGCTAACCATAGAGGGAATATTTGGTTAAGTTTTATTCTCTCTTCCCAACTGAGATTTTTATCTGGCCACCTCCTACCATCATCTCCAAGCATGTTAGCCATCGACAGTAGGTCACAATCAAATCTATTTAGAAGGAAAGCCGTGTGGATTCCTATAGCTGGAGTGCATTCCCTGTGAGGAACAAAATGAGTTTATTGCTGCTAGACTACAGCATCTTGACATATAGTTTGAGATATATGATTCTGACATTTAATAGGTTAGATGATATTGGCCACATACTTCATAGGTTCTGTATCATGCTGCATTCCTGGGAAGGTGAAAAATGACTCTGTCTATTATATATGAAACGACAGAGCAGATGAGAAGAGCAATGCGGATGTGGGGAGCATCGACAATGAGAACCTGTGGAAACATGGGAATGACTGGCAGGTTTCCAAGATAAAATACCTGATAATTAATACAGAACAACTTGCTGAAATCCAAATGTGAGCACAGTTTAAGGGTTTACTTAGACTTCAGGACAGATTACGTGATTCCTTCCTTTATTTGGGATGAATGGAAAAATGGAGAATAATTTAGGTGAGCTATGGAATTCTTTACTTCAGTTGGAATAAACGGTGCTTCCTGAGAAGAGGTTTTCAACAAAGGCTGCAAAAAGACTTGCTCAGGTTCTCACCTTGCTTCTAACCTGATTTGACTTGCTCAGGTTCTCACCTTGCTTCTAACCTGATTTCTCAAGAGATAAGAGTGAAGGTTAATTTCTACTAGCATAGAGCTGTTTACAGCTACTAAATCTAAATTGGATTCGTTTATTGAAGTCTTATTTTCTTTTTTTACATTCAACTAGAACGGATGAAGGTACTTTGGTACTAGTAAAATAACTGGGGAAAAAATCAGTGGTTAAGAGGATAAATACTGGCTGAGGGTTAAAGCAGAATTAAATAGGTTTAAAAGCAGTGTAATTTTGCAATTGAAATGTAAGTCACCATGACAGAGAGCACAGATCTGACTTGCTGTTATGCCTTGTAAATAACCAGGTTGGTGTTGCCCGCGTCTCTTTGCTCTTCGGTCTGTTTTCTTCCTGATTCAAGGCTGTGTTTTAATATTACAGAACTGAATTTGGGGTGCTTTTCTGAACCAGGTTTATTGAACTTTTCTGAGCCAGTGTATTTGTCTTGTCTTTGCTATTAGACTAAATGTGCCATCTGCTAATTTGCTGCTGTACTCTTTAGTACTGAGGTCTGAAGTAAAACCCTAAGAACCAGCTGCTACATGTCCATCCACAAGATCAATGCACAATAAATCCAGAGGAATAGATGTCTTTCTGATTTGTCCCCCTTGCAAGAAACTAGGGCCTTTCGTGAGCCCATCTCCAAATGTCCTGGCTTTGATGAAGTATGAGGAAGGGATTTTTCGGGTTCTGCATTCTTCTCTGACTTCTTCCATCTAACTTTTCCACACACAAGGGACTGTGTTATTCAAGGCTCAATCCAGGTACATGTTCTCAGGTTGGGGGAAGAGGTTTTATAAGTGACTCTCAGCCTCTTTTGCTGGACATTTCACCTTTCATTTGAAGTCCCTTTAGATTTTTTTAGTGAAAAAGTTAAAAAGACAGTCTTCTATATGCATAATTTTATCCTTCAGTTGAGATGTTAATTTTTAACTACTGTTTTATTGCTAAAATACAGTATATTTGATTAATTTGATTAATTCTTTTTACTACTTTCACCTTGTGTGAGAGTGCATGTCAAATGTCTTTTCCATGTGTGGAAGAAGTCTCTGAACTTGCACTGCTGCTTACTGTTCTGAAGCGAATGCACAAACCTTGCCCCAATATGAAAGAAACTTATCACATAGCACTTTGACTCCCCTGAATTTAATCTTGATACCCATTAGATAATAACCTCTTTCCTGGAGACATTTAAACAAACATACTCCTTTGGGACTGCATACTAATAATATACGATCTGTGTGATGATAACCTCATGATGGGGAAATGTTTAAAGAAAGCACAATAGAAATTATATGATTTAGTCCTACTGACTTTTCTGTGACTGTTGCCTCACTGCTCTGTGTTCCCTGTTAAAATCTCTCCCTACAGACACCATATTGACTTCATTAATATTTACAAAACACATATATTTTCCTTCAGACAGTTGAGGCACACTTATGCCCTTGATTTTTGCTGGATTATATGAACATTGACCCAGCTTTATATAGCGTAAGTGTAACAACTAATTAATATGCATACTTATATTTGTAGAATACCCTAGGCATTTTTTTCCAGTGTGATTTTTATGGGGCATATAAGAACAAAGTCTCATTATAGCTATAGGTTGCTTATGCATGTATGCCCCTCAGGATGGGGTCTGAGTCTTCATGGGAATTTGGAAGGTGGCTGACATGCTTTTGGTACTGCAACTCCTATTAACTAGGTGGAATTGCATATATAAGAAACTGCAATATCACAGATGATCGAAGATACTTGTAATTCAAAGCTCTGAATGTAAATCCAGAGGGTAGAGCTTCTATAGACTAACACTAGTCCTAAAAGCTCTCCTGAATTTTAGTTGAGAGAGAATTTCTGCAGTGAAAGAATTTCTGCATCATGGTTGCTAACAAAGAAGGGCAGGCATTACTGTCTTTAATGATGGCAGTGTTAGCGTTGTTACAAGAGGTAAATGAAAATGCTGAATTTGCTCCCATGTTGAAAGTACAAGTATTTACAGAAAATAGTCGTATGTTTACTAGCAGTTGTGTTGTGAGCATTGTGTTTCAGATTCTGTAAGGTACACTTTGAGGCAGAGATGTATTTGAGGGACAGTCCCATCACATGCAATTTATAGCCATGGTATCGCAAAAATAAATCTAGCTTGTATGATGCCTCCAATTAGCAGAAGCTGAGAGGGGAAATAAGTAACTGTAAGATTTTTCTGAGACTATTATGAGAATAAAGAATTCTTTACAGGCAGATAATAACAAGTATAAATATTGCTTCAATGCCAGGTTGCTCAGTGAACTGAGATTTCCACATAAATGGTCAGTAACCTGTCTTTATTGGCAATTTATGGTCACCTTCTGTGTTTTGTACGTGGGAAGAAGGGACCCTGCTGTGGTCCAATGAGCTAAGGTTTGGCAGAAGCAGACAGATGCCAAGCCGGGCATAGCCATGACGAGTGTGTATGTTGGTTTTTTCCCCCCCTTTGGTCAGGACTGGGAGTAAGTGGGAGCTAGGTAGGCTGGTGCTGTCTTTTACCTGGAGTATTGCAGGAACTTCAGGAGTGAAGTGCTGAGAAGCTATTTGATCCAGTTTCTTAGTTTCCCAGATAGTCTAGTTGAAAGGGAAAGCCGTGGTAGACATTGAAAGTGCTTCATTAGCTACTGGGTTTTTGGAAGCTTGCTGGTGGAAAAAGTTGATTTGGATGTCCTACATAACCAGAGCAGTTGCATAGAGTAAAAATGAACTCCTGATACAGGGATTGGCAGGGTCCAGAATATCTTGCTTTTTCCCTTTTTTTGTACCTTCTTTCCCTCTGCAATTTTTTCCTCTCAGTTATCCCCATTCTGCCCCTTTCATGAGCGGTGAACTTGTCTCTTTATATTCTGCTATATTGCCTGGGCATTTAACTAAGTGCTTTGGATCAGGGGAGAGGAAACAAAGACTGTACCTCTGCTCTGGGTCTATCTTGTGTGTTGCAGCTGTTCTCTTTAGGTAGGGATTTCAAGTCCAGCTGCTTCTTATTGACCCTGTGGGAAGTGGCAGGTTGAATCAATTATGTGACATGCACATTCTCTGTTGGCAGCATTCTCGAGAGCCTTACAATGGCACAAATGATGTTACTTGCTAGTGCAAAAGAAAGTTGCAATTGGGTATAGCAATTAATACACGATTAGGAAGGCATTCTTTTTTTCTTTCCAAGTATTTTTTTCCAGTTATTTTTAGATTTGAATTGACTGAATAGTTGAAGAATTCCTTTTGGAAAGGAGAAGGGGAACAGTGGTTTATTTCTACATTAGCTTTGATTTTTCCTCCTGCAGGGACACTGAGAAGCACAGACAGCTGTTATTTAAAACAAAATTGAACACTAAATGCTATCGAACCATTTACTATCTCTGGACTATAATGCAGCAGTCCTATGTTTTAATGATGTATTGTTGTTTATTACGCACTGTGTTACTGCTCAAACTTCATTTGCTTAGAAAAGTAATGAGATTTGAACATAATTAGAGTGTACCTCTAGAAACAGTCTATATGTGCTATCCAAGGCATTTTGGTTATTTTCTGGTTTTGGCGCCCAAGGTAGTGACACTGCCCTGCAGGATGTAAAGAGGGAGAGGTTTGAAGGGTGTTGGGCTGTGGATGTGTTGAGATGTCAGCATTATGAGAAATGACAACTTCTGTGAGCAAAAGAACAGAGCAATCACAACCCCCCCTCAGCCTTTGGCACCACTGCTGAGGCTGACAACAAGGGTGTCAATTTGTGCCAGCTCCTGGAGCATTTTTTTGTGGTGGTGACACGTGTCACTTTGGAACTGGATCGAGACAATTGGCGCATTGCTCACAGGCCACCAAGCAGCCCTGGCCCCAGCTGCTATCTGCTTTCAGACATCTCACCTGGGCTGTGTTTGACCTAATGATGTAAAAGCAAAAAAGGACCTCTGTTTTATAGTAGTCTCCAGAGCTGTCACATCCTAGTTTTCAACTAGATTAATTAGCACCCATGTGAGTAATTCCATATACAGTCATTTAGAGCTGATACCTTTTTTCAGATTATTTTCTTCTGAGTGCTCTAGAAAGCGGTTTTGAAGAAATGTTGTGGTTAATGAAAACATCTATGAATGCAAAGCCATAGGTGGCGTATAATTTATAAAGCGTTATTAAATGTAAATATGTGGCAAGTATAGGGTTTTGCTGGCTGGGTGGCCTCTGTGGGCTATTGCTAACAGAGGTCAGATTGGATCTGTGAACTTAAAACCACAACTGTACTAATTAATGTGATAGGAAAACGTTAGGAAGTGCAATATAATTATTCATGGAACTGGGTCATAATTTCTTTTTCAGTTAGTCTTCTAGCTTGTTGCCACACTACAGTGCTTTCCATTAATAATGAAGACATTTTGGAGAAATAGTATTAGCAGCTGGTTGACTGTAGTTAATTGACATATTATTGTATTCCAGCACATTCTGTCAGGGACTGCTGTGAATGGCTTAAAGGCTTCTAGGGAGTAATAAAGCAGAGATAACCAAAGAGAAGTTATTTTAACTTAACAGTTCTCAGATTCTGTATACCCTGATTCTAGGAAGTGATTTGCTAAAATATGTAGAGAGTTTTGATTTAGAAAATAATGTTGTAACTGTCTTAATTTTTTTTTTTTTTTTTTTTTTTGGGGGGGGGAAAACCACAAAAGCACCTGCAGGAGTAGGGCAATGCACTGAGCCTTCAGTGTGTTTTAATATCTTGAGTGCCTAAACGACATAAATCCATTTACTTATGGACTTAATCCAGGCTGCTTTGTCAAAAATTGGAGTGATGAATTGACAAGGAATTTTAGAAATGAACCATGTATGTAATAGAAGAATGCTAATTACTGTCCTTCCCCTCCACCCTTCCCAACAAAGTTAACAGAGCTTAAAATGAATGCATCTTTGTTTGTAGAATGGGAACTAAAGAAGAGAGCCAGAGTGAAGCCAGGGATGTTACTTAGCAAGCCTTTTACCTCCAGGTTGCTGATTCAAATCCAGACTGTTTTGTTCACATCTGAGAGCATTTCGGCCTTTGCACTAGTCTTGCCTGTGTAGAATGAAATGGAGAATGTGTCTTTGGTCCCTATCACAATTGACATAATTCTAGTTGTATTGATGAGCATTATGTATTTAAAGAGCCTTATTCCGCTGTCACGGCACCCAGCTGGAGATTCTGCATTTCTCTCCAGAGTAGCTGGGATTAAGCACAAAATAGAAAACGTCAGGCTCTAGTGCTGATAGTTTCAAAAGTTCATGGATGTATAAAGGAATTTCTTCTTAGATGTGCTTATTGAAGGAAATGGAAAGTGAGTACTTCAAAGGAACTGAGCTATTTGATCATGGAACGTTTTATTCTACCGTTAATTACGTAAAATAGGCTGAACTGAGATAGAGCTCTTAGTGACTTTTTTGCCGTGTGCTTAATTAGATATACAGGGCTGTTTCCTCAGCTAGTGTCAGTCTGCTTAGCTCTATTTACGTGAATTTGCATCAGCTGAGAAGCTGGACCCTGGTATTTATGGAACCATTGGCTGTTTATTACACCAGAGTAATACACAGCCAAGTTCTGTACCCTAAGGAAATTTAGGACAAGATGTATAAATTAAGAAAAATGGTACTGTGCTCATTTTTAAAGTAATGATGGGCTAATTTCAGCCTTCAGCACTTTTATTTGAAGCTTGTTAGACCTTACAGCAATTGGATATAGAAGTAAAGAACTACCATGATGTTTTGGAGATGTGCTTGCAATTTGGAAGGAAACTTGTGATAGGGGATTTTGGTCTTTGTAGGCTGCGATCAGAAGACAAAAAGTTGCAGGCATGAAAAAGTTTGTTGGGTGGAAGACTGGCCTCTAGAAAAGCCTTTATCACTGAGTAACAGAGGAACAAAATAGTAAACGAAGAAATGGTAGTTGATAATGAACCACCAGGGTAGAATAGCAGTGCTTCGAATGCTCGTGTTTTCTGTTCTTTCAGAAGCCTTTTACATCTGAAAAATACTGAAAACGCTCCATATGCCAGCTTCCAGATTCTGATTTTAAAAGGTGATACTAAAAATAAAAACTTTCCCGTGTTAGCAGATTTTAAATTTGAGACCAGTGATACTCTGATGCTTCCTACAGCTGAAAACACAGGGTTCCCAAAAGAGTAGCAGTCCTCTGTATTAATTAAATGATTTTAAAACAATTAGTCCTTCACATTGTGCTCAAGCTGCTCATGGCTTTTGAGCAGTGTAGGCCTCAGAATGCCCAGTTTCTTGCACTCTGCTTTTATGTGCATCATTGCCAGAAATAGGGTTACCAGAAGCATTAATAATATTTTGGAAAAAAACAATGTCTAAATCACTGGGAGTAAAAGTTCTGTTTTGTTGAATTGAAACCAGTATGGCTGTCCTGTCTTGGAGAGACCTTAATTCAAGAATTACAGACTTTCTTCAGCCGAGATGCTTGACTTTGTTGTGGGCATACACGAGGTAGTGTTGCTGTGGAGAATGTGTGTGGCTGTTTTCCCAGCACTGCACTGGATGAGTTGCTGCTTTTCTGGGCAGGGCAAGAACTGCAGGCTGTGGCCAGTGCTGGGGTCTGGCACAGCGTGGTGAGGTTAGTGCATCCACAATCCATGGCTGTGCTCATTTTGTTCTGTTCAGAATAATATCGTTCCTTACGGTGTAAATAGGCAATTCTCTTCTTAGGTCTTAAATGCTGCTGCTTTTTAATAATCTCAGAATAGTCGTGCAATCATCAGAATTTTATTTTCATGCACTGGATAGGAATGGTTCATACAACTTTTGAAACAATTTAATTTCACTTTCGTCATTATGTACGGGAATTCTGTAATATCCTTCATTCCTCTGTGGTGTCAAAGCAGTTTAGTTTAAAAGTTTACAATACACCTAGTGATTAATGAAGTTACAGTCATTTACCTCAGAACTAATTCTGCTTTGAAAAGATGCTTTGCCTCACACTAATTACTTCTGTATTGTCCTTATTTGCTTCACAGGCATTTCACTGCTCTTCATCTTAACTTATTAAATCCTTCTTGCTCACGCATGAATTTGGACAGCTGGATGCCACTAATGGGGCAGCTAGTGCTACCCAGTGGTCTATAATCAACATTCTGTTGCCACACATTAGCATCACACTACATGGCTAAAAGGACTAAAAATTTGAATAGTGAAGCAGCAGCTGATTAGGGATGATTAACAAAAAGACTAGAGGGTGGTGGATATTGTGTAACACTGCTTCCATCCTTTCAGAATCCAGCAAAGAATGGCATATCTGATATGTCAGTGTGAGCAAAAATAGATGAACCATTATCTACATGTTCTTATCACTAATCATTTCTCAAAGGCTGTTTAAAACCAAACACATTTAATAGTGTTTAAATGGAAACAGAGGTGGAAATCTTCATAAAACTGACAAGATACATTTGTTTATTTTAAACAAAGCATATCCATTTGTTTTTATGCAATGTCAAGGCAATAGCAGATGCCATGATTAATATATAAAAATATTATATTACTAAATGTACCTTAAATGCCTTGCTAAATATAAGACACTCCCACACATTGAGGTTGATTTGTGGTCTGTAAAGGGAGACAGTTCATTTTGGATGCAGAATGGCATAGGCTGGAAAAACTGAATTGCAACAGGCAATCTAGAATAACCGCTGGAAAATATATTCAATGGTTTCAGTGTAACCTGACTCTACCTTCATAATAGCTCAATTTCTTAAAACTGCTCCATATCCGTCATCTGCACTGGTATGTAGGACTGTTTCCAGTTTGCACTTTTGGATGGCAATGTTTTTCTTCATCAAAAAAGCAACAACAATAAACTAAACCACCCCACCCCCCAAAACACTAACACTACCCCTGCCGCTGCCCACCCCCCGAGAAAAACAAACAAACAAACAAAAAAACCAAAACCCCAAACCACCACCACCCCAAAAAAACAAAACAAAACAAAAAACCACCTTACCCCACCACTCCAATAAAAAACTGTGTGAATCCAGCAGTTCCTCCTGCATGTCATTCCTCATCCTGGGGACCTCAGTATGTTTCTCTATTGATTGTCTGCTCTTGTGCTGCAGATTGGCCAAGAGAGGAAACGATTATTTCTGCTTTTACTTCTCTTGCTGAAGTGTGATTTTGAATGGAATGCGCTGATCATCTTTGCTGCCTGTATGCAGCTGTTACCAGTGTTAGAAGAATCATTTGCTTGGGAAATGCCTGTTGCTGTGGGATTTTGAGAGTTCCCCTTGTTTCAGATTCTTGACCACCCAGACTAAGATTGGATGTAATCAGCAGTTTGGAAAGTAGACAATATAGCATTTTCTTCTTTAGGTAATGCCATGAGTCCAGATATGGGCTCTATTTACCAGGAATTACTTTTGGATTTTGTTTTTTGACAAAGAAAATAGAATGTGATATAACTGTGTCTGGAAATGACCCATCTGGGAAGGGTTAAAAAACAAACAATGAAAAAATATTTTGTCATAAATATAAAAATATTATAGGAAAAAAAAAAAAAGCTATACGTTACCCTCTTCCTTCTGGTCATACTTCCAGTGGCAACTACTAAAAAGGCAAAAAGGTTTGCCTTAAAAATTGGGAAGAAAGTGAAATATTAGTTGCTGCACTCTCAGTAATAAACTACAAAGCGATGTGAGTTACAGAGCTGTTGGTGCACTTCTGAGGTGCCTATAGGCAGAGAAACCTAATGCAATCAAAGTGTACATAAATAGCCTACTAATGTACAAACTGCTACAGTTCATCATTGTAGTGGACATTATTAAGATAATTATTTTATCCTTCATGACTTGCTATTCTATTGTGTTGTTATATAAATCAATCCAATCTAACTAATATGTTTTGAGGGACAATTCTTATCTCTTCGTACAAAAAAGGGTTTATTGCAGAAGGCAGTCTTATTAAAGACTTGTCACTTCGGAGATCTGGTGACAGTAAATGCTTGGCTGTTCATTTACTGGCGGGTCACGTTTCAGTTAAACAAAAGCAATGCAAGAAGTGGCATGTAAAAAAATTGGTTGTCTAGCTTGGTGCCTTGGCTGGTTCTATTTCTTGTCATTTTGCTTCAAATAATATCAGGTTGGGCTTAACACAATGTCTTCAGGGCATCTTGTTCAACCTTCAAAAGTTCAGGAGGTGCCACTAATTATATAAAATGCAGACCAAGGTCCAAGTGGAAATTTGTTCTTGACCTAAGTCTTTTGTTTATGTCTGTCTCTTTGCTAATCATTTTTTTGATTAATTGAAAAGCTAAATGTAAAATTATAAGCTGAGATCATAGTTCCGTGTTTCAGCAATACTGTGCTCTTTTCTGGCTCCCTGTTTCTAGTGCAGCTTTGAAGTACTTCTGTGTGTTGAGAGTCGTGGGTCACCAGCCCAGGCCACGTGCTGCTGAGATAGCTGCAGGGGTGGACAAAGGCAGGGTTTTTCAGTGGTGTACAGAAGCATTTCTGGGAACCTAGTTACTTTGCTGGATTCATTCTTAAAGGTAGCATAGAGGAATCTGTGTTCTGCTGTATTGGAAATGCAGCTTTTGTTTCTTATGGAAAGGATTGCATGCAACCTCTCAGTTGAAGTATTTGTAAAATACGCTCCCAGCCCCACCAGCCTGGCCCTGAACGCTGCCAGGGATGGGGCAGCCACAGCTGCTCTGGGCAGCCTGTGCCAGGGCCCCACCACCCTCACGGTAAATAATTTCTTCCTTATATCTAATCTGAACCCACCCTCTTTCAGCTTAAAGCCATCACCCCTTGTCCTATTGCTACATGC
>JAVJGJ010000032.1:8390292-8410678 GCA_035590215.1 Microhierax caerulescens
CCTTCTCCAGGCTGAACCACCCCAACTCTCCAGCCTGCCTGCACAGGAGAGGTGCTCCAGCCCGCTGATCATCCTCATGGCCCTCCTCTGGGCTCACTCCAGCAGGTCCATGTCCTTCTTATGGTGGAAGCCTTTTGGACTAAACCATCACATTTCTCAATAATGATATGAATTTATACTCCATCACTGCAGTATCAGTCGTGTGAGACCGGTGACTCTATGGAATATTTGTTGAGAAATTTTGTAGATTGTATTTTTTTCTAGGACAATAAGAATCAATCAAGCAGTGCTAGCTGCTTAGTCTGCAAGTAGCAGGTTTTGAGGCCTACAGTTTTGGGTGGGTTTCAATGAACACACAGGTATGTAATATTTTTTGTTGTACTCAGCCTCTGTCTAAGATTTGTTTTGAGATTTTTAGGTATGATTATTGCAAAAATGCCTACACATTTTGCATCTTAAATGGAAATTTAAAAAAAAATAATTACAGTTTATTATGTGCACAATACAGCAAGAACTTTAATGCTTAAGAGAAGGCAGCCCTAGAAAATTAAATCAGAAGCTGTTCTCTAGAGTTCAGGATTTTGATAGCAATTTGCATCTTCCAAATGGGAGTGGAAGAACACGAGGTATTGTTTATTATTGCAATTATAAGCACAATAAAAATAACAATAGGCAACAAGTTTAAGGCAGGTCTGCCAAAGTGTTCCACGTGACAGCTCCTTGTATTTGTCAGCAGTTCTGTTTCCAGAGGTATTTTCCTCTGATGAACAAATTCAGCAAATGAGCACTAATGTAGTTGCATATCACAAAACAGTAGTGACTGGCAGCTGTTGATAAAGATGCATCACCCTCTGTTTTTGTTCTTCCTCATCTACATGGAGAGGTGAACTGGGAATGTATAAGTTTTTTATCACTTCCACATGGGTTGTCTTTGCTGTACAATGACAACACTGCGAGACTGGGCACTCATTTCTCATTTTGTTAAACAGTGAAAAGAGTCAATTATTTCCAGTGCTTCAGAGGCAGGTCTTCTGTAAGAACAGTTTCAAAAAGAAAATGACGGCTACATATTAAAGGGCTCTATGGCTTTTCCTCAGTGTTTTTCTACACCTCCTTCCTCTCCCGTTTTCCCCACATGTAGGTAAAGAGACAAAGCAGCAGCTTTCTGACATTCATCATGAACGTTAGTTATACTACTATCTCCGGCTTCCAGGACTAAGAGGTTATGAGGAATGTATTAACCATTTTGGCTTTTTGAAAACAGTTTATTATTAATATAGTTAAGTAGGAGTACTGGGTCAGTGAGTGAGGGGACGTACACATCAATAGTGTTCATTTGGTTTTGGAGTAAGTATTTTATTTCATAAAGCACTCCTTGATTACATAGGGGTAAATATATCTGGGCAGTGTGTAGTAGCTAGGTTTTTATCTGAAAACTTCTTTTTCTGGTCTAAGCAAGGCAAAATCTTTTCAGTCTTGAATTAAAGCTTATTTTGGGGAATGAACTGTGATTAGTGTAGTACAAAGTTATGAGTTAGCTTATTGATTCCATATAATTCTAATTATTTTTGAATGTAGGTCAAGATACCTCCAACATTTTGCAGCAGCAACACTTGCATAATAAAAGCTTTAACAAATTTGTTAGTTCCAAGAGACCTAAATGCAATCAGATTTCTGAAGAAATCCTAAACGAAGTCCTCCTGTACTGTCATTATTATGGAAGGATGCTACAACAAACTGATAATTCCTTGTCCACGCAGATTCTTAATTTAATTCACATACTGATTCTTTTAGAAGTGACACAGAAAAGATTTCTAGCAGATGCCAATTTATAATTGTACCTAGAAACCAAGCCTTACTGTGAAAAAACATGATGTTGGATATGTCTTTTTGAGTAACATCGAAGATCTCTGGGAGTATGTTGACAGGGAAGCTACTTAAATATAGATGTACCCAATCTACTTGTTGTAATAGAAAAATAGTTTTTCCAAACAGTGAAAGAGTTTGACCTTAAGCTTTAACTGTAGAATAAAACATATGAAATAATAGCTTTAATAATATATATGGAGACAATACACAAATGAAGAAAGTTTCTCACTGCTAAGGTATGATTACAATATCAATATTACTTTCCTGCTCCTGTCAGAGAAGTTTGGAAGCTTTATCATACATGGAGACCTGGCCCTATGTGTCATCTAATATATAGCCAATACATACAGCTGGAGGCTCTTATACCCTGGTAGACTATGGTGCTGTCTATGTCTCTGCAGTTTCCCTTTACAGTGTACACTGTGAGATGTCGTGAGAGAACTGGGCCATGTTGGTGTGTTGATGGGTTGCACCTTGGAAATTCAATTTCCTTTAATGAGTGGATGGGAATTTGCAATTTTTTCAATTTCTGCAAAATTTTTTTTGTTATACTTCAACCATCTCAGCTCAGGCACAGGTAATTTAGCATTTCACATCTCAGAGCATACAACTTGAATGAACAGTCTCAGTATTTTTCCTTTTTGTAATCTTGTAAAATTTGTATTTTGATTTGTAACAGGAGACATATTTAGGTGTTCAGGGCCATTCTTGAATAAGGTTTAAGAATTTCATCTGATTCATTTTATCTAAATGAGTTTTGCTAATCAAAATGTCAGAGTTCAAAAGCAACATAGCTTCTTTTTTAAGCTAAAAACAGCTGACTAGATTTTTTAAAATGCAAATGTATATGTTTAGCACATTTTCTCTTCTTTTTTATGACGGTGGTGAACATCAAGAGCATGGTTTTGAGAGAAGAGCCCCTTGGAGCTGGACATAACACTGACAAATTTGCCAACTTTACTTGTACTTTAGTGATTACTGCTATGTTGTAGGAAGCTCTCCATGCTTCCAGACAAGGGATGCAAGACCTTTTGCACTCCTAGGCTAACAGTAAGGAGGATGTTGTCTGCAAGTATTTTCTTCCTTTTGGTACTTATATCCCTGCAATGTAACAAAAGGTCATAAATGGACAATAGAGTGGAGTCATGAGCGAATTATTCTCTTTTAGCTACAAGTATGTCACACTATTTTTATAGTTTCCTGAAGGATTATTAAAACATCCCCTGAGACCGGGAGGAAACTGCTGGAGTTTTGGGATAGTTTTCTATCCCTTTTTTCTGCATTAGTTTAGGCGGATACAGCTTGTAACTTTATCTGAAAAATACAGATAAAACCTACAACTAGATTGTATGGGGTGGAGGATGTTGTGCGTTTAGTTCTTTGTTTAAAAATAGTTTGTTTTTCTATGCTGAAAGTCTCCATGAATCTGAGTGTGTCATGTACATGTTTTGATAACTCTGAAAATTGTCTGTTCTTGCTAGAATATATGTGTATAGGCATGGCACTCCAAAGATAAAGGGTGGTTTTAATAGCTACAGTTTGGTTGAAATCAATAGCCATTTCAGTGTTATTTTTTCCCACTAGTTCAAGATCTTCCCCAAAACACTCAGTTGCCTTTTTATTAGTATTAGCCAGAAGTACGCACATCTCCCTTTCCTGCAGCTAAAGACACTTTTTGCATAGGTAGAACAGCAGAAGGGATGATTGTCCACATCTGAGAAGAAAGTTGCAGCTGACATTTGGTATCTGTTCACGCTTAAAATGATCTATTGCAAAGGGTTCGACTTTCACTTGTCTCTCAGAGCTTTCCCTATTCCTGGGAAGGATTATACTGCATTGCACTGTTAGGAGAGACTCCCTTTTTCCTGAACAGGTGAACTGGAAGACCGGCCACTGTAGATGTTTCCCTGAACTGAGCTACCTAAGATAGGCATGCAGGCTGTCAGAGGATAATCAAATAAGTGTTCCTGCAGTGCCTTCGTTCACCTCTGCTTAGAAGCAATGTGTTAGGTTATCCTGCTGTGGGATGATTGACTTTAAAATAATGTTTGTTTTCTTCCCTTGTTATTATATTTATTTCTTTATTTTACACTTGTATCATCCCTATTGTTGAGACTGACATGAACTCTAGAAGAATCTCAGTCAGAGAGAAGTGTCTTAGGTAAAGATTCGGGTAGCCTCTAGTGTCAAAACTAGCCTCAGTATGCTTAGTAAAATCCATGCTGGTTTTACCCTCTGTTCATTCTCTTATCAGTTTGAGATGCTTTTATAATACTGTCGTCATCCTCCAGGATCCAAGAGATAGCAAGTAACATTTATAAAAATGCAGTGATTCAGTGACCCAATAAAACTGACTAAAGTTTGGATTTATTACCAGAGGTTTTGAAACTTTGCCATTCACCCCTAAGTTCAGGATGAATGCAGTGCATACAGGTAAATATTTGACATGTGCTTATGTTACTCAAATTTTTAAGTCTCATGTCAAGCATATCTCATACACCTAGGAGCCAAAGTCTCATTAATTTTCAGTGAGAAATCTCAAAAGCTTTCCACAAGAGTTGGTGTCCTGAATGACTAAGTAACCTTTGGCAGTGTAACCAGAGCTCCTAGACAGTGAAGTACTTCTGACAGTTTTATTTCGGTTGGACTTATATACGTAGTATGGAAATACAAACATTCCTGAACTGCTAAGACTGTGCCTCAGGGTAATTGTCACCATATGTCCACTGTCACTTCTAGTCTAAGGTTGCTTCCACCAATATCATCCTATGATGGTGCTGCTACATTGTAGGCTGGTTTGTGGGCACTGTGCCTAGGAGAAAATCAGCGTACCTTAAAGCAAAATGATAGTGCTACTATTTTAGAAGGTCACTGAACATCTTTTTGGCACCTGGCATTTATATATAAAATGGGGAACCCTTCAAAATGACATTTCAGGTAATACAAACGAAACCAGTGTGAGGCCTGGTACATACCCACACAGAACTGAACCAATGCCAAAGCACAGCAGTGCTTTGCTCTGGGATCAGTGACATTTAGACCTGATATTAAGAAACTATCAGAATCGGAAATTTAGGCCTTCCACTAAAGACAAGTTGGAAGTCATTATTTTGTGGTGTGCTCAAGGCAGATTTTTCCAAATCTTTCAACTTCTGTCTGGGCTTAGTAAGTGCTTTTCCAAAAATGGTTGTAACTTATAGAACAGGGTTTGTGGTGATAGATTCACGTTGCCCTTTTGGGCCTATTGGCCATCACAGTGGTTGATGTCCGTAGCTGGTAACTGTCAGGTCCCTTCGCATGGACGAGTGCTTCAGGATGGCATGAAGCTGGTACTACCATTTTTGATGCTTCCATTAGCAGATAAGGCTGGACTAACATATGTGCCTAGATCACAGGTGGTCTCTGAGGAATCCCTGCTGTAAATCTGTTATGTCGGGTTTGTTTCCAGGTTACCCACAACCCATTTCCAGTGCTGGAACAATCACAATTATTTACATGAAGTGATTCATTCAAATATATTTCAGTTTAAAAGACCCTTTTTTTTTTTTTTTTTTTGGTGCATAATGACGAAATGCAACTGGAGATTTGACTCAACCAAACTAAAACGTTTATATGTCCTGCAAGAAAAGGACAACTTGCTGAGGTATATCTAAAAAACTTACTGTTAAACACTATCTCTTCAGCAGAATATATGCAAAATACTTGCTGATGCAACTTTTAACCAACTACAATGTGTTGCCATTGCACTCTGCCTCCTCCCTGTTTCTTTACTTGATTTATGGTTTCCTGAATTGCAGAGGCATCAGTAGTATTTTTTTCTTTTAACCAAGTCTCACTAAATTCAATGAAGCTGTGTAGAGAAGTAGAGATTCCCACACACATATATACTCAAAGTGAAGCAGTTATTTCATTTGTCCTTTGTTTCCAAGCAGGCAGAATTTTAATCAATATATTTATTATTAGGGAGGCTCCAGCTTAAGGAGAAATCCAATCAAATGATGTTCTTTTTGTTGAGAAAGCATTTATCATTTGGCTACGCAACTATCCAGGGTGCTGGGATATTATGACTTTCGGCAAAGGTAGAAGCAGCACATCGAAAGATGAAAGAATTGCATGGTATGCTCACAGTCCAGTTAATTTACAGTGCCTGTAAATCAGTGGTACAAAGTAAATATTAAGTTCCAAATTGGCTACGTGAGACCCCTGTTGATCATTTAATGTAATCCTGATAAACTGTTTAGTTCTCTGTTGTAAGCAGATCTCTCTTCTAGACTGTCATCCAGGTGGTGGTTCTTTCTGAGTTTTGAGAAGAAAGAAAACAATAAGGTATTTTTTTCATAAGTTTGGTTTCTCAGAGAATTGACCCCTCAGGATTGCTGGGCACAATGCCTTCGGGGAATAAATCTTTTGCCTGTATGAATCCATGGAGCACATGTTGCTTTTTCTCAGCAGGATCAAACCCTTCACACAGGCAAGGGTGGTGAGCCTTTTAATCTGTTTAACTCTTACTTCTCAAAGTTTTTATTTAAATCCATTACTCTACTGTGGTCCTTTTAAGCGTAGATGAAGCCATCTGCTGAACATGCTTCACAGGGGAGAGGAAAAGTGTGTGTCTGTAGATTTATAAACATTTAATAAAGTTACTATTCTTCATATTTGGTGATAAATGTGGATTGGCCTTCCTTTGGGAGTTAACGACAGAGGGAACTGCTAAATCGTGGATATTTGTGCCCCATTGCCTGCACTAAAGAAAAAAAAAAAAATAAAATGGTTTGCAAGTCTTTGTAAATGTGTTTGCAACCATGAGATCTGTGTTTGTGAAATATTTGGATTATGCCTTTGTGTATTATTTGTGCTTGTAAACTGATAGCTTCTATGCACTTGGCACAGAAAGAAGGATTTGATTGATTTGTGGTGTCACTGTCAGAGATTCGTGCTGAGTAACTGATTCTCTAGTGTTTAACACTGGTTCAAAAATGTTAACATACAAAGCAAAATGCAAAGTTCTATTTTTTAATGAATGATTCATTAAAGAAATGTTGACAGTCTTAAACATTATCAGTAGAACTAAAACTATGGAAGCTACTTTGGGAGCTAAATGTGCTATAGTATTTCTTTGAGCTCTATATGTGTAATAGCTGCACTAGCAGTATCTGTGTCAAAGCATGATCATCTCCACTATTCTACTGTTAACAGTCTGTCAAAGACTGTTCCTTTTTCTTTGAGGGTTCATACCAAAGCTATATGTTATTGCTGGACCTAAATACTTGGTATAGACTTCCCATTTCTCATGAATTTATTAGTCTTCATTATGTCCTGTGTCTTGGAATATATAAACCAATAACATCCATAGCAGTTATGTAAGTGATCATCTGTAAAATATTAAATAGATTCTTGCATTAGACTTTATCCTCTAAGTTTCTTCCTCCCTTCCATTTCTGAGTATTTTCTTAGAAGATGTTCTGTTCTGTTCTGTTTGTCCTCTTCATTAACTGACTTTTTGATACTGAATTGGTTTTGTGTTAGGATAGCTGCATTCCTGTCTTCATCTAAGGTTGTTTCTTTTGCTCTGTTTTTCTTTTATCTGAACATTTTCAGAGTAGATCTTGTATTTGGGTATCAAGTTCCTTTTCCTTTGCTACTTGTAAGAAATTACAGATCTTAAACGAAGTTTAAGTTACAGCATTAAAAAAAAAATAAATCTATAGCATTAAATTGGCTTCTAGAGTCTTGAACTGACCCTGGATGTGGGTGGGTTTTGGTGGGTCCCCCCCCCCCCTCTTTTATCTAGATGCTGCTTTTAAGATGTGGTACAGAAAGCTCTGACTAGATAAAGTTCACTTCCTTCCTCCCAGGCAGACTTCCAGCCAAATGTTTCTTGCCACTAAGAAGACTCTACAGAATGTGTCACAAAGAAATAGGAACTACAAATGTTCTACTTGTGTCTTTCCCCAGACTGCAAAATGAGTCAAATTCTTGGGTGGAAAACCCCAGAAATTCTTACCCTGAGCCAGAAAAAAAAACCTTCTAAAATGTCCCCATTCTTTTTAGAATAAATGCAAAATATATTCCACTAGCGTTTCAGTTCAACACCCTGCCATCCCCAGTCCCCTGCAGAGCCAACTAGCAGAGCTGCACCAGAAGGCACTAGTGCCATGGTGCCTTTTCCTGCCCACCCCCTGCTGCTGAAGGCAATCAGACACATTTTTAGCCTCCCTCCTACCCATTGCAAACAAGAAAATGGAAGCGTCAACGGAATTACCATCCTGGCCCCAGAAATGAAATAACCAGATATTTCTCATCAGGAGCTTTAATGGAGTGTATCCGTTTACAGCAGCGTCCCTGGGTAATACAGGGCGATCTCCCTCCGCATCGTCTCGTGCGTGAGCCCTCCTGCGTGCCCTGTGGCTGTTCCTTTGCTGAATCCTAATCCGGTGGTGAGCAGCGGTGGGGGTTCAGTGTCTCTGCGGGTGTTACCTGGTTAACCTGATCTTGTGAAGCCGGTCTTCGCTCCTCCGTGGGGTTGGCCACCACGTGCTATGCTGGTGGGATCCGCTGCCATGAGCTGTCACTGCACCCTTGTGTGCGGTGCCTTTCTGTGGAATTTTATAGCACCTTTTTCTCTGCCTACGATTTTCTTTGTCCGAACGTCAGCCTTTCCTTAATTAATCCTTCTGAAAGCAGAATCAGCTTTAGGTGTTTGATGTGAGGAAACACAGCTTATACTTGCCTTCTCCTGACGTGCTGTCCTCTTCTGATGGATATGAGTGCAATGATTCCCAGCCATTTTGCCAGAAGCAGCACCTGGCTCTTCGCCACTCTCCTCAGGCGCTATATTTGCAGCTTTGAACTTGCCTCTGTATATATCACACAGTTAACGTGTCACTGTCTTCCATTAGCCTTCTCGACTGCTGTGCAT
Source organism: Microhierax caerulescens (assembly GCA_035590215.1). NCBI lineage: Eukaryota > Metazoa > Chordata > Aves > Falconiformes > Falconidae > Microhierax > Microhierax caerulescens. The sequence goes on from JAVJGJ010000032.1 coordinate 8,399,081, forward strand.
TTCATTGGCAGTTTCCAAAGGCAACCTTTAATTTTTCAATAAATTGTGGACTTTGTGTTGTGAGTTTTTGAGAGTCCAGCTTTCAGGGGGGATCCTTTCTTTTTATCTGTCGTGCTCACAGCACAGGAGTTCAGGTCACATGTTCTTCTGCAAAGTAAATAGAAAGATCCCTTCAGAAGCACAGGAATGCTGTCAGCATTTCTACAGTGCTTTTGCATGGTGTTACTTCTTGAATAAAACCAGTACTTTTTTTTTTTTTTTTCCCTCTGTTGCCCCTGATAAATCCTGACACGACGTACTGCTGTACAAAATGTGTGGAGGGTCTTGAACTACTCTGCTTCATCTCCCTAACTAACCTTAGCACTGCACACCTGTTAGCTGTGGCAGCAAAGGCTTTTGTTATGGAATGCTTGCTTAGTTGTTATAGGCATATCGATGGGAAATATCTTACTGTTTTACTAAATTCTAATTCTGTGTTTATTATCTTGGCATGTCCTAATAGGCAGATATTTTGAAGGAATCACAAGATGAAACTAATGTAGTATGGAGTGCTTTGTTTTCTCTGTTTGAAGATGGGCTTGAAAAATTGGTTTCATATCTTTTATGAAATTTTCATGTGGCTTATTCAGCAAGAGAGTTAATGCCTGGTAGCTGTAGAATCATTTTGTTTATCTAAAATGAATTATGCATGAATTTACACCTAATGTAAGAGCAGCACCAGTTGTGATGAGATCAATATCCGTTGTGGATAAAATTCAGCTCCATGCTAGCATCCAGTTGAAGGCCTATGCATCACTTAAGTCCTAACTTAAGGTCTTAAATGAGACCGAAATGGTTCACAGGTTTTATGCTGTGCGTCTGCACAGGAATGGATTTTACCCAGTGTGCACACCCACAAGGTATATGCCAAATGACCTTGGTGCCTCAGGAAGAATAGTTTGTAATTGTTGCTTCTAATAATTTTGCTTTTTGCTAAAATGATTTTTATTATGAATTTTGCATTTCTTGTTCACCTTAAAGCCGCAAGTCCTGGCATCATGTAAGTATCTTAGCTTTCATTGAAAAGGAGAGTTTTCCTCTTCTGGTAGCTCTAAAGGAAACTGGAGACCCAATGTAAAAGGCTAGCAAACCTGGAGAGAGAAATGAAACCCCAGTCCTGTAAAAACATGACATAAGAATGTAGAAATGGTCACAATGGCTAAAACCAAATGTCAGGCTGGCCCTGTTCCGTTTCTCTGAGTGACCAGTGCTAGCGACCTTTGAGAAGGAGGGGGGAGGGGGAAAGGAAGAAATAATTGGATAAATAGAAAGTGTTCTCCCCCACCTTGCTGTTCTTTTCTGCCAGATTCTAGCAGTCGTTATTTTTAGTACTTTCTCAGATTTATTTTTGTTGGACTGGCATCACAAGATAATTAACTTTTAGGAAAGTACTAGATGTGCCATGTTAGATTTAAGATTGTCCTTGAGTCTTTTGTCATGGCCCAATCCTGCCTGCAAAAATCAGAGATTGATATGTATTTGGACTGTGTTGGCAGCGTGAAATTTATTTGTTGCTGATCGGTGCCACTGATGAAGCTTCTTTGATGTAAACAGAATATTAAATATTTATTTGTGTATGTGCCAGAGCAATCATGGAGCTTTGACATAGTCAAGCTAGATGTGAGCTCAGATAAGCTCTGAGGAATAAACACTTCACATGTAACTGAGGGTCTCCTACTAGCCCTTGCTCTAATTGTAGGGGGCTTTACTCAGTGAATACTGAGTAGTCACAAGAGCATCTATGAATGTTTATTTTCACAAGCAGCCCTTCACACTATTAAATCCTCAAACCTCAACAGGTTTATTATTTTTGCACTTACGGGAGTAAATAGGATTTTATTCTGGTTTACTCAATTTGTTATTTTTTGTTTGTTTAATGGTGTTATGAAACAATCGAATGCCTCACTGAAGCTGGTCACACTTCACCCCTGAGAACTGGTCTTTTAGTTAGGTATCAGCTGATTCAGCATTGAAAGAACAGTCCTCACAAATTTCTAAACTTTAATTCTTTGAAGTTTTGCTTAAGGAGCACTGATGGCACTGCTTATACAGTTTATGTAAAAAACAAATGCTAATCCCATCAGCCACCTAGTTTGGGGAATGGTGATTATATATGGAATTCTTCTGCTTGGGAAGTAGATGGTCTTGCATAGTTTCCTAATTCCTTAAACACTGTAAAGCCTTCAACTCTAAGTCTGACCCCTTTGACATGCCCGCCTTTGCCTGACAGGACATTAACCCCTCGCTAGCTGTGAAGACAAAGTGAGATACAGTCACAAAACTGAACAGAAATCTCTTCCTGACATGCTTATTATTTATTTTCATATTTACTTTGTTAAAGTAGCCAGATCTACTGCTCAGCTGAATAAAAAGCAGAGAATACTTTGTACCACCCCCCACCCCCCATGATAATAAAATGACCAATTTCTTGAAAAGTCATAAATTCTCCTATATTTATTTCCCAGTCTTCAGAGTATTTAGGAATGCTTCACTGGGCGTATTTGCCATTCATAATTTGTGGAGTGCTAATTAGACTTATAAGTCACGTAGTGGTGTTGATGTTACAGGGTTGAATGAACAGCCATCTCAGCATGAATCAGAAAGTCAGCACGTGAACATACTGTAGATAATTTTCTTCTGAATGTTTTTGTAAGATCAAAATGTGCTGTTGGTGAGTAGCACCATGAGTAAATTCATGTGCCTTGGACTTTACTGGGTAATAAGCACAGAATAGATGTTCAAAAATATATTGTGGAATGACCGTTTCCAGAGAGTGTTTTCCACCATTACCTGTTTCGTACTTTGGCAGTAAAAATTTGGGTTGGATTGCTCCGAGTAACACTTCCAACTGTAGCAAGATAAGTAAAATTATATAATGCAGACTTATAGTTGGAGTTTTCTGCTTCTGTAGTTTCAGCTATTCAAAGTATAAATTCATTGTGTGATCCTATTAAAAATTCCATGTTTTATCAATACCATTTAATTTAAAAGTCATTGCAGTGAAGTAGCCTACTGGATGGTACTATGAAGATGGTATCATAACCAGGGAGGTTTGCTCTTAGCTAAAAATAAATTACCGTGAGCATTGAAAGTCTGGTGAGATGCTGATGAGTACTGATAACGTTTCAGGTTTGTGGCCCATGCTTATCATGTTTGACGGGAATCCTTCACCTGAAGTAATTCTGCAAATTAATTTGGGTATAGAAGTGTGAAATTTAGAGCTCTGTCGAGTGTTCAGGTGGAGAACAAGTATCTGTTTCTGAATGAAGGTTGCTTACTTGGTGTCCACTGCCCTGATCTTTGTTTCTCAGGAGTCATAAATGGGACGCTCACTTTTGTCACTCTTTGAGACCGGCTGCTGAGCTGTGCCTTGTTCAGCGAGGCATACTGACACGGAGGAGGAGAATTAGAAAGGGTCACATACATCTGTGTTTTCTTTCAGGCATGTCTCGTGAAAACAGCCATACTGGGAACATCATAAAAGCTTTACCCATCTGTCCATTTCAGACTGTTTGGGGAGTCTTCAGTTCTGGCATCTGAATGAATAGTGCTGTAATGGTGTGATGCATGCTAACAAGATAGATTTCTTGGATGCTGAGAGTTTGATGCAAGTAGTGGGTTTGTGTCATTTTTTTCATATGGAAACATTCAGATTTATGGTTCTCCTGAGTTAGACTATGAATTCTTGCTTGTTTTTCTGAAGTCCTTGTTTATATTGAGGTGATTTACTTACAACAAAATTGAGCTTACTGTGTGAGTTGTGTCAAGTAAATAGCAGGTTTTGATATACTGCCCTCTTACAGTTTCCCTATTAAATGTAGTGTGTTATTTATGGTTATATGTTTTCTCCTCAGTGATCTTGAGTAGTCAAGTGTGTAGCACAGTGTAATAGCTATTTTTACTTCTGAAGACCTGGTTTAAAGTTAATGCTCTTTTTTCTTACTTATTGAAATTAATTTGATAAATAGTATGTATACAGATACACACTTTCTAACCTTTTGGAATATATATATTTATCATGCACTCTAGAAAGTTGTTCCCGAGGGATGGAGAGTTTTTCTTCAGTTGTTTGGTTTTGGGCAAGGATGGGGCAGTGTGTTGGGGAGAGCACTTTGCTCCAGTGAGCACTCATCAAGCTGTGCGTGCACCGGGAATAACCGCTGGAAAGTTGATGTTTTCCATGGCCTGGCTCCACAGTTGTGTCCCCCACCCAGCAAAGTACTAAAGCATGCGCATAACTCCTAGCAGGTTCCTGGATGCCTTGCTAACTCCCCCAAACTTGTGATGGAGTACACTACACAAAGTAATTTCAGGCTTGCACTGTTCCTATAGATGATCTAAGAGGCAAAACCAAATGCAGTAGCTTTGTATGGAGAATTGAAATTCAGTTAACCTGTCCAGCCTTTTGTCTTGTTTGGTATTCTGGAGTGGCATGAAACACTATTTATTGTCGTAAAACATAATATCCATATATGTAATATAAATATTTATTCTACAGGAGAAGTAGAATGTTGAACCATAGCAGATATCCCTCATCTCTGCTAAGTTGTTTGTCTTCTGTGCAACAAGGGAGGTTTAAATCTTCCCGTTTCTTGATTTGCTATCATATTACCTTCTGAGCATATTTAGCATACAATTCATTTTTATATATGCTGTTCACCATGCAGAACATCGTAAACTACTTTACAGTCAGAGATAAACCAGAAAAAGAATTTTTTAGTTACAGTGAGTTGCAGGCAGCCAAAGAGGGAAAGAACAGTGCATTAAGATGCAGTAAAAAAATGAAAGTTGAAATTTAGAAGTAGTAAAAATGCTAATCAGCATGCTGAAGTGATTCATTGTAGCCTCTTTTCAGAGACGTGCACTGTAGTACACTGCTTTCAATGCTGCTATTTGCAAGTATCAGCATATGCTATATAGTATATGATCCTGGCTTCTGAATGCTGGCGTGCGGACGTGAATGAGACAGAAAAAGAACAACTTTTCTGGGGAAATTGGATTAGATCTAAGGAAAGAAAAAACAACACAAGTGAATGAAAAATATTAAATGCTGCATTTATAATGATCATGAATACCTGTTCATCTTTAAGAAATCTGCAGTTTGTTCCATTACTGTTTACAGGTCAGAGTTGATATTTGTAGCGACCTAAAGGCTTTAGCAGGCTACTTGTTTGTTTAAAGCATTTGTACAACTGTATTAGAAGAAAGTTTCCTCCGATGCTGTGACCAAAAAATGTTTAGTCCGTATAAATCAATTAAAGCACCCCACGCTCAGCTTGATTCTTGCAGTCATGGCCTCGCTGAAAAAGACGACGATGAACACTATGCTTAGTATAGCATAGCTGTTATTGTAGTGTGAAAAGGCATGTGGGCTCTTTTATGTAAGATATAGTGTGCATTTGTATGTATAAAAAATCAGGAGAAGTGATCTCCTGATTGCCAAATCACTTCTGCCAGCTAGAGAATTCTGTCAGCTAGTGGTCCCTAAACTACTAGACGTTATTACCTTCTTTTCTTTTTTCTCCTGCGGATAGGCAAATGTTAGAGTCATGATTCACATGGAGTAAGAATAGTCTTTACATTTAATCCCTGAAATAAAAAGGAATGTTAGAGGAACAGAAAAACATGCAGTCAGGCTCACTTTCAAAGTATGTCATTATCCTACATGTCTTGAATATCTTAATTTCTTCTATCCAGCTAAAGCTCGGAGCAGGAGGGACAAACTTAAATAAGAGTTGTTCTTGTGAGATTATCAGGCCTGTTCTGTTCCCTTCAGAAAATGGTGTAAGTTACAGCTTCTGGGCATTTTCTCTGAAGAAGTTTGGAATGTTTTGGTGCTTATATATTGTGTCAGGCAGGATACACTAAACTAATCAAACACAAACCTTCCCTTCAACAGTTATATCAAAAGTATGCTGCTTTTTCAAAAACTAGTACTTTCAAACATAAAACTTAGTACACTTGAATTAAAAATTGAAGTTTTCATTTCAGAGTGCTTGGCTGTAAATGAACAGCGTATTTTAGAACCTCAACCCAAATAACAGCACAGAGTATATAGTTCTACTAATCAGACATGTATTTCTGAAGGTGTACCTTCTACAATGAAGAATTAAAAAATGCTAGCAAAATTAAAATGCTGACTTCTTGAAATTAACTTTCCACTGTGGGTTATCAGCTGCATGCCTCCATAAGTAGAGCAGACTTCTCTTATTAGTGTATCTATATGAAGATGCATAAAAATGATGTATCTGCCACCACTAGACCAAAGCTAAATGTTATCATCCCCCCAAATGCTTTGTTTTTTGAAATCAGCACTTTTTGCATCTCTTTGTCGGTGACAGGATGTTTGCCTTTGGCTTTTGAATAAAATCATTCAGCATTGAAATTAAGATGATTAAGGTGCACAGAATGCTCCCATGGCATCTTCAGAGAACTCTTTAGCCTTTGTTTGCAGTAAATTATTTAGCAGTAGTTATTATTAAACTGGCACACAGAGCGACTTTGAGATGCTTTTTGCTTTGTAACAATATAAACCTAGGGCAATGTTGAGGGGATTTAAAGAAACATGAAGACAAACCATGGTGTAGTAAGAGATATCATAGAATCTCTTCCTAACATCTTTGTTAAACAGTTACCTGTTTAATGCCTTGAGCACGCAGTATGTATTTGTTTAGTATGATCACCATCTAGATCACTGCGTGCCATATAGGTAGAAATCCCTACTCTGAAGAGTTAATAGTCAAATTTGAAGTGCAAACGTGACAAATGAGAGGAATGGAAAGGAAAAATGGAGAATGGCGCAAACTGTTACACCTGGCTTTTTGTTGCTTGATTGTTTGCAAAAAGCTTTTTTATTTTCTCTTTAATCAGCTATCCCCCGCTACTACTTAATCGTAACTGGTTAGCTTGTTTTTGTCTTTTTTCCCCAGCTTCAAAGTAGAGGTGAATCTTGAGGATGGATTTTAAGTGGGAGAGAAATAGTGCAGCAGTTTAGAGGCAATGTTCTCTTCTGGGCAGCAGTGCCTTGGAAAGAGATCTGTGCTGGACCATGGCTTCAGTATCTGCTGCGTGCTGGGACAGTGGGTTGGAATACAGATGCAATCACCCTTTTGTACGTCTTTAATACATGGAACTGTGACAGCAAATTGGGAAAAGTACTTTGGGTTTCCTATGGTATGGATGTGATTGTCCCTGGAAAGGACACTTATTGACCAAGGCCAGGGTAATAAACCCTCTTCAGGGATTTGTTTCATTTCACTCCCCTTGTTCTATTCTGGATAGGCTTCATCCCACAACACTGTAGGTTAGATGTGGCAATATTGCCTTACTTGTTAGGAGCAAACTTTCTGCCTTTGTTACTTCACTTTTTTTTTTTTTTTTTTTTTTTTTTTCTTCTCACTCTCTGTCCTTGCTGCCGTCACCACGCTTTGCACTCCTTCTCAGATAGCGGGTAGCTCGGAGCCCTCCTACATCTTGAACAGCTTTTTCATGCCGTACTGGGTTGGTGTTTCCTGTTTCTTATTTCAGCCTTCCTTCCCCAGCAATGCCTGGTCACACCTCTCGCTATAAAAGTGGTTCTCATCCCGGCTTAGTTCACACGTTCAGAAGCTATCTTAAACTGTCAATTTTGGCTGTCCAAGTCAGCAGCTCTCCTCCTGGTATAGATTAGTTTCACATTCTCAGCTTAGTATAGATTAGTTTCATATTTCTGACCCAGCAAGACGCTGCCTGTCCTCGGCTGCTGTCAGACGCTTTGTTCTCCTCTCTCCTGGGAGAAAAACAGGAGACCACAAGAAGGCAAAGCAACGCAGCATTGGAGACGATGCTTTTCTTTTCCCCATGAGCAATGCAGTCTGACAGTTGCCCCATGCTATTTCCTATCTCTGAGAGGTGCAGGCTTTGATTTAGTTAAGTGTCTCTTCTCCTGACCCTTCCTTCAAGTAACCTGGCAGAAGGCTCCCCAGTTCTGCTTGCACTTGGCTCGGAGGTGTGGAGGCAATTACACTTCTGCTTTTTTTTCTTCCCAGAGACTGACGGGGTTTTTTTTCCTTCCAGGTTAATCCTACAGATTCAGTCGGTCTGTTTCTTAGAGTAATTCTTAAAAGCCTTATGCCATCTCTATTCATACCAAGTAATATTTCTTCTGTGAGAAACCCCACTGATTTGCGCATCACTTTCAAAGTAACACACTCTCAATGTGCACATGCATAGCATCACTGCGCTCATTAATGTTGACTACATCATGGAAATATACTTCTCTGAAAAATTAAAGCTAGCACAGATACAGTTCAAATAAAGACTTTCAGTGAGAAGGTAGGGCAGAGACAGGGTGCCTCACAGGAATTAGTATATGGAAATGAATATTATCATGATGAAGGTGGAAGCCAAGCTCTTAAGTCCTTACATAAATGCCCTGAAATCATGGGGGTCACCATAATCTCCTTTCCAGAATTCAGAAGGACCTGATAATATGAACTGACTTCTCTAAAAGCAAGGGTTGGTGATACATCTTTCAAATCAGGAATGACCAATCGAAAGAGGAAGACAAAGTGATCTGGCCCACTGCAAATTTGTTAATCTGTTCTGAACAATACGCAGGTTTTTTTTGAGCAAGAAAGGAAATAAGGAATAATTAAAGGCACAGAGGTTAACAAAGAACTGGGATAAAATGCAACCATGACTTTGCCAAAGGCATTGTTTCAGATACTACATAACACCTTTCGTTGTTGATGGGCTTGACTTCCAATTTGTAGGGAGCATATTAGGTCTTACCTGCATTTTGATAAACCACATGATGCAAAATCATGTAGGAAATTTTCATTAGCTGAAGGAGATGGAGATCTGTAGAAAATGGTATGCTGACTGGCCAGGGTCACAGAGGTGATGAGGTGCCTATGACAAGGCAGAGGAGGGAAAGGTCATGGTTCTCTAAGTTTTGCCATGGTTTTGGTTTTCTTTGTTATTTCCACTGATGGCTTTGGTGTGTGACTGAGATGAAACCTTTGGAATTTGTTGTTGAAAGTTGTGGGGCTTTTGCTATCCATAACAATAATGGATCATGTTGAAGACTGAGTAGCAGAAATTTGATTAAATTTGCAGGGCAGTTGTGAGATAATACGTATTGCTGGTAATAAAAACTATGGCTATATCATGTAGGTTCATCAGCTGGAAATGACAGAGGAAAATGACTTGGGATTATTAAATTGCATAATTTCTGAGAATAAGCAATGTGATGAAGCCATGGCCAAGGTAAATGCCATTGTAGGAGGTATGGCATGAAGTATTCTAATAAAAATAAGAACACAGTCATGATGTGAGAGACGCTAGAGAAACCTGGTCTTCAAATCAATGCTCCAGTGTGATCGCTTGTGTTTAAGAAGAACGAACACAGGCTTGAACTGTAAAACAACAGGGAGGAGGGCTTACTCATTGAGAGGAGGATAAAAATTTTTGGCTTGTTAAACCTAGCAGAAGTAAGCTGAGAGGGGGGGTATGGTTGCTCTCTATAAATATAGCAGGCAGGTAAGCAGCAAGAGCAGATGCTGAAGCTGGAGGGTAATGCTGGCACAGGAGCAAATGGAGATAAACTAACCACAAATGAGTTGAAGCTGGCAAAAAGGCATTTAACTATTTGAGTGGAGAAATTGTGAGCAACCTGTCCAGCAGGGGACAAAATAGCTTCATTAGCTTTTAAGACAGAGCTTTGTGGAGGAAGGTTTGTGACTTGGCTGCCAGTGGCAAAAGGAGGCTGAACTCGGAGAGACAGAGTTGTAGAGTCCAAGTTGCTCTTTGTCTGAATTTTCAAACAGGAATACCTAATGCTACGCTGTTAATTCTGTATTTACGTAGCTGAACAAAAAATGTCTAGGGTTTGGGGGGTTTGGCTTCTCTGGGAAGAACTGGCATCTGCGTGGATTTAGTGAGATACCTGTAGAACTCGGGCTTTCATGTAGTTACCTCAGTATTTGAACACATCAAGGAGGTTAACACCAAGGAGACCTGCTGCTGCAGCAAAATATTTAAACAACATAAATCTACAAAAGCCAGATGTGAGGTTTCAGAATGTGACTTTGTTGTTTCAACAGAAAAAAAATGTCCTATCTACTTTGTTCCTTTACTTAATATTTATAAATAAGTGCATTTCTAGGATCTGTAGTGAGTTACTAAAATGGATATATTTGATTCCCTATGTTGTTCCTATCTATGCAAGGTAGCAATTTTTGGCGGGACCGATTACAAGTATACGTTGACATTTCTGGATGGCTATGTTCTACATTCTCAGTATTTGTGGGGTTTTGAAAATGCATGTAATGGGTGAGACTCAAATGCTTTAGAAACATTCAGAAATATATTTCAAGCAGCTTTACAAAACACAACTGTAAAATCTTGACAGTATTAATTCCTCCAACAGTAAAATAGTATCTGATAAATCAAAATATTTTTCATCACTCCCCAACCCCTTCCTGTTAAAAACCAAACACACCTCCCTCCCCCCAAAACCCCAAACCCACAAAAAAACCCCAACCAACTCCCAGAAATAGAATCTTTCTTCCCAGAGTGGAAGAAATAAAGAAGCAACTATGCAGATAAGGTAATATACTTTATTGTTCTCCAGAGTTTAAAATTTATCATTTTACTGGACTGGAACACAGTCAAATGATTATTTATAGACAGTAATTAGCTTAGAAAAAGGTTGCATTGCCATATATATATCCTCCTGGTCTGAGTGTGGCAAAAGAAGAAATTTATTCAATCTTCCACTCATGCAGTCTGGTTTGATCATTGTTGAAGCAAAGGACAACATTTTTCCCCTCTTTCCTTTTGTTTCTACATTATTTCTTTATTATTTAGTATTAAAAAGGATATTTCAATAAGGTCATTTAAATCAGGCAAAACGTGTTCTTGGACTAGATCCCCCTAACCTTTTTGGGGTGTACATTTATTCCAGCTGCTTTTGTTCCCAGTTTAGTATCGATGACAAGTGACACTGAAAGAGTATTGGCTACACCAGTTGCTTTGTCAGTTGCTATCAGTTCAAATCGTACCAATGAAGATATTTGGTAAGTACACTACGGTACAGCCTGGAACCAGTAACAGTTTCAAATGATGCATTAAGAAATGTTAGCACATTTTAGTTGCTATCCTTCTAGGTTGTTATCCACCTTGACAGGCATTTGACAGAAAGTGCCTGCAGGTCATCTTTTATTGCAGGCTGTAGAATATGTAAAAAAATTAGAAATGAGGAAAAGGAAGTATCTTATCCCAGAAGAGGGGAGGTAAATGAGTCTGCCTTCTTTTCCCTACTACCGTTTTTCCCTTTGCATATTGAACTGTAGTTTTATTTTGGACTTCCTTCTCCTCCTGCAGTGGCTGATTGCACGTATCATGCCATAGTATTCCACAGAATAAAGCTCTAAACCTCTTCATCTCCTGTTGAGGATGCTGTACCATTGATACAGCTGGTAAAAGGTGGGTAGATGGTATCATAATCCTTGGTTAGCAGAGCTGCAGATCGCAGTAACAAAGTAGATTGCTTTGTAGTCTGTAATAAAACCTTTA
>JAVJGJ010000032.1:8412281-8427248 GCA_035590215.1 Microhierax caerulescens
TATAAAATAAAAGCCTTGTGAAAGCTTTAATAAGTTAACTGGGGTCCATTTCCATCCTGAAAGCCTGTCTCCAAATTTCAGTGTTGGGGGGATTCTTCTTTCCCCCCATTCTCTATTCTCAGTGAGTGAATTTACTTGGGCTTTTACATAGAAGTCCCCCTGTACCAATTAAGGGAGAAGGGCCAGGTCTTCTAGGTCTGTGATGGATGTTTTGGGTGTTTGCTGAGTTGAGAAAGGCATTGGAGTTTATTCTTATATCTCTCCAAATCCAAAACCTAATACTGATAGTGGTGGCTTGTCATCTAGATCTGTGGTTCAGATTTGTGCACCACAACAATACACAACAGAGAAATTAACATATAATGTTCTAGCATGTATAATTTAGAGAGTGCTGATTTCAAGAGCTAGAGTTGACCTAGCCCATTATGTCCTGTTTTATGATCCGCTTTCCTTTACTTAAAAGTTTGCCAGGCATTCACTAGCTGCAGGTTTTTTTTTTTCTCTCCAGCATGCACAGATGGCATGTGCTTTGGACAAATCACAGCTAAGTAGAAAAAAGATGCTGTTGTTTCAAGTAGCTTCATAAGGATGTTGTGTCACACCATATGTAGCTGAATTGAGAAGATGAAAAAAAAAAAAAAAGTAAAAGCATCATATGGCAGCCAAGAAAGCTGCATTGAGATCTAGTGCCTGTCTTGGCCTGTGAGTCAGTTATCCTGTATGACTTTAACAGAACTTCTTCACGTGTCAGAGGAGAAAGTATTAAGACCTGGCTTTCAACAGCTAAACTGCTAGAGTCAGCAGTAGTGAGAAAGCTAAGTTACACCAAATAGGATGCTCAAAAATAGCGGACATTTCTTTAGCTCATCCTCCTTGTTCCCAGTTCCCTGTGTGTAAGTTGTATTGCAATATTGCTCGTTCACCCCGCTGGTGTAAATCCACAAATATCTGTAAACCTTGGAGAAACACCGTACTTGGATACTAGGCAAAGGTTAACATTGTTTACAAATATTTTTAATAGCATACAGTTAGCAAGATGAGGATGTGGGAAAGAGTACTTACCTCTTTGGTTCCTCCTCTTGTACAGAATATTAAACCTGTACTTGTTTTGTGAACATTAGTATTCTGTGTACTGGTTAAAGAACAAAAAATGTGGAAAAATATAGTATATGATCATATACTTGTATGAGTCAACTTATTTGGCTCTTTCCATTTGAGTGCTTTAGCAGAATGTGTGTGTGTTTAAGACAGGAAACAGTGCAATCAGGAAGCTTTACATTTCCTACATAAGGATGTAGCATACAGAGGACAATTTCAAAAGCAGCTTACCAAAGGTTTGTGTAGGTACATTTTTGCAGGCAAGGGGTGGATTATTGTCATGGTTTAAACCCAGCCAGAAACTGAGTACCATGCAGCGACTCGCTCGGTCCCGCCTCCGAGGGATGGGGAGGAAAATTGGAAACGAATGTAAAGCTCAATGGTTAAGATAAGGACAATTTAATAACCAAAATAAAACAGGAGGAAAACCCCAAAATAATAATAATAATAATAACAGTGACAATTATAATGAAAAAGGGGGGAGAATAGGAGAGGAATACAGTCCAGAGGGGATTGGGGAGAAGAAAAAAAAGTAATGGACAATGCAATTGCTCACCGCCCGCTGACTGATGCCCAGCCGGTCCCTGGCCAGCTCCCCCCAGTGTATATCCTGAACATGATGTCCCACGGTGTGGAATATCCCTTTGGCTAGGTCGGGTCAGCTGTCCTGGCTGTGTCCCCTCCTGCCTTCTCGTGCCACTCCAGCCCTCTTGCTAGCAAGGCCCGAGGAACTGAAAAATCCTTGTCTTAGTGCAAACATTACCTAGCAACAACTGAAAACATCTGTTATCAACCTTGTTATCACGCTAAGTCCAAAACCAGTTACTAAGATGAAAATTAACTGTATCCCAACTGAAAACCAGGACAATTAACTTCACTGTAGTGTGGGCTGCCAAATTGATGTTATGGTCTTATTGAATGACAGGACACACATGAGAACCGTGTGGCTGCATTAAAACTTCCAGGCTATTGAAATGATTTCCTACAAGAATGAGACATTCATTCACTCACCTTGGGGGGAGTCCATATGATACGTGGGAATTTAACAGCTTAGGTTGTGCTTATACATGAGGACAATAGAAAGGGATTTGTGCAGTTAATACCTATTGTCAGTTTCCTTGATCTGAGTTCTGAATAGCGCAAATTATCTTTTGCCTATTTAACTGCATAAATGCTTTCCTGGATACTGGGTGAGCATTGAGTCCTACTTCCCAGGCTACAGGAAAGGACCGATTTGGTACAAGGAAAGTAGAATGGAGCAAGTATCATATTTTATATACCTTCCTCCCCATCGGAGTGGCGTTGCCCATACAGTTAGTTAAACATCCATACCCACCAGGTTATCTACACTGAAACTTCTTTTATTCAGCCTCTGGAAACACTTGAGAAGTGTCAGAAAGGTGTGATGAATTTGCAGGGTATTTACTTCAAAAGTGTGTTTTGTTCAGGAGCAAGTGGATGACTCCTGAGACAGGTGGCAGATATTTTAGTTCTGTTCCCAAAATTTGAGAAAGGCAATGGGGAATACAAAGTAAGAAGTGAGAGGACGCATTTCTGACCATGCATGATTCTAAATATGAAAATAAATGTTATAATGTAGTATTAAAAAAAAAAAAAAGGTCATCACAAGCCCTTCATAACCCTGAGAAATTTATCAGCATCATGTCTGTCCAGCGTCACATCAGGAGTTGCCTGTTTAGGTACCTGTTAGATGTTTGTACCGAACAGCACTGCAGTAAGTCACAGAAGGGAAGCAGGGAGAGGTTTCCTTCGGGGAAGCAAGGAGAGCTGCTCAGTAACCACCCGGTACTGGCATTGTATCTTACAGAGACGTTTGCATCTCTAAGGGAGTAAAGCAATTATTATTTTATTAGAAACAAACAGTAAGACCATCTTCTGGCTAAGGAGAGAAAATAGACTGCATTTTGGAATGAAAGATCAGATCTGTCTGGACATTTGGGAAACTTCAAAGGAGAGATTACCTATAAAAGCTTGCACGCACAGAGAAGATGGAGCCATGTGAGAGTGAGCTCTGATAGGTGCTTCCAAGGATTTTCTTTTATTGGAAGCTCTCCATGGGGAAAGTCTCCCTTACAGGGAAATTTTCTCACAAAATTCAGATGTAGATGCTGTCTAGCAGATACAACCTCAGGCATAAACGACACACAGAGAGTGAAACTATGCAATGAGCAAAGTGGTGTATAAAGAAGACAGTATGATTAAAGTATTGCTTTCGTTTCTTTACCTAGTCCTTTATGAAGTTGTGTAACTGTACTGAAACTGAGATGCTTGTTTTGGATATTCCAGATAAAGTTCTTTTTATTCATCTTAAATTGGCTTTAAGCTGTAGCACCACTTTAGTTATATGAGCCAGATGGGAAAGCTTGGCACCACGGGGGTCAGGAGAGGAAGGAGTGTTGTTCAACGAGCCTGGCATGCATTTGTGAAATATCAGGGTGCCTGCATGAAACCAGAGTCTTCAGGGCGCATGCTGCACGTGCTGCTAGTTGAAACATTATTTCACTCATTTTTTTTCTCGTACTTTAGGAGCACAGTATGGCCAAACCACTGAGCTGGGGGGATATTCTGTGATTTATCTGGATTTGGTTCCAGCAAGTGTGACTTAAAGATGATTAAATGGACTGAGCTTTTGGCCTGATTCTATTATAGTTTCATTACAGAAGTTTGAATTGAATGTAGTAAAAGGCAAGCTCTGCTTTTACCTGGGAGCCTTGTTATGTGGAGAGAGCCATAACCTACAATTCACAGTTTGTTAGAGAGGGTTTGGTAGGACCTTGAAGTGAAAAATATGTGCCTGAGTAGAATCCTATCGTGCTGTTTTCTGTTTGAATTCATCTAGCCTAGAAAGGCTGAGACAAGCTGCTGATTGTTTTCTAGTCTGCCTTGTCAAACCTCACTTTGCATGTGTGCAGTGTCATTCTGTTAAAAGCTTTTAGGATTTGCAGACCTTGCTTGCTTTCTCAGATTTGCAAAAAAAAAAAACCTGTGCTTTCCTAGTTTTATCAGCACTAGCTGGAATTTACACTTTTGCTGTTTTGATTTGAGTATTATCTTGTAAAGCTGTAAGAATTAATGTAAAAAAAATGTTTTTTTCTTTACTTAAAGGGTGTTTTAAGTTTTATTGGAAAAGGTGTTTGTGCTAATTGCCTGTCAAACCCTAATATTTCATTTTTAGTTCTGATAATCTCCTAAAATTGCTTTAAATTTCCTTCCTTTGGGCAAACAGTGATATCATTGAAACCAATGTTTAATTTAAAGAAAAATCGCAGGTCTGCAAAATGATAAAGACAGCTTCACATACAGTGCTAGGTGTGTGCTGTGTGGTGTCCTCACGTCATTGTTTTGGTGCCTAGGATGGTAATGCCCAGAGAGGGTGAGCAGTGTCGTTAATTGCCTTTAGATATGATAAACCTATGATGGGACTTACTGTCCTCATTTCACCATGCATCACTATGTGTGTAACAGATACGTATAAGAGAACATCATAAACATCTTTTCTGCTAAAAGTGTCTTTTATGGCAGTAAAACAGAGGGATGTGGGCTTCCACCGTGCAGATGTCCACTGCAGTGTGACATTAAGTTGTAGGGAGGAGGCAACAGCACTATTTTTTATTTATTTTTTTGTTACAGCAATGCAAAGGCTTGCCAAAACCACTTACTAAATCGATACCAGCACAGCCATAAATCCTGAGCATTAAGACCAAATTAGTAGTTTTGATCAACTCCTATTGTTTCTGTATAATATTAATCTTTTATCAAGCTGTACAGCCAAACTTTTTATTGAGTCTTTTTTCTTTTCTTCATATTTCATTTTTAAGAAGGATGGTCAGCATTCATTATTACATAGATCCACACTGCTAGTTGGGGGAGGGAAGACAGTTTTTCTTTTTGTCTTTTTTTATTCTTCTTGGAGGATATCGGGGCCGTTTGGAAAAAATATAAAAGGTCATTTTTTCCTGAAGAATGTGATGTGGTCTGGCAAATTTGCACCTGCTCGGTTACAATGTTATCTTAAAGGCAAGTTTATTGGAAGAAAAAAAAAAAAAAGTGTATGTTTTTAATGCATATTTGATATGTACAGAGGAACTCAAAATGGTCATCCAGAAGAAGCCAATGAGTAATCACACTTGTACTAAGGCTCCTTAGTCAAAGCTGCTTGGAACTTGACTGGCCTCAGGCACCACTTACTCATCTTATTAGGGGAGGAGGGGGAAAGTCAGTGTATGTTTTCATAACCCTGAAAGGAGTCAGAGTTTTTTAGGTGTTTCGTCTGACCTTAGGGCTAATGCTACTTATTTTGCACTGTATAATCATAGTTACTGTTCCCCAAGGCAGCAAAGACAAACAGTGCAGAAAGCCTGTGAAGAAGCAAAAGCTGAAGTAATGAAAGACCCTAATTTTCTTACTTTTTTTAAGGAAATCTTAGAAATGCATTTTTATTTATATATATATATAAAAAGAGTTATACAGAGGAAGCTTATTTTTTAAAATTATTATCTATTTTTTAAAGATTACTTTCCCTAACGTCTGGCAGGTTTTGGGTGCAGAGGATGGATTTTTAAGTGGATTTTACAGGAGCATATGCACATATGCCTCAAGTAATGAAAAGAGTAAAAGACATGGCTTTACAAATATGATCCTAAAAATCTACAGGAGAGTTTTGGTTTTTTTTTTTCTTTCTTAAATTATTTGCATTTTTTCAGCTTGGAAGCATCTAAAGCTCAAGCAGTTGTGAACTACCCTAAATCTTTTTTTTTTTTCCTCCTGCATTTTGCCTAATGTTGCATACATGATGCAGTTAGTAGACTAACTTCTTGTGAGGGACAGACCAAGCTCTCCAGGATGTCATGCTTAAAATCTGGAATAAGATTATTTTTATTGCTGGCAAATGCAGCTAAAGGGTATGGAAGAATTTAGTTGCTTGTGATAAAACAGTTAGCCGACCTTCCAGATTCCCATTTCCTTATTGAACCAGGCTTCTTGTCTTCATTAAGTACATACAGCAGCTTATTTTAAACTTTCTTCATCCTAGCTTGTAATTAAACTCCATGCTCATAAAATGAAATGTTGGTTAAATCAGGGTTTTGCTAATGAGATACCTACCTTTTTTTCCTTTTTTTCCCCCCCTCTCCCCTTTACCTTGCCTGTAAATATTTTTCTGATCGCAGATGAAGGTAGAATTGCCTGTTGATTTTCTGGGCTATGAAATGTCTCTTGAAACACCATGGTTCAGATTCTTTTATATGTCCCTTCAGTGTTTGGAAGAGTATAATTATCTTTTCGGAGGAAGAACCTGGTGAAATAATTACATTGTAATTTCAAAGTTGATTCCTCTTCTTTACAGTCTGCTAATCCAGCCGAGAGGCAGCTCACGTTGCACTGAAGGCCTTAGTTTGGATTCCTCTCCAGTTTTGGGGTTTGTTTGTAACTGGCCACCAGTGATTGCTTTAAATGTTGTTTTTGTTCTTTTACTAAGATTACACTTTGTTTTTCATGTGTTCTTTTTACAGTTTTCTAGGATTCTTTCTCACATTCCTAACTAACTTCGAGAACCCAAATGTCTCATTCGGCATGTTGCTGTTTATATGAATGTTGCATGCCAGTAGGTGCATCACATTTCCATCAGGTTCTGTCAGAAAATCTGCTGTAACCACTTGCAAACCACTGGTGGTCCTCTTTGTCCCCATGCCTTAATCAGCATTGGCCCATTTAAAGAGTCTGAGACCATGATTTTCAGAAGGATGATTGAGACTCGGTTGTCAGGCTTTATTTCTGGACTCAAAGGATCAGACACTAGTTGTGTGGCTTGTACATCAGTGGAGTTGTTCTGCTTTTACTCCTGTGACTGAAATCAGAGTCTAATCTCACTTTTTCTACTCTGCTGTCTTCTTCAGAATAGAGAAATGTTATACTTGATAGTCATAGGTCAGAGCTCATCTGTCTACATTGGAAAGACATTTTTCACTCCATCAAAAATTTTGCAGGTTTGCAAGCAGGAATAACTGTTTTTAGCAGAGAATGTGGGGTTTTTTTGTAACTGATGAGTTCTCCAGTACTGGCCTAGGGCTGAGTGTCTGTTCCTCATCATCTGCTCAGAGTGTGCCAAATACTGGGAACAAGGTAGCAGCTGAAATTAGAAACAACCTTTGTCAGGACGTGTTTCTTCAGAGAGAAACAGAATTGTTGGAGATGCTTGCTTTCTCAAATCTATATTCCCTACAAATTTTAGACTTAACACTGTCCTGAGTTTTCATTTCTTTATGTTTTATTATTAGTAAATGTCTATTCACAGTCATGAGATGATTTTCCTTTGTGAGTTCATCAACTTGTATTGTTGCATTCCTGTTTTGATGACTGTTGGAGCTAATGTTTCAGGCCCAGGAGGATGTGAACCAGTGAGTAATCCCAGCTCACTATTTGAATTATGCATATAGCTATTGGCTGCCATCTCCCATTTAACAGTGTACTTCCGGATAATGATTATTCTCATTATAGACTTTTTTGATATATAAAAATGTACTTCTCTGACTAGATCATAATTAAGCCAGGAAGCAAGTGTGTTTAGTAACTTATGCTGCTCAGATATGTAATGATTTACTATTTGCACTTGTAAACTTGTCTAAGACCTTCTAATTGAAAGCTGTTCAAGGACACTAAGTTTATGACAATCTGTTAATTTCTTGGCATCCTCTGTGCCTCTCAATAGTGCCATCAATGCCTTCCATTATATTCTTGCCATGTGGTTGCATATATCTGTTCTGTCTTCTGCTGGAGTTCGGTTTATTGAGCATGGGTGAACTACGTGACTACCTATTACTAGTTAACCTAACACAATGGAACACCAGCTTTATTGAAAGTTCAGCACTGAATTAATTAGTGAGTATAGGGTCCTGAATATGTAAAAGACAAGTAGCTCTGTCAGCAACTGATTCTTATTTTCATTGCACGTTACCAAAGAGGTACTGAAGGTTGAGATTGTCCCTTAGGTATGAAATTTCTTGCCTATTTGTTTGATGAAAGGTACAGTGAATTCTTGAATGTGATATATGGTACAGTGGGTTCTTGAATGTGATATATCTGCCTATTAATAGAAATGTCCTACTAATACAACAAGGTGTCTTGAATGCAGAGAGGAGTCGGACAGGAGTGGCTGATGTTCAAGCAGCTCTGGTTTTGACCCTTCACATTCTCGTGTGCATGCATGTACAGCTGTCTGCATTTATGTTGTTTAGGTTGATTTTTGTGGCAGTGATAATACACAAAAGAGTTATGGAGCAGAAGTACTCTCAGGACCCCTTACCTTTCAGTTCCATAACTAGGATCTTCAGTTCATCACTTCTGCTGCCTCTGCACCCTAAATCCTCTGTAAGCATGGGTCACGATCGCAATTCTGCCCTGTCAGGCCACTGAGGGTACGCGTTGCTTGACATCCTAAGCCTTAATGTGACAGTGACTGAACACCTGCTTATCAGTAAAAATCAAGTGCAGCTGAATTTTTGATCTAATGATGAATGTCTCAACCTTGATTTGCAACACTCAGGCTACTTTCCATCTTTTTTGCCCGCGGTGTGCCATATCCCATCCTCGTATAAAAATGGAAGTGCGTTTCTGCTATTCTTCAGCTAAACTTATTTTACCTTTGATCATCATGTAAATTTCTGGTGAATTCAGGCAGAGCTTTTGAAACCCCAATCCACTGAGCAGGGGTTTTCAGTTGCTCTTCAGCATAAAGCCTTGCAATCTAGCTCTTTGTTATTGGTGTTCAACTTGCAGGCCACGCTCCCTGTGATAGTCACTTGTTCCCATGTAATTATTCACAGCCCTATTTTGGCTCTTTGTGAGGGAACTTGTCCAAGCATACAGTATACCGCGTCTGTTGCAGGTGATCGGCAGTCGCTGTGTCTGCTGCCGCAATGGTTTAAGATCGATGAAGAGCCATACAAACACCTTGAAGCATTTTGGGTTTGACCTTGTGAGGTCATAAGCAACAGTGTGAATATCGTCATGTCTTGCAAGGTCATTTGGCCATAATCAAGGTTACTCCTTCTGTGTTATTGTCTTAAGATTTGTGTGCTTTAGATCTAGGAAATATAAGAGGACTGGGGATTATTATGCAAGGATTTTAAGCCACTTATTGAGGTATACTGTTTTTTTCTACACTTCCTTGTTTCTCATTCCTGAGTATACTTATGGAGCAACTGCCCAGAATAGTCAGATTCTCTGTCTTCCGGTCAAATGCTCAAATGTTAATCTCAGGTGTCATCCTCCCTTGCTCCTTGCAGACTCCTGTTTGTAACCATAACGCCTCTTTCCACCAGAGCAAAGGGAAGCACGGTCAAGGCAAACTATTCTCTTTGTCTGTTCCTGTTGTGGCAGAGGTGTAATACCTGACCTCGTTGTAGTGAGTAGCTACCAGTGCAGGGATGTGTTGGTGCCCCATAGCGTTAACCTCTGCCTCCATCAGGATGCAAGTGCTCCAGGTGGGGTTAGAGCTTGTCAGCTGTAATGTGTATCCAGCTCCTTTTTGTGAGTGCAGAAAATTCTGGTTCTTAAATCCAAGTTGCAAGTAACAGTATGTAAAGTTTGGGGGTTTATTAAAAGCCAAGCACTACAGTGACTGCAGCAATAATAAACTCTTATTGCACACTGAACTGGTACCTGCTAGTATGTCAGTTGGATTTAGCAGAATAAAATTATGGGGGGGTTGATTTTCACAGTCTATGACTGAATAGATGTTGACGGAGTTGCAAATCAAGTTATAATACATAGGATTGTACATAGGTCTTGGAAGATCTTGTATTATTACAGGCTCTAAAAAGGCTTGGCCATTCTTTGGCCTTGTTAGCCACACCATTTCAAACCCCTTTTCCCTCTGTGATTTGTTGTTCATCTAGGGAAAGTCTTTTAATTTGAATTTTACAAGTTAAAATATTTCCATTTGTCCATTAGTATGAAAACTCTTCAGGCTGGTTTTTGTTAACACATACAGCCCACCTAATGGGGTTTTCTCTATATAATAAAGTCCTATGGTGATGCTTGTGATGTATCCTTACCCCACAGTGGAGAACTTGCTACACTGTTGTTTTTCAACATGAAGCATGTCTTTTGCTGCTGTTTATTTCAAAATGTTGTATAGTTCAGGGCACTTGCGCTAAAGGTCCCTTCTTTTCTCAGCCCACTGTAGAATAGAGTTGTTTTGCATCTAAGCTCTGAGCTTTCACAAGCCCTGGCTCTTATTTCATTGCTGATTTTTTTCAGCCTCTTAAAGCTCCTTTGCAACGCTCTTCATTGAAATGCTCTGAAGATTGATTTATATGAGTTTTGAATTCTGCCTGTATAATCTGGTTGATAATCACTATCGCAGGAGTGCTATTCCTATTGATGAGTATTTTTACTACTACTAAGTATTGTAATCTCTTTCAACTATAAGTTAACACCATTAATTTTTTTCTCTATGCTTTATTGATATTTATGATTGGTTTGACTTTGCGTAATTATATACGCAAATTCTGGTAAGTGAGGGTGGGAGTACTGGGTTCGTGACAAATATTTTCTGAAATAAACTGTTAGATTAGATTGTTATTTTCAAAATACCTTAAGTGTTGAGTCATTTTGTTTCTCCTCTGGTTTTGGCTGAGTTGGTTTACCTTCCAAATTATTTTTACCTCTCTATCTGCTCAGTGGTTCAATAAAATAATTTGACTGCTTCTGTAGTGAAAGAAACAGCTGCTTGTTACTTTCCAAAACAGAGATAATAGAAGCAATTGTCAGACAATTTTGATAGAATTGGAATTGCTTTTGGCCAAGGCTCTAATGCACATTTAAAACCTGTGTTCTTAGAAAACTGAATGTGCATTACATGGGTTTAGCATCTGACATTTTCATTCTGTGTCTGTTAGGCTCTTTGAAATATCCCAAAGTAACTTCCAAGGTTTGCGTGCAAGCTTTATTGAATGTAAGCTTTGAATTGCTCGGCTCCACATCACTGGACTTCTCTCCTATCCTCAAGTGCAGGAAGCGTGTGTTTCTCCTAGTTTGCAAATTGATGTAGAAAATTTATCTTTTTGATTTAGACTTTACTAGATGTTGAATTTTATGTCAGTGTTATAAGCTCCAGTGGTGTTTTATCTGCTGATTAGTCTTATAATGTAAAGTGCCTGCTGATGCATTGCATTGAAGATGCTATAAAAATAGTTTATGGTGCGATAGCAAGGAGAAATGTGGGGAGCGCAGATTCACTTTATTAGATGAGCAGGAGTCCCCGAGCAATCGTTTGTCAGCAGTAGTTAAAGATTAGTTTATCTTCAATCATTGAACCTTTAATAAACATGGTTTTAGCCAAAGTAAAATGTTTATATTGAAAATAAAGTAAAGGGAATTTATATGTTTGTGTTGGTTTTACCTCTTGAGAGAAAAAAATTAAATGTGTACCTAATTTTCACACTAAATATCTTCTCCAATACTAGAGTCAAGAAAAATAAAAGTATTTCTCAGTGTTTCATGAACAAAGTCCTTTCCTGTGGCAAAAGCCGCTGAAGTTAAATGTGCTAGTTTAATTCTGTCGGTATGTGGCAAATAAGGACAATCGTTCTGTGTAGGGAGATCCTGTCAACTGCAAACATAATTGTTTCTTAAAGCTATTTTTCAAGTGCAGTTTTATCATGTTGTGGCCTATCCGGTAGTGGTCAGCTGGTTTTCAAGTCTTACTTGACTGTGGCCTTGGACAGCACAAATCTGGATAAAGTCAGCATCAAAGAGCAACTTTGGGTCTTGGCTCTTCACAAATATTAGCCAATGAGTTTCTGACAGCGTTGGTAGGTGGCACTGGTGTTATCATCTTAATTTTACAGATGGGGAACATAAGACTTTACTTAAAGCTATCTGAGCATCTGAACTCATATTTGCTTGGACTTTTGGTTTTAGATGTTTTTTCTGGCAAACTTCAGAAGTGTTACCAGAATTCCTGAATCCTGGAATAAAGCTTGTTCTAAAACCTTTTAAAGATTAGCAATAATTTTACAAATGGCTGTGTGACCACACTGCAACAGCTTGGGCTGAGGCTAGAGCTATGTGCAGGGGAGACACTTTTTCATCTATGGGTTAACTTCTGCTGAGCATAATTGATGTGTTAGCTTCAGTGTGGGCTTTGTGTGAATTTTTTTCAGTGAACATTAATGGCACATAATTGTTAGCTGCAGATAAAAGGATTGTCTTGGGATGGTTTTGTCTGTGTTTTAGGGACAGTTTTGCTCATCCACTGTTGTTGAAGTCTATGAAATTAAAGGAAATTGGCTTTCAGCAAGAGGAATATGTGCATTAACTGTGTTTTTCAAAATACAGAGATATGTGCTTTGTGTGTAATTAGATAACCAGCACTTACGGCTGTGACATCTGATCTTTATATCAAAGATGTAATATGAGACAGCAAAATAATTAGCATTTTAAAAGTAAAGATTCATGTGGAGAACAGCAACCTCCTGTCTTTTTTCGTATGCACATTGAACTCTGAATATAACTGTGGAAATGTAATTGTGACAAGCTATAGAGTCTTCTGATATTAGAAACTATCCACAAAATTAATCCATGAATCATATCTTAGTACTGATTTCAGTATAACAGTTCCCAGAGATGATTTTTTTTTTTTTCAGCTGGTGCATGTGCCAAGTTTGCATTGTTTGAACAGTGAAATGCAAAGTGGTGCACAGGCTGTTGTGTCATCTTCAGGGATGGGAGAGTCTCACTGGTACTTAAAGCCAGATGCTAAGAGCAGCTCCACCTCATCCTTCCCAGGCAACAGTGCCAAACAGTTGCTGATTCCAGTGGGTGTTAGGAGTGTAAATCCCTTGAAAACCTCTTTCTTAATGGTGTTCACTGACTTATGGAACTAAATGCGTAAATTTTTTCCTCCTCAGTTGCCGTGCCCCCAACTGACAAGTGTTTTTCCATCAGCTGAGATACAGGATTTCTTTCCTTGGGTCTATTGTTGTAGCTGTTATTACTAACAAACCTTCAGAAGCAGTTCTGCTTCTCATTAGCTTAATGGAAGGGCATTAAACCAACACTTTCTCCTTTGCAGGTCTAGATATCCAAGGAGGGTGGAAAGTAGAGTGGGGGGAACAATGCTGCATTACTTTCATACAGAGCCATTTAAAGATAATTTCTGCTGAGGGCCTTTAATGACATGGCAAGTATTTTGTAGGATCCATTTATATTGTAGATGTCTAGTTAATGAAAAATAAAAATGTGCCTATTAATGATTAAAAGGAAATTACTTGCTGCAAGCTACCAAAATCTACAGGAGAATAGCTGAGAAATATTGAAAGTTTTCAGAAGAAATATTCTGAAAAATAAGAACAATTTTTAAAAAGCTGCTGTATTATGTGAGTAGGCTCTGGTGAAGTTAAAGAAAGAAAAAAAAATACTATTTCACTTGCTGTATATATTTCATTATGTAAAATACAGAAATTCTATACAGACCTGTCATTCATGTAAAAATATGTAAGTCCAATTTTGTTTTTAAGTGAATTTGCTTCAAATTCTAAAAA
The DNA here is from genome assembly GCA_035590215.1 of Microhierax caerulescens. Taxonomy (NCBI): domain Eukaryota; kingdom Metazoa; phylum Chordata; class Aves; order Falconiformes; family Falconidae; genus Microhierax; species Microhierax caerulescens. The sequence goes on from JAVJGJ010000032.1 coordinate 8,425,946, forward strand.
TTTTAGTGCAATATAAACAGTTTCTTCCTGTTTCTGAAGCGAGGATGAGTAATATATGTTATTAATGAAACTGAAAAACAATTTTGTGGGTGTTCAAATTGATCTGTTATAATTTCCTTAAAATAACAATCTCTAACAGAAATTCAGTGCAAGCCCTCCTGAGTGGCATTGTTATAATAATTGAATATCAGAGTTAATGAAATATTCAAAAGGTTCCCTTCCTCGCTTTCTCTCTTGCCTGTCTATTAGTGAGATCAGCAGTTAATGAATCTCGAGGTAGCACAATTGTTCTGTTACCCTCTCAATATATATGGCCTTCCAGTAGAAAGGAAATTTTTAAACCTACAATTTAATATCTTTTCATTGTCCAAGAGCTGTCTCTTGCTAAAAAATATTATTCCTATTATTGAAAGGCTTAGAAATGAAGTATGCTAATAAAAGAATATCTGATTTGTTATCCAGAGAATAATTTAAGGGGGGATTGGGGGTGGGCATTAGAAAATGTGTGATTCATATAAAAACATAGATTTCATTTGAATCCATGACAAATTTTTTCCATTCCCCTTTTGCAGTAAAAAATAGATTGTGACTACTATGAAAATGGGTCCTTGTAAGGTAAAAGAGGATGAAGTTTTGTAATAGACTTGGATCCTCAGGGGCAAATCAGCAAGCCAGGCTGTGGGATTTCTAAGGGCTCATTGATGTAGTTACGTATTCAGTTTGCAGTAGTGCCTCCGCTTCCTACAAAAAAGCATTGGACACTGCATAGACACCTTTTATAGCATAAATCCTGCCTTGGAGATGCCAAACTTAAGGAAGGGGAGTTAAAAAAAAAAAAGAAAAATGAGAAAGCAGTACAACTTTTAGTCCTGCTACCTCTGTGATAGCATAGCAGCTCCAGTGAGCTCAGAGGGGATTTGGGAGCTGCAGTGGGATTTCCTGCATCCCAGTGCCAGGATGTGTGGCTCCATCTGTCTTTCCTGTAGGGCAGGGTACAAGGGCAGCACCAAGTAACTTGAGTTCCTCGTGGGGTTAGTCCAGTGTTCCTCATACTCGATCTATAAGACAAGGGGAAGCAGCTGGCCTTTATTTTTATTTTTTTTCCTCTTTCCTCTTTCTCTTGTCTTTTTCTTTTTTTTTTTTTTCCTACTTAAGTATTGACATCAGGATGTCTTTGCACATTATCATCATCTCATGCAGTGAGACTGCGCCACCTGATTCTCTCACATTGGTTGTCTCCAGGCAGATTGATAACATAGGCTTGTTCTAATCTTCACTGTGTTAGAGAGATCTCTGGTATTTC
>JAVJGJ010000032.1:8430691-8458001 GCA_035590215.1 Microhierax caerulescens
CCTCCAAGTGATTTACCAGCCTTTGTGTTTTTTTTTTGTTTGTTTTTTTTTTTTTTTGCCTCCCTTTACCTGGCAACCTCTTCTCTCGGAGCCCGAGTATCACAGGGTGAATATCAAGTCACCCTATGACAGTCCAAAAAAATCTGTGTTTTTTTCTGACTAGTCAAATGTCCCAGTTAGCAAAACCACCACAGCCACGTATGCACCAAAATGTGTCCCTGATTTAAGGCGTATTAACAGTTCTGTTCCCAATCTGGCAGTTCCAGGATCGGGGCTGCTTCGTTCTAGGTCTCATCAATTGCAAAGTTTAAATCCATAGTGAAAATTAGAATGAAAATAAAAGAAAATGTAGTTATTTTACAAGTTTTCTGGCAAAAATGGAAATTATAGTTAGTGATGCTTTCATCAAAAGACAAATTTAAAACTGAATGCAAGTAAGAGGCCATGAAAATTGAGGACAGTTCTCATGTTTATCTTAGATAGCTACAGCAATTACTGTGGCACCTTTAATACTGACAGAGAAGGCCAGTACCGCTTTCAGCTAAATACAAGAAACCACAACAATGGGGAACTACTGATCTAGTGCTCTCATGGAAAAATCACATTTTAAAAGGTGTAACAAAAGCTTTATAGACTAGACGTTTTATTTAATAGTAGAAGTTACTGCTTGTGCTTTAGGAAGTCCTGTCCAATTGATATACAGTATTTTTAGCCTATGACTTTGAAAGGTATAATGTGTGTCAGTTTTAAACCCCCCTGACTAAAAATTATCATAAATACCATTTCTTCCATGTACTTATGTGCATTTAGTTCAGCGACCCTTGGCCAGAGAGTTTAGAACATGAATTGTACATGGACCTGTCTCTCCATATCAAAGGATTACCCACCACCTAGCTTTTCAGAGACTGCTTACGTGGACACTTGCATTAAATGAATATCTGATGGAGTTCAGAGTCTTTACTGCTGACATGGATGGAAATTGTCAATGAGTTTCTGAAGAAAACAGGAGAAAAGGCAGGAGAAATTGCTGTCTGGGTAAATAACAATTGGAACTAGAAACATGGACCACAGTTTTATGCCTGTAAATATTAGATCTATGCACTCTACTGCATCAAATAAAAAAAAAAAATTATGTAGACATATGATCAAATTATATAAAGAATGTGATATGAAGCTAATGTAGCTTAAATTATTAGGAATGAGGGTGAAAACACAGATTATTTATAATATAGCTTAATGCCTTCTGTGGGACTGTTAAAACAATTTTTTAATAGTGTGGTCTTTTAGAGTAAATTTATTACAGTCAATCTTTGCATCATGGAATTGGAAAACTTCTTAAAATAATGCTGGGTATTTAAAAGTGGGACTTTCTGTATTATTTATCCCACAGCTATCAGGGCTCTGTCTACCTAAACTCACTGTCAGGTGACCCCTGTTGCAGGGTTGTCTATCTTGGGACAAGGTCCATAAATCGTATTTAATTAAAGGTGACCCCCCACCACGACGTTTGGAAGAATTTTGCCACATGACTGAAATTCACCAAAAGAACTAAATGCAGGTTTCTAGTGCTATGGTAAGGGAGGTACCAAGATTTCTACATTTATTAGGAGTGGGAAAAGGCTTAGAGAAGCAGATGCATAGCATGACTACTGTGGAGAGCACTAGGGAGAGTGATGAAATTACCCATTTCTGCTGTCCACATGCAGGAAAAGCTGCTGCAAATTCAAAACTAAATAAACAGAACTGTTTTTTCTTTTTTTAATGGAAACGCTTTTCAGGTTTTCTGCTTTATCAGTATATATTTTCTTCTGCCCTAAGTTTTCTGTAGACTGCAAAATTGCTAAGAAAAAAATACTACTTTACTTCTATTTTTAACCTCTCATTACTGGCATTGGTTCGTGTCCTAAGATCTAGATCAGGTTGTCCCAGTTGAATGTCAACATCTGGTCAGTAGCAGAAGTCTTATTTTCACTTGTCTGAAAAAGGAGCAAGGAAGTTCCTGAAAAGCTAGGGAAAACCCACTCGGTGTACTATGAAAGTGAGTAAGCTAAAGGTAAATCACTGAAAATCCTACAGGGAAGAATCAGGAGAGAACACAAGGTACATAAAAATACCTAAAGTTTCAGAAGGACTAATGGTGCCTGATGAAAGCATAAGGTAAGTTTTATAAGCTAATGTGAGTAATCTGCAGATCTGTAAGCACTACATTGACATCCACAGCTTAGACAGAGGAATTTTTATAACTTCTAAAATATGGAATTGGCTGCCAGGCTGCAGAAAACGGAAATAAAATTTGTTGCCCTTGTTAATGTTGTTATTAAATATCCTTGGCTTTTTGCCTATCTCTTCTTAAACCATGCTAAATGGAGCTTGGAGTTATATAGTCATGGTTGAATACCCTTTCTCTAATGCATGCATTTAATGCTCAGGTTTTGCTTCTTGGTGAGCTGTATGTCATGTTCATTCGTCTCTGTGTGACAGCGTTAAAGTTACATGAATATTTATTAGCTCGATAGAAAGTATATTAGAGATCAGCATCATTATATTAATTTTTAAAAAATTAATCAGTACTTAGTCTCATGATACTTTTATGTAAAGCCAAATTCTTGCATCTTTTAAAAAGCTCTCTTTAATTAAAATATTAATGCTTATTGAAATTGTCTATTGTTCTGCATCATACTTTGACTGAGGAACCTTCCAAGGGTCCTACAAGCCAACATTCAGTTGTTCTTTTACGTTACTTTATTAATAGTATGCAACCTTTATATTTCAATTTTCATTGACAAATATAGAGCCATTATTACTGAGGACATCACACATGCATATATATATTTATATATGTCATTATATCCAGCTTGATGCATGAACCATCAGATGAACCACCAGACTGAGCAGTTTATGATGCCCACTTAGATGTGTAAAAGGAGAGGCTGAGCTTGGCAGTGCGAGTCCAGAGACCCAGGCCAGCAATTTCTTCAGTCCCTGGGGGGCAGGCATAGCAGTGAAGGGCCACAGATGGGAGGGGACAACCCACCTTGAATCTGCAGATCTCTTCTGACTCTTATTTGACATCAATTCTTTTTCTTTACAAAACCCTCAAACAAACCCTAAATATTTGAGGTTGGTTGGGTGTTTGTTTTGGTTTTGTTTTTTTCCAAGGGCACTTGTATTTGACTGTATCATCTCTAAGTTCATGTTAGGAGCCGCTAGTTCTATATAAACATAAGTATACAGCACAGAAGTGATCAGAGTGCAACTGCAGACATAGACAGTGCATTGCAGAGTCCACAGCAAATAGTTGCTGACGTGACGTAGAAGTTGTCCAGGGTGGCATGTGTTGAGTAGGATGGAGAAAACCTGTTCATTTCTAAAAATAGCCCCACCTGTTTTTTCTTTTCTTTGTTTTTTTTTAACAGAGGAGCATGGTACTGCTCTGAACAAGGCGCAGGCCATTTGATTCTTTATCTGGTAATTGTTCTGTATGGATGTCATGATTTATGCTAACCTGCAGTCTTTCTGTACGGTGTGAGATAGCATCATCTTTGGATCTTGAGTTCTACTGAATGCTTGAGCTCCTGCTTTCTAGGAAGTGTGAAAGAAAGAACGACTCTTTGAAAACAACCCAGACATTTTTCACAATATGGAAATAATTGCAAGTGGCTAATCTAATTGGCAGTCCAATATTTGCTGATAAAATGTACAAACCAAAGTCAGATTCAGAGTTAAGACACACAGCTTAGTCCTTATCTTACCAAGGTTATTGGTTTATGAGTTTATTTCGAATTTAAGCTTGCGTGTTAGTTTGAGTTTCGTATTGTTGTGTGGGGCTGTAAACCAGTTTTCTGTTACTCTACACTGTTTATACTTGTGACCTTACAAAACACTTCATGGCCTTTAACCTAGATGACAGTGCTGGGGATTCGTTACATGGCTGTCTAAGCACTTTCTTTTTATATCAAAATGATTTATACATTCTGTACTTTTCCCATTTCCTTTTTGGAGAATGCCAGGAAAGGAAGACCAGTGCAACAGTCGCTGTGATTGATACTATGCTTTTGAAGACAGATGGGAATTATTTAATGCTAGAGGACTTTCCAATTAGCTCTCTATCCTACCCGTGTTTAGAATTACCAGTTAATTTTGTATGCCAGGTTAGCTCAGCAGCTCCTGTCACAGGCACACTTAGCAGCACCAAGAACCAAGAAGCTAATATCGAATACTTTTCAGCGGATTATCATATCAGCTAAGCTGGAATGGTTCTCCAGATATTTATTCAGGAGTGACCCTTATTATTTAAGATGTTTTACATCAGTACAGGGCCTCTGCCTCTGCCCTTGAGGAAATTTCCCCTAAGTCAAGCAGCTGAAGTGACCTTCATTTACAAGCCAATGAAGGGGATCATTGCTAAATGTGATTGATATCCTGTCCTCATTTTTCTACCCCGAAACTTAGCAAATGAAGTTGAAACACACAGAAGCGGTAGTTTTAGTAACTGGTAGGTGGCCAGAGACTCCCCAGTTGCTGGGTTCTGAAATGCAGCACTAACACGGGAAGCACAGAGTACAGACGATCCCAACGTTTTTCAGGCAGTTGTGCTTTTTGGCATTATCCCCAGAAATAATGGCTCCTGGAATCGCCATTTTAACAAATGTGCTGGGTGATGAGTCTGATACTAGAAAAGAGTTGCTTTTTAAGAAGAGGAATAAGACTACTCATAAATGAACGCTGAAAATCTAACAATTTTTAAGCCACACAGAAGGCTGTGCAGGCAATAGTGAATGTTGCCTCACTGTAAAAAGAACACACAAGATTTTCTCTCTAATAACTCAATAGCTTGTGTAGTTTCCTTCTCTCCATCTCTACCTGACGGTAACTGTCACCTGAGGAGAGCATGCAATTTCAGGAATGCAGCAGCTTGTAGCTGTGGAAATACGTAGAGCTTTGAAAGCACCAGATGACTGGAGTGGCAGCACAGCTTTACCTGCTTTACTGGGAAATTGTATGCTACTGTGCTGGTTTTGTAGCATCTCTCCTCTAAAAAGCTTAGCTCACAGTGCGTTATCGGTATTATCTCCCATTCAAGGTTGCAGTGGCAGAGATAATAGGTTGAGTAAAACATTTTCCTAGAAATACCCTTTCTTGTATAAACAGATTTAGCAACAATGTTTTTGTTTACACATGACATACATTTATGTCAATATCCAAAAGGATGTGACACACTCCTTCACTTAAGAAATGAAACTACTATTCATTAGGAACAACGTAATTCTGTGCAAGAGATATTTCGAGCATTTGTGATAATAGTGATTACTGTTTCACTGCTGCATAGCTATTCTGAAAAGAGGCATATGCCTTTTGCATGAACAGAGAAATATGAACACCACCAACAAATTCTTTCTTTATTTGCCCTAGGCAATATGTCATTTATATGTAGGTATAGATTGTGAGAATTAATTACTTTTTCAAACTTTCTACTAATCAAAGTAAAAAGACTGACAGGTAATGTGCAAAGGAACTTACCACTCTTATTTTCTACATTAGATTCCCTGCTATCTTTTGCTTTATTAGAGTGGTCTCAAGCACCAAATATTAAATCATTGAATTCTCATTAGTGAGCAGATTATCGTGAAAAATCTCACATTTCTTTAAGAGAAGGGGGGAATAAGGGGTGTGTGAGTCTAGAAATCCCAGTGAAACAAATTCCTTAAAAAAAAATATGCTTCTGGAATTCTAATGAATAGACTTATCAAGTGTCACCTACATTTTTGTAGATATTAAAGATTAATTATTTTTAACCCAATCTTTTTTTTTTCTCCTTGCAAATATTATTTTTTCTTTTGTTCAGATAATCAGGTGACAAATACCTGCCCATTGTTATCTTCATGTTAACTTGAATGTTGTACCATAATTGGACTCTTTCTTTAACCTTATCACATGAAGAACTTAAATGAGTTGAAGATCTGTTATATTTTTATAATCCATTACTTACCTTTCATTACTTAGGAGGTAGAATACACCCACTAAACTCAACTCACCTAGAGGATTTATAAAATACTAGTGCTCTGAAAATTGCTAGTTTAGTCTATTTAGATTCCTGCTTACGCAGACATACTTATTTTGCATTCAGCTCATCCTACTGTCCAACCATTTTTATGCCACTCTGCTACGCTGTTGCAAAGAATCTAATTCACAGCTTTTTGCAGCAGGGAGTGTAGGCTGACTCCAGCTCGGTTGATTCCAATGGGAGTTGTGTCATTGGCTCCTGTAGGTCAGAATTTACTTTGCTATTTTTGTTGTCTTGACAAATACCATCCTGTGTTGTAGAACCCCTGATTACCAGTGTAATCTCAATAACAGTATACCAATATGTGGAAATGTATGCAATTCTGTTGTACATGTAAGGTCATAACTTATATCTGCCATGCTGATATGAGGACACCTGCCCCTTGATGGTAAATGAAGTCTCTGATTTGTGTATTTTGGTATAGCAGCAATTGCTAAAATGCTTTTGTCTTACGCTGTTTATCCTAAACAGACTTAGTGTATTGAGGGTTCCTGACATCCATCCTGTGCTCAGTGTGTCTTATACCTGGATTGTATTTATTGTATTTTCACACATGAGGAGATACCTTGCCTTGTGATTATTTTAAAAAATCACAACGGAGAATTTTTTTTTTTTTTTTTGTGCTTACATTTGTATTAATTCATCTCTGGAGTGTGAGAGAGGTTTCCTTTCTTGTGCTGCATTGTGACTGAGATGGGGTATGAGTCCCTGTTGAGGCACCTGCTTAACAGTTATCCTTAAAACCATAGGTAATGCTGTCAGTTTTTCGGAATACTTCCTCCTCTTCGACAGCACTGCTGTGTATTTACTCCTACAAATCCTTCCTGTTTCTTCAGCTCCCAGTGCTTAAGGCCAGCGCCTCCATAAAATACAATTTTCAAATCCATGCAGCTACATTATTTTTCTCTTATTTTACTTACCAGAACTCTCCACATCTTACTTAGGGTTAGTGGAGAAAGTCAAGCAGTGGGATTGGGGGTGCTTTTATAAAAATTATTTTACTTTTCTCCATCATGTGTCTGACTCCGACTACTTAGAATCTGGCTGCAGAATTGTTCTCTAGAGCTTTAATTTAATCTGGTATTGTAGGTTTACAGAGAGCTATGCCTATCCTCCCATAGGTGCAGGGGAGAAAGAAGTACCATCCAAGCCGTGCTCTTGGTGCTGCAGAGCTGCCCGTGCCCTTCCAAGGGTTCATGGGCAATTGTAGGTGCGATGCCAGATAGCAGATTCTGACTTAAAGAGAATCAAGGAATTGATTTTAGTAGCTAAAAAGCTTTCTAAAAGCATTCTGGGACTTTTAATAGAGCATTGTAGGTAAACTGTAAGGGTTGGTGTGTTGTAGGCTATTGAATTCTGGCTATTTAAATTGCTTCTATCTGCCTTAGGCTGTGAACACACAGAACAGCTCTGGCACATTTGAATTGCTTTCCTGGATCAGGGTCTTGCTTACAGGGCAATGTTATCACTGGTCTTGTTTTTAATCCGGAAGAGGTTATGTCTGGATAGATAGACCGGCTTTGTGTTGGAAATCTAGTCCTTCTCCTTCTGTGTTTTAACAAATCCTTTTCCTGGCATGTCTTTTTATTACGACAATCAAACATTATAAACCTGTTCTGATCCGATCATGTTCAGCTTCTCTCTGTTTGCACTGTCTCTTCTATTTGCAAGTTTGCACTTGCCTAACGTCACTCACAATCGCAAGCAGGCTCGTGTGCCCTCAGCACTCCTATACCTCCCAAATCCACACGTTCCCAGCAGCGCTCGTCTATGAAATAGTCCTGATTGGATGCCAGGACGTATCCTAGGAGATTCTCTCAGGCTCCCAAAGCCTTGCAGTTTACATTATTAATGGCTGAGTTGTGGTTTGGGATGCTCATACCAACAGAGATCATGCAGGTCCCAATTATTTTTGCACTTCTCTCACCAGTTCCCATTTACTGCTCTAACTCAGGTATTTCTAAAGAGAAACAGAAGCGTAGGAGCAGTTTTCTGACCTTTGACAGATATTTGAAGAGGGGGAAAGACTTAACAATGCTTTATATTGGCAAGTGCTAAATGAGAATTAATTAAATTGAACTAGTGCTTTAGAAAGGGATATTTTTAATGCCTTATCACTTTATATGATTTTTGAGTCACAGGCTGAAATCATACCATCCTACATTCTGTTTAGTTCTAACTTTATGAAAATAAAATGTCAAATTGAAAAGAGATTCCACCACCACCACTTTCTTTCCTCATCCTTCCCACCCCTCTTCTGTGTTTTCAGGGAGTAGATTGTGTCAATTTTTCTTTTCTTTTTTTTTTTTTTAATTAAAAAGATTTGTTTCTTTCAGTGAGTCTGACTGCTGCTGCCTTTGTTTTGTGTATTACAGCATCCTACAGGAACTGTGTAATTGGTTGTTAAAATAGCAGTGAACAAGAAATTGTTCAGAGTTAATTTATTCACATTGAAATAGTTTTTGTACCTACCCCTTGTTTCACAGGATCTGCTTTTTGCTTTATGCCTGATGTTATGACAGACAAATGCTTGTGTACTGGATAGATGTAATCAAAGACCAGGTCTGTCATCTCACAGCACTATTTTTTATATTCACAGAGAGCACTCGTACTTGCTTTGTGAAAATACTGTGCCTGCTCTAGAGATACTCAGACTGCCTCGTGGGTTTATATCAGCTGCGGGTTTCCCTTTGGCTGCTACAAACCATGGAGATTGAAATAAGTACTGCTGTTAATTGACAAGCTGTGATAATACAAGCTGAAAGTGCCTTGCATTATGGTGTCCACCACAGCCAGTGTCTGCTTCTCCACTTCCTTGTAAAAATTGCCCACTCCATTATACCTAGGCATTCGTAACTATCAGATTACAGTAAATTCATTTGTTTGCTGGTCTGTGTGTTTGGACTGGTAAGGAACCACTGTCCAGCAATTTAAGTGGTACCATGTCACAAATAGGGACTTACTCCCTTGTTGGAAGTGCCTGGATATCTGGGGGTTTAATGCCCTTCCCACTCTGCTTGCCATTGTGTAAGTAGGGTAGCTGTGTCCCAGGTGCGTTCAAATAAAGTTTCCCCCTAGCCTGGCACTGATGGATGGATGATGTGGGTCATGACCAGGTCACTTCTTCTGCAGGGAGAGGAGGAATGTGTGTCACAGGTGTCATTTTGCAGCGTGGAGGGTGAATTTGGCTCCAGCCTGGCCCCGGCAGGGTACCTGCTACACACTGCAGCATCTGGGAGGAAAGAAACATGCCTGAGCTCAGCAGGAGCCCTTGCTCCTCTAAAAGGCCAAATACTGCTTCTGGGGAGGACAGAGGTTCCTGGCTGTGTTTTGGCTGCTGTCACAGCTCGGCAGGTTCCCATGCGCTGACCAGTCAGGGAGCCCTGCTCCTTCACATCAGTATGTGCTGATTAGAACAAAGCCGGAGGGGATTATGACATGGCAGTGTGCTGCATACAAGCACATTTCCAGTACTGTCTTCACCTCTAAAGAACATGGAAGAAAGTGGCATCTGACAGACTTTGTTAAAAAAAAAACAAACAAACAAACAAAAAAAAACAACCCACAAAAAACACCAACAAACCCAACCAACTGAAAAAGTGTTCAGGATCTGACATATCTGTAGTTCAGCGCTGCAAAGCATTTTAGCATCTCTTGTGAAGTGCTGGCTGCTCTCAATTCTCACTTACTTTAATGGACATTTGAGGCACTTAGCACTTTGCAGGGGGCATTCAGCGCTGTATAGAACTGGTCCCTTCTTAGGTTCACTTGTGAAATAGCCAGCTCTGCAAAGCAGAATAAAAGTTTATTTTGACAACCCGCTGTGATATATGGGTCCAATTACTGAAGTCTCCAGACTCGTGTTGGTTCTGGAAATTTTCGGGGAATAATAGAAGCATAATCTAAAACAAGGAATTCTCCTTTATTTTACATTCCTTCTAGGCAAAAAAGCAAATATAGGAAGGAAAGGAATTAATAGAGACGATAACTCATATTGGGTTTGTTTGTTCATGTACATTACGTTACTCTGCCATGCTTACTTTTTCTCATCATTCTTTCCCAGGTTGCAGCTCCCCCTTCTCTTATCATAATTTTACATCAATGTAACTTTTTGGATTTCGTAGGATCCACTCCTTATTTAATCTAATGCAAACAACTTGGATGTTGGAGGTGTAATTTACACCATCAGATTTTACTGGGCATTTCTCTAAGAGCTGCACCTGCTTTCTCTAGGCTGTATTTAGTGGCATTTTTCCTTTCATGTTTAATTCATATTCCTTCTGGGAAAATATTTTGTGAGCTAACAATTGAAGTTAGGGATGTGGGAATGTAGTACAGCTTGAAGTTCTGTAATGCAGATAAAACATTTTTGAAACGTTTTGGATATCGCAAAATGAGTTTTGAATTATGTGAATTTCTCCCTCTGCTCTTTCTCATTATTAAATCCATGTTCCTTTTCATTTTGTTTCCATTAAAAGCATATATTTTTCTGCCCCAGGGAAGGGAACAAAAAAAAAAAACCAAAACCACCAACCAACCTCAAAAACCAAAACCATAAAAAAGCCACCAAGAAAACCCCCATGAACAAGTAAGCTTTAAAACTTATCCTTCTATTCTGGAACAATGCTCGATCACTGGCCCTTCCCTCTTTACATGAGAGAAAGGAAGAATTGTTTTTCTTGTGGAGTAATATGCCATTTACAATGTACAGCACAAAAAGTGCTTAACTGCATGCTCAGAGATGTATCAGTGAACACAGAGCATTAAAAAAAGTGTGATTTGTGGCTTTGAGGGTTGCCTGACGAGCATATGTTGTTTACCTGTAGTTAATGTAATGTAGTTGAGACAGCTCTCTTTTTTTTTTTTTTTTTTCTTTCTGTGGCTCTACATTAAAAAACAGGTCATGCTTATTGTCAGCAACATTGGAGAAGCTTCCTCCCTATTTCTGACACAGAGCAGTACAGACAGTTAGATGTCCAAAGGTACCTGGGATTAGGAACCAAGCTATCTATACTTAGAAATACTGTTTGTTTTCTCGCTAAATAGTTTTTCATCTTTCCATTTTTCAAGAGCAGTGAAACCCTGGCAACAGCAATATGGTTGTTATTGGGCATGAAACAAGATTCTATGACCGTGTATTTAGAGCTCAGTCTTGAAGGGGCAGCAAACGATAACAGACGTGTCATGGTCCGTGCATGGGGCAGTGACTCCAGCAGGCTGAGGTCCTTTCTGGCTCTCTCCCAGATTTGTTTGTGTTTCTAAATCAGATAATAGCTCTGTAAAATGGGGAAACAGTGTAGACTTACACAAACCAAAGCTGGTCAAACCCCTTTCATCTCTCCAACAATGTTGTGTTGATTGTCCATTGGAAAACAGGGATACATCAAGTCTCAAGTCTCTTTTTCTAGATGCCTCCGAGGCAATTTTTGACAGCCTTTTTTGTCTTTCATGGGAAGTTCTCTGCATCACGTGTAATGCAATAGGTTGGTGATTTGTACTGCTACAGTGGGGCAAACCTCTTTTTTGATCCCTTATCAGTACCATGAAGCTACCAGACTTCTGTAGATAGATCTAAGAAAAAACATGAGCTAAGTAAACTTGTCATTGGATTGCTTGAAGATGCCTGGTACAAGTACCTAAAACTCCTATAAGTATGAGGTCTATAACAAAGAAAAAGTTGTTTTTAGAAATTCACTCTGCAATTTATTATTAATATTATACTCCTATATGGGTATAGCTTTTGCAAGGTCTTGTGTCAAAAGTGATAAATGCTCAAACTACTGGTAGCAATCTATGTCTGCTATTGTACTCCTGCTCAGCTAAGTACCTGCTTGAAGCATGTACTCCTTGGTGGGAAACATAAAATTCAGAGGGTGAATTTTATTTCAGGACAATTCTTTGTTTTCTGGTGTGGAAGGGAACAGTCTGTGGTACCTTTAAAGAGCTCATTGCAGTAAAGCGAAGAAGGGGAAAAAAAAACCCAACTTACACAAAATAACCAGGAACAAATTGTTCAACCTGTAGCTGGACTGGTACAAGCAATCTATGCAAGAGTTCTCCAGGGGAAAGATCTTGGGACTTGTGCTGCTGAGAAACGTGGCATAGACTGGTGAACTGAAAATTGTTGAAGAGCAGAACCTGTACTGGGCTTAAGACAAAAACAGATCTCAGAGAGTTCCGCTGTGCCTGTAATTCTTCTCTTCAGCCTGCATCCCTCTCTGCAGTGTTTCTCTGTTAGAAATGAATATTCTGCTGGGTTTGTGAAACTTCTACAACTGAGCCTGTTATGGGAAAAACGTGGTCATTTTTTGATTTAACTTTTAGTCTACCACAACACTTCTCAGCTACTTGGACTTTGGCTTATCCATATGTCCCATTTTCTCAATATTCAAGTTATAAAATAATAGCTTAACTATTAAAAGCCTTTGTCAGAGGTTCTATCTTGGAGTCCCAACAAGATAAGGAGCAGCAGCCTTGTGGCTTTATTGAAAGTCACCTATTTATGAAAACTGCATGGTTCCTTTGGTTCATCTTGCAGTTGATTCCATATGGATTTTTAAAAAAAAAAAAAAAAAAATCAGTACTATGATACCTTTCTGTTTTCACATATTAATGTTGTTCACTTCCATAACTGTAACACTGTCAGTAGTGTTGCATTCACTTGATGCCTTGCTTAGAAATTAGGTGTTTCCTCTCCTAGAGGAGGCACACAACTGGAATGAACTTGTGCAAACTGTGTCTCTGATATGCTTTTGATCATCTGGAATTTGTCACAAAATAGGTGAAAAGTGGCAACTAACAGTAAATGGCTAATGCTTTGGTTTGGCAGAGTAGCACTCTATTTTCTTGCTGCCTGGGCTGACAACAGCTAGTTGCTCTTGAAGCTGTGAGTTGTTGGGAGACTCATAGAATGGTTTGGGTTGGAAGGGACCTTAAACATCACCTAGTTCCAGTCCCCTGCCACAGGCAGGGACACCCCCCACCAGCCCAGGCTGCTCCCAGCCCCATCCAGCCCGGCCCTGAACGCTGCCAGGGATGGGGCAGCCACAGCTGCTCTGGGCAACCTGTGCCAGGGCCCCACCACCCTCACAGTAAAGAATTTCTTCCTTATATCTAATCTAAACCCACCCTCTTTCAGCTTAAAGCCATCACCCCTTGCCTGTGCCCTATCGCTACCGGCTCTTGTCAAAAGTCCCCCTGCAGCTTTCCTGTCGGACCCTTTAGGTACGGGAAGGCTGCTATAAGACAATCAGCTCTGGGCTCTCCAGGGGTGTTGGCAGGACGGGGTAGCCTGGATAAAGCAAAACCTGCGTGGAGATGTAAATCGAACACAGTCAGTACACCCCCCTTTTAGATACTGGTTTCTGCAGGCGTGAGGGCCGGCAGAGCGGGAAGGCAGGACCGTGGCTGAACGGCCAAGGCACGTGCTGCCTGTTACAAATAACACAGTGCTGAACCATGGCTCCCAGTGTGGGAAGAAGCGGGGGGGCTTGGTGCATCCTCAGCCTAGAAAAACCGCTTGATCATTACAGAGTGCTGTAAATTAGATTTTTTTTTTTTTTTCCACTGTTGGTTCACCCTCAGCACCTGTTAGATGTTGCCCAAAACTGGTTTGTCAGGACTTTTCCGCGGGATGGCACTGGAAGAGGCATTCTTACAGAATTACCGGTAGGGTCATCGCTTTGAAAGCGGCGTGTGGGCACAGTGTGTTGCTGTTCAATAACATGGCATAACGTATGCCAGACAGGATTTCATGTTCTAGACACATCCTGGAACAGGGCGCTTTTTTGTGGGGGTTTCTGGTCAGTTGGTTGTTGGTTGTTTCCCCCCCCCTGCCCCCACCTCTAGTCTTTTGCCTGTGAGCTGAACAAGATATTCAGATTCTTTGGAGAATGAATCAAACACCACCCACTTCTTGTGCTATTGAAAACATATTTCTGATTTTGCCATTCAGTCTTCTGAAATACCAAACTATGTACATGGTTTGTGAGTGTGTGCAAGGCCTATCACTTGTTGAAAGCCTTATCCTCAGCTGCTTTAGGACTGAGTGGATCATTGTTGTTCTCCCTGTTCTCAGACTGTTTGAAGAAAACATCACTTTTATTTCTAATTAAAATGCCTGCAGATTAAATACTGTGAGCTTTTGAAAGACTTCCATAGGGATCTGTGCCATTTGCAGTAGATATTGTCAAAGGAAGTCAATGAGCAATGACAGCTATGTCATCTTGTATCTAATTGCCTGAAATACATTGCTCTGCCTTCACTTTCTCTGCGCATCTTTATGATTGAAGCACGTAAGGCTTAATGCATTAAGGGAATTTCTTTCAGGAAACCATTTCTCATAAGAATGAAGTACTACAATTCTGTATAGTTAGAAAACCGCACCGGTGCTGTCACCCCAATTATTTTTTGAGGAAGAGAGAATAATGGTTTTAAACTGTTGTCAGGTTTTTTTTGTGTTTCTCATTCAGAAACCTGTTTAAAGCACATACATCAGTGAGACTGAGCTTGCTGTTACCCAAGCAAGAGTTTTACTGTTCTTCAGTCTTTGCCTTGTTTTACTTTTCTTTAGTCTTTGCCTTAGTTCCTAAATAGTCACTTTTCCCAAAATAATTCTGTCTTCTTTGCTGGTCATTGCAATCTAAATTGCTGCCCCTCATCCTGTAATGAAGGGCCACTGCTACCTGTCTCAGGGGCCTGGCATCCATGCTGTGTCTAAGGCTGGAAGATTTTTTTAAATAAACACTTCTTTTTTTTTTTTTTTTTTTTTCTTCTTCTTTTTAGCTAGCCACAGAACTGAAACTCTGGTCCAAACATAATCTCACATTTTCTTTTCAGCTATCTTTATTTTGTCTCTGCCTCTCCCAAACTCAATTATGGCCTTATCTTATTCTTATCTGTTTGGGATGCTGCTGTAAAGGTCATATCCTTATCTCTTGTCTTGGCCATCTTACTCCGGGTTTTGTGCTGCCTTTTTCTAGCACAACAGATGGATGGCTTCACTTCTGTGGCTTTTTTCTTTATGATTCCACACTGAGAAGTCAGCTCCTCAGCTGGGCTGGCCTTTCTGTTATATTCTGAGAAAAGACCTTTTGTGCATCTTGCAAATTATTCCCCTTGTTCTCCCTGAAAACATTTGTTAAAATTTGTTAAACCCTTGAAGTCCTTCCTTAAAATATCCTCTGGCCTAGTACTCACAAAATAGTTGACACCTCACTGCATCCATCTGTTATCTGTTATAATGAGGCAGTAAAATTCAGGACATTTTCTTTGGTGTTCGTACGGTATTTCTGAAGTGAGCCTCGGCCATGCCGGTGACCTCTGAAGTACTGCAGCAGCTATTGTTGTCAGGGCCAGACAGGCTGCTGACAACTGAAGGGGTTTCTGCCTGTGCGTTATGATCCCAGCCTTTGCTGTTAGCATCCCCTTTGTACATATTTTTAAATGACACTAGGGGGGTGTTCCCAGATGGTGAGAAGCCTCTGTATCTCCTCATGCTTTGCTGAAGTATATTATATGTAACCTCCCTGTCAATCCAGCTGTTCTTCGTTCTAAGAGCAACAGGTTGAGATTTGCTGCTGGAAGTGTAAAATCTCATCATTATCTATATGAGGCACAGTCTGGTCTACTTTCTGCAGTTCAATGTAAGTCCTTGGAAGGAAGAAAAGGAAGAAGTATATTCTTGGTGGATATTCATGATTAAGCAAACAATTTTTTATATATTTTCTTAGTTAGCAGCTGATGTGCCCTTTTTATAATAAGCAGGTATTTGTCAGTTGCAGGTGACACCAAAATCAAGGTGTTTACAGAGAGGTGGTGATTCAGATTCAGAAAACTATGCGGTATGAAATCTTTTTCTCTGAAACGTGACAATAGTGCCACCCATTTCTACAGTATGACCATAGGCCTTTTACTAGCAAGAGTTGCATCTGCATCTTGTCATTAATTCCTAATGACAGCACACATTCCGAGGGAGTTTTGCATGAATAGTACAGTTCTTCTGAGGCATCCTGAGAACATCAGATGCACTCAGTAAGTGTGGGACAGCTAAGCTGGACGTGCACTGGTTGTCCAGTGCATGCCCCGGGGCAGTGTACGGCACGCAGACAGTTGTCCTGTTCTTGTATTGCTGCGTCAAAGAAACCGTCATGAATTCAAAATGAACTGAAACTGTGTTTATTTGTTAAGACCTACTGCGGCCAAATCTTACAGTAGTTATTACAAGGGAAGAAATCGGGTCTTCAGTTGGTGTCTGAAGTGTGCTGTGGTTGCTCCATTCATGGCATTTATGCTGTATTATCCCATGGCGACATTTGTTAGGGGTGTGTTACAACAGCACTAGATTAGGCACAAAGCAACGTCATTTACACAAAGGCATGCCTAATTTTCTTTCCCATCTACCTTTCCTCTAGTCATAGATCCTTTGTGTTTATCTGCATGCCAGTTTTTTCTGTCTCCTCACTCTCCTGTTTTTGTTTCCTCCATCATCTGTCATGGTGGAGTGCAGCCTACCATGTACAGGCTGGAAAACTTTTGAAAAGTATCTGGGGATTTCTAGTCTACGGGAGTCTACCTCACTGAGTAGTGAGCTACCCCAAACAGGCAGGGAGCGTGTTACTAGCAAAACCAACATGTATATTACCAGGATAAAAATAAGAAGTCTTCTCTTGACTAAACTTAAAAAGTTTAGCTGAACTCTGATTCCTTTGAAAACGTGACATCTTTATCCACTGATTTTAGCAACATTTGCTAAATGGTCAGGGTGGCTTCAGCTATAGTTACCTCCCTGCTCTGCTGTTTCTCGTTGTTATTAGTTCTGTGTAGCTGTTGGGCGTGTATTATTTTCTGAGACTGAGCAGACTAATATCGTCAGCCATAATTCTGTGGGTTTCTCCTGAAGCCATTACCCTAATTAAGATAATGATATTTAAAGTGAATGTTTATTTCATACTACTTTGTGTGGCAAAATATAATTAGATGTTTGGCTGCGTATTTATATGGTTGAAAAGGATTTCATGTTTTGAAAGAGGCTGTAAGTAAGTCTGAACAAAATGCCACTTTAACTCTTAGAGTGACTCTGAAACTTCAGGCAAATGTGCCGTGAGCAAACCATGAAATTTGCTAATACAGAGTGAAAAAGAGTGTCTTAATTTGCCTCCACTTGAGAAATTTTTTGTCCAGAGTGACAACTGTAACTTTAAATTTACAAAATTCTCAGAAGTCTTGTGTTAACTGTGCTGAGCTAACGTTGCAAATATTTATCTGCCTTATATTAGAATCTTAAATAAAGAACATTTTCTTATCATACTCTGCAGTGCAATGTGGGCTTTTCCCTGTAGGAGCTTGTTTATGTTGCCCACATAGACTCTTAAAGCCTGAGATCCTGAGCACAAAAGGAGATTGCAAGTGAATGAATTCAGTTGGCGATCTTGTGGCTCTAACCCTTCCTTTTCTATCTGAAATGGCAAGATTTGGAAGTGTTGATATCTTATGGTCAAAGTTGCGTGAAAAAAGTTGCCTTCATGTTTCATGCTGACATTTTAGGCTTCAGTTGATGCCATTTGTTTTTTCTTTTAGACAGGACTTCTCTGTTTTCTGAATGTTAGCAAGGATAGGACACAACCTGACAAGATGAAGTGCACCTTTTCTGTATCTCACTTGGCATGTTAAAAAGAAAAAAAGCGAGTGGAGAAAAGGATGACATATCTACTAATTAACAATACTACAAGTAATACGAAGATCAGAGAGCACAAGAAGAGAAAAAAAGATTTAAGCTTATGTATGTTTTTGGTTGGTTTTTTTTTCAAAACCAGTTGAGTGCTGCTTTAATCGTTTAAGGTGATATTTGTTGCGCACAATAGTAACGATCCGAGTTCAGTATTAAGTAAAATGTTTAAACTAATCTGTCTCTGAGGAAACCCGTTCTTGGTTGTCATACTCTCAGGAACTCTTATTCTAATGTATGCTTTCCTAGCTAGGCCCTGAAGAAGGCCTTGCTTTTTCAATCCTTTTAGCGCACACTGCATCCCTCATGCATTTCACCTTTCTATGTACTTTCATTCTGAATACTTCTCTAATATGAAGAATGATTTCTCTGTTTTCTGTCAATCAGTGATCCCTGCAAATATCTATCCTTCTGTCTTAGCACGGCGTTGAACACTGTGGAGCACATCCGTGTCTATGGAATGACTTTGAAAGTCAGTTTTTGCATCAGCATTACTCTCACACTGAATTACATTCAGTTTCTAGTTACAATTGCCATTTCTCATATTGGCTATATAATTTCTCTGTGTCCTTGGAACTTTTCAGTTCCTAGTCTATTTTACCTAGGCTTGACTGTCTAGTTTACATAGGCGAGGCATTTGTTTTTCTATTACAAATCCCACCATAAAATTTGAAATTTAACCCATTGGCCTGATAGTTTTTGAGGTATGTTGCTGTTATTTTAGCACGTCTTTTGTTCAATGTTCAGCAATTTGTAGTGGATACCATTTGGGCTGGCTTCTAGAGATTCTATTCTCCTCCACTTCTGTAAATACTTGCTTTACACCAGATGAACATTTATTGGTAAGCAGCTGTTCTAAAGCACAATTGATGGTTAACTTACCTAACGTGGCTACCAAAGAGTATTTTCACGTGGCACCAAGCATACTGGTCGTGTTATACCTGCTCTTCGTCCTGCCTGGGTAGGAAGCACAGGAAAGCAGTCATGCCTGGTCAAGAACAAGATCAAGCTGTCAGAGAAATGGGTCACATCCTAGACACCATCAGCTCAGCTGTGCAGAGGATTTGGCTCATTCTCCAGCTCAGTGTGAGTCAATGAAATTTTGGCCATGTTGGATTCAAATTATCAGCCATCATCAGGCGGGGCTTAGCCAAGCTCCACCGAGAATCTTCCAAAGCCCCAGACGGGGGTGTCTGTACATAGTGTGGGTCTGGGAAAGGTTGTGGCATACCTTCTTTATTCACTCAACGTTCCTTCTAAGGCTCAAACAGATACAGATTTCTTTGACAGTTTTTGGTGGGGAAGTCTAAGTGATTATGTCTTTGTATTTCAGTGGTGTAACAGGGTAAAGCTGATATTTTTTTCTTTCTCAGAATTTTAGTCTCCTAATTACTGCAACTATGAGCCCTTACTGATGTGATGGGGCTAGTAAGATAATTAAACCTTACTATCTACCACAATTCAAAGCTCTAAAACAAAATATGTAATGCCTGGGGTAGGTATAACAGAGATATTTTTAACTACAGGAACAGTAATTTATTCAGGAAAAAAAACACCCTGAAATATTACCATGAGGGAAAAAACAGACACACACAAAAAAAAAAAACCCTAAAATATTATCATGAGGGGAAAAAAAAGGCAAATAGTGTAAGTAAAACATCTATTTTGCTTTCTTCAAGTGCACAGGTTCTTAAAATGACCCTGTTGTGGAAAGACATGGGAAAGCTATTCAGAAGCAAAGGGGAGGTTGGATCATTCGCCGTAGGACCTGTGGCTGGTACACGCAGGCAGCTTGGAGAGGAACAACCCATATTTCTGACATTTGATTCACTGAGGCCATTTATTTTATTGAGTTAGATTCTCATAGATTACAATCTCACTTTAGGTTGAAATTGATTCTGTAACCACAACTGTTGTTATATTCAATTTTGCCGAGGACAGAATCAGCACAAATATTTGATAACTGTGTGTCCTAAGACTCAGTGGTTTTGTCACTACCCACTGTTCAGATTTCAAGATAATATATTTATATAGAGCATCTCTACCTGGGCACGTTAGTAGTTTATTTTGGAAAATCTGCAACAGTTAAGAGTGAGGTGAGGAACATGTCAGGTCTGAGCTCCTCACCAAGTACCTTTTGTGTGAAATGATCCCAGCTAGGGGGGAGCACCTGAAAGAATGACTGCTCAATTGTGTGTGCACGTGGTATACAGAGCCCCAGGGGCTAGCAAGGAGGTCTGCCGAAGTCTGCTGGTATAGTTTCAAAGCTTAGGGTATTCTGTTCTCAACTTGGTGTACTCTTAAATCTGTCTGTGGTTTTAATTTGTTCTCAGTTTAAGGCCTGCCCTTAAACTGCAATCTTACTCCCATTGAATTTTAAAGCAAATTCTTTGGTTTCAGTGAAACTGTGGGTTTGTTTCCTGTGTTTAGCTGTACTTCAAAGAATTTTGGCAGATTTGGCCAAATATAGGGAAATTAAAAAGAAAGGGAAACTAGGCCATCTGTATGATTTATCTAAGTAATGGACATATGTGCCTCCCACCTAAAGCCAGTTATATAATTAAAATTGCTAATTAATTTTGGCTAATACAAGATACTGTTAAGATTTTTTTAAAAAGTTATACCTGTGGAGATACTTATCTTCAAAGGATGTTTCCAGCCTCGCATTCTGTTGTATTTGAGGTTTTCCTTCGACTGAAGTCAAATGTGAAGTTCCATTGAAAAAATGGAAGGAGGTATAAAAAGGACCGTACTATTTTATGAGGCGTGCGGGAGGCATGCCAAATGCTGATCTTCTATGTGTGTGTGAGAGAAGTTGTTCTGCAGTGGCCAAGCAAAGAGGGAAGGATGATAGGACTTCTATTCTTATCAAATGGAACAAGTGTCATTTAGCTTTGGTGACGGAGGGACAAATGTTTTAGAGATCAAGGGTAAAGGGTCTGGTTCTGGTGACTTTCTTAGTGAGTGCATTTGCATAAGAGCTTTATCTCAGTCACACATTTGTTAAAAATAAACCTAACCAAAAGGAGTGAAGAAATACTGCAGTCACAATTTCTTGAGTTCCAAATACTAGAAAAGTATTTTTAAAAGATGAAATGAAAAGTGGTTTAACATTTCGTAAAACCTTTGTTAAGCGTTTTTACAGAATCGAGAGCTTTTGCCAGTCTGTTGTCTTATACTTAAAATCATAAAGCATCAGAAATTTTATCAATTTGTTAAGCTGTTTGTCTTCGAAATTACTGAAACCTAATGTTAATTTTTACTGACCCCTTTGTATCTGATGAGGAACGTGCAGGTTACTTGAACCAGCTATATATGTAGTTAAGCTTCTGTAAAAAGTGTTGCCTTTGAATTGTAAAAGAAAGTTTCAGCTGTCTTATGCTACTTGCTGTACATATGCAGATATTTTAAATGCCATGCACTGGGATATATGTTTACTGTGAGATTTCTCTGAGAATCATTCTTGACTGTGGTAATGGGCAGGTTTTAGAGGAAAAATTATTTTGAAGTACAAGGCATGTTTAAGATTGAAACGGCTTCTTTTGTGGAAAGAACTGTCTAGGAACTTCAGTGCTGGGGGTGTTTTTGAAAATATGTAGAATCCAGTAGACCTTAATAGCAGCAAATTGTTGTTCAGTATGTGTCTTTTAGAGTTCTGTTACTCTTATTTTCCTCTACTTTCCTCCTTTGATTTATGGGCTTTGTGTGTGAGATTCAGTACATTTGGGCAAATGCAAGCAGCTGGAAGTAATAGAGTTAGAGCACTTTGAAAGGCTGAATTTTCACAAGTGGTTTGGGGTTCGGATGCTGGGAGTCATTATCTGGTGCTTCAGAATAACATTTAGAGAACTTGCTCTCATGGCAGAGATTTGAAAGAGGTTATTCATGGGTTGCATTTCACTTCTAAAAAGTTGAATAAAATTACATTGCATTATATTTTTAAATGAAGAAATCTGATTGAGCCATGCAGACACATTTTAGAATAATGTATGTTCTAATGGCACAAATTGCTACTTTTATTCCATGTATTCAGAAAAACATATGCTCCCAGAAGCTTTGGACAGACCCTTTTTTCTTGCCAACTGTATATAGTATAGTGAGTGTTTCCTTTAAAGTCAAGCCAACATCCCATGTAAACATGATAAAGTTCTACGGCAGGTTTATGGAGGAGCAAGAATTTGTGGCATTATATTGTGCATTTTTTTTGTTGCTGTTTCTTTCACAGCTATCCTTTCTGTCTCGGGAGGCTGGTTTCATTACTTGTCATACAAACAAGTTTCCCTAGTTTTATCCATGCTTCTCTGCGTTCCCATGTCCTCCGCTTATTTTATGTTTGCTTTCAGTAGGGTTTTTCAATACTGACAAAGTCTTGAGGGGCACCTATTTGTAAGGCACGCGGTGCATTACTTCCTCATATTGCGTCCACTTCTTTATGGTATGTCAGATGGAGCACTTTTTTCCTCGCTAACAACAGAGGGAATGGAGCCACCATAAAGCACAATAACAGGCCCAGATTGTTTCAGTGGATGTGTGTGTGTTGCAATGGCTGTTTCAGGTACAGTGCTCCAGTTCTCACAGCAAATTGCTCTTAGACATGGGCAATGCGTAGCACAGCTGGTGTCATCCTTTCCTTGGCTGTTTTGGCTGTTACATCTGCCAGTGAAACACTGGGTAACTTTTCCCACATCTATCTATCTCTGCTCATTAAGCAGGTTGTAGGAGAGTAGTGCCATACCAATTATACGTGGATACTGTTGTACACTGTCACTTTCATAGAGAAAACATAAATGTGTGACCTATAAGGGTATGTGAGAACGTGTACCGCATCCCTGCCTTCTGCAGAGCCCAGATAGCACGTTACTGATACCTTCATCCATCAAGCTTTTGTTTCTGTACATCTTTAAAGGGCTGGATACTAAATTCTTGTGAATGATTTGTGGAATAAGAGACCGTTAAACCAGTTGCAGCCCCTCCTCTTTCTGAATGAACCAGAAATCGCAGTTCTGGCCTCCTTCAGAATGAGCATGTCTCAGTATAAATGAATATCTGCTCTTCAAGAATATGATCATCCAAAGTAATGTCTGCAGGGAGCTGGAAGCTAACAGGTCTTCTGTGCTGGATTTGCAGAACAAATAACAAAATATCATTGTAGACAAAACTGAAAAGACTCTGGAATGAGGCTGTAGGGGATATGGTGAAGTCTGGAATTCTTCAAAAGAAAAGGTGAAATATCATAAGCTACATTTACTTCCAGTAAAAATATGCGTGGTTTTAGTGGATCTATAGCTGAGTAGGTGTTTGCATTTGTAATTGTAGTGGCAGTGTGTGTTCAGGACCAGTTTTCCTCTCTTTCTTAAAAAGATAAGATATCCAGGCAGGCTTCATCATCTAGCTTTGTTGTGATCTGTTTTGAGCTCTTTCTTTTAAATGCACCGAGGTGAGTGGGTCTGAAAAGGTGATTTGTAGAAAGATTATAAGTTCCATGCTGCCTTTGTTTAAAGAGAAAACATAGTTACTCACGCTCTGTTATTTGAGTATCTACTACATGGATCTGTTTTAAAACCCACCTTTAACAGAACTTGCATTTAAAAGATATCACTTCCATGTGGTTTCAAAATTGTATAAAAATAAATCTTTTACTTCTCTATATAGACCGAGTACTCTCCAGGGTAATTTCTAGCAAAATTTGGTGATGATTCCTGTAGCTGATATATTCTACCTAGGGAAATAAAAAATGTGAAATAAAAGTCAGAATCAGCAGCTGAAATGGTCTCATTTCCTGCGAGACAATTTGCCTTTGGTTTGTATTGAAGTTGATGCCAGTCTGGAAAAAATAATCTCTGGTTTTACGTTGCAGTTCTTTAAAAATAATTACCCTTATCTTACATTCTGTTCAACTCTGCTACTCCCAGTTTAAAATAAAATTGAGGTCAAAAGGCCCATAAATAACCATCTGGTCAGTAACAATACAGAAGAGTGATAGTATTGGTATTTCTACAAAATTTCAGGTGCCAGCTGTCACTTGACGTTTGCCTACTCTACTTACACAAACAAATTCATCAGGAATGTTTTGATTTCCAGAATATTTTTATGTTTGCATTTGAAGTAAGAAAGGATAAAGATATTCTTCTTTTTAAGGGGAGGAAATTATATCTATCTCTCTCTCGTAATCTGTTTTCCACTCGCGGCTTTGCTCCAGAAAATATTTGTTAGTTTTGTTTTCTGCATCCCTAGTTTAAGTGCATTTACAAGTCATGAAAGGTCTAGCTGACAATGAAATATTCTGTGCCAGATGTCGTTTCTCTTCAGTGCTTCATAATACCATGTTGAAAGAAAAATTAAGCCCAAATTGCTTAAGTAACAGATGTTTCTACCCATACCCACAGTCCATTTACCAGTCTTACATTAGACATTTTTCTCTTCCAGGGACCGGTCAATCTGAATTTTCTGTGATTCCAAATTCATAGGATCTTGTTCATAACAAACAGAGCTTTTTACTTGCAGACTGTGAAATTCTTTCCTGAAAGAATGAATGACTCATTTCACTGTCAGCTTACAAGTGCTGTGTGGATGGCATTATTTGGATTGATGCGGTGCTGCCCAGCAGATTGCAAAATCCTTCCCACTTGTGGGGAGGTGCATAGGAACAGGTTAATTTTGGGTCCTGGGGAGGCAGTGAAATGCTTTTTAGTGGAAAGATTTGAGTGCGCATTGTGGCATGCGATGTATCCTAGATGGAAGTGGTCACGGTTTGGTGACCTCAAGATGGGATTACAGGTGAGGAACGTTTCTACGGATGAATTGTCACCACTTGGACTGTCGGCACGTTCAGCTGTTGCTGCTGCCAAGTCACCTTGAGGTCTCAGTGTAGAGTGGGTTTACACTGAGCTTTGCTGGCCTTTGGAAACGCTTGCTCCCTGATAATGAAGTGGCATTCAGAGGAGTTACCACTGTTTGCATACCCTGTGCATCTTCCCTTGTGCAAGCTTCCATTATCAGCTGGACATAAAGGCAGTTAATTGGATCCCAGGTAGACCTCTGTCTTGCTCCAGTGTAACTGCTCCTATGTCGGAATTGTGGGTTTATTTGCAAAGACTTCAGTGCAGGATTATGCCAAAATGGGTACAGTAAAAGTTCAAGATTCTGCATTGTTTATATCAGTCTTATTTTTAGATATAAAAGAAAGCATATATACAAATATAAATATATACTTAACCACCACCCCCTTTTTTAACATAAAAGGGCCCGATTTTAGGGTTGTCTGAAAAAGCAGTTGTCAGTTTGTGTTGAAGCTGACCCTGTATGAGCCAAGTATTGATACCTACCTGGTCAATAGGGGCTAAGAGGCCAAAGTTGCCACAAAGGCTCATAATCCCGTTATCCACTGCAGCGCCATTGGGCGAAGAAGCTGTGTGCTCTAGGCCAGGCTAGGTTGTGGGCTGTGTAAACAGTGGGCAGAAATTCTGCTGCTTTCTTTAATCTGTTTCAGAAAAAATGAGATAGATCGTGAACAAGGACAGATAGTCAATTTGGTTGTAAGAATGAATGATTCTTGAGAAGGACATTAGTATGTTTTACAAATATAATTGCAAAGTGCTGCCATGTGGCTGTCCTATTTTATATGCACCCAAATCAGAATTCTGAACTGTTCAAATAAAATATTTCAAATATCAAGTTTCATGACCAAACTGAGATGATGTCACTTGCTTTGAGACTATCTTAAAACTCTGTGGATGGGGAGAGGCAAACAAGCCCCCCCCCCCAGCTCCAAATGCTATGAACTCCAATAATCAATCCCGGAATACCTTTCCATATACAATTGGGTTGGCTCAGCAGAAGTTAAGCTCAGCTGCTGCCAATTAGGATGTGCTAATTTGCATAGGCAGCTTGATTATATAGCATTGTTAGAGGTTGCAGTAGGATTGCTGTCTGAGGAAGTAAGAAGAAAATCTTACTGCATTGTCAGATGGATTTAGTTGATCTGAAGTCAAAGTGTCTTTGGTGTATGTAACTGACAATACTTCCATAAATGTTAGCAACTTCTTCATATCATATTTTTTACTACATTTAAGTTTAAGGCAGGGTATCATTTTTTGCTGAGAATTGGATATTTAGGAAGATTTCAATCTTCCGACCTACTAGAGGGAATGTGTTTGAGAAGTAATGAAATAGAACTTTTATGGGTATTTCTTACCGAGAGAACAGCATGGCATGTAGTTCCCTAGAAATATGCATCATCCAGAGTTCAAGTTTTTCGAAGTTACCAAAATCCCTAAATCCTGTGGCTTTGAAAATAACTAATGATATTGCTTGTAGGGTTGAGACACAGCAAAATGGCTCAATTTCAAGAAAATATGTAGTTCTGCAATGAGTGTCAGTATATTCCCTTTTTTTTTTAAGACCACAGGCACATTAGCCGTTAGAAGACACCATGTGGATAGCAGTAGTGACAGGCAGAAAATCATCATGGTGTCATCCCACTTCATTACCTGAGCACAAAAGCTAGAGGAGAAAACTGCCTCTATGCAATTATCAGAGAACTTTTTTCCCTCTGTTTTTTTTTTGTTGTTGTTTTTGGCTTTTTGCATGGAATTGTGTCGATTATGAGCTATAGAATGTAAGAGTACATATCAACAGATAAAGTATCAGAAGTCTGTCAGAAGTTTAGACTTGACTTCAAATTTGGTATTGCTTATTCTGGTTTCCCAAAACTGGATTTCCTCTCACTACCTGCTTCTATCCTTTTGTTTATTTGAGTGTGACATTACAAGTTTTCAAATTAGAGTATGTCTTGTTGTTTAGTTTGGTTCCTTCTCCACTTTTTCTAAAATACCTGTGGTCCTCACTACAGCATTTGGGTGGGAGCAATGCACTGCTTCTGTGTCACAGAACACCTGAGACAGGTGAGAATGCTGTCAGAAGTTAAGCAAAATTGTGTTTCTGGAGAGCATTAACTTTACTGTAGCAAAGAACTAGTCATTGAAGTTTGCACTGTTATAGGAAAAAGAAATCCCTCAAAGAGACATTTCAGATTTTTCAATAAAACTTCAGTTGGGATTGTTACATTTACTCCATCAGGTCATTCAGAATTTTTTTGTTTGTTTTATTAATTACAGCGAAAGATTAACTTCAGCTTTGAATGGTAAAATTTTGTTTTATACGGCATGCTGAGTCTCAGATATGCAAGGGAGATACTAAAAGTTTAGAGGCTTTAGACTTGACCACTTTAACTTGAGTGCAGGCAAGTAATTAGAGAAAATTGTGATATTGTTGGATGGGCAATTTTATGAAATGAATAAATAGTCTGTTGGAGAGTGGGCACATGCTTTTTTCTGCTCCTCTGTCTTTCCCTTCTACACAGGTTTGACAGAGGTCAGTGACAAAATGTGAAGAAAATCTGATAACCCTCTTTGCTCTGAAATGTAGTGGCATTGTTAGAGAGGTTGGGCAGAGGATTTCAGAATTTGGGGCCATTAATTTGGCTTTTCTGAGCAGTGACATTTTAAAAGTATTTAGGAAAA
>JAVJGJ010000032.1:8458101-8492657 GCA_035590215.1 Microhierax caerulescens
ATTTAGGAAAATGAGGAGGAAAAGCAAGGCTAAGCTAGATGTTTGCTTTAGTTTTCACTGAATTTGTCATCAGTTAAACTTTTCAATTTGAGACATTACTCTAAAAGGAGTTTGGGAGGGGGTTATATAGTTTTTACTCTCTGAACAGTTACATAAAGCTTCTTTTTGAGCACTGAGTTTTTTGCTCACTTTGCTTGCATTGTGAGCTCAGCCTGGCTACTCCAGCAGCCTTTGAGAACATCTGTGCATATTTATGGACTCTGAAGTTCAAAAACGTCGGATCACTGGCTTATGGTGAGGCTTTGGCCAAGTAAATGCACCGTTGTTCCTTCCAAATATTACCCAGAATTATAACATGCCATTTCCATCATTATTCAAATAAAAGAGGCATTGAAAGCTTTTTGGCTTTGTTGTTTTGGGTTGTTTGGTTTTTGTTGGTTTTGGGGTTTTGGTTTTGGTTTTTTTTTTTTTCAAAAGTCCCCATTAAACTAAAATATGGAGAACATAAGGAGTGTGCAGAAGCAGATTCCACATCTCCTTGTGAATTGACAAAAGTCATGTTGAAATTAACTGCTAGGACTTATGTCGGAGCCAGGAAGTCGGTTTTCCTTTCTAGAGGTCAAAATGAACTTGATATAAGGGGGAAATTAGGAGGGAGCCTGAGGGAGTGTCACTCTTTGGTGACTCCTTGGCGCTTGCAGTATGGGGAGGGACTGAATTTCCTAAGGAATGTTCCCATTCCTCTGGCTCTGACTGGGGGAGCTGCAAGAAACTGGCCCTCCCAGGTCCGGGGCTTGGGAGCGTGATTTCCTGAGTGACAGGGGTCTCTGCTGTGCTGCGTGATGCTGCAGGTCCATGCCACGCTCAGGAGCTCTGTGACCACTGGTGAGGGTAACCCACCATACCAGACTTATTGCTGGTGTCTGGCAGGTGTAAAAATTCTCCATGCATTGAGTATTGAGGGTATGTCTTTAGATTAAGAAAAAAGGACAAGTACCGATTTGAAAACTAAGTACACAAAAAGACTTTTGAGAGAATGAAAACGTTGTTTAAACCACCACCAAGCTGACAGCTGCTCATCCCTCTGTGAAAGTTACAGGAGGCTTTGCTGATGCATAAAAGCAGGCAGGGAGCACCTCTCAAAGAAAATATCTAGCGTGGTGCCAAGGAGTTTAGAGGTTGGATCCCCTCGAGCATGAATTCTGGGAACTAACCTTTGCTGCCTTATTAATAATCTTCATTAACAGTGTCTCACACCTGGCAGGGAATGGCTAAATGGGGATTGTTCTTAAAGAGCCGGAGAAGGTCTTGATTTGTGCAGGCACAAATCCGAAGCACTTTGCGACTGCTGCAGAAACGTGCCCTGCAGCCACCCACACATCTGCTGCCCGCCCCAGCCCGGCCCCGCTGCGCTGCCAGCAAGAGCCTTGAGGTGCTGTCATCTCCCGAGTCGAGATTGTCCCTGGCTGGAATCTGATCCTTAGAGGGTAAACCTTCACTAAATTCATTGATACATAGTTTTTCACCCAATGACTTTCATTATTTCAGAATTTTTTTTTTTTTTTTTTTTTTTCTTTCTGTCCAGAAATCAACTGTGGTATGCCAAGGCTTACCTGTGCTTAGCCATAGCTTTTCTGTTAAATCACAGGTGTGTTTCTTGAGATATCTTTTTTAAGATTGGGACAGTTTCACTTTTAATCAGTAATTTGAAAATTCGGTATTGTTTTATATATGCCCAGTTAATTGCTTATAGTTATTTATAAAAAAAACCCAAACTGAAATCTCATGTTTGTGAAACTGAGTATAGATACCAGACATAGTCATTTTTCAGAAGAATAGTATGAATATAGAAGAACTTGAATTAAAAAACAGTGTTTCCAGGCAATTAAATACTAACTTCAGCCATGGTAACTGCAAAACCAGTTAATGAGTGCACTGTGTACACACCAATGTTGTAAATGTTAGCTTTAATTAGGTACAAAGCAAGAGCAACTCAGCAACTGTAATCTTTAAAAGGGAATGAGTTCATGGCACAAAATAATTTTTAAAAATATCCTTCCGTTTCCTGGGATATACATCAGTGTCACTTTAGTGACAGTTAAAGGGCATGGTAACAAAGTGAAAAATGACAGCTTGGTCCTGAAAGTGAAAGTGTTTGGCAGTGTGTGGCCAAGAAACAATGTGATGGGACATTGTGAAAGCCTGACCTCAGCAAATTGAGTGGCAGAATTGGCATTGACCTTACCCAGAGTACCAGGATGTCATTTGTAAGGCACTGTCTGCTTTGAGTCTTTTCTTCATGGAGTAATATTTGTTGAACTACTGCTCTTGTTTCTGATGTCTGTTACTTGCCCATGTGACTCTGTAAGTACCATCTATTACAGCCTATGAATCAAATATGGAGAGTTTTGATGGATAAAGCTTCATCGGTTTTCTTGTCCTGAACTTATCAAGGTGGTGGACAACGGGTTTTTTGTTGTTTTTTTTTTTTTTCTGCTGCATGAATCTTCATAATCAATTAATTGTGCAGCTTTTTGCATTTTTACATTTCATTTATCATACAAGAGAGATATAGAATCACAGAATCATTTAGTTTGGAAATGACCTTTAAGGTCATCAAGTATAACTATTTACTGTATCTTACTTTCTTCCCCTTCCCAAAGGGCTATCAATTTTTGTTGAGAAGGGTCCGGGATCAAAGTGAACACGAATCTGTTTCTAACACTTCGGCTGCTTTTAGGTTTTAAAGCTGGACTCTGGTCAGCTATATCTAAAGGTTTTCTATCTTTGGGAAAATGGTTTTGCACTCTTTAGAGCAGTTATCAGTTATATCAGTTCTGATGTTGCGGTCTGCTAGATATAAAATATGACCTGAAATGCTGCTCTCTCCTGGTTCACTGTAAACAGTGTATTTTAGAGCTGTCAAGTCTGTGTATTTATGCTCCCATCCATGCTCTTTTATTTATCTTCATGACAAACCTTTGAAGTTCTAGCTAATAAATCAGGAATGCAGCAACTAGTTTTGAAAAGTACAAATCTTGGCAATTTTATCGGTTCCATAATTTAACCAATCTTTTGTTTAATGCCAACAGAACTGCCTAACTAACTCTGGATGTTTTCTAAGTCAGCTGATGCATCCCAAATATGAATCTGTCTTACAAAGATCAAGGGTAAAATACCTTAAATACCAAAGCTCCCCTCATTATTTGTATAATTGAACTATTAATACATCCCAAGCGTTTAGAGTGGTTAAAAATGAAAAGCACGTTATCAGTACCATCCCAAAAAGTTGATGTTAACTGAGTTTTGAGTATATACGCTTAAAACATTAGAGGCCTTGCAAATCATGAGGAGAAGTGAATGCTGAGCAGGTGCTTTAATAGCTCACTGTAAAGCACGTTGTATCAAATACGCCTCGTTACCTGCTACGTTGACCTCCGGAGCACATGGCAAAGGCTCGTTCCTTTTCAAGGCCGGCGGTGGTGAGTAGATGTACCTGCTGGCTGGAAGAGGAGGATGCGAGATGTTGTCTGTACCTGTGCGTGGTGCTCTTGCACAAACACTTCAGCGCTGCTGATCTTTACGCGTGCTGTTAGTCACAGGGCCAGGATTTAAGCACTAGTTCTCTAGTGTTTCTTGAAACAGCATCTGAATTGTTGGTGCAGTTTATGTGCGTGCTTTTCGGCGGGTGTGATGCATACGTGTAAGTACTGGAATGCAATCAAAGTAGTAAACTTTCATTTCCTGCTGCGTTGCTTCACGGTAAACATAAAATAGGAAGAAAACCCTATACCCTTTTCTATGGCTTTAAAGCCCTTGAAAGAAAGATCAGCCAGTGGATAACTGTGAAGACACAGAAATACTCCGTAAAATATGGGCTTTCTTGGTTTTTTTTAAGCAACCTGCAAAGAAACCATTGCAGCCAAGTCAAATCATGCTCTGTGGTGGCAATATTTTCAGTGATTGGATTATGATGTCTTTCAGTTCAGAATGTGACGGTCTGTAGCAATACACAAATATTTTGTGTTTGAATGAAAATTAACCCAGGGCTTAATTTTCTGTCCATCTTCAAATCTGTGTGACCTGGAAAGGATCCAGTGTGTCCATTGGATTTGTAACTGAAGAATCAGTTTCTGGTGTTCTTGATGGAGCGGATACAAGATCAGCTGGAGGTATCAAACCCTAGAGAGTATGTAGTGTGTGTAAGTGAAGATCAGAGACAGCCAAGGTTGGATGTCTGTGACTATAATCATTGCAAGGCAGAAAGATGGCAAGAAAAAGGCTAAAAGGGCAAGTTTGTGGGTTTTTTTGAGATGGTTTCCATGGTGCCAAAAGCTCCCACTGTGGGTCCTCTCTCCTGGTACATTGTTTTCCAAAAGCTGCTGTGTTTTCAGCCCTAGCATGGGAGTGCAAAGTGGTTAGGTAGCTTTGAGCTTAAAGGACAGTAAAATACTGAAGTATTCTCTGAAGTACAGAATTAGAGCTACAAATGGATCTGTGTCGGTGCTCTTCTGGCACGGGCTGCTTTAATCCCATAGCTGCTTCCCTAGGTGAGGTGGTGAAGGAGCTGCCCAAGCTGCACATCCCTTAAGGCTAGAGATACCTGCTGAAATTCTGAGCTCCTCCAACAGCCTCAGCTTCTGCCAACCTTTAAATACACCTGGGCATGGAAAGAGCGCTGAAAAGCGATTAACAGTAACAAGTGTTGCATCATTGATGGCCCAAAATTGCAGGAGGAGTGCTGAAACAAAAACAGTTGCCAGATGCCCTTAGGGGCTGGGATGTCACTTGAAAGACTTACAGCGATTTATTAGTTACTTATTTTCTGACTTTTTCCTGATGTTTCTTCCTTTCCCACCTACCAGCAGAATTCCCTGTGTTTTAAACCTTGCAAATCAGTAAAGCAACCCTACAATTCAGTAAAGTAGTGTTACCTTTAAAGATTGCTCAAGGGAATTTAGCAACTTTTCCCACATTTCTTGGTGGGGACTTGAGTGGTGGTATTTAACTTCTGTGGAGGAATCTATGGATAATTGAAAATGGCTCTTTTTGATACTGACTTCACCTAGAACAACCAGAGAGAATGGTAATTAATGGTTGCTGTACACAAGTGTACAGCAAATCACTGCTACGCTGTGCTTTTTACCTGCACTTTTGTTAACAAGAGCACAACACAGTATTATTTCCAGTAAAGTTCCAAAAACTGTAAGAACAGAGATTGCCATCTGGACCAAACTAGTAGTCCAGCTTCTCTTGCTTTCATCTCTGACAGCTGCAGAACCTGAAACTAAAGATTGTTTTCCTTTTTAAGCATGGGGACATCAGTGCAAACGATTCATTCCATCACTACTTGTGGCTACTGTTCAGTGTTTCTCAGTGCTGCCTTCCCGCAGGTGGTATAGCCAGGACCTGGTTTTCTGTCAGCAGCAACAAGATTGTTGTGTGCCATTTCAGTACAACATCAACAGTTTGTACTAACAGCCTTCTAGGGGTGGGCTGGAGGTGGCTGTGAATTTTTGTTAGGGTGAAATAAAAAATGGATGACTAGACAGAGAGCTGCAACCAATGCTACTCGGTCAACACTTTCATCCTGAGAAATCACTGCAGACATTATCTGCCCTTGTATTTTAACACTGCAACAAGTGTTTTGTTTTTAAGTACAAATAGTGGCCTTGAGGCACTTGGAGGCCACTTATACGCTGCCTTTCTGTTTTGCAGCTTTTGGAAAAAAATTGCTTTGGGGGAATTTTTTGAGGCCTGTAATATTAATTCCTACTGCTACATTTGAGTCAAATATATTGTCTTGACTTGCAGTCAAGATGAATTTTAGGAACAGGGATGATAGTGATTTGGGAGTGTTTAAGTATCAAAGTTTTAATCGTTTTTCTTCATTTTCGAGATTTAATTGCCACATAGTAGGCATGTCATTGATTTTTAAGCAGATTTCATTATTGACTCCAATTGGGAGTTCATTTTAAAAATCGATGGCTTGATGTGGCCATGTCTCTTTCTACTGTTTTCTGCAATTTGTGCAGGGTCATTGGATTGTATTAATTCTATGAAGTGGTCATGGATACAGTTTATATGGAAACCACTCTACTGCCTACAGTTGATTCACAATCTGAGTATCTAAAAGAGACAAAAAAGCGTAACTGAAGGTGAATTTACTACAGTGCTTGTTGATAGGCATTGCAGATTGGGAGAAGTGAAATGGCTTTGCCACTGCTGCCGTTAGCTGGCAGGAGGGCATTTGTGAAGTGAGTGTGAAGTTCATCCTTTACCCTCAGCAATCCACTGTTAACTTGGGTGCACAAAAGGTCAATGGGACTTTAGTGCAATTTTAGGATGTCAGTGAAAGCCTTTAGATCTCATTTCACCATCACTTATTCTTTCTAGGACTGCACTATTTGTATTTTTCCCTGATTTCCCTATGTGTGGGTGTCTGCCACCATTTCTGACACCAGCAGAGATATTAGAGATGGAGGAAAAAAACGCAAAGCATTGAGTTTAGTTACCTCAGTTTACCATTTTGGGTAGTAAATTGGGAGAACAAAGCAGAAATTAATTTTCGTGTGTTCATAGCTTTGCTTGAACCTATAAAATGTAGATAAGGACATGGATGTCACTGAAGTGTTGAGTAAGACAGAAATTTTTGATAAAATCATTTTGGTGGGGGATGGTTTAGTACAAAATAGCCAAGTGCAGGAGTTTGACGGATGATTAGAAGCAGATTGAGAGATTTATCCTTGGGGCAGGAAGAGAGAATGGGTGGATGCAGGAAATGATGTGGAAGATTAACTGCAGTTTAAAGAAAGGGGGAGGAGAGGGAAAATAACTGACAACAGTTTGCAGCAATGATTTGTATCACAAAAATAATGTTTCTGACCAATGTTTCCCCCCTTGAGGTTTCCAGGGTAGAATTACTGGAAATGATGCCTTTACCTTGTTTTGAATAAGGATGGGTGAATACAGAAAAGTACAAAATAATCAGAAAACCACCTGGAATTGATACAAACACTGGATTTCTTGCAGGCATGTCAATGTACTAGTTATGTTGGGGGAAGGGTTAGAAATAGGGAAAATTAATAAAACCTCATTCTGCATGATTCGTGCAGACTGATAAGATTAATGACAGAGGGGAATGTTGTCTGTTTTGGGGTTTTGATGTTTGAGCCAGAAAAAAAGTAGGTTATTTTATCAGCTTGGCATTCCCAACAGTTACTACAATATCTCATAGTCTGATTTAGGGAGCAACATAAGATTTTGTTGTATCACGTACAGCATAACACTTTTGGATTCATAAAAATTTATTGACTAAATCTTCTGTGTTCATATGGGACAAGATTCAAGAACATATAGATATATAGTGTTGCTAGTAGCAACACAGTAAAAGGAGTTGTCTAAACTCCACCACCTGTCCATAAGACATCTGCTTTACCTGTAACAAATTTGTAAGAAAGTGCAAGTATCTATCTGACATTTACCGTTTGCAGTCCAAGGACTGACACCTCATTAATTCCTCCTGGGACTTCACTGTCCATGACAGTTTTGAGTTACTGTAGACAATATGCTGAAAAATTTGCTTGTCATATTTTACTGTCAGAAACCTTTCTTCTGTAGTCTTTCCTGTTTGTGCTACAGCAGCGTGTTGTGGAGGGCTTACTGGCACTCATACCTAGCTAAGTTTTCAGAAAACGTCATTATTTTATAACAAGCACATCTGAAAATAAAGGTGTTAAATTTTGCAAACTGTATCATTGCCAACTGTCCTAAATCCCAGTGCTAATTTACAGTATTCCTTTTATTTGAAGTCATAAGTCAGGGCTTTCTTATCATCTTGATACGCCTTATTACTAACTTATTGCATCTTTCCTTCTAAAAGTGACCGGTGGAGACAATAATTAGTTGGCTTCAGAGTGTAACAGTGAAACTCATCATTAATGAACACTTTATCCCTGATGTTTTAGGTGATCGCTTGTATACTATTTAGAAGTCACTGGCTTTGCTTTTCTTAAAAACTAGTATTGAATTTATTTGAACACCATGGATAAATATTAGTTAGAATGCCAAGAATAAATGAATGGTTTTCTCCATGACTTTTCAGGCAGGAGTGGTGCTGTGGCACAGATACTTAATCTCCTTTTAGCATTTATCATAAACTGCAGAGCTTCTTGGAGAGTAATTTTGTATTGTAATTGTTGACAACAGACTTAAGTTGTTTTAGTGCATACATAACTGGGGAATTAATTGTTCAAATGGTTTGGGGGAGTATGCTACCCAGGATTTAAGAAATAATAACATCTGGAATCCCTGTTTCACAACTTTTATTGCAAGACTTAAATATTATGGGTGCCTTTAGATAGGATATACGCAGCACAGACAAGACAGCATAAGTTAGACATCAGTCGCAGGGAAAATTCTTTATACGACTAGTCCCCCTGGGAAGGACTTTATTTGCATGAAAACTGTTTTATTCTAATGGACTTTTCTGATCAAGGGTGTAAAGAGGGTAGGGTTAGGAATGTGAGTTTATAGGTTGCTAGCAGCTGTATTGCCTCATGCTGTGGACCTGTTTGCTTAGGCACGTTTTTTAGAAGGCAGGGAGGCTTTTGCGGTGGTTGTGGGGACCTGCCCTGAGCTCTCCAGGGGGTGCCTTCTCTGCAAGGGAATATCACGTCTGGGTATAGGTTGCTGAAAGAGACTTCAGGTGTCTAACATCAGCTATTGTGAACCCTCAGCTCCTGAGATCCTATTACCTGTGTAAATTCAGGTACTTCCAATGCTTGACCAGCTGTCAAATGCATCAATTCACTTCTGTGAAAGATCCTAGCTGTAGGGTCAGTAAATAGCCATACTGAGATTGGTATGAAATAGCACACGGTAAACTATTGTCCTAACTCATTTTCTGCTAGCTTTCCTGTAGAGAGCAGGCCTGATTTCAAACACCTAGAAACTGGGCAGTGGCTTACTATACTTACTACTGTGATGGTAGCATGCATGAGTTGTAGTGATAATTTTTTAAATAACTTTGTAACTAATTTTAAGCAATATGTTTTGTAGGTGTGCAAATTGAGTAAATTCTTGGCAGCTTTTTTTTTTATTTGCTTAGGGTAAGCCCGATGAAAGCCCCTTTCACAGGTGCAGCAACATTGGAAACATATTTGCAAACAGCTATGTCCAAAGAACTAGTAGGTTTCCTAGTGCGTAAAGATATATGTATATATACTTGGGAATTTAGATAGCTCTCAGGAACCATTACCTTGTCTGGTTACCCGAGTTCTTGGTTTTGAACACGGACCAGAGTGTGTGTTAGCTGAAATTAATGTGAGGATGGTGTTAGATGCAAGGATAACAGCCTAAGAGAGGAGGCAGCGGCTGTTGCCTCCGCGGTGGAAACAATGAAGTTTGGGTCTAGTGTTAGCACATGCATACGGAAGGCTGTGAGATGTGGAGTAATCACTTGTGTATATAGTGGGTCTTTCTATTTAGCACATAGAACCTCTTCAGGGCTTTCTGGCTCAGGAGGAACCATTTCAACTCATCTAATTGCTAGCACCAGAATTATGTCTGAACTTCCTTTTGGCTGGAAGTCTTTTCTTGTGTCTTTCCGCATCTGCTGCAATTTGGCCTTACTTCAGTCTACTCTGTTTTCCACGTGGATTACAAGGGGCTTGCACACAATGTGCTCTCTATGATCCAGCCCTTTCCCCTTATATTTTCAGCTTGTGCCCCTCACGTGTGACACTTTCATCATTTGTTTTCTGCAGACCTGATACTCATTCAACATAGCCCTGTCCCTGATGACCGTAATACCAGAAAGAAACTTTTCGCTTTTAAGTGGTTTATAAACACAAAGCTATAGAGCTGGAGTGGGTTTGTGACCCTTTCTGTGTAAAGCAATCTGTAGAGTGGCATCATGATTTTGGAGAACTCAGTCATCTCCATGGGTATCAGTAATACAAAAAGCACACCTAATAAGTTTTTCAGGAGCCACTTTATTACCTTATCATTGTTCCTAGCGGTAGCTTACTGTAATGGACTGAGCATATAAAACACCCGCGGGAACTCCTGTGATTAAATTGAATTTCTGATAATGATTTGCACAGTGAACTTAAGAGACTCATTTAAAGCCTACCTGTGAACCTCTTTACTTCCATATTGGAGCAGCAATTTCACAGAATTAGTACTGAAACAATGTGATGACTCTGGTGAGCAAATGCTTACAGCCTGGACCTTGACCTGTCTCTGCTTGCTTCTATAAAAAGAAATGGGATACTTAGCTGTCTCACGAATTATTGTGAGGATCAGCTGTTTGATGTTTAAGATCGTTAAAACACAGTTTTTCATGGAGGAAGAACTAGGGAAAAGGCTAATTACAATTGCTCTTCTTTTTGAAAGATAAAGTAAGCGTGTGCCTTTTCTGTCATTTCTGGGGTTTGTGGTTCTTTCATTTTGCATTTTATTCTTTGGCCAATTTATCTATTGCAGCACATATTTAGAATGAAGCGTGCATATTTTCAAATTCACCAGCCAAATATATAAAAATACAAAGGCGATGGGATGAAGCATGCTTTTTTGTGTTTTTTCTGGCCTGATGCCCTGCTAATTGTGAGAAACAGAATGACACACTGAAGACAGGTCGTTGTGTGAGTCAGAATCTGCTTTGTGCCTGGAAGGGACAACTACATGCAGTGAAGTCTGCTTTGTGCTCTATTTTTTTTTTTTTTTTTCCCCCTTGGCATAACTTATGCATCTGATACTGAAAATCTGATCCCCAACGTTTTACAAACAAAGCCTAGAGGCTGCATGTATGCTAAAATAGCACTTTTGTTTACATCCCTTGCAGAAGATTGGTATGATATAAATTACTGGTTGAGAGATCCTATATCTGTATTTGCTTTGGACACTTACTTGTTTTAGCTTCCTAGTTCTGAAATCTTTTTTTTTAAAAAAAAAAAAAAGAAAAAGCCTTAGAAAGTTTTGAGCAGAAATAACCATTGCTTCATATTGCTGCCTTTGCTCAAGCAGGCACAGTTAACGGCCCTCACCCTTCAAAGACCAGCTGAGGTCTGTATGCAGATTTTGCTGGCTGAACTTGTGATGCAAACGGAAAAAGTTCAAGCATCCAGCAGTTACTGAAGGTGCCGCACGTTCACATTGACAGCCCCACATCTTATTTTGAGACTTCTGCTTTTTATCAGCCTTGTTGATGTTCAGCTCTTGCCAGGTGTGTTTTGTGATTAATGTGTTTGTCCCATTGAAGTAGGGAATAAACTTGGAACATACCAGCTGCTATATCTGTGACAGTGCTTCAAGCAGAAAGCACAGTATTAGTAAATATTGAGTCCTAGCTAGTCTTCAGAAATGACACTTAATCGTGAAGACTCAGATCTGAGTTTAATCTGAAGAGGTAAGGAAAAGGACAGCTTTGGGATTTGTTGTTTC
Organism: Microhierax caerulescens; assembly: GCA_035590215.1. NCBI lineage: Eukaryota > Metazoa > Chordata > Aves > Falconiformes > Falconidae > Microhierax > Microhierax caerulescens. The sequence goes on from JAVJGJ010000032.1 coordinate 8,469,547, forward strand.
GCATGAGAGTGAGCTGCTCTAAAGGAGCCCCACTAAAGTATGCGCTTTCATGTGTTGTATGGTTTTATGGCATTGTAGTCTTGTCAGAGAAAACGGTCGGTGGGTGTGCAAACACTTTTACACAGTTACTAAAGTTTTATACATACCGCAGTGCAATAAAAATGAAATGTAGTTCAGTGGGAAAAAAAAAAAAAACCAACAACAAATTGGGATTCTTGGTGTCTCAGAACTGTTCTTAAAGCTAGATTCAATTTCATCTGACTAATATAGCTGTTAACTGATTCATGTGTGTATTAAAGCACCTGGAAATTCAGAGACGTGTGTCTGGGCAATAAGCAAACAAAGACAGATCAGAGACAGCCTTGTGTGAAGGCCCTCATGAAGGCGTCTAGTGAATCCTCTTGATCTGAGTCATACTGAGTATCCTTATCTCTTTGGGAGCTGTCTCTAACCTGTTTGTTGAAACGATCCTCCAGTAATGTGGATTCCTCTATTTCCTTAGGTTGCTCTGTTCCAGTGCACTACTGAATGTACACAGAGGTAATTTGACCTAGTACCTTAAATCTGTGTTGCTGCAGGTTCAGCTGATGAGATCTCATTTCCCCAGACCAGATGCATGGAACATTTGATGATCACTGTTCACTCAACTATGTTTGAGTGTGTTCATGGAGCATATTCCTCAGCCACCTTTTTGTGTGCTGAACATGCATGTACACACATGCGCGCGCGCACACACACACACACACACGTACTTCTCTAAGCCTTTCTAAAACCACATTTCTAAATGTCTCCTCTGTGTTGTTTTCTGGACTACCACCAGTTTGCCTGTTGTCTTTCACCTGAGCCTTGCTGTTGGACTGGTGATAGCAATGGACTAGTTGCTCTGAGGTATTATGAATGACACTCCTGTTAGTACATTCCTAGAATAATATTTTTCAACCTTTGTGGCAAATTTTGCATCGCATTGTTCGTTCACTTATCCTGTGGTGCATGTTAAATTCCTCAAATCCTGTTTTCGTAGTCTGTCGCTGACTGTTTGTGTTGATGACTCATGTACTGTAGGTGAAGTTTCTCACTTGTCTTTAATCTCAAACTGCACCTCCAATTTAGCAAGATTTGGTTTTTAACTTAATCCTCAAAAGTAATTGCCCTTCCTCTCAGTTTTTTTTCACCAGCCAGTTGAATATGTGTGTTCAGTCCAACATTAATGGTATCAGCACTCAAGCGTCAGAGCCCAGAACAGAGCCACTGATACCTGTGTTAATATGTTCTCTAGTTTTGCCAGGAAATCTCTGGTAATTGTTCATGGGAGCAGTTTTTCAGATAGTCCTGCACCTGTTCTGTTGTGGTTTCATGTAAACCTACATTTTTGAGGTTTGCTTAGAAGTACGTCAAGTGGAATATGTCAAGAGCATGACTTGAAGTCAAGGTAGATCCTGTCTACCTTTCTCTTTAGTGCACTGTAGATGGCTGTAGAAAATTGGGTTGGTTTTTACAGCATTTGTTTTTACAGCTCCGTGCTGGCCATCCTCAGGCACTTTGTTATCCTCTAGATGTTTGCTTAGGGATGGTTAAATGTTTTTTTCCTAGATTAGAACCTTTCTTTATTAATTTTATTATTTATTCTATTGCTCTGTAATTTTCTAAATCCTCGTTCTCTTGATTTTTCCCTTCCTTGCTTGCCTACCTGTCCTTCGGGATTTCTCTCATCATCCTTGAATTCTTCAGGGGAGTGGTCAATACTCCCCCGGACTCTCTGGAGTGATTTCATCAGGCTCTACTGACAATTCTTTTACTTGAATATGTCCAAATGCACACTTCCTCAGTTTTTTCATCCCTTCTCATTATTGCAGAAATTAATTATGTTAAGGGTTTGATCACAGTGGCACATTTTTGTGGAGAGTGAAGCAGAAAGGCATTGAATGCGTCAGTCATCTCCGTTTGTCTGTTACCTTAGTATTTATAAGTAAAGGACCTTTCCTTTCCTTCATTTTTATTGCTCCTAATGTATTTACAAGCTGTTTTCATACTGCATCTTTTCTTGCAGCATTTTATATCCTCACACCAGAATGTTGTAAAGTCACTGTCAGGCAAGTAACCCATTAGTTCAGTAACTGTAACCAAACAGTAACTGTTGTTTATTCTGCATGATAGTCAGGAAAATCTGAAATAGATTTGTAGAAGATACTCTCTACCTCTCTGTTGTTTGTTGGCTCGGAATTTCTTCTGGCCTACAAGTATGCTAGAAAACAAACACAAAACAAATTCACACACACACAAAAAAAAAGAGAAATATGTTTCTAGAATTGCAATTTTGACAGTGTCACTCTGTGTATGACTCTGCTTGGATCAAGCTCTGCATGTTTTGAGGGTGGTCATCAGCTGTACTCGTATGTACTCCCACGAGGGCTTAAGGCATAATCACATGCATGTTTTTCTCTGCGACGTTTCAGATGTTTACGTCTGTGGGCCACCATTTCCACTCTTGCTTTGGGTTCACCACCGCCTTGGATTGCCAGTTTGCTACTTGTTACAGGGAAACCATCTCTGTTTGACTTAGGAAGGGGACTTTGCCTTTATTTTTCTCCTGTCTTGTCATTGCTTTTCTCTGTGGAAGGAGAAACATTTGGCCCGTTGTCAGAAAGTGACATTAGAAAAGTCCTTCAAAAACGGTAAGAGAAGTGCATATGGCAAGAACTATATATATTATGGACATTACAGAATGTCTGTTCCATTGAAATCCAAACCTTCGAACTGTGTGGGTGGTCAGAGATGAAAGAATAATCCGATAGCAGAGAGAGGATGAAAGATAAGTGTAGATGACAGTTGAGTCTTGAACTATAGTTAAAGTGGAAACTGTGTGTTCTGAAGTGTCGAGCGTAGGAGCGGGCACATCCAAATAGGGGTGAACTGGTGAAGCTGCATCAGCTTTTGCGACACTTTTCTGAAAACCTGGCAGTAGCTTGGAGTTTTCTGCATTAATTCATTGAGCTTCGTTTTCGTTGTTTAGGAAAAAAGAACAACAAAATTTTACAGTGGAACTGTCTTGGTTGCAGGAACTAACTTACACATTAGACAAAATCAGTGGTACAAAAGTGTAGCCTGTGTATGAGTAAGAGGATATAATTGCATTATATAAACTGTTAAGTAATGCTGGTGTCAGTTCTGTTTTTAATTTGAAAAGGGAAAGAAGCACTTTGGATATGTAATTAACTTCTTCAAATTGCCTGTGAAACTATGACCAATCATAATTAATTATATTTTGAAAATTGCATCCATGGACTTCCGTGCATTGAATAACATCATAGACGTTGCACAGTTAAAAATACAAACTTCAAAATACTGTTTTGAATGGAGAAGGTTATAAAAGGAATCCTGTGGATCCTGTGATTTTGGGTGTGTAGGAATAACGGGTGAAGTTTTACTCCCTGTTATGTGTGTATTGCAGTTTTTAGTACTAGTGATTTTTATTTTTTATTAATGTTTGTGACGTTTTGAGCTCTAGCAGATGTGTTCATCAAATGTTTACAGTGAATAATATTTTCACAAAAAATGAGATCTTGTGAAGTAGTAAGAATTTTTATTATGTCTCTTTATGCACAAAGCATTTGTTTTCGAAACACTGTGGGCATATAAACATTAAAGTAGTAATGCTGTATATCCACGACGTGATGTGTCTATCACTTCTCTTTGTCAGAATTTCTCCCCAAGTGATACTTGCAATTTTAGAGTTCCCAACAGTTTACCCAGCTTTATACTTCTGATGGCGTCCTGGAGCAGTGATTTAATGTTCTGCTGGGACTAATTTGAATGTTTGGATTCTTGAATACCAGAACATTACTCTTGGTTTATTTGTACTGCAGTTGTTTCACCTTCCCTTATTATTTCTTCCTTCCATCACCAGGATAATAGAGCATAATTCTCCTAAGAATTAGAATGGGGGGAGGAAATATTGCTTTCTTGTCAGAGATGCATAGATTGTAAGGCTGGAGAAGAGGATTGTGATGAACTCATAGGCCTCCTGGAGGAGACAAGATATGGAAGTGCATTGACTTTAATGTCTTAAATTTTGAACTGGAATACATCTTAGAAAATCCATCACTGTTTGGTAAGGTTACTAAAATTCTAGATACATTGATGTGAACTTTTACACCTTACTTTTAGCCTGAATTTAGTTAACTTCTTTTTTCACACATTTTCTTTAATCTGCAAGATTAAACACTCTGTAATGCTGTATTAGGACCTCATGCTCGGTTCATTATGGAGTCAGAATCAAGGGGTAACTCAGATTGGAATGGAGCTCTGGAGAGCCGCTGTCCAAGTTCCCTGCTCAAAGCTCTGCTCTGACCTGTGTCCAGTTGAGTTTTGAATCTTTCCAAGGATCAAGATCCCACGTTATAGACCATTTATCCAAACCATGTCACGGGAATTTTGCTACGGGATACATAGTGAGTGACAGTGAGAAAAGCTTTGCTGAAGTGAAGGTCACCAATATCTGCTGGCCCTCCTTTGTCCTCTGAGTTACAGAAAGCAGCCAGGTTTGTCAGGGAAGGTTTGCCCTCACTGCAACCTTGATGGTTTCTCTGGTCCCCTTCTTGTCCTTCATGTGCTTGGAGATGGCTTTGGGAGGATTTGCTCCATGATTTTCTAGGAACTGGGGCTGGCTGCCTGTCATTTCATGTATCCTTCTCTCCGTTCTTGGAGGTGGGCACATTTGTCATAAATGTTTGAAGATGATGTTGCAGTAGCATGAGGTGGCTACCCAGCAGCCTTAGTCATTGTGACCAGTATGTCCTTTTCACTTGTTGCTTCCTAGGATAAAAGTCCTCACAGCTTAAACATGGTCTTTATTCTTTGTTTCTGGATTTATGTTTGGTAGTACTAGGGTAGAGGTTTGACCCTTTTTGGCCTCTGCTTGAAAAACATCCAATTCAATTTTAAAACCTGTCAGCTGATCTTTTGTATATTTAATGTGTTACATTAAATTTGTAGCGTTCTTATTTCTTAAGCAAAATATTACACAACACTGAATTGCATACCTCAGGGAAGTTTATCATCTCAGCAACTTTAACTTTATTAACGCTATAGTGTGTAATGTCATCAGCACATATCTTGAGTTAGATTGACAAGACCGTAAACACTTTTGATTGATACAGTCATTCTTTAAGTACTTAAAAAGGCTGTGTTGCTTGTTCCATAATTTTGCCCAGGACTGATTTCAGGTGGCAGGTCTCTACCTACTTACATCACTAAGAAATCTTTTTGCTATATTAGCATGTTTACTTTTTTCCAAACCTCTTGAACTTCCCTAGTGTTCAAAGAATTATTCAGAATTGATGTTGATGGTAGAAATTGCTCCTTGAAAAATACTCTTTGAAGGTGTTGGCCTGAAGCTTATGCAGGCCTGCTGCTTTAAAAAGGTCTAACTTTAGAAGCTTGTCCTTAACATCATTCTTGGTTACTTCTAGAATGAGATAAATGTTGTTGCCATTAAATGGTATGACTTGTATCTTCTGCTTTATTTTCCAGATACAGGAGAGAAATTTATTGAATACTTGTGTCCTTTTACATCAGTATTGACAGCTAATAATTTTCATTCAGTAATCAAAAAGCAAAATTGCTGTGACTTGTTTTGTATCTAACACGTTTTTTATAAAAAACCCTTTTATGACTCTCATCTCCAGTAATTGCCAATTTCTTATGTCTCCTCTTACTTTTCCTTTAATTCCTACTTGCAGTACATCATAACCTCTGTGAAGTCTTACTGATATATCATGTAACAAAAGCAATAGAATTTATTTATATGTGTATTTCCACACTTTTGCATTGCAGGTTGATACAGAGCCTGTACATATACATAGACTGAATCTTTTTTTTCTTCATGTTTTTAAAGGGCACTTTTTTTTTTCCAACTTTTTAAGCCATTCTGAGCATGTGTGCCTGTTTATTTATGGCTGTTTTCTGTCTTCCTTGTGCCAATATTTTTATTCTGTATATAGATAGTCTTCTTTCTTGATTGTGAGTTATGCAGCGGTTGGTGACATATTTAAAAAGTTTTAAATGGTCTGACATACTTCTTATTCCTTATTTTTCTTTCTTGGTACACAAACATTTTCAGTTCTGGTGAAATCACTCTCCATAAAAAGCCTCAAACTGTTACAGATCATTTTCTTTGTACAATAAAAATAATCATGTCTTGATTGTTTATGTGAAGGCATTCATAACTTAAGTGCGGTCAGTCTATTTTTCAAGCTGATATTTAATGCTGGATTTATCTTTCTATAGGCTTCCAGAATTTTCACCTGCCGTGTTTGGAAATTCTGAGTAAATTAAGTTATCATCTTGATGATAAATTTAAGAATAAAAAAGTCCCTACAATTTGACTGCATTGAAAAACTTATCACAAATCAACTGTGTAGTATTAATTGTGAAATTACATTCATCTAGCATTCACCATTATGCATTCTCTCATTACCTGAGCAGGGTTTTTGTCATTCCTTCAGCCAAGGTAGCCTGTAAGTATTTTTTCAGAGAAGCAAGGGATTTGAAAAATGGTTAGGAATTTTTTCATCATTTTTTTTCTTTGTACTCTAAATCAAAAGGTATAGAAACACATGCTTTTGATTAGCTAATAAGCAAAAAACACAAAGCTATAGGCTTCATCTTCTGATATGCTAATTCTTGAAATAAAAAAAGAGCAATGAAGCTCTCTGTAAATGGAAAGCACTGAATGTCTGACAACAATGCACTTGCCAAAACGCTGAGAACCATTTCTTATCTCAGCAAATCCTTCCAGCCTTGACTGTCATATTAGGCAGTTTTATTCTTCATTGCTTGTCTTTGATCATCTGCTGCATATTCCCATGGGAGAAAGTTATGCCCATTTGCCTGTGAGCTACTTGCGATGTTTAATGAGTATGTGCACGTTCTATCAAGGTTTTAAAAGCACTTCTGCTCTGATAAATTGAGCAATCCTTTCATTAGCTTTATACATGCAGACTTTCTGTTCTTCTCAAAGACAATAAGGCATCAGTGTATTTATTTTGTGAGCGGACTTGCACGTTGCTATTTTTTTAAAGGATATTTTTGGCAATGTTTTCATTTCAGCTGGATCTGAAGACCTAGTTTATACTGGTTTCTGCGTTACAGTGTAATGCTGTCTCTGTTGAGTCTTTTTCCAAAGAGACAGCAAAAGATTACATTTGTAAACACTAGTGTGTAACATGTTAAAATAAAAGTTATCTTATTGATTCTGACATCTGACAAGTTATATATCAAATATTTCCCAAAAGGGACTAATAATCAGTATTTTTGGCACTGTCTACCTTAAAATGATGAGGGGGTTTTGATTAATCCTTACAAGAAAATGCTTACAAATTGCTGGTTTAATGCAAGTCCTTCAAATGTTTTTTTTTTAAGTCTGGATTAATTGTAATCATTTTTATCTTGCCTGATTTTCCATGTTAGTGGTGTGAATAGTAAATAGGTGTAAAACTGACCTAAAGAACTGCAGTGTAGGTGTGTAGTGGGTAAATCTCGTGTCCATTGCATTTTATGATGAAAATTAATTTACTTTCATGTCTATCCTTATTTTTAAGCTGTCTGAATTTGATTTTAAGTTCCTTGGTACCTGTAAATTGTTCCAAATGTAGTTAAAGCTGTCCATTTGTGACAGCATTACTGATTCCTCAACAATTGTGTTAGCATGGCAGATTATAACTTTCAGGAGCAAGAAGTGTACCTAGTAGTAAATGGATCCTTAATGCTGGTATCTTTTTGTTAATTAGCAAGAAAAGAGAGAAACCCGGCCACTGCTATTGGGGGGAGAAATGCTTCTCAAGGTTGTAAGAGAGTCATGTTATCGAGCACTACAGGCCCTGGTAGCTAACTGGTTTCTGGGAAGGGTGAGAGGCCTTTTGTGTCCAAATTCAAATATCAAAAAGCATTTGTGGTACAAGCACCATTTAGAAATCAGTCCAGCCAGAAATGGGAGTGTTTTGAAAGAGTAACTATTTATTTTTCTTTTCTTTGTCAGGGAAATTTAATTGAGTACATAAATGATATATTTTTAATTTTGTATATAGAATGACGGGTAAACTAACAGTCTTTACAAGGTAGTTTTTGTTCTTCAGAACACTTTTGGAAGAGGAATGTGGGCCATTTTAAGATGTTATTTAAAATTAAAACATTGAAGGGTCTTTGCAGTGTTGGCACAATGGTGGGAGCAGGGGCCCCTTCTTTGCTGTGCCAGCTCGATTATATTGCAACCACATTTCTGTGTAAATTCTGTGTGTGCAGAGCGCAAAGAGCTTCTGTTTAAAAGAACAGGCTGATACCCCTAGTGAGGAATAAAGAGTAAAAATGGTGCTTTCAGGTAAACTGGAGTTAGTATTTGCTCTCTACGTCCTGCAGCCTGTGAACCAACAAATGATACTGCTTCTTAATCATTGTGGAAGGCAAATGGGAAGCTGCACAGTGACTTTAATTACTAGACGGCATGGGCCAAAACCTCCTCAAGATCTTTTTTGTTGCTCCAGTGGACTTGGCAGCTTGTCTTACTTGTCTGCCAGAGAAGGATGTTCTCTAGATGTGGCAGATGCCATCTTGGGGTTTCGTAGCTTACTCTGTGCTTGATTAACTGAGCAAAGCTCCACAAACCAAAAATGCACGTGGCAGACAATTTCCCAGCATGTGGGGACTGACAGCCTGCCTCCACTCTTCTGCTCCATCTTCAGGGAAAGATTTAAGTAGTCTTGCAGTAAGCAAGAGGATGATGAAGTAAATTTCTAGGAAATCAGTGGCTGTATTTTCTGGGTTACTTGGGGCTTAATACAAACCCTGTTAGCTTCAGAAAAAAGAGCAATATTTCTGTCTCCCAGCTGGCCTGTGTGCAGGCACGGAGTATGCTGACGATGATAGCTAAGAAGGAATTATTTTGTTTGGGTAATAGATACCTTGGTTTTGAATTGAAGACATCTTTCCTCCGAGAGTTGAACTTGTCAGTAAGCTCTGTTAGTCTGCAGGAAGTATCTGACAAATGGAGGAAAATTTGGATAGCAACGCTGGAGCGAAGGGCAGGACTGGGACTGGCAGATGTGTGTCACTGCGCAGATGTGAGAGACTATATTGTGAGAACAAAGGAACAATGGGAACTTCTGAATACGCAGACAAGCAGGGATTTGAAGGGAGAAAGGAACAATGAAAAAAGACTATGGCAAATCAAGGGGAGGAATCTCTGGAAAGAAAGAAGTAGTGATAGATAATGGAATAATTTGGCATATAAAAAAGATAAAGAATAGGACAAAATACAGTCTGATTAGTCTTAAGTAATATTATGAGAGAATCTTTAGTGACAAAATTATGCATTATTTTCCTCGCATAGACAAAGTATTAGAAAAAGCTGTTTCATCACAGTAGATGGACATGTTTCTTCAACTGCACAAAAATGAGAATCAATAAGCAGAAATTTGACATAGTAAATTGAGTAGTATGTATTAGGAGTCTTGTAGCAGGTAACATCACCCAGCATGGGAAAGCGGGTTACAAAAGAAGCCATATGGCAAAACCCTGTTAATAGGTAATGTATAGGGTGGTTTTTACCAAAAACTCTGCAGGTTAAGGTTCTTTATCCATTGAGGACAAACTCAAATGCATCAGTTGCATACTCAAATGCAGTCCTGCAGACTAACAGATCAGGGTGGTGAACGACTTCTTGAGAACATCTACTTGCGTATCTTGAAAACCGAGCAAAGAGGGTTGTCCGGCCTGCTAGTTCCATGTAAAACCTACGTCTGCATGACTAGCATTAAGCCGTTCCAAAGTATTTGGGAGGGTATAAAATGCAATTGTTATCCGGGAGGATGAAGTAGATTAGCTTCAGAAAGAGTATTTTGTTATAGAGGTTGCGTTCCTCAATATTACAAAACCAAAGCAGACGCAGCTTTTCTGGCCATGTATGTCTTATCTGGACATTCAGTTAGAAACCATATGACAGTTTATTTACAGTTAAATGTCATTGCAATGGGGTTTTTCTTATACCTTGAAATACAGAATAAAGTACCCATGTGCAGTAGAAAGCAATTTTCTTAGTACATACAGAATGTCACAAATACTAATTATTTGTAAATTAACTGTGAACAGCAGACACAGTGATATCCTGCTGTAAGACAGGCCCACCAAGCAGGTCATCTCTTTTTCCCATCAAACACATAGCTAGAAAAGCCCCAGTGTTTCCACAGCAAAGTATTCGCTTATCACTAGCTGCTTTAGCCGGTGCCTGCATATTGGCAAAGATTCCATGTTGTCTTGGTGGTCGACTTGTTACTCTTTCAGCCTGAAGCGACAGGACCATCTTCTTACATTCCAAAGGCATTTAATGGTTTTGTAGCTTAACTGCAGATTGCAAATCTGCCTGGTAGGCAAAGGAGAGCGTGTGCATGGACTAGTACACAGTCAAAATGTCAAAGACTCCAACATTTAACCACAGGGGAGTTTGACAGCCAGAACTTCACCAGGCTGTGGTTCAAGGGATCTCAAGTGCTGTGAGTCTACAGATGTATTTCTGCATAACACAACTCATTTCAGTGCTGGACCCCTTGTTCTACTGTCAGATCTCTTTAACTTGTGTAGGTTTGCAAACTTACCATCATCTAGCCAGTTGCCTGTTGGAACCTGCTGAAAGCGTATGAAGTACAGGTGGTGTTGGCAACAGAAAAAATAATCAAATACAACTCTTCCACTCAAACCCTAACCTTTATTATTGCTTGTGATACAGAAAGAAAAAAGAGTTAGTTCAGGAATTAGAGGATGGAGCTCATAAATCAGAAAATCCAGCTGTCAAATCCTCAATGATAAATTTTAAATCCTAGTTTTAGTGTATATTCATTGGCTGTCCTTCAGTTCTGTGATACAACTTAGTCCGTTTCTCATGAAAAAGATCATTTACTAAATGTATTCCAAGTTATTTGGAAACTGTTGTACGTTACAGCTGGAAATGTTTTTCCCTTCAAACCATTCAGTTACTGTATGTGACAGCTCCTCCAGTTTTTTACCACAGTAGATGAGATACACCGAATCACTTCCAAGATAAAAGTAGTTTGAATGTGTTCATGATCTTTAAAAAGCCACATTCCAGATGTTTGTTAACTCCTTGACTGCCACCAAAAGAATGACGTAAATACTGATGTAGCACAGCATTTTTTAATGAAATAACAATGGTCTTCAGCTACTAGCACAGCAAGGGTTAACAAAATCTGCTTTTTCCACATGTGCTCTAAGTTCCATCTATTAACTTGGCACAACTTAAGCTTTATAAAATAGTGACAACATGCTGCTCAAACAAGCTTTATTTATAACTGTCTCATCCTAATATTGCTTTTTAGTTGTAATTAGTAAAAATAGAATATTATGTGCTGCTAGTCACTTTCAAATTGATTTAAAGAACGATAAATGAATTTCAAAAAAATCTATAAACAGATCTAATAAGACGCCCCTAGCAGAGACTTTTACTGATGACATTTCAGGCTGTTGCCTCAACAATTCAGTAACTAATTATAAAATAAATAAATAAATAAAGATCTCTTTGATTTCTAAATATGTGCAGTGGCGTAAGTAAAACCTGAGGTTAGTGGGTCTGGTACAAGGATTTCTTGCCTTGATTCCCTTCCTGCTAAAAATGAATATCAGTCTTGGATCCCTGTTCCCCGCTAGCATGAGAGGAGCAGTTAATTTTGGTTGCCCTTAATTGGGTTCGTCTGTGTGGGATGGTTGTGTGCAGTAATTCAAGGTGGGATTTAACAGAACATTAGCTGCTCTGCTTTAACTCTCCTGTGAATGCTCATGGTACTCAGCAAGAGTGCAGCTGGGTGACGTGGACTGCTGGATTTTCTGAGTTAACTCAGGGGACTTCAGTTTGTCTCCCTTAGCCTGACAATATAGAGGGGTTCAATTCTTGGAGAACTTTTGTGTGCTGCACTTTGGGTCAACCCTGTGGTACAGCTGTAATGCCAGGGAAATGTGATGGGATGCATATAACGGATGATATACAAGGAAGATAGATACAAGAACAGTAACAACTGGAGAGATTTCATGGGACTAGACTTCAGTTTGTTCATTTGCATGGATTAATTCCCAAGACTGTCACAGGAGCTCAGGCAGGCAGCAAGCAGCCAGCTAGGGACACTGCTGCTAGCACGGACATTGCACTAGCGCTTTCCTAATGACTTCTGAGTAAAAGCTGTAACTTTCAGAAAACTTCTCTATGGGAGCATCTTTCCAGAAACAAAACACCAGGGAAAAAGTATCTAAAAAGAGAACAGTTGGACAAATATCTTCCTCTCCTGGGCTGGGAAGAGAGAAAGGAGCTTAATACTGTTGCAGATATGCAGGATTACTAGTTAACGGTGCTGTATAAACATAATGAAACCTGAGCAGATGCCGTAAAAACTTCATGATGTATAGCTAGCTAATTGTGACATCTTTGTAGGGTGAGTAAAATTAAACTGAAGAGAGGACACAGAACTCTACAGATCAGCATTTAGGTACTCATTATCCACTCATGATAATCCTTTGTCCCCGTGTACATCTGTCGTACTGTGGCAGGTGAACCATGTGTTAGTATTGCTAATGGCAGTACAGCCAGTACATAATATGCTGATACTTTTTTTTTCACAACTGTCATGTTCCCATAAAACTACTGGAAGAATCCCTGGGAATGGTTTTGAGCATCTAAGCCAAACATCCCAATATTAAGGAAATGGTCAAAGTCCTTATCTCATTATATTTCTGGAATGACTGTTCTAACAGCTAATAAAGGCAGTTGTAATTTCTTCCTCATGGAAGCCTGTCTTGATTTCTTTCTTTTGCTTCTAAATGGTAAAATGAGCTGAGAACAGCAAAAGATGTAATTGGGTCACTAATTAAATGTCAGGCATGGGATGCCTGTTAAAATCGAAGGTTAACTGGGAGTAAGAGCATTTATGATAGAGGGGATCCAATGTCTAGAGATATGCAAAATTAGATCAATTCTTTTATGAAATATGTTGTTCTCCACCCATGAAATGCATTTGTACACTTCTTATCACTAGAATTTGGTTTATGGTATTGCCAAACACGGGGGATCCCATAGTTTCTTTCTTGGTAAGTGTGCCTTTTAAAATCAGCGTATTAAAAGATGCAGTAATTGCTATGCTGAGATTGCAGCTATCTCAGGAGATTATTTTTGTTCAGATTCTTCAAACAAGATAGGTTTTGTGTTAAAAAAAAAAAAAAAGATGTTAAAATATAATACTGAATTAAAGCCCAAAACTTTTTGCATTGGAATAAGAAGTGTGGTTATTTGTGCAGTGGTACTTAGGAATTTGTGGTTCATGTGATTGAAGGACCTGACACACTCTAATACGTTACAGAGCTCCCTTTTGGCATTGACTAATCTGCATTTTATAGATGGGGAATAGAGTACAAAGAGATCAAGGTATGTTGACACTCCCAGTGGGAGTTCAGTGTAGATAAAAGCTTTAGAGGAGCTATTTAGCCCTGGAAGTGTACGGAGGCTCTGCTTAGATTCCCTTACCCTGGTTTTCATCAAGGTAAATGAACCTTCATGCCGATGCAGCTAGGACTGCTAGCTCATGCATGTTTCTGGAAGAAATCTGAAAATCTCACATTCGCTCATACAGAAAAAATACAGATCTGGTTCTTTCAATAATGAAACTGTTCACAATATTTAATTTGTGGTAGTGATGATAGAAATTTTGGCAATTATAACCCATGCTTTTGAATATATATTTATAGGTATATCCCTGTATGTATGCATGCCTATATGTGTGTGCATCCGAAAGTTTCCTAAAAAAGAGAAGACATTGAGAGTGAATGGCAGGTGAATTTTTAAGATTTTTAAATAACACTTTTAAGCAGCTTTGAACCACAGGATGCCAGAGAAAAAATTACAAACCTCCACATAATAAGAATGTATTGCAGCATATTATTAGAATTTTACTTCACTGAATATATTTTTAAAACCAGAACAAATCCACCATCCGACTCTTACCTTGTGCTGAATGCTTCATTACCGTCATGATGATGGGCAACAAATTCTTGAAGTCCTTTTATTAGCTGGGTAGTGTGTTAATATTAATTGGGTGAGACAGATCCAGTAATGCCAGAAAACATTCAAAGACGACATTCTTGTAGCCTCAAGGTAAGTTTATTGTAGGCTGAAAGCCCTTATTATGTCAGACTTGTGGCTAGTTTGTCAGTTCATCTATTGTTAATACAAAATGGAGATCAGATGGTCTGTTTTGAAAAGGCGGGTGACCTGCTTTGATCAGGATCCCCAGAGTTTACAGTCAAGCCTGTGTTTCTACTTAAACAGAAAGTCAACTATCCTGAGGAGTTTCCCATTTGTTTATCACTTTTGGGGCTGTTAGTCTACCCTTTCCCTCTCCTGTCAAAAACTCAGGTTGGTGATGGAGAATAAAGCCCTAACGTTTTACACCAAACCAACTTTTTCAGTCTTTCCACCTCTTTTTGAAAACTACTTTTGAGCAGCAAAGAGAAAATTGTGTGTTTCTATTTGCAAAGCTGACAGTCATCTTCAGCTGCAAAGTTCTTCAGGCAAAGTTGTTTCTCTGCTACTACTGAGCCGTGAAATCAGCAAAGGGAAAAACTTGCAAAGCAAAATCCAGATTCATGAAGGCACCTTCTCTATTTTTGCATACCCAGAAATAGATGGGGTTTAGTAGTAAAGTGTTAGCTCACTAAAATTGTACTATGATTGCTACTGTAAAGTGTACATTTAAGTGCTTTCCTGGGTCAGGGACTACTCCTTCATCATTTTCAAATTGGATCTCAAAACCTGTGTAGCTGCCAAGAAGTTGTTCCAACATGTGCTCCAAATGTGCAAAGTTCTCAAACCTTTTCACTGCGAAAGCAGAGAGGAAGGATGGATGGTGTTTTATATGAGAAAATTAGTTATAGCACACACATTAAATGTATGGTCATTGCTTTGTGCTGATCAGATGTATAAAATTATCTGAACTTCCCTGCGCCAAAATTGTTTACTTGCACCCCTCTCTAAAGGGAGTAATTTTACACCGCTTCTTCTGTGTCTTTGTCCCAAAAAGAATGGGAAGTATGGCAGGCCTTGGTCAGGGTACTGGACATGTTTTCTCAAATGATTTCTGATTTTGATGTCCACAAAAAAAAAAACCAAAATGGCAAAGGCTGTCCGCACTTTGAACTGATAGAGGTAGCAATCCTGCTCAGGTTCCCATAATGCCTGAGCATCTGAGAGGGATGGGAAAAGAAAAAGAACAACACAAAAACATTTAACAAGCCAGTGTAGACAGTAGTACCAAATTAAGTTGGCTCTAGGGCACCAAGGCCATATTAATCTCTCTGTAGCTCTGACTAATAAAGTAATTTAGGCTGAAGATTTAGTAAAAACCTGCAAAGTCTGGCAGTTGTTACATTACAGATCATTCTGTGTCAGGGCTTTATTCCTGCTGCGTGGCTCTGTATTTCACAAACAGTCATTCAGAAATCTAGCTGAGATTTTTTTTTTAAATCTGTCTGAGTTCCTATTAAAATATGAAGGAAGGGTGCATCTTAAAATTTAGCATGTTTGGAAACTGGAATTTTTATGTGAAGTCTGGCTTCTTTCAACCTTCCAATTTTCTCTATAGGTAAATCTCTCTAAAAGTTCATCCTCAAGTTGAACAAAGCTGTTGTTAGTAACAGCTCTTGCTAAGAAAATGATGGTGTTTTACTTAGAGGTTGCCCTAGACCAGGTCAGTGTATTTTGGAAGGTTCCTTATGCCACCGATGTGGCCAGTCTTTTCCACCTTTCTTCCAGTGCTCACAGAAATGCAAACTGAGGTTCCTCCTGAAATGTCAGAACCTGGGGTTGTTTGCTTTAGTGGTGTGGAGTTTGGTTTTCAGCTTATAACACTGTGATGTGTGGTGGCACCAAATGAGAGACCTTCTATAAAGAAGTTTTTGAAGCTGGGAGCTTGTGGGAGGAGTTGTTTGGAGGTTTTTTAGTCATGAACCTAAAGCAAGTCGTCTGTAAAAGCAATTGCTTTGTAATTATTGCAGTAAAATGTAATGAAGATTTTGCTAAAACCCTTGTGCAAGTGATTTGTGTGTTACATAGACAAAAAAGTTTGGTTGTTGATTTATTTTATTTTTTTTTTTAATTTGAAAACAAGCAGTCAGACTTTTTTCTAAGCTCTGGTTCTTCACAATGGCTAAGAACTCTTTCAAAACCTGGCCAGATTATGATCCTTTTAAAGCTTCCCCCTATTGACTTGAATTTCTATGGAGTTACATGAACAGCTTTGAAATTGCACTTCAAGAAATCAGAAATTTTAATAGAAGACTTAGTCATTGGCGACAAAGTGGCTGCTATAGAAAAGGTAAAGGTTGATTTTCCAGTCCATTCAGGACTGGATGGCTAGCAAATATTAAGGGGGGTGGGGGGTGTGTGTTGCATTATTAAAAGGAGGTTATGGTCTCTCCCGTCTGTGTACAAAAGTTAGAAAGCTTGGTGTGAGTATGGTTGGCTAACAATGAAGTTATCTGCAGCATAACCTCTGTTTGGAGTACAGATGAAAGACCAAGTATTATATGTATAATGCACACATCATTGAACTGGTTAGTGAAACAAAGTTTGCATTTAAAATCCTTTGGATCTGTGATACCAAGACTGTTTTAAAACTTGGAAAGGCATCATATGAAATGTAAGTGAATGCAAGTATTCCTCCAACATATTAACAATGTTAATTGTTAATCTGTGTTAAAATACTTGGTTTAAATTTCTCTGGTTTAATGTTATATATGTAGTAAATGGTTTAATTAGATCTTGCTCATTTAGTGTCTGTGAATTTGAGTGTTGACCAGGTCAGTACCCTATAGATGATAAAAAAAAAAAAAAAAAAAAAAAAATCAGATGAAGGAGAACAAATTTGTCATCTCTTCATTAGAGAAACATCAGTGGTCTGGGTTTAGAAGGGAACATAAAGTGAACTTTCCTGCTGATTAGTGAAGTCCAGCTGTTGTTACTTGACAGTGGGAATAGATATTATATAAGGGGTAAATATTAGAATTTGGAAAGGTGCTTTCTGCCTGCAGGAAAGCATGAGAAATGAGAATTACAGCATACCACATATTTAATTGCATTTACCATGACATCTAACAGATGCTGGAGAAAATGGGATCAATAGTTTTGTGTCCCAAGGGAAGGTCAGCTCACACCAGATGTACCGGTTTTCTTCCCCCTTTCTATATCATAAAAAATGTGCTGTGAATTGATTTAAATCTTACTTGAATCTCCCTAGAGAAGTATGTATGTAATAGTATTTCAGCTTTACTGACAATATAGGTACCATGCATTTACCCAAACTCATTCCACAATGCTAATGAAGTAATCTTATTCTGAAAGAACAAGCCATTAGGAGTAAAGTTTGTATACAGAAACATAACACTTCTTAATTGTGCATTTGCTGCCTTTTGCTAGTAATCACTGGGCAGTTTAAAATAGGAAAGAATGTTTTTTTGCCAGTTATGGACCTTTTATATGATTGACTTTATCAAAAATGCAAAGCTTAAGTTAAGCTTGAATACAGACTTAGAAACAAGAATGGAAATTGCTTTTATAGGAGAATATGAAGTGTAGTGTGATGTGTTCTGCAGAATGTCATTGCTGTAACAGCAGAAAGAAAAATGTAAACTTTAGGAAGAGACTCAGAGTTGATGGATGGTGTGTTATCAAAGATGAATTTTGACACCTGCCTATCTTTTGATCTCGAATAAAGCATCTACTCAATTCTGAGGTTTTTTAATCCTTACTTTATAGCCATATTCCTCACTAGATAGCTGAAGCTCTATCTTAAAAATGGCAATGGTTTAAGAAAAGAGATAATTAATCAGTGTGTTCACCTTCAAATTTCAGACTGTTGAAAACAGGGCAAGTTACTGTATCTCTGCTTAGATGAAAGTTAAATCTGCTGGATGCTGTCAAACATTTAATTTGATGAAAGCATGACTTTACAGATGGGTCCGTCACTTTCGGGTACCACCTGGGAATTAAGTGTTATGAAAAGGTCAGCTGTATTTGTAGAAATCTGTAGTCTCTTGGTGCTCAGAAAGACATTTCCTGAAGAAACTGTTTATTAACTCTATGGTGGGTATGCAGCCTCATACTTTTGATCGCGCAGAACAAGTGGCTATCAAAGAGAGGGCATTGCAAGGTCATTAAATACTTTTTCATGCTGGGTAATCGTACCCTCTGTGGATAACCAGTTGCCCTGTACTCCCTGTCTCACAGCAGGGTAAATTACAGAATCCCTACAGGTGCACTTATTGCTTTTAGCGTGTCACATCTGCAGGTCAATTATTCACTTACAGCAAATACAGGGTGTGTAGTTCGCTATTATTGGGCATATGTCTCTCTTCACCTGGCATCACCAAAATGTAAAGATGAGAAGATCTTCATTTTGTTTCCCTTCTGAAAGAGTGTTTGTATCTCAAGCATTCAGGCTCGTTTTCATTTGTGTCAATTAACAATATGAATGATGCTGGAAGATTCTGTTCAGAAATAGCTGTCATTTCATGACCATCTGCCTTTGATGAGTTTTGGTTACTTATTATTTGGTTCACCTGATCTATGAAGATGATAGGAATTAAAGTGCAGTTGATGAAATAGTAGTAAATAATGTTCTCTGACACTTTTGATGATGTGAACAAATAGAATTAGTCATTGGAAGAGTCAGGCTAAGAGGCAGGGGTGCTTGGGATCATTTGTGATCCAACGGGTTTTGCCTTAGGTGTGAGTAGAAAAATTTATGACCATAATTGCTATTTCTGGTTTAATTATCTATCTGAGCTTGAATAATGTTCACAGCAGTAATGGGAGTCTGATACTTTCTCGTGAGTGTTCAATGTCTTTGCAGTCCCTCACAGAATAAGTACTCACAGTCTTTATGCAGGGATGAATAGGAAATTCTCACATCTTTCTTGCAAGAAAAAAATGAAGGTGATTCCTTTAAAACTGCCCTTTTTTGTCTTTTACAACCCTAGCGCAAATAACACGGGCAGTATTATAGGTAAGCAAGAAATCAGCTACAAAAAGAGCAAAGCAGGGCTGAGGTGAAGTTGGAAAGGGGAGGCTGAAGGTAGTCAACTCAAGCCACTGTGCACACTCAATTAATAAGCAATATCCAGATCTGCATTTTATTGCCAGGTAGCATCCTTGGAAGATATGGCCTAACTCCATTGCATCCTTTTTGTCTCATACGCATTTTTGTCATGGATATTTAAGATGTAAGAAGGTTAAAATAAAAGCAATTTTGACAAAGTGAGTATTGTGGGGTTTTAGTAGTTTTACAAAATCAGTTCTCATTTTTGAGCCTACAGCAGAAACTTTGACTGAATTATAGGTGCTCTACATCTCTGATAGCCAGGGCCTTTCCCCATGAGAAATGAGGAGACCGTCTGGGAAGACTGCATCATTCAGGGCTTTCCAGAGGGGGTATACTTGCATGATTTTCAGACTCTTCCTAATGGCTTTGTTGTTGCTGTTTTCAGCAGACCTGGGGAGAAATTTTTAAAGATTTTCACTTCATGTAATGAATAGTCATTAGCTGATGTTGCCATAAACACGTCAGAGGGCATTCCTTGAATGAGTGCTTCTTACTGCAAAACCCCACCAGATCTCACTCCTCCTCCATTTCGCGTACCGAATGTGCAGGGAAAGAAAATTAGTTCCAATAATCTACTTATCCAGATGGAAATATTTATAGCCCCAAAGCACTCTGAAAATGAATGCTTTCTGTTATAAATGAATGTTTTCCAACACTTTTTAGGGATTTTTCTTGTTTGTTTGTTTGTTCTGTGGTTTGGGGGGTATGTGTGTTTTGTTTTGATGTTTTTTTTTAAAAAGGTATGTGAGACATTTTACATTACTTTTGATTAGATATATTTCCTTCCTATTGCAACGCAGGTTGGATGGGGTTTATTATTTGAACATGTTCTCATTCAGTTTAATGAGAGTTTCCCCATAATTTTCAACTGTACAGGATCAGGACCTTTCAGTGTAATGAGTTTTTCTGAAAAAGGAATGAAGTACAGCTAATCTGACCTGACTGCTTGGAGTTCCTGGATTAGACTCATAATCTGACACAAACCAATTAACCTGGCTTTACTCTGGGCTCATAAAATATGAACTATGCTGAAGTATTTTGAATAATTGAATAAAAGATGTGATTTCTAGCAGTATGAAATACAGGCAGATTATTTGTGTTGGGAGGGAAAAAAGCCCCAAGGCTGTGGGCAGCATTTCAGACCTTTGCTGTCCTGCCTGGTTTTTTAGTTCACTAGCGGTGCAAGCATTGATTAGTGAGTTCAGTAAAGATGTGGCAAAGCTGCCGCCTCATGTTTGTTTTCTTTTTCATGACACATTCAGCAAGATATGGAATCTTGTCCAAAAGATTGTAAGGGATAAAACAGTACAGTCATGGGAGAAATTTACTGTAAATGGCATCTTTTAGTTGTGATTTCTGCCTTCCTTCAGCAAGAAATGCTTGAATCTACTAAATGAGAGGAGGCTGCTGAGCCAGTTAGGGTATTATTGAAATGGATTTTGACATAGAGTGCTGCCTAAATAATCAAAGATTTCAGCAGGGATAGAGCACAATCTATATATTCTGTTTATATAGTATTGCAGGCACCTGAGTAAGGGGGTGGGGGTCCCCATGACTCCTGACTGTAAGCATTTTCCTCTGTTTGTGGTGGCTGGAATTGGTATGACTTGACTTTGTTCCTATCTTGAAAAACAAAAAAATCACAGAACACTGTAGAATATTGGAATAGGGACAGAAGTTAATCTCATAGCCAAGCTGAGCTTTGTGAAAACAAGAATAATATGAAAATGTTTGAGTGAGAAAAAAGGGGAACCAGAAGTAAAGGAGCTGTTGAGAAGAAAAGTATCTTATGCTGTAGTTAGGGTAGCCGTGGTACTGTATACCTGAAAAGAGAATGGACTGTGAATTGCTGATTAAGGAGAAAGTGCTGTGATCCTTTAATCACAATGCTCAGCTTCACCTGATGAATGGTCTCCTTGCTTATAACAGGGTTACTCACACAGTAGGATATTATTTATTTTGAGTAGCTGCTTCAAAGCACAGCCTTAAAAATGGCAGGTCACTTGTGAGGGGTTTATACACAGAGAAGTCTTTGAGAAGGCTTTTAAAAAAATCCCAGAGGGCAGGTACGTTGAGTGCCGCCTAGGTCATGCAGATGACGTTGGCGTTTCTCCTGAATGCATTCACACTGGCCGTAGAGGATCTAAAGAGATTTATAACAAATCTCCTCTTGCCACAATTGCCTCTGCTGGGATTACTGGGCTGAACTTACTCTTATACCAAGGCTTATCATCTGGATCCCATCTCCTGCCCCATCTCTGCTTGTGCCTTTGACCATTGTTGCCATTTCTAATGCCTAAGCCTAGGAATGAGCTGAATCGATCAGCAGAAGCAATCTCGTGCCAGTGCCGCAGGCTATCAGATACTCCATGAAAGGAATGGTCCAACAGGGAAGTTGGCTGGTGCGGATGCATGCTGAGTAGCTCTGCCATCTGCACTTTATGTTGATGCTCAGTTCACAGGTTGATCTGGAAAACTGTGTTAGCTTCTTGTAGGCAAAGTGAATTAGGGGTGCCTTAAAATGCTTTCAGTGTTTTTATATTTTTTTGTGTTTGTTACAGTGAAAAAAAAGGTAAATGACAGATTAGTTTTACATTTATGTAAACAGTAATAGCATTTCAAAAAGAATGGAGCTGGAAATATTGCATGGGAAAATCCTGGCACAAAAAGATAACTTCTGTCAGATGGATTCATGTAGCATTCTCTTAATTGCTATCAGAGCCATGATGTATAAAGTCTTAAAAGCATCTGGAAATGTGGAGACTTTATCAACAGGAAAATGTTTTAAAATAACATAAAATAAACACAGATTTTTGTTCAGCTCTGGCGCGTTTTCTAGGAGAATTAAGATCTCTTTTACATCAGCAAGTGAGCAGCTCGTGAGGTGTCTCATTAGCAAGTTACTGCTTCTGCAGTATCCTTGTTTACAAACCTGGTTCTATCGTGATCACAGTCTTATCGTATTCTGCTGAGTGGTGGCTCACGCAGAGAAGCTTTCTTCTTTGTTACCTCTGTGTCAGCTCTGTGCTCCTTTAGCAGCCTGGGAATGGAAATTCACTCTGGAGACCTTTGGTTTCCCTTTCTCCCAGCTCTGCTCGCAGCAGGTGGTTGTTGGAGTGGCGGTGCTGTGTCTGTGAAAAGAGGCATGAGGCCTGTGGAGGGTTACGGGTAGGCCTGCCATCTGAATAAGACCGTTACGCGGGAAAGATTTCACGGATGAGTTTCTTTGCGGACAAGCAGAATTGTAGAAATATATTCATTTCAGTGAAATTCCTCTTTCAGAATCCCTAAGCAAACAGAATACTGAAACTGGAACTGGCAAATGCGGTGCTGGCCCAGTTCTTACCACCTCTCCGTTTGGCACATGGAGTCCAGCTGGCACTGCCCAGGAGAAGGCCACAGCTTAGAAATTTTTCTACCCAGGGACCCAGTCCTCCCATTTCTCTTGTAAGCTCCTGCCAGGGAAAGCGTGAGGTGACACATCACCACCTCCCACTGCGGCAGGCTCTTATTGATCCCCCCGGGGATCCCATCCATCATTTGTATCCCATGAAAAATAGCAAAAGCGTCTTCCAAGGCCACTTGAAGATGATATTATATTTAGTGAATGCAGGACCTGACAGCATGTATTACAATCTGCAATTGCCTATTTTTATAATAATTAGCTATCTAATTGCATGTCCAAGCCTAGTTGATGCATTTGCATTTGTGAGTAATTAGGATTAATTTGAAAGCATGCTGGTTTAATGTTTTGTTTCCACTTTCTACAAATGAAATTACAGATAAATTTAATTTGACATAATAAAGTAAAGCAAAAAACCAAAACAAAACGAACACCAATCAAAACCAAAACAAAACCCCATAAATGACACCGACCATATTGATCAGTCCCAACTCGTGCAGCACCGGCTT
>JAVJGJ010000032.1:8492757-8559452 GCA_035590215.1 Microhierax caerulescens
AACGCCCAGCTTTTACAGCGAACGGTAAAAAAACCCTAAAAAGCACCTCCGCACCGGCTCTCCTTTGCCATCCCACGGAGGGAAAATTCCTCAAGGACCAATCAAAACCAAAACAAAACCCCATAAATGACACCGACCATATTGATCAGTCCCAACTCGTGCAGCACCGGCTTCTGTGAGCTTTCATCACGGAAGAGTTTGACTTGAATTCTGTTGAACTTGCCAGAGTAAGATTTACTCTCTCAAGTAATACCTGGAAGCACACTGTTGACCCATTACAAATGCAACCACACTTGCAATAAACCTACAGAACTAAGTACCAATTACAAGTATGTACCTGACTAATAATTTGTTACAACCAAATTATGTCCCACAGTACCTGCCTTTTTGTCTAAATGCCAACAATCTCATTCGTCTTTCTCCTAGCCTGTATGCTCAACAAAGATTAGACAGAATAACAAATGATATCGTTATCCTTCTAAATGAATGTAAGGGAGAGAAAATAAAATTAAGAGTGAGGCAGGAAATTGTTAATATGTTTATAGAATTATTGTTATTGCATTAGTGAAAATAGGTTTTCATCTACCTCTGGCTTTCCTTTTGATTGCAGCAGTCATTTGAGTAAAGCAGAATCAAGTTACTAATGGAATTTTAAGTTGTTTCTATGCAGCTGCAGGCAGGTAGATGCTACATTCATGAGTAAGAGGGTGAAGGTAGGTATAGATAGTATCATAAAGGAAAAAATATTTTCAAAGTTCAGTTGTGATTTACCATTTCTGAGGATCTGGTTAAAAATCCATCTGTAGAAGCTACTGAGAAAATGTGTATTATTTGGATTTGTTTCTGGGTGTTGTTTTTTGGGGTTTTTTTCCCCTTTTCTGTGGTGAAAAAGGCAACATCTCAGGGGAAAAGGCTTTGTGACAGAAAAGTCACCAATGCTCTTCATAGCAAGTTTCCTTCAGGTGCCTATTTACGCCATGGCCCCATGATTTTTATAGTGGGCCAGAAAAAAGGGAAGACTCTGAAATGCCAGGACTGCTGTAGTCTGGTTTGGGAGTCCAGGGCGCAAAGAATGAGAGCAGGAGGTGACGAGCAGTTCCTCCCCTAAGGCGCTGGAGTGGTGGGTGCTCCATGGCTGATTTGTGCTGATGCTTTCTGCTCTCAGAAGAGAATCTCTTTCACAAAAAGTGGAGCATATTTGCAAAGTGGTTACCTCTGGAGAAGCATTGACTTGGTAGAAGACTATTCTTCATATCTGAAGATGAATCCAGCCTGAAAAATAAATGCTCCCTGACTGCATTCATGGTCAGAAGCTCAAAGTCTCAGAGGTGGCAGTAAGTGGTCTCACTTGTCCATCTCACTGCTGTGAGGCCATGGACATGTGTGCCCATTACAGTTGTGTTGGTGGGGGGATATTGTTGCCACGAGTCTGGAAAAAACCCTGTGCGTCTCTAGCAAGATGCAGTAACTGTTCTGCCACTGTTTCTCCTCTGCTTCCACCAGCTCCTTAATTTGTAGTGTAAAAATATTCCCATTTATTTTTATGTGACATTGTACATGTGGTTAGACCTTATGGGGTGCTTAAAATGTATGTTTTGAAAAGACTGCCTTTTGGCTTTGTGGCTTTTTTTTTTTTACTGTGGGCAACATCAGCCGGGAAGCAGACTGTTTACGAAATAATATTGCCCACTGGCGGTGAAGGAAGAGGCAGATAGAGTAAGTGTTTTATGTCATTGTGACAGCTTTTGAAGCAGCTCATTCCAACAACTCAGTCCAGGAGGAAAAAGCATTAGTGCGTGCCTGAAGGAATTTTATGCTACAAAAGCTACATATAAGTTCATATTAGAAAAGATTACATACATTGAACAAAAAGGCTGAAGATCTCAAGGGGCTGCAATCTGAATACCGACCCTGAGAGAGCAGGTACAACAAATGTGATATTGCACGTGCCACGCTGTAATTCTGGCATTCAGAAGCCCCCTACGAAAGAACATAAAAACGACAGTCAATGTTTAAAAGAAGCAAGCTTTATTATGGCTGCACAGCCATCAAAAATTAAGAAATGCCAATGTTAAGAGCATTTCCCTGGTATGAATCCAGCTGCCTCGTGTTGCTCATGTTCTGGGTTGCCACGGCATCTGCATAAGGAGAAGGGAGCTGAAGGATGATTGTGCAGGCCATTTATTTCATGCACTTCTTAACTTTTTGGTGATGACAGCCTTTCTGGTGCTCTTTTGTGTAGGTCTTTAAGTGCAGCTGCCTAGGATTTTAAAAGAAGAAACTGTGATGAGGCATCATCCACTTGATGCCTTTTATTACTCATCAGGGCTCTCTGTACTTCACTAAGAGAGGAGCTGGTGGTGGAAGTCGCTGTCAGCTTTGATGTGACACAGCACTAGAGAGGCACCATGGAGCCTCCGAGGGTATTTGCTGGTAGACAAGCATGGTGAGATGCTGCTGTGACTTCTCCAGGCACCTTGCAGGAGAAGCTGCCTGCTTCTCTAACCTGGACTTTTTTAGTGTCCCCTAATTATTCCTGCCCTGTTGGTTTTCCTACTGCCTACTCGAGCCAAGTCTTTGCTGGTGAGGCTCCCAACTCTTCCTATGGTCTTTGTACCTATGCGCAATGGTAGTCTTGTTCTCCAGCGTCACGTTTGTAGCGGCTGCCTTCATCCAGTTCTCATGTGATACCAGTCTCACCTGTTTGTTTTCTCCTCTCCCAGCTCACATTTACCCATGGAGGGTTTACCCACTTACGTGGAGCAAGATCAGCCCCTTCCTCAGAGCTGCCACCCTGACAGACCCACCTCCCCACCCCCTCCTTCACAGACTCATTTTCCACATGCCATTTTGGTTTCTTGTCCCCATTTTTTTAACACCGTTTAAAAACAGGTAGTTATTTGAGAATGACTTCTGTGCCAGTGACTCTGTCACCAGGTAGATCTTCTTCAGTATTTGATGTTTAGAAGTAACATCCTTGGCAGAGATTTGATGATATCGCTGAGCAAAGTAGAAGTGTGAAGCCCAGTGGTGTTTTGGTGGTTCAGTGGATTCCCACTGCAGTCCATCCTGTTTGATCTGGATTTATAAATAGAAGAGCAGTTAATGCTACTGAGGAGGTTATTGGCTATGTCCAAATGTAAAGCTGTAGAGCAAATATGAATGAGGATGTAATGTGCAATATGAATAATTTGCTTAGAGCTAAGTGATCATTCTGCTGTGTGTGTTAGATTAATTGGCAACATCTTGGTGTATCTAAACTTGGATTTCAGCAAATGGAGAGAAATGAAAAAAAGTATTTTTTAAAAAAATGAATACTTTACGTGTTTATAGTTGCATCTGGTCTGTGATTGCTGAGGTTAACAGCTGCTCCTTTTATTGTTGCTGATTTTTCAATCATAAAATAATGCCCTGTTCCAAGCATAGGATTTTGGGAAAATACTCTAACAGATTAACGGTATTAGCAGGTTGCTAACTAAATATAATAGAGGAGGTATGCAGTTTGATGTATTCAATTTTGTGGGATTATGGAGCTGGCATAGAATTAAATTGGGTCCTTTTTATTAAGCTATTAGCCACAGAAAATGATTGCATGTAATATTATAATTTACCTGTTTTCTGATTTGGCTTCAGACAAACTCTATTATCCAAATATTCATCTAACTACAAAAACTGGACAGTCAGTATAAACCTGCTGCTCACTAGGACTGAATGAATCCTAGGTGTTCACTGGTGATATAGAAGGCATGCATAGGCTGCAGCTGCTAAGCAGGCAGAATTCTTAAGGGATTCTCTTCAGAAACCTTGAAATTTTCAAGTTCCTTTAAACAGTACGCATAGGGTAGTAATGATATTTTAATTAGAAAAAATTACAGCTCCATCCCACTGCTCAAAGGGACCACTTAATAATACAGAAAGCAAGATTGCATTTTCTGTAGTCATTACTTTTAGGAACTGGCTTGAACAAAGAATTTCTTTCATTGGTCTTTATAGCTCTGCATTGTGGCTTGGGAGGCTATCACCCCACAAATCCTCTTTATTGGGAACCTGCCGTAGCCAGCAACTTAGGGACTGGAAATGTAGAGATTTGGTGCGCTTTTGTGAGCACACATTATTCTTTTCTTCTTTTGCATCTGAAATAAATGACATGGTGTAATTAAAAAATAAAAACCTATTCTTTACCAGTTTAAACGCTGCGAGCATGCCATGTCAGATATTTGTTATGTCTTGCAGGAGCATCACAAGTTTTAATTATGATTTATATTTAGTATTTGTTTTGATACTTTGAAAATGCATACCCTAAAGAAATGCAGAGAAAATCTGGAAAAATTGATTGTTCTGCTTTTTTTTTTTTTTTTTTTTTTTTTAAAGAATCTTAATATTAACTAATATGCTCCATATTCCTAGGCGTATTCATTTTTGGTATAACTTCCATAGTATTTCAAAAAAAAGCACTTCTTTTCAGCCAAAGCAAGGAGCTGCGCTGTAGTCTCTAGCACTCAGTGATAGTGGTTGAGGTATGGGTACAAAGATGGGAAATGAGCTGACTTGACCAACTTGCATCTTACATGCAGATGCTAGAACGGGGCTGTGCTCAGGAGATCCTCAGCTTAGGTAGCAACCTGACTATGCCAAATGATGGGGAAGGCTGAGCCGGTTCCTGCCACTTGCTTTGATGTCGTGCTCCAGCCCATCGAGCTACAGCTGAAGACATGGGCTTGTCAGCCAGGTGTCAGGAGGGCTTCCCAGCACAGTGACGCCAGGACCAGGATTTGGGAACTAGCTCAATTAAATAGCCAGGGAATTTACACTCAGCCCTTCAGGTTTGTGTTGCTCATTTGCAGGGCAATAACGTATGGTTATTCCCAGCTCTGGAATAAACATTATCTAAAGAGCTAATGAGATGCAATTGTTTTCTTTGTCCATTACTTCCATAAATATTAAATAGTTCTTCTGTGACTGAGTAAACTGTTCTCAAGTTGGTTAAATAATTATTCCAGGAGTCTCAATAAGCCAGCAAAGGAAAAAAAACCCCTGACAGTTCTGTCCTGTAGATGCATATGGCATCCTTAGGGCTGTCTTTACTATCACCTCTCTGCTACTGTAGGTGCCTGTCCATGACTACTTCTGTTATTTTGGCTAGAACAACATTTGACAAGATGCTTTCACCCTCCTAAGTAATGACCATTCTGTTGAGAATAAGTGTGTGTGCGCAGAGGGCTGCTTCATCTGGAGAGGGCAGAGGAGATTCCAATCTGGGGAGAGCATGGCCCAAAATGACAGATAGCTTACAAGTAGCGTGATGTGACACAAATATCAGACATCCAGAAAGTATGGTTTTGTTTTGAAAATTGTTCTGATGGCAAACTGATGGCAGTTTGGCACTTTTTTTTTTTTTTTTTGGATGAATATGATGAAAAAGGGTACATTTCAGTTATCTGTTGTTAATTTAGTATCCGTGGAGAATTCATGTCACAAATCTCACGCACTATTTATATTTTTTGAAGGCTGATACAGTCCCGTTTCCCAGTTGTAATACAATCAGGGCACCAGTTCAGAATCGCTGCCATATCCTCTTAATTAATGTACAATTTAAAATCTGGGTGAGAATAATGCATTAGATGAACACAGATGCGATTGAGGGAGATGTCAAACATCTACTTAGCAACAAAACTCAAAAGGCAGAAAAAAAAACAAACTTAAAAAAATGCAGCTTCATTTCAAGTGCTTTCTTGATATTTTTTCTATAATTTTTGTCTCGTGAAGTAATATGTGGGAAAAAAATACACCAATGTTTGCTAGAGCAGCAGTAGCTTTACACTTAGCATGCAGTGAAGTCTGCATTATTTCATAGCTGTTTCAAGGGAAAGCATTTTATCTATTTTCCTGTGCTGCCTCAGCATAATAGAAGTGCTTCGCATGTAGGTCAAGAGTCCATGATTTTGTTGGTCTCTTTACCCTAACATCAAACGTATATAAGTGTTAGCTTACTTGAGTCCCAGTGGGACTTTCTTTCTGGTCTTTTATTTTTATTATTTGGGTGCAGAGAGAGTGAATGAAAAGTCTCGTTAAATGTAAATCGGAGCATACAAAAAAAAAAAAAAAAAGAAAAGATATCTATTAGAAAAAATATGTGAGTAGTGCTCTGTGTGGTAGCTGTGCTAAGCATCAGTAGATAACACAGCACTTTTCACAATAGATGTGTCTGATCTTTTTGCTTCTTCCCCACCCCCCACCCCCACCCCCACTTTCTCCTTGTGATTACACTTCAGTCCCTCTCTGGTTTCTTCTACACCTCTTAGCCTTTCCTGATCTGTGTGATATTGAAAGTACACTTAGCATGTGAAACACCCTTGTCTCAAGGATCAGTCACCCTAATGCAGAGCACTTTCTTCAGGTTCAATGGCAGCAGAGCTTACTCTCAGACTCTTCTAGGGAACCATTTCCCCACTCAAAACACACTTTTTAAGTACGAGTAGTAGTCCCACACAAAGTGAAAATAGAAGCATCCAGGATAGAAAGGCTAGTGGTAGAGATAAGATAGCATCTCTGCCTGCTCCCACTGTGTCCCACTTAACCTCACCTAAAGCTTTTGCATCTCAGCATCTAAAATAATCTTGGATATGCTTGCATAAACCAGAGGCATAGAAGTTAACTTGGTGGTCATTGGTAAAGGTTCAGTCAATAAGATTAGAAGGAGTTGTGGCTGGCTCTCCAAAGGGGCTGTGGGTTTGGTCTTGAGGCAGCACTGGTCTGGTATATCAGTTTCCTCTACCAGAGGCTTAAGTAAGGCTTTTTTCATAAGGAAGAATACTGTGATATTTTGTGAAATGTCAAGTGATTATTTTGTAAACTTCTCAGCAAAAATGGAATATCAGTGGCTTAGCTGAACTTAAAAAAAAAAAAAAAAAAAAAAAAAATAGAGACAGAATGGGAGAAGCTTGTCTTTACAATAAATGAGAGAAAAACCTAAATAACTCTGCAGGCCCAGATCTCCAATTCATTGCAGGGAACGTTGCAAAGCTTCCCTGCAAGCAGCACTGTGCCGAACAGAAAGCCTGGAGTCACCCTTATAACCATCTGTGCTTAGTGCTCAGTTCTGGCTAATGATGTTCAATAAATGAAATTGTTATATATATATGTGTGTGTGTGTGTGTGCTAATATATACTGCAGTGCAACTGGGAAATTCAGGTTTGCTGGTTAACTCCACATATGGGGCACAGATACCTTATACAAACCATGAAGAAGTGACAGTTAAGATGAGGGTAGCTTTGAATGTAGTATACTTGTGTCAGCTTTTATTTTATTTTTTTAAGTAATTGGAGGATACTCGTCTATCTATGACTTCAGTTGGGATTTTGGATTGTTTATTTTTTTTCTCCTTGTTGAAAAAAAGAGGTGTTTTTCCTGAGGTAGGTGAGGCCAAAATATTGATTATTCTAAAATGAGAATCTGAAAATGTTCTATCTCAGCAGATACAAATAAGCTATTAAAATTACTGCTTGGATAGAGAATTTGGCCTAAAGAAAAACTCAAAGTCTGGCACTGGTCCTTCAGCAAGACTCCAGATACCTCAGGTGCTGGATTGCCAGATTGTAAATTCTGTCTCTGCCACCCTGCAACGTTTGACACTCCTGGCCCCTGCGTGCCCTTCTGCTCACTGCAGCCCTGGGGAAATGGAGAATGGCAGCAATGGAGATCAAAATTAGCCTTTCTGATCCCAAATCAGTTTTGCCGTGAGACTGCATTGGGGTGGAAGCGACTCAGGAGCAAGGAAGCCAGTCAGGGTGGGTGGGAGAGGACAGGCTTCCTTATATTAGCTGTGTAACTCTGTTATGGCTTGTATCTGTGAACCTATGGTATTAAAAAATTGCCATCAGTCTCTCCTGTAGGTTGGGATTAATAATGGTGCAGTGAGCTATTGCGGTTTAAGCGTTTAGTGTAATCTGGGATGAACGTGCATACATGTCCGCACCTACACCTGTTTGTCCACGTTGGTTTTCATCATTTAAAATATGCCAGAATATTAATTCTCAGATAAATAATGAAATGAGCAGTATTCAGTTCATTTAAAAAAGAAAAAGAAAAATGCCTAGTCTCTTATGCATCTGAATATATATGTTATCAAAGCAGTGAATGTATGCTTATAAATAAATATATGGAGATATTTTATTTGTATGTATATATTAAAAATTATATTCATATTACATATGTCTCCATGTAGGCATTTACTGTAAATACTGGATCAGATGCAGGAGGGTCAGCTACACTGAAATTATTTGCAAATTATTTCAGTTTGTTTGTACCATATTAGAAAAGCGCACTCTTCATTACAGCTGCTGCTTGCCGTATTCTTGTATTCACTCGCCTCTCATACTTTGAAACACGCTGATGATAAAGACAAATGAGCAAATAAAACGCTCTGTAAAATATTCTGCAGACTTGCCGCTCACTGTAATGACTTTCTGACCAGTATAGACACTCTTTGAGGGCTACTGCTTGACAAACCCTTCTTCGTCTGTTAGCATAAATTTTAATTCATTGTATTTAATTTGTATTGTTAAGTGGCAAGAATGTGTGTCATTGGAGTAATTACTGTAAAGCTATTTAATTATTGATTTCCCCAACATAGTGGGCTCGACATTTTACCAGATGTAATGAAGGAAAAGGTACACATTAGCAGGATGGATATGGAGCAAGCAAGCCTTTTCAATAGAGAGTTAATTCATTTTAATAGATATACAGTAATTACCTAGGAAGTGAGACTGTTTTCTTCATCGAGACATTAATGATTCAGATGAAGTGACAAAGAGGTAATGTATAGGTATATTATGACTGTGTTTAAAACACCGGGGTTGGTTTATGAGAATCTGGAGGACATCAGCTTCGGCTCTAAAGATGCATAAAACTTGCAGATTTACTCATCTTTTTTCTTTACCACTGAGTTTAGTAATAACACATATTTACTTCCCCACCCCACTCCCATCCCTCTCATCTCATAATGATTTCTCGATCTCCGTTTGAATTACCCAGGAGAAAAAGGAATCAATTTTGCTTCTAGTTGGAGAGCGTGGGGCCGGGGGTTGCAGCTGGTCTGACACGGCTCTGTCCGAAGCGGATGGCAGCCCCCCGCCTTTCTCCTCACTTTCCTCTCAGTGAGGGAGACCCCATGGCCTAAAACGCACCCTCTGCAACTTTATTAGAAAGGTGAAGGCCAGAGGCAGCCCTGCTGGGGTTTGAAAGTGTGGTTGCAGGGATCCCCAGACATTTTGAACCTGCTCTGTGGGCTGGCAAGCCATCTCTTTCCACACAAGCACCTGTATTGCAGTTCACTCCACTCATTGAGCCACAGCTCTCCTGGCTGAGATAAAAATTAACCGTATTTCTCTTGGGAGAGCAGCGGCGCATCAAGCCCAGAATGAAGACTCCTGTGCCAGAGCACCCTGTGTCTCTGTGTGTGAACGTCCTGGTCCTATTAACTGAGGCCATAGTTAAGGAGAACTTGAATTGCTGCAGATGCCACTTTTTTTCCTCATTTGTTAATATGCTTTTGTTATTTTCTATGTCTCGATATGCAGTTATACTAAAGATGATTTCCCTAAGGCAGGGCCAGCCCGTGAAGCCCACAGCCACAGCACAACCTGGGTCAGCTCTAGTCTCTGGTACAGGTATGGTGGGTTGGCCTTGGGTGGACACCAGGTGACCACCAAGCTGCTCTATCACTCCCCTCCTCAGCAGAGGAGGGGGGTGGGGGGAGAGAAAGTAAGATGGAAAAAACCTTTGTAGGTCAAAACAATGAAGAAATCGTAAAAGTCACGTATGTAGAAGCAAAGGAAAACAAAAGATGTGATTCTCTGTTTCCCATCAGTAGGTGACGTTGGGCCACTTCCCAGGAAGCAAGGCTTTGGTGTGAGTGGCAGTTGCTCTGGAAGACAAACATTGTAAATAACGAACGCCCCTCCTTCCTCCTCCTTTCTCTTAGCTTTGATGCCTGAGCAGACATCATATGGTATGGAATATCCCTTTGGTCACTTTGGGTCATCTCTCTTGGCTACGTCCCCTCCCAAGATCCTGCCCACCCACAGCCTACTGGTGAGGGCAGAGGGAATGTTGGAGAGGCAGCCTTGATGCTGTGCCAGCCCTGCTTAGCAGCAGCCAAAACACGGGTGGGTTATCACCACCCTTCTGGCTACCAGTGCAAGCACAGAGCTGGGGGGGCTGCTGTGGGGCTCAGCCAGGCCCAGCACAGCAGGGAAGGAGCTGAGCTGCCACAGCCCTGTACGCTCCACTGCAGCCCCTGCAGCCCCCCCACACCCAGGCGTGTGGGATGCTCATCACAGGGGCTCCAGCATGTTCCCAAATTCATGTAACCCGCTTTTAGGAGCAGCAGGGCTGTGTTACGGAGAAGTATTGTACTGGCTTTGAAGCAGGTTTGAGTCACAGTGATAGGCCATAGGTGAGAGCACAGTAGGATGCTCCAAGGGCTAAGGTTTATCTGGGATCTGAGAATTTTTAAACTGTTAAGATGTATTTATGTCCAGGAAAAGTAAAGATGCCTGTAACTACTGTGACTTCCTCTACAGCTGATGGTATCATATATAAGGCAAAACCAGGTGCCCAGAGTGCTATAACGAGGAGACATAGCTTCTGATAACTGTTGATTATCACCTGCTGCTAAAACATAAGTTCCTCCAAGCAGCCAGGGCTGTGGGGCTTTCCTGCTTACTGAACAGCACCTACGTCATGGGCATTTTATCACAGCGATACTAGGCTTTGAAAGAGTTTGGATTTTCTGTTGGGAGGCTGTGGGTAGTCTATCTCATTCACCCAAAGCAGGTGAGCTTTAGGAGCTAAAGGAATGTTACTGAATTGATACCGTGCCACACACTAACAAGTCTTTAAATGGTTTGTTTGACAGACACACCTGAAGTTTTGGTAAGTCTGTCCCTTCCTTGAATTGTACAGCCATGAAAAAAAACTCAGACTGTGCAGAGGCAAAGGAGAGAAATAAGACAACTGGTCTTTGGTCTCTTAGGTGGCATTTCTGACCCATTGCCTTCTGTGTGCCAGGTCGGTGCATGCACGTGGGGACAGCCATGCTGTCCTTTCAAATACACGCATACAGTTCCTGCTGCTGTTCAGAACTGCATAGGTTAACCTTAGGGGATGCGTAACAAGCTACAGTAGGATTGCAGGCTTCTGCAGTTCACCTGGAAGTGAAATCGAAGATATGCTGGCATCTGCAAAGGTGTAAGCCCTGCCTCTGAGGGAGGCTGATAGCGAAAAATATTACTGTAAGGTGCATAGTATAAAGAAATAAAAGGCCAGATTGTAGCTGGGCAAGTTTTTCTTTATTCCTTCAAAGCCAGCTGCCCAGATTGTATGTATTACCAAGGGAAAGAGCAGGCTGCGTGCAGCTGCCGTGCCATTTGCAGCTGGGTTTGTAGCCAGCGCTCTGCAGGGAATACCCCACAGAAGGTCTCCGCTTTGGACAGAGATCTCACCTTTCGAACCAAAGGGAAAAGCCATTTGGCCAGCACAGCCTCTTGGGACAGATATTTTGCATGGCAGACAGCTGAGGAAGCGTACTTTTTCCCTGTGTCTTGCCTTGTGATGGATCAGTTCCCTGATGCCATTCGCTGTGCTCAGCTTCTGGGCTCACTGCAGAGGGTGGTGCATGGCAAGGCCGGGAGGTGGATGGTTGAGAGACAAGGGAAATACTGCCACCAAATGTGAAAAACGGCCTTTCAGTAGGGCTGCGATTTGGGAGCAAGCTCTAATGTGTTCCTGAGAACTTGCAGCGCTGTGGGCAGGCGGGCCAGAGCTGCAGCTGTCCCTGCAACCTGCCCTCGGGATGAGGCACAGCCGGCCCGCAGCTCCACAGCATGGAGGTAGCTGTGGTGGCCAAGAGGGAGAAACAGTCAAAAAGGGGGTTCTGTTACTGCCACCCTCAGCTTTTTTTAGGGACCTTCGAGCTCTTGGTCCTGTTTGCTTCCCAGACAGGTGAGGAGTGTCATGAAGTCTCATTTAATCCATGTTCCTACCATTTTACCATACTTTGTGTTAAGCTTGTCTTGCAAAGTAACGTGGTCAAAGTGCTAAACTCGCTGTTGGCTATGCGAACACCTCTGCGCTGGCTGGGGCTCATGAGGCCTCAAGCCCCACACCTGAGTGCCTCAGGAACTCCAGTACGTGATCAAACCAGCGAGTAGCTCAGCAGTAACTCCTGTAAGACACAAAGTCGAATAGTCGGCAGGCTCCTGAAAGACTGATGCTAATGGCATGGCGGTCACGTGTATAATAAAGAGTAGAAACAAGGAGAACGGGGACTCGGTGCCATTAGTCATGTGCTGCAACTCGGGGCCTGTCATATCAGTGTTGTGGTTTGTCAACAGCAAACTGACCAACAGTAACGCCCTGGATATTGCATGCACATAGCAAAGCTTTATTCATATCCCTTTCTTTACAGTCATGAATATTTTCAAATAATTACATTGGAGATTTCATGTTGCACTTCTACAAATAAGGTTACAATGTCATTCTGGGTGCAGTAGTGACCCTACTAGAATGGCAACTACAGTCTCTACATCTAATTAAATGATTTGTTTTCCAACCTATAAATCATGTTTTAGTAAAAAATAAAGTTATTGTAAATATGGATTTTTAAATGAAAAATTCTTAGCTGCTACAAATCTGCCTAAAGCTGTATCCGTACAGGCCCACTCAGAGTAAAGGCTAAACGAGCTATTATAGTCCACTGGATTCACGCTCAGCATGTGGCTGTTGGCCAGCTTATGGGACTGTAGATACCACTTATGAAATTACCTCTAATTTCTGTGCAGCCTAAATTGAAAAACTCTGAGATCACAAAAATAAAAAAAGGTATATTCATGAAGAACATAAGTGTTTTGGATAAACATCTCTTTGGTGTAAAATTAGTTTGTACAAGTAGAGGAAATAGTAAATTTTATCATTGAGAAAGGATTTGACAGATACCATAATAATATTACCACCTGTTTTATATATACTTGCAAAATACTAGGAAAAGTGAAGCATTTTACTCTTTGTGAATCTAAATTTGCAGTACTAAGTTGAAAAACTAGGAATTAATCTAAAAGTAAATCTCTCATTTCATGCCATCTGTGTGGATGCCATTTTTTGAAAAATTATAACCTTTACTTGACTAGGAAAGCTATCTCAGTGCCACAGCTGAATTTCACAGTGGTACTCAAGGTACTTCTGTAGAAAAGTAATTCCACTTTTTGGGGGAGGAAGTTGTAAACATATTGCAAAAGTTTCTTCTATTTTGAAACTTTCTAGTAACTTGAGAGCTAATCTTTGCAGGTAAAATCAGTGGCCCTTGCTGGATTCTTTAATGTTTCCTAGAATGGAAACAATTTTATAATGCTGTTGAATAACGTGTAGTATACTGCATACTGAACTTCAGCTGTAGTTCCTGTAAATCATTAACAATAAATACATGAGAAAAAATGCATATAAACTATCTTCTGTAATAGCATCTTCAGATCGCTTTCAGTTCTTCCTTAACTTTTCCTTGACCCGTGTCAGTGATTTAACAACCACGAAGGGCCAGATTGCACAGTTAAAGATACCTTTTAAAAAGGATTACTATTTAGGCAAGCTGTGGAAAAGAAAACTTTAATTTTGGGGTTCATGCATCATGTATCGCCTTACTGCCATTATTTCTAAGCTTCTTGGTTATTTTTTTACTTAGGATAGAGACTGCGTCTTCTTACAGGTTAATGTATTTATGTCATAAAGGATATGTATGAAGTAGGAGAGAAAGAAGTGAATGTACTCTTAAAAAAATTTGGATTTCTGGACCTATTTGTTGTGTACTAAGTTTCTGGCCTCCCTGATATACATAAATTGTCAACAGGAAATGTTTGACTTTGAAGGTCGAGGCTGGGGCTATTGCAATTGTGCAATCTATTCTTATAACAAAGTATCATCCACTTGCTGGATCTTAAAGATCTCAGACTTCTTCCTTCCTTCCATCCTTCCTTCCTCAGCAGACAAGGAAATGTGTTTGAAATGATAAATAGGTTTCTTTGAGGAGATTTTTTTACCTCAGATGAGACTTGTAACGTTCTTTAAGCCCTACTATTTTCATATTGCTTCCACAATTTTTTTTGTTCAAAGTTCTGTTTGGTTTTTTTTTTTTTTAAAACTTTTGTTCACCAGACTGCACCAGTTTTCTGTTAAATAATTTAAATGTTATTTAAACAGAAAACAAAGACAGTAGAATGGTTTGGATACAAAGTCTTGTGAAAAGGCAGTGAAATGCACTTAAGGAACTCTGTAACAATAATCACTTTAATGAGCAATCAAAATGCTTCTTAAAGTCTCAAGCAGTTAAAAAAACCCTGCCATTTCGAGGGTGACATATCTCCTTTCTGTTTTGACATTCATCTGCATTAGTGTACACTTGTTAAACTGGTGTATCCAAATCCCGCTTGTCAGATATTCTGGAATCTACTTACACTTTCACCCAGGGCTCAAGTTGCACTACTCTCCAACCACTTAACACATTTCAAGTGCCTAAGTGCTAACAAAGTCTTCCCTCCATCACAGAGAGTGCTGCTATTATAGCTCCCCAAAAGTACTTTTAGGCATGCAATGGACAATTAATAAGCTTGAATGCTAATAACAATGAAATAATGCTGCTAAAAGCAAGGTACAGCTGAAAAAGAGTCTTTCATTAGAATTCACTTAAAACATTTACAGTCTGCTTGTGATTACAGAAGTCACCCCAGACATACTGCCCTGGCCACAGAGGATAATGTTTTCAAACCTACTTTATGATTTTAAACGTTTTTTTCTCCTTTTGGGTATCTGTCATGAGTTTTCCATCCTTCAGTAGGTGTACCCTGCAGGTTACTTGTATTTCTTATCTTCACAGGATAAAAAGGGATGTACCACATTTCAAAGTGCTGTATTTGTTTTATGGGAAGAAGAGCAGCTGATCTTCACCCTCAGCACAGCTCTGTCTCTCCTCTGTAATGGCAGAGCCGTGGTTTCCAGCTCGCACGTGCACACCCGAACTTTTCAGTCATTCAGCTCTGAGCACTGATAACTGTCACTGTAACAGCAGCTGAGGGTGTTTACTGCAAGATCAAGCTGTTTGGACTGAATTCTGAAAATAGTTAATTCTCTTATTAAGCGTTTCCTTATGGTCTAGTGGCTTTAAAGACCCTCCCTGCTTAGCTCAGGAGTATGCTAAAGTGCTCTCCTGAACTGGAGCCAGAATTCATACCCCAACCCCCCTGTTCCTCTTGCCCCTAGGTCGTATATAGA
The DNA here is from genome assembly GCA_035590215.1 of Microhierax caerulescens. Lineage (NCBI taxonomy): Eukaryota > Metazoa > Chordata > Aves > Falconiformes > Falconidae > Microhierax > Microhierax caerulescens. The sequence continues at coordinate 8,508,077 of JAVJGJ010000032.1, forward strand.
AATGTTGTCTGACTGACAGCATTGCGCTGATTTAATGGTATTGCTGGGCATGTTGGTTGAACATACAAAGCACTCAAAAGGTTATGTACACCTGAACGATGTGGTCTCCTTTTCTCCGAGAAAAATAGTGCTGTCTTTGAAATGTACAGTAACCTGATATTGATTTGGATGAATGGGATTAGACTTTCACAATACTTTTAATAGTGATGGGCAGACTAGTTAACCTTCTTAGGAGCTCGTCTAATGCAAGTGATGATTAGGAAGGAGATACACGTAACACACTAATGACAGGTTGTTTAAAACCTTTGCTTAACGCCTGAGTTCAGTGACCTTAAGATGTGCCTGCTAAAAATCTGATTATTTTTCCTTCCAATTTCCTTCCAATTTATTACATGTTTGCTTTTGCATTTGGGATGTATCTTATTTGCACTACGGCTAGAATCCCTGTCGGTGAAAAAAACGGGTCAGGCACAGTATGAAGGGACAAGATATACAAGGCTTTCTGTTATCCATAAATGCAGGATACACGGGTCCTAAACAGACACTCCACTTAAGAAATGAGAGATTTATATGGATGACCTGATTCATTAATCGTTCAGAATGTCTGAATATATTTATCCCAGAGGGGCTAACTCAAGATTGAATGTTTTGTCTTATTTTATTTCATGTCATTATGTTTATTATGAGCATCTCCTTTAGAACATAAATTGCTGTCAGTACATTAATAACTCACATTGAGACACCCCAGAGTATGAATCCAGTCTTTCGTCAGTACAGCCAGATCATTTTCATTGATGTTAAAAACTGATATGAAACAGAAGTTAAGGTGTGGTAAGTCTGATTAAGAATTTATTTATGGGAATCTGTGCTTATGCTACTAAAACTCCCATGTCTGTAAAAACAGTCATGAAAACAGCTTGGAAAGTATATTTTGTAAGGACTGCTTGCGTATTTAACTTTTAACATCTCTGTTTCTCACAATTATTAATTCTTCCGTGCGTTTTTTTCCTTAATAGTAACTGCCATATAAGCAACATATTGTTCATTGTGTATATTCTTAAGGTCTCATGTAAACCATAACTAGTGGGGAAACTCTGAATTTAAGCTAACTCTCATGCTTAGCAGAAGTTAGAGTTCCCTTTTATCTCCACTGGATAGATACCAAGACATTTTAGGAATTCACCACATCAAATGAGAAAATAATTGAGCCTTGATGGTGCTTTTAGTCTCTCTTTTCAAGTAAATGATGTTTCAGAGACATTATGTAGCTGTAATGGGTTTAGACCAGGTGTAAGATTAAGAGTATAATTTTAAAAGTTATTTTGTTCACCTTTATTGAATTTTTGGGTCTTTTGGAAGTGTGAAGTGCTGATCAGCAAAAATAGCAAAATGGGGTGCATAATAAGGACTTGCTAATTCTCTTCTGAAGGTTTCATCCAAACTTAACTGTGGTGATTTTTACTTCTTTATTTATTTATTTATTTTGGTTAAAGTTATTTAACCAGTTATTATATAGTAGCTAGGCATCCTGTGCATATGAACTGCAGTGGTTGCTTTCGATTACAGTGAGAGGTCAGCATCATCAGTTAGTCTCTTTGATAGAAATATGTTTTGAAAGTCTGTGTTAGGAAAAATGTAGTTGGTGTAGCATAACCTGCTTTTGTCATTCACAGATGCAAATCAGATGTTATAAGGCAGTTATTGCATTTCTGAGCTATATTTTCATGCAGTGCTTGTCACAGTGGTATGTGCAGAGGCTGCTAGAAGTGGCCTGAGGAGCATGTGCAGTAATTCTTCGTGTCCTTCTCTTCAGAGAGAAGGCAGAAGCTTCAGCCTGATCCTGATCCAACTTTCATTCAGTTCAGTTCGACCTCAGATCCATGAGGTTGAATTTGGAGCAGAACTTGGTGCTCCCCTTTGAGAGGAAAAAAAAAAAATATCTGATGGTTTTGAGTTTGGGAACAGCAGTGCTCTTTTTTTTTTTTTTTTTTTTTTTTTTATCCTTAAACTTACAAAAGACCTCCCCAAAAGGTTGAGACCCATTTCAGCTTGCTTATATAAGTGGAAGTTCTTCTGGTTAGGTATTTAGGTACTGTTAAGAGATCACACGTGTTGACCTGTGGGGCAGTACTTCTCTGAACAAGCCATGAGATGAAACCGTTAAGGGTGAGATGTAAGCAGCTCTGGGCAGCAGGCAGCCTTCCAGAGCCACCGCATCCCCGGTCTGGTACTGCTTCACTTCTGGTGGGAATGAGCATAGAGTTTTAATTCCCAGGTTTCTTCATGCATTAAAGCATTGTTAAATTTTGAAATATCAGTGTTTTTGCCTGACAACACAGTGCTGAATAGAAGTTATATTTTACACTTGGCAGTCAGAAAGGTATTTACAGTTTAAAAAATACAGTTAGCTCCATTGCTGCTCAGTGCAGTGACCCAGCAGTAGTGGGAACACGGCAGAAGTAGCTGGAACTCTTGTTTGAAAGTTAAGTGCCAACCTTCACTGTGTCATCTGTTGTTCTTGCAGACTCGTACAGAATGAAAGCTGTCTGCTGTGAGCAAGTAGAACAAATGCTGCGTGAATTTAATTCATTCTGAAAAACATATATAGTAAACCACATTTGTTTACTTCATGCTGTGGAATGGGGCCTTTAAGTCTGTTTCTAATTTATTCCAAGTTAGAAATATGAGGTAAATGCAGAAATCATGCATTAATAAAATCTCTTTATGTTCCCAGCTGGCAGGAGAAATAACAGTTGTGGTTCACTGAAAATGACTTTGGGCCAACACTTTTGATGTGATTTTAGGTTTTATTTTCAGCCATGCAAGAACTCTCCTGCAATGCTTTCTTTTTAGATTTTTATGAGCAGTTAGTGTTTTTGTGTGGCACTGAAGAATAAGTAAAGAAAAAACGCCAAATTTTCTTTTTCTAACCTTTGTGTGTGTGTGTGTCAGAATAGAGCATTAGAAAAGCCAGGTCTATCCAATGTTTGTCACCACTAGAAAAGTTGATAAAAAAAAAAAAAAAGAAAGTGCACATTTGCAAGTAGTTATTGATGGAGCAGAAAATGTTAGTGAATTATCTGGTTCTTCCTAACAGCAAAATTTAGCAGTCAAAAAACAGCTTTTATTTCTGAGATCCTTACTTCTGTGCTAAACATCAGCCTTGTTTCTGTAGCTGTTTCCCCTTCATTTGCCCACCCTTTCATCTCTCTTTAGAGCATGTATCCTTCTTCTACTTCTTCTCCATGTTTTTCTGTGACATTCCCTGCTTTCTCGTGTTGCTTAGCATCTTTATTTCTTCACTTCATAAGTTTTTCCTCTTCTGAAACCTGTCTGTACCATGAATTCCAGCAGTTCCATGACTACCCTATTTGCAAACTGACATTGCCAAAAAGAAAGATTTGCTTTAAGCTGTAACTTGACAGTGTTCGTGTATTTGTATTTTTAACAGAAATTATTATGCCTTGTCAATTCGTACCGCATTTTGTGAATGAACTTGTTCATATTGTATGGAACGTAGAAGAGAATGTCCATGATTAGTATGCAAATTGACCTCTGAAATACAAAAATGTACAAGACCAGAGTCTCGTTTTCAATAAATTGCTGTATTTCCACTGGAAATACATTTTGCTAGGAAAAGGGACAGTTCCACACTAAACAGAGAATATTATCTTGTAATTAAAGTGTTCAATAGTTGGTTTTTTGCTTCAACCTGATATACGGGCTGAGTTTTTATATATGGTAGAGCAAGGTATTTGTTAGAAAGTCTATTTTGTTTAATCTTATTGCTCCTTAAAGAAACGATGTTGTCGTTTTCCTCTGTATTGTTAGAAGATTGGTATAGACACCAAGTACATCCCTCACCAAAAGCTCTTCAGGGGCACAAGATGAAGTCTCTTGACTTCAAGTAAGTGTGCCTTGGTTCTTTCCCTCCTGAAGGAGGCAGCTTTTCTGAATCAGCATCCCCATTGCCATCCTTAAAACCACTGAGCTCTGAGTCTATATGGCTAATGCTAGGGTAGTGCTTCCTAAACTATTTCTTAAACATACTGTAATACTTACCTCTAAAATCAGAGCCATTCCGGAGTCAAGGGTTGTTTGGTCCCCAAGCATTTCATTCTGCTGCCACAGCCATTAATGCCACTGAGAATTATTGGTCTTACTGGCTGTCAAGTTAACTGTAATTATTTGAAAACATTGTTTGACTTGAGCTATATAATTGTAGTTATCTTCTTAAATATCTGTCTACAATACTTTTGCATTATTTAACTTAAAATGCAATCTGCATATCAAAATCTTATTTCTTACTGAGCGATCAGTGAATCATGCTTTGTTGTTCTTCACCATGTCATGACAGAGGGCAGGATTTCAAACATAGCTCAGGACTGGTCTGCCTTTGCTATCGGTGACAAAACTCTCCACCAACCCCCCACCCCGCTTTTTTTTTTTTTTTTTTCCAAGCACTTCCAGAAATGGCACACAATCTGAGCCAATACTGTTAATGAATGCCAGCAAGTTCCACCCAGAATAGTTATTCCTTTTGCTATTTTATTACTGGATACACTAAAGGAGATTTTTTTTCCCCCAGCAAAGGAAATTCCAGTACGTATAAGTTGAAGTCTTTTGGGAAAATGATTTGCTAGAGGGAAAAAAAAAAACTCCTCACGTTCAATAAATATGCACTGCATTTAATTCTCATTCAGCAAAGTAACATGTTTTTTTTCTTTCTTGCTTGTATATTGAACAACACTTGTCTACCTAACAATTTTTAAAATGTGGCTTGAATTCTGCAGACACTTCTCACTGTTCAATAAGACAGGAACTTTTCTTAGGTATTGATTGCAGTTCTCTCCAGCTTCACTCCAGACTTCTCACACAACCTTGGCAAGTAGCTTTATCTTTCTACATCATAAATTTCCTGTATGCAAAATGAATGGAATAATTTTTACCCCACAGGGATCCTTGTGGCTTAGTTCATTAATGTGTGCAAAGCACTAAATAGAAAAAGGCACTACACTACAGAAGTTTAGAGTATCACTATTGATAAAGCTGTGAACCTGCAGGCATCCAGTTGTCATAGACCAGAGGATGATAAGATTCACATCAAAGCCACAGTGCAAATTTGTATAAATGTGATCTACATCTGGAGTGAGAACCAATTCACATGTTACATTCCCCAAAGAAATATTTACTCAGCTGCAGAATATGTATTGTTTGAGCAAACATCAAAAATGATGGGAGTTTAAGGCACTCTACTGGCAGTAACCTAATTAACTCACTCTTGATCAAATATTTCAGATGCCGGAATCAAAATAATTACATCTGCAGTCCAAGCTGAAGACAATACACTGGGAAATAACATAGGGTCAGTTCTTGGACTAGTGTTAAATAGCACAGATTTGTTGATTTTGGTGGAGCCACGCTGATTAACTGCAGATGAGGGTCTGGCTTGCACTGTTTCAGCTGGAAGCTAAAAGAGAGTTGGGCTTTTAAAAAAACAAGGGTATTGTGTAGTTAAGCTAAATCTTTAGTCAGAAGGGTTGTACTTTTCATTGACGCTAAGTTTTGCAGAAAATGCTGTCCTAGAGGAGAAATTCTGATTGTGAAGTGCTGGTGATGTACTGTGTCTGTCATTTTGTCCTCCAGGTCAATTAGCCTTGGAATGTATCTAGCAGAGTATGCTGGTAATTACTCTATTTATTAATGTTTGGTGTATATTGTGGGTTTTAATGCTTTAGTTGCTTCCGTTTCTTGTAACAAATTTAGCATAACATGCTATCAATTATTGAGTGCATTATGTTTATCTTGCAAGATACACTTAATCTAATGATAAACTATGCCAGAACCTGATCTTATTGAGAGGGGAAAATTGCAAAATCTAGCTAGGACATCTTGGCCTCTGGTGGGGATCCCTGATGTCTCCGGGTCCCTGACAGTGAACTTGACAAAACAAAGCAGAAAGAGGTCAGAATCCTGGATATAGGTCAAGAATTTCTAACACTTAAATCCTTTTTAAAAATTGCTTCAAATTACTTTCTGTTTTTTAAACAGCACTTGTTCAAAATGTTGATTAGGGAGCAATCACCATGGATGATTTAGGAAGCAGCTTTGAGAGTGCACAACACAAATTAAACTTTCCGTCATTGTAAAAGCCAGTCATGGATTCATAACTTATTTGCTCCCTTACCATTCAGTGTGAAAGCCTCAAATGTTGACTCCAAACTTTTAGGCTTCTGGGCCTTTGTTTGCCAGAACATAAGAGCTTCAGAAATATCAATAGCACATTTTAATTGTTTCATTGTGTTGGACTGCCATCTCTCATCTCCCTGATTTAGTCTTTGGCTGTTCTTTCTTTTTTGGGTTATTGATTTGTTTGTGCAACCGTGATATTTTATAGTATTACCTCACACTATTAAAGGACTTTATATCTCTTGAATATTAAGTGATTTACTCCAAACTCAATGGAATTGCTGTTATGAGAGTTTGCAGATAGAGAGATGGACACTTAAGGACTGTTTTCCCCAAGAATGATTTAGTGGCAAGATCCAGGACTCTTCCTGCTGTGGGCTCTGAAACACATGCTTTGTTGCCTTTCATCATTTCAAACACTCGCCATTCAGCATTTTATTTTGTTGTTTGGTTTTTTTTAACCTTTGTGTTTCATTAAGTATTTTCTGGCTAGAAGGGGTGCTGAGGAAACACCTGAGCATTTTCTATTTTCTGTTATTTTCTGATGTTATAATATTCATCGTGCCTCTTCCAGTGGCAGTCTTCCCAGGTGACGCCTCCTTATTGCTGTCTTCCTTCCTAAGGAAGAAAGGACTAGGGGCTTCCTAACAGCTACAGAAGCCTTCCTTAGCCAAAGGTGTTAATAGTGCATTTCGTTCCTTTTTTCTTGTAAAGTACACCCAGGAATGTGGACCTGCTAGTAAAATAAACAACCCCTGTGTACTTGCCTTAGGATGTGATAACATCAAAGGGTAATTTATGGTTCTGTTTGCCAGGTGTCAGTTTGTTCACAGGGCTAATTGAAGTTGTATGGGAATATATATTGGTTCAACAGTGGGAGAATCAATGAATTGATTTATTGTAAATTGCTGTCAACAATTTAGCCTTTTGCTGCACTTAGCAGGCAGAGTTTGTGTGTAGTGGTGCATGAATGAGCACTGGAAATTCACATGGGCCAGTTACGCTGCAAATTCTTTCAGTGTTTTGAAACAGATTCTTGTTTTGGTGTGATCTTTTCATATTTCGTGGCTTTCAAGATTCAGATACAGCATACAAATTAGTAAAGTATGGAATGTAGTGGTTCATGCTGTCATGATATCATTCTAATTTGCCCTGCAGGCCTGGAGAAGAGGCTTTGTGTGTAAAAGAAGTGTGTCTTTTCATACTTTGGAGTGCCTCCGTTTTCATTTTTGTTGTGGCAGTAGGCATGGGAACGGGCAAACAGGGTAATTTGCTTGTTTTTAAGCCTCCCGTTCTTCCCCTGTGGCCACAGTGCTGCTCAGCACCGACACAGAGCAGTGCAACGTAGGCGCCTGACAGCTCTGTGAGTGGTGGGCATGCAGGGGGTCATAGCAGGGGACCGCTGCCTCACCTACCCAGTTCTGCTGTTAGCAGACTACAGGGTTGGGTACCATGCCCCAGCAGGAAGGACATAGGACTCAGCTCCTGGTGTCCAACGCAAGCCACGGAATTGGCTGTTGACATCTCAGCAAAGGCAGTGGGAAGATGGGACTGTTGCCAGGACTCCTGCCACTCATGGCATTGGCCACACCATGGCATTGGCCACACAGTGTCCCAAGACTTGGTTGTCCACAGCGGAGTCTTCCTGTGTTTCAGAGGTGTGCTTCCAGGAACCAGGGGTGTATGTGTGTGTGAACATGACAGGCTTTCCTCTGGTTTAAGAATACTTAGATCCACATAAATTATGTATTCCTTCTAACCAATGCATCATTTAATACTTCTTTTCAATATTTCTCTATATTAATCTGTTGTTTTAATGCATTTCCATTCAGCATAACTTCTGCAGTTGGTCTCCGGTGGCTCCTCTGTGCATCTGCAATTATCACATTTCCCGGAATGAAATAATTATTGAAATATATTTCTCTTAATGCCTGCCTTCCCCTTCAGCTCTTTTTTCCACCTGCACCAACGGTAGGATTTGTTGTTAGACCAAAACATATTGACCTTCTTGTCATTGTGTTTTTGCATCTCCCTCCCTGATTACACCTAAGCACTACAGCTGGATATCCATATTCATGTTGCTCTACCACAGAAAAAAATAGTCCATCTGCATAGCCTTAGCAATACATTCCCACCTGAAAAAGAGAGCTTTACCTCATCCATCAAACTGGGAATATACTTTGCAAACCAGGAGTACATCAGTGACATGCACTGCGGTGTTGCTCTGGGTGCGTCATTTTAAACAGCCTGGGATGAATGCAATGTAAAAGAAAACTCTGAAAACAGGAGAATTAAAGAAAATAAACGGCCTGTATAATTCCAAGGAAATTAAGATTCAAAGTGATGACGTGATATATATGGCCACACAATGAGCAGAAGGAGATGTTTGAAATGTTACATTATGCCAACAGAATTTAATTATTGATGCAAGGAATTGGATCATCCTGATAAGTTCTTCAGAGTACAAAATAAATAAGGAAGTGTCTGTAATTAAAAATAGTGTTCAGAATTAACTGACCTGCATTTCTGATGCATTTCTTATCCTTGCACAAAGCATGAAATATTCTGCTTCTTTGCAACGTGCAATGCTAGGAGAGGAGCTGGAAAAACAAATCCAGGCCACCCCAGGGAACGTTCACATTTAACTTTTGGGAAGTGGGAGCATGTTTGCTCCATTCTGGAATTGCCCTGATGACCACAAACTGTGGACTTGGGAGTCTGCCAGAGAAAGGACTGACATTTCCAGTATTTCTCCTGATGGAGTGGGGTGAAGCCATGGAGGCATGACAACTGCTGACTGTAAAATATTGGTGTAGACCAGGCAAGGAAAGAAAAGCAACTTCTGCTCCCTAAATTTAAAAAAAAAAAAAAAAAAAAAAAAAACCCCGGTGAAGCTCAGGGTGCCTCTGTTGTTTAACATCTAGAGCTACAAGTGTATTGGCAAAGTTTTCAAATGTCTTTCGGTGGTGTAGTGTATAAACCTCGCCGAAAGCGAGTGGAGCCAAAGGGCTAAGGTTGCTTGGGCATTTCAGAAAATGTTATCCTGTAACATTATCCTCAAAGAACAAAACACCAAATTGGATACACTGGCTTAAATGAAATTACCACTGCGTGCCAATCTTTTATCAGTCACTTTACTCCAGGGCATCATCTGTTGCGGTCAGAAGAAATCTTTCTCATTTTCCCATGCTGTAAATTGTACAGTAAGGGTCAAAATCTGGTCTAGGGCTCACCACTGCCTTGGTTTCAGCTGAGTTGATTAGTATGTGAATTAATCTTGCTAGCAGCAAAATTTAATCTGATTTGTTTTGAATCGTCTGGCACTGACACGGATGCTGGACCCTCAGTCTATTCTAACGTAGCAGTTCCTGTGTCTCCGAACTGAAGCGAACGTAGTTTGGATGTGAGCCCGTGGTCAGTGGCCGTCTGTTAGCAAGATTGCTGCTAGATGCAAAAATGCTGTAGTTCAAAAATTGGTTTGAACTAAACTCAGGGAATTTAAGAATTCAGAGTTTGGGATTTCGCCACCATTAACTTGTACACATATGCCTAATTGCAAAGCCACATTTAGGTGTGTCTTGGGAGATTTCCTGCTGTACAAAGCTCTGCAAATATGATCTGAAACAAGCAAAAAGCTTTAGTTGTGAATTGATTAGCTTATGATGCTTCACCTTCCATCTTGCATTTACCAACATTGTTCTTTCTCTTCTGTTTGTACTTCAAACCTGCAGGCCATAAAATAATAATAATAAAAAAAAAATAAATTTCGTCCCACTTCCCCTCAGTGGTCTGGCAGAGTGGAGGAGGTGGGAGTGGAGAGCCCTGTGGCTGGCTGGCCAGATCAGAAAGTGCAATGTGGAGCCCCTTGGGCTGCCATGTGTTTGGAGGGGAGGGATTATAACCCGGCATGGCTTGCCTTAGTTACTATTGAAATGGTCTTTAGCATACACGGATAACTAATATTTCTCCTTACCATCATAGTTGTTCTTTTTGGTTCTTTCAACAGCTGTAGTTTTCGTCTCTCTTGATTTAAATTTATTTCCCTTTTGGTTCTCTCAGCCCTTTGGAATGGGTGGCAACTATTTCATTTTGATGCACCCTCGTGTCTGTCGTCCTGTGGCTGGTACTTTACAGGGAAGGGAAGCAGAAGGGAAGGAAATCCTTCCTGGATGCCCTTGCACAGAAGGCACAGGCCAGATGGGAGCTGTACCCTGTCCCCAGCCACCAGCTCTGTAGATTAGGCCCTGTACATCCCTCTTCTCCAGCAACAGCTGCTGCTGCAGAGTATCTATGGCATGGAGGCAGCATCTTCATTTCCCAGAGCACACGCAGCGTCCAGCCGTGGGTGGACAGGCTGAGCGTGGGGAAAAGTGCAACATCTGCCTTTGCAATGCTTAGAGTAATTTTGGTTTAACTACAGGGGACCCTTGTTACTAATTACAGTTGTTATGGAGAGAGATTTTTTTTTCTTCCTTATGTTGGCTGGTATCATTGCACAACTATTCATCAGGTACAGAAGCAGAATCTTACCATATTAGTGTGTCTGCACCTAAGTTAATTAAGCGTGACTTTCCTTAGTGTTTCCATAGGTCATGAACGAACCAGATTTTCTTCTTTTTGCATGAATTTTACACCTGAAAGGGAGATGCTGAATCAGAATCTACTGCAATAAAAAATAGTTTATAGCAGCAAGGCAGAAATGTCCCATATAAATATAGTTAACAACTGCCTCATATATCTGTAGAACTTTAGACGGGTTCAGCTGATGTTTTATTTAGTAAAGACATGATGAAAAAAAGCTTATTGAACATTAATAATGCTGAACACTTGGGCCCTGTAAAAAGTCTCAGACTACTTGTCTTGGAAAGTGGAATTTTCAAGCTTTTTTGAGAAGAACAAACTCATTTTTTTTATTAAGTCAAAGGGAATACTCAAGAACAGTGGAACGTAGCATACCTGTTGGTGTATCTGCCGATGGTCCTGCCTGCATGCGGCGTTGAGCGCCGAGAAGCTGGTGCGGGTGCAGGAATGGGTGCCCGTGCAGGGGCTTTTGCTGTCCTTATTACTCCACATCAAGTGAAGAAGCTTCTTGGTTCACACCCGACACGTGGCCTGCGGTGTCTGCACCTTTGCTCTCGTGTACGTGTGAGGCCACCTTCAGAATAAACTGCACAGACCTTCTATGGTATTTTATTCAGAATATTATACAGCAGTTAAATGCTGCCTTTCATAAATATGCATTAGATATATTTGTGTATTCTGATTTATTATGTTAGGAAGGGAATATCAGTTCAGCATTTTAAAAGCAATTATTCCTTTCTCTGAATGCGTTTGTCTTTATAGCCTCAAAAATAAAAAAATGGAATTAACTACCTTGTTTCCTGCATGGTGCCAGGGTTGTATTTTAGTGACTTTGTTTGGTATTTAATTAAAATAAACATAGAGAGGAGAGATTCTCCCTAAGGAAAGAAGTTGACTAATTGAGGCTTCTCTACATTAATTCAGAGCATTAAAGCATTAATGCTTTTATAAAACTGTCTTTTAACCCACATAGGTTCAGGTAAAATTAGAAGCTACTGTCAATGGCACTAATTTGTCCATATAGAAAAAAATTGAGGGTGTTTCCATACTGTTCTAAATGGCTTGCAATGCTGCTTAAAAAGTGTGCTTGAATTAAAGTTATGGGGTTAAAGTATTGTGCTACAAGTTAGTGTTTCGCTTACAAATGGCTAGTGCTGGGAGGATAGGTTACTGTGCTCCAGTGAGGGGCTGTAAATTGTTAACTTGCATCAACTTGATCACCTTTCTTTGCTTCTAACCTAAATTTTCAAATGTAAAATCCCAGCCTTGGCCAAAAGCATCATTTTTTAATGACCGAGAGGATCTTGGTAGTAAATCAGCTCTTCCCTGTTGGTCGCCTCTTGCCTGCAGAGGATGCTTTCAACAAGACACAGGGGGGCTCTCTGAGGTCCCGAAATCCTCAAGAGGACCTCCTTCTGCTTCACTTGAGCCCTCTGCCAGCTTTTCACATGCTGGCTGTGAACCTTGAGCTACCCTTTCTGCTCCTGCCAAGGGGAGAGGGCGCTCGATGCTCTTTAGGGCTGGCATTTAGGATTCCTCTCTTAGCTCTCCCTTATGACCTTGGCAGGACTCACGATGCAAAGCCGTGCTAGAGCTAGTCTGCGTGGGTAGCTAAAAGGGTCTTTATCCAGTCTTCATTTATATCTATATTTTTAACAGTCTCTCAGGTGTAGGTTATAAACAAATTTTCCTTGATCCCTTTTGGGTAGGATTTTTGTTGCACTGTGGCTTTGAGAACTTCCATTTGTTTTGATTCTGCTGTTTTTAAATACACGTTTCATTTTTTTTCCCCAGACTAATGTGAAAATGTTTTTCCCTTATGAAAAATTACTGTAAAATTTAAGAGGTAATGATAATATTTTTGTGGACTTAAGGAAAAAAAAAAAAACAAACAACAAAACAAACACAAAGTGTTATGCCCATGGGATAGAAATCATAAGATGGTTCAAAAATATATGAAAAGCTTGACATTCTTTGATAAATTCTTCAGCTTTTCAGATTGTTTTCCTGTTCAACCCAATTAATTTCAGCTAAAGGCATCTAGAGGCATTTTCCTTATAAGAATTGATGAGACTATTTATCCGGTAATTCCTATTATTATGTTGTAATTATATGTAATGATTAATTTTTCATGCAGAAAGCTTAACTGTTTTTCCTAAAATGCATCTAATGATTTTTATCATAACATAACACTTCTGGAAAAGCCCAATACAAGCGAGTAATAATGAAATATGTGGTTTCTGCGGACATTTGCTAGGTCTGTGCAGTCACTATCCTGGAAAAGAACCAGATTTAATGGTGAATATGGCACTTTCTGAATGATGCTTCTTGTGAGAAGATACTGCATTTCATAGTATCTCCCCGTCAGACTCTTCCTGCTCTTGGTATACGCAGTGCCTCAGAATAGTCCTATTGTTTTTTAAATGTGTTTCCCCTTTTGAAAGTTAAGAAAATTTCATCATCTCTTCTCACCCCCCACCCCCTAGTAGGAGCTAGAAAACAGTGAATTCCACTTTCTTTTAATTCTGAAGTAATGAGCAACAAATACAGATGTTGCTGGGTTTTTGTTTCAGTTTTCTAAGCTATCCTATTTATAGTAATTGCAATCCTTCTGGAGATTTTAGATGGCTTTTGTCTTTTGTTTTGTATTTAAAGAAATTGATGATAAATGACCTCTAGATCATTTGGCACTAATGTATTCTATTTCTAATGAGCTGTTAAAGGAATAATAAGTGCAGTAAACTCTGTTTGTCACCACTAACGAGGATAGAGAGGGCTGACTTTTGAGAGAAGTTGAACTAATTGACTTAAAAATAGTAGAATGGCCCCTGTGGGTGGCGAGCTACAGGCAATCTTTTTTTCTTACTTAAAGCAGAACTTTTAATATGTTTGAATTAGTGCATGTGCATAATCTTCCCTTTGCATTAATTATGGTTCTGTAGCAGCTTTAGAAGGGGGTGCTGAAAGTAATGGCAATCTTCCAGTTAGCACCTTTGAGACATAGCTTGATTTTAAGATTAAAGAAACTCCATGCCAGTAAAATTTCTAATAACTGTTAGCCTATCCAAATATTGCTATTTCCGTATTGAAGATGAATGGATTACAACCTTGGTTCCTATGCCTTTAATGGAGCTATGCCGATTTAGATCAATTTAAGATCTGTCTCATCCTTTTCGTTTTGCTTTGTTCTTTTGCATTGTGGAAGCAATGTTAATTTATATCATTTATGCTCTATTAAGTCGAAACGCTGTATACATTCCTGTACTCCCCTGTCTGTAGCAGAGAACAAAACGGCAGGCAGTTTGATTTTTGGTCTTACCTGGTTCCTTGCTTACATTTCCGTGACTCGGTTGTCCTGAGTGTGCGTTTGTTTATATATAAATGAGTGTCTACTCAGGCTGATATGACAACTGAAAATGCACTTTGACATCTTCAAACAGAAGTTGCCAGTGTAGTTTGAAGTATTACTGGTTGCCAGCTCAGGGACCCATTCTCAAAATGAGAAATCTGTACTGCACATTTAGGAATTGTGCAAGCAATTGTACCAAAAGGATTATGCAAGCCATACCAGTTAAGCAGTAAAATATAGTGAAGTTGTGAGCTTCTAATACAGGGAGTTAGCCTGCTTTCCCAGCCTGGAGTGAGTTAGCAAGCTAGAGGTAGCTCACGTGCTGCACTCCCAACCATTGTGTTGGAATACTGCATTTTACAGCTTAGCTAGAATAAATATCAGTAAATACCATTACAGAAATGTGCTGATTTGCTGCGTTTAAATACTGAATTTCTGAATGGCTGTTCTCAGGATGCTAAGTGTCGTAGACTCTCCAGAAATCCCTGGGTTGCAGTTAGTAGTTCACAGCCAGCACTGGTTATTCATTTTTTTTCTTGTAAAACTCAGAGGCAGATTGCCCACAGTGGTGTAGAAATCCAGACACCAAAGCAAGGCTAGGAGGAGACAGGGTGCTGATTGTGTGTAGCCATCAGTATTTTGATCTGGAATTATCACAAATATCAGACGTCACTTTTATTTGTAGGCTGTTCTTGCTGTTAACCCAGCAAATGAGGTAAAGGCTAGGAAGGTTTTTTGGCCTGCGTGTTTAGAAGTATAAACCCCACAATACTAATTTATGAATGACTTAGGAAGTTTCCTAAAATGCTGCATTTGTCCTGCATGGTTCCAGTCAGAGCTGTTCTAGCAGTTCCTTTGCCTTTGCCTTACGGCAATCGAGGGTGACAGTGGATAGGTTTTAGAGGCAGCATGCAGGAGGAACATACGCAAAGCTGCTTGTCTGTTAACCAAATTTAAGCACATACCTCCCAAGTACCTCTTTGAAATATTACTCTCAATTTAGCTCTTTGCTGCAGGTGTCAAGCAACAAATTTCAGTTCCCGCTTGTGCTGACATTTGCTCTTGGGGAGAAGGAAATTAGATTTCTACTAGTCTAAAACCAGAAACAAATGTTAGAACTGAGAGCAGTTTGTTTGAGCTGTAAGTTGTAAGACTGCAAAAATAATGTAGTTGGTAGCTCAAGCCGCTTTTTGCCCTTCTATGCAGGAAAGCTGAAGTGATTCCTTCTTTATTCCCAGGTTTTCATTTTTTTTTTTTTCTTTTTTCTCTAATATGTAAGGTAAGAGGAGGGGCTTTTCTGATTATAAGTCCTTACTCCAGAATAGCCTGGTCTTCTCACGTTTGTGCCCGGCTGGCAGTGGAGCAGATTCTCCCTCTCTGTGCGGCTCGGCCCAGAGGCCGAGGAGAAGCTTTTCCCCAGTTTGCATGGCCCAAGCGCAGCACAAGTTGGGGCCGTTCCAGCGCCTGGGAGGTGCACACAAGGCGCGGTTCTGCAGAGAAGCTGCCCTGTGAGCTGGGGGAATTGGGGCAGTGCGGGTCACACCGGTGAGTCCCCGGCCCCGGGAGCAGGGTGCTTTTGGGGACCTGCATGTGACCCGGTCCCCAGAAAACACAGCCCTGCGCAGAGAAGGGTGCGAAGCGCCCCGGGACTCCCACTCTCATGGCAGCCTCCTCCTTGCCTGCACTCGGAACAGCTCGGCAGATCCAAGCAAAGGAGGCCACGAGCGAGCCAAGCTCCTCGCTGGGGCAAGCAGGAGCATCTCACAGGTGGCCTCTGCATATGCCAGAGCTGCACTGTGTACGTTAGCAAGGATTGGGACCATACTTTCCACTGTAAAGAACAGCTCTTCGCTGTGTTTATTGATGTTCTTAGCTTATTTATCGAGCCATCTGCCAGGTATGGCATGAAGAGTTTGACAACAATATGTTATGAATTACAAGTTCTCTTCCTTCAATCACATCCAGAACAAAACTATACCTGTCTAGAAACAGAGGAGTGGGAGGAATAGGTCCTGCTTTTATTTCATGAAAAATAAAAAGGAATTTTAAAAGTTAGAGAAAATGTTAGAAACCCCCGTCTCATCTGTATGCGGGTCCTTTAAAGCAGTGTTAAGTTTCATAATTACTGTTTGTTCTCTGAGAATAATTGTCTCGTCCAGCTTGTACTTGTCAGGTTTGGAAGTAGTCCACAATTCTTTAAATGTTAAAGGGCAAGTTTAGTCCCAAGAATGGGGGGGTGGGGGTGTGGGGGTGTGTCTGTTGTTTGACCTACAGGGTCAGATATGTCAGAAATCTTGTTAGCATATAGGTCACAATACTTTCTTCTCATCACCTCATCCTAAGGGCAGATTTTCGTAAATACACATTTCTGCCAGGAGATTTAAATACCCGGTTTTTCTTCTCCCACTGAAATTCATTATAGCATATTTTCAGTAAAATACACAGCATAATATATGTTTTGTTTTTTCAGTAGTTACTGTAATTAGTCCCCAGCCACAGGCTCAGAGCAGACGATTAGAGAGAGCATAAGTAACGAATCTTTAAATATTCTTTAACTGTAGGGAAAAGGCTTTTCTGTGTTTTCTTGGGCAGACATTTCTGTGCTACCAAATGATGATAGAATTTGCTGGACTTAGCCGGTGAACAAATTTGACATGTCTCTTCAGAGACACTGCCCTGGGTATTGGTTCTGCCGTTTTTGTTTGCAAATCCTGCAGCAGTATCATTTTTTGACTGTCAGAAATCAGTGCTTTGATTCTTGAACTTCAATATACCTTTAGAAGTAACTGATTTCTGCTGAAGCTTTCCTTATTTTGGGCAACAAAAGCTAGAACTTAAAAAAAACAACCAAACAAACCAACCAAACAAACAAAAAACCCCAACCAACCACAAATGCCTCCAGTACCTTTAACCAATTTGGATTCGGTATTATGGCTCCTCCTCGGCACTGGAGGCTGACGTCTACATCCTCGAGCAGTGACTGGCTTAGCCTTTGTGATCCATATGATGACCAGGAATAGGGAAATCCAGCACCAATGAGTAGAGAGGACTTTTCTCTGCCTAGTTTGTTTTTATGGACTAAAATCTGTTGTGGAATCTAGTTCATGACTGCCATCCAAATATCCTGCAGCTTAGGAAAAATAATCAAAAGCATCGGAGGAAGCAGCTTGTTAGTACCAGAGCTTCTGAAAGCGCATCAGATAGCTGCTTTGAAATAATTCAGACTCTTTGGAATATCTCAGGCCGATGTATGTGTTATCAAGTAAAATTACTGTAGTCCTCAGAGATGATACAGTAGGAGGAGAGAGCAGAGTTTCTGTCGTGTTCTTGGACAACCTCCCCGACTTCCCATAGCCCTTGAAGGTGCTGCTTACTCCTGCAACCAGACCTGCAGCTCAGAAACACTGCAGCTGCCTTTGGGCCCCCTCACTACTGCCACGTGCTTTTAGGGCTGGGGTACTTTCATATTCCCTCTGTAAATCACCTCTTGTGAGTCTTTTCAGCATATGCTGACACTCCTCTTGCACTCCAGAGAGACCTCAGAGCGGATCACACGCTTGGATGTGTGTGTTTCAAAAGGACAGTTACCTCTGCGCTGAAATTGTCCTTTCTGGCTCTGAGATGTTTTCCCTTGTTACACTCTAGATGGGCAATATGTGAAATAATTTTTCCCTCTTCCTCTGGCATTGTGGTGCCTTTTGTGGGTCATCTGTAAATAAGAAAACTGTCTTATTTTAATTTAATATGTAACCTTCAGAAGGGAATTTTTCTGGCCCCTTGCAAATGGATATTAAAATAATTTTGGCCTTTCAGCCTACCACATGCATATTGTCACCGTTGTAAGAGTATGCACACAAAAAAATGTTGGGGTTTTTTTAATGTATTTTCAGTAGCTTATAATTATGGATGACTTCATGTCAAATGTTGCAGACTTGTTTATAAGCAAAATATTTTGAGCAATTTAAGAAACCTCAGAAGGGTGATGTAGGATGCTTTTTAACACAGTAATGTGATGACTAAAGGAGATGATGAGTCAAGAGGGCCACCAGCCAATATCATAGTGAATGAGGTGTGGGCAAGGTGGGAGATATGCATGCATCCATAGCTGCAAAAGCACGCTGATCCATAGGTTGAGCAGCCACTGACATCAAAATAACTCCTCGAGTTACTTCACAGCCCTGGCACTACTGTAAAGAGCTCACTGTTTTCATATCAATTAAAATCCTGAGGTTTAATCCTCTTCTGTGCACTCTCGGTGCTTTCCCCCAGACTATTTTTTTTTTCCCTTTCTCTTTTTCTTGTACCTGATTTTTTACGGTTTTGTTTTTTTTTTTTTTTCCTCTTGTCCCCACTGTGGGCCATTGCCACTCAGCTTTCCTGGTAGCAACATGGAGCCACATCTGCCCATGGTCAATCATGCCAGGCACTAATGAAGCTTAGCAAGCAGGACATCAAGGTCATCTTAAAACTCTCCCACTGTGCCTTCCTGAGAAGAACTGTGGCAGAAAATGTTGTTTAGGTGCCTTTCTGGTGCAGAGAGGAAAAGCTCTAAAAAGGCTGCTGAGCGGCTTCAGGAGATTAATGAGTCCTTGGTGGAGAACTTGGATATAAACCTGTTTATAGGGCAAGTGAGGTGGAACTAGCCAGAAACGGGCTGGAGCAGAGGCACAAAAATATCCTGTTTGTGTGAAAATCACAGATGGAAGATAACTGTTAAGCTTTTTGAGGTAAATTGAGATATTAACAGTACTTCATATGATAAAACTAGCCAGGGCACTGTGACCTGACTGTTCAAAAGGCAGGAGAGCCACACGACAGTGGTAGGATCACAGCTTGGGCAAGTGGGGCGTTAACAAGACTTCAGTTGATGGAGCTGTGCTATGAACACCTTGGAAATTAGAAAGGATTAGACACACTAACCACTAAAGGATTCAGGAACATTTTTTCTTCTTTCAAGGAGACTTAGAGGGCTTAAAATGGTAAGGGATAGGTAAAAGATAAAGTTGAATGAGGAAGAAATTGTGCACAGGCCAGTCCATCGTATGTGTGGCTATGCTGCGCTAGAAGCACCACATGGCATTTTTTGGGGGGTCTAACCAAGGCAAGGAAGTTGTTAATCTAGACGTATGTGGATTTTATGGACTGTGCACAGCAAGGAGCAGAACATCACTTCTAAGAGTTTGTGCTACTTAATATGTAAGCTTATTCACAGAGCCAAAAATATTGCGAGTATGTTTCAAGTTGATACTTTAAAAATAGGCTGAATGAAGTAAGGAAAAGGTAATGTCAACATATACATACTCAGTAAAGAAACATGTATTTCCATGCAGCATACATCAGAGGCTTGAGGACAATGCAGTAACTCAAACAGATACGCATACCTTCAGCTGGGTTTTGATCCATGGTTTTACTTCTTTCCCCTCAGCTACTTAAAGCCCATTAAAAATCATACTCATTAGAGTGTCACTTGACAACACATCAAGTGGTTGGCTTCTAACAATGGTATTTTAGTGAAAGCTGAAGTGTATATATTTAATTTAAATGAATACTGCGAAGTTGTTAAGATTATTTTATGAATACTTCTCGGCAAAGTGACACAGCTGGGAGGAGGAAATCTAACACGTAAGTGTTAGTGTCTGAAAATTATACAGAATTATTTAGCCCATTAGCTTGTTAACCAGGTGCTCCTTGCACTTAGACTTATTTTCTAAACTCAGGCTATGCCTAATATTTACTTGCAGGTAATGAGGTAATGTTGTTAGATATAGAGGATAGCTAATTCTTTCTTGGACTTCTTCCATTTTCAGGCTTTAGCAGTCTAACAGCTTATCGGAGGGGGACATCTGGAATGTGATTGTTACCGGCGATGGCTGAAGATGTCTGTTACAGCATTTTTTTTGTGCAAAAGATAGGGGGATTTGTCTCATTTAAAATCTGTGGAAGGTATCTTATTTTCTTGGTTAAAAGCAAAAGTCTTTAGAAAATGCAGCCTCCCTTCCCCCCATCCCTTGTATGCCCCTGATTTGGGGCAGAGACTAGTTTTTGGGCTGAGAAATTTTAGCTTGGGATTTATAGGGAAAAGTATAACCCTTCCTAAAAAGAGAAAACACTCTACAACAAGAAATCAGTTAAAATGTCTGTCTGCCCTCATGTACTTTTTCCTTCCTGACCGTATCTGAGCCTACAGGAAAGTTTTATATTCCTCAGTACTTGTAATCTGGCCTGAATCCATTTACCTTTATTTTGACATTTGTAAAATGCAACTTATTCTTATTTGTTCTTCTTTTCCAATCTGTAATTGTGCTTTTTTTTTAGTCAGGGCTGAAGGAAGTCTCAGCACAACATCATAGCTGTTCCTTTCATCAGTCTGGCCCTTCTGTGCTTGCCTTTCCAAAAATACAGCTTGGTTCTGCTCCCCTTACGTGCGTTGGGTAGGCCTTGCCTTTGTATGCAGCCTGAGCCCTGCAAACATGGACGCTGCAGGAGTCCCTTTAATAAATTAGCTGTTAGCACATTCAAAACTTTTAAATGATGGGGTGTTCTTCTGCAGCGAGGGAAGAATTTTCATCAGATCCGAAGTTGTTCTCATCACGCTGTGAGTTACAGCTCAGGAAACTGCCACCAGTGTTATTAGCAGCAGCTCCTGCATTGCCAGGGGAACCTAGGGATCGATGTTTAACCCTTACGCTGCCCTTGTTTTCCTAATTGGTCAGCCAAACGAGTGCAAGACAAATCCATACATAGGCAGTGTGCAGAGAATCAAAGCATCTTCTCTAACAGTGGAGGTCTCCATCCTAGAAATGCATACAGTCAGAAGGATTATTTTAGTGCAGCTACCATTGCTCCCGAGGCAGAGCCAGAGGTCAGGAGATCAGCTCGAATGCCCCATATCTGGGTTTATTTGCTTCCCTATACTGCAGGCTTTGCAAAGCAGCTGTAAACAATGTGCCTGTTGCACTTGATATGTAGTTGTTGGAAATAGATTCCTGCAGGATTAGAGGTGCAATTGCAGTGCCTGACTCTTGAGACTCTTCTGAATAACAAGTCCTCATATTGATTTCCCTTTATGGTGAGAAGTGAGGCGATCAGGGGAGACGGATATAGATAAGCACATTTCTACTTAGACGAGAACTGGTTTGGGTCTGCTGAAAATCCCATTGCTGTGGAAGAGAAAATTCCCTGTTGCTTTCCAAACTATTAATCTGTTTGTGATTACTTTATTACAAATTCCTCCACTCATAACACTCATGCACATATTCTCATAACACTGCCATTTATAGGGTTAACCATGCAATTATCTTCTGGTATTTGCAAGCTATTTTTATACCCTCTTATTTATTTAAACAATTTCCCATCAAAGACTAAGTGATACATTTAGATAATGGCCACAGGTAATTGCTTTAACGAGAGAGTCACCAGTGAAATTGCTGTTTTAATACCAGCCTGGGATGCCCATTCCCTGTTAAATTGTAAGAAAAGCAGTGTCATATTATGGTAAACCTCTCCAGTTTCAGAGGAAACCATGTGAATTCCAAGCAGACAGGAGTTTAACAGCAGAAGTCAGGCAAAACCCACAGCTATTTCTTTGTAGAAAATCCAGCTGTGTGTTAGGTATGACATGCCTAGGAGTGGTCACCTCTTTAAATGGAAAACAGAAGGGGGAAGTGCTGTGTGCCTGCCTAACCTCTATTCATGCTAATGAGAAACCCTTGCCCTATGTTCAGTCAGTGTTGATATTTTTCTTGGAAGGCGTGTTGGGCATCTTGCATGGTATATAATACACAATGTCTGCCCAAAAGTGGTTTATGAAGTCTTCTGTGTAAATCTCTTCTTAGAGATTTGGCATTGTCTGTTGGGCTTATATAGTAGGTGCCTTTAAAAACAGCCTTCCCCCAAAAAGCACCATAAAGCAGAGACCCAAACAGCCTCCCAGCCATCAGCGTTGGTAACGCAATACCACCACCCCATTCCTTTGCTGTTGAACAGACAAAAGAAGTAGAAAGGACCCCACAGCTTGAAAGCTGATGCTACTTTGGTCTCTAACAAAAGTCTTTGCTTTGGAAAAGGAAATATATTTGTTAAACTACTTAAGGAGTTAATTTTCAGGCACTGGAGGCAGAGCTGACATTAACAAAAGAAAAAAAAATGATGTTAAAACGTGTGTGGCAAGACATTTTTGTTCCGTCAGGAAATTAAAACAATAGTTTGTGGATGCTGATGCCGATTCAGTGCTGAAGAATGCCGCCCAGGGGGGCAGATCCTCCACCCTGCAAATCAGAGATGATCTTCCAATGTAACATGAGGTTCTGCCCTTCCCTGTTTGCAGGCTTATGTGGAGAGAATCTGGGTTTTCTGCTATCTTTCATTATTGATTTCCCAAAATTAGAAGTCTCTTTCTAATAGAGAGGAGGCTTAAAAGCAATCAATAGTGTTTATCTTACGAGACAGTAGTTCAAACTGCAGTGGAAGGTGGTGTAATTCACCCTTTCCCTTGTTACTGATTGTCTCATTTAGTGTAGTACTGCACAACAGCTCTAGGTTTTAATGTTGTAAATCCCTTAATTATGCACTCACCAAATGTGTTGAAATAATTCAAAAGTGTTAGTCGGACATTTCTGACTATATCAGCCTCCTCCCGCACTCATATTCTGCTTGCAAATCACTAGAACTTAACTATGTGATTTGTATTGGAAAGATTGTTTTTTTGGTTCATTTCACTTTATTATCTTTCAGCAGAGCTGTGACATCCACTTAGATATCTTTACTGCAATTGTTTCTTGATGAGATCAGATTGCCCACTGCAGCTATATCAGAATAACAGTAAGATAAAATTCAGGCCGCCTTGCTTCCTTTTGATGAGCTGCTGTAGCCTGGCTTCACAGGAAGAGGAACTAAAAAAAAAAAGAAAAAAAAAAAAAGCACATAAAAGAATGATAACAAATTTTTTTGCAATCAAAATTGCTCTGAATTAAGGCGGATTGTACCTTTTCAATAAACACAACATGAATAAAAGGGAAAGTAGATGGTTCTGAATGTTATGGCAGGCTAAAAAAAACCTCAAAATCTCCTAAAAACAGTGATTTGTATACTTGTCTCATTTCAGTAGAGAGCATGTTTCAGTTCTTCTGACTGAAAATATTTTTTAATAGCTACTTCATGTTACCAGAACTTGTTTAGTAACAGGCTTTAAAACCTGTCCATGGCTATGCTGCTTACTGAAAAGTGAGCATTTTCGTTTTGAGTTGTATTGATATTCACCAAAGGAATCCTGTCTGCAGCACTTCCCGCTCACCACCTCGAATCACACTCTCAAATCAAGCAACACGCACTCACAGGAGTTTGCAGCAGGCAATATTATTGAAGTCATTCACTTCTCAGGTAAACTTAATGGGTCAGGTTGAAACCTCATACAGAAAGTCCCACCAAAGGCTCCCAAGGCCAAAGGCAGGGTTGTCTGAAGACTGGTTTTGACTTTTCTTACCAGTTTCTTCTTAGCGAAGGAGGGGTTAGGACAGCGCTAGCTTTTTTGTGTGTGTGAGCCACAGCCAACTGCTGCTACATCGCTCACTCTGTGCCTGGCAGCATTGCTACAGCAGGTCCTCCATCTCGTTGGTGTTATTCCCTAGTGCCACGTTACAGGCTCTAGTGGAAGAGCTCTGCAGGGAAACGAAGCCTAGAAATAGAGATCCAAGTGGCAGTATGTCCTGGGGTATGTGGTATGAAAAAGTGCAGCAGAAAAGCAGCTCATTCCCAGAGCTGTTCTTTCTCCTCCTGCTTCAAATCCTCAGAGCCCCTTCTTGGATGTTTCAGGAGAAAACAACCCAGTCTACCAAAGAAAATGCCACCTCCATTTTCAGCCCAGTAAAGAGAAAATGTCCATGCAGAGACGCTTCTGTACAGTAATGGCAGGAGTGATGTGACCCATTGTTCTCTTCCACGGAGGCAGATGTGTGCAAGGGCTGTCACAGAAAGCCTGACCCAAGTCCCCTCATAATCACAAGTGCCTGACTGAGTTCAGTATGAACAGGTCAGAGCCAGAGCATCCTTGTAAATCGTATCATGGAGTTTCAGCTAGGTCATATGTCTGTGCTTCGGTGATTTCCTCGTGTTCCTGTAGTTCTGAAGAACTAGCGTAGCCTATATTGTTGCCCACTCTTGTGACACTTGATGTTTTTCTTGAAGTCAGAGCTTTGAAGGCATACAAGGCAGATTTTTTTTTTTTTCAGCTATTCTGTTTGTGTGCTTTTAGTATCTTTTAGTCTTTGTAGTTAGAAAATACAGGTGAAAACATGACGAGTGCCTAAAAGCTCAGAAGTGATAAGGAGGATACTCACAATTATTAGCTTGTGAAATGCTGATATTGTAACAAAATTATTAGTTTGTGATTGTGATTTTTAAGCTGTTGTCGTGATTTTGTATGGTTAAGGATTTAAATACAGTGTTTACAGCAACAGTATGTTTTCAGACAGATTGAGGCATGTGTGAACCAGAAGCTGTTTTAGTCCCACAGAAGCTCGGTCATCTATCACTCCAACAGCGTCTTTCTTGGATGGCAGAGTTGCCTTCTAAGCAGGAAGATGCCATCTTCATTCTGTAGAATAATCAGGAAATAATGCAAGTCTTCCTTCCCTAAGAAAGCATTATCTTGCCATGGATCACAAGGCAGTTCAAACCATCATATAGCATCCCTTGAAAACCGGTATTTGTAGGAATGTTACATTTGAAATGTTACAGGACTTCCATTATAGGTATTATAAATCCACATT
Source organism: Microhierax caerulescens (assembly GCA_035590215.1). Taxonomy (NCBI): domain Eukaryota; kingdom Metazoa; phylum Chordata; class Aves; order Falconiformes; family Falconidae; genus Microhierax; species Microhierax caerulescens. The sequence continues at coordinate 8,532,962 of JAVJGJ010000032.1, forward strand.
TTAGAGGGTTGTAATTTAACTGTGTACACTCATTGTGCTTTGAAACTTGGCATAAAATTCACAGCCCTAGAGCAGGTATTTTTACAACAGAAAATATGTGAGAAAATTGATTTGGCTTTTCAGAGATTTGGATGTGTTTGAGTTATTGCTCAGCACATTAGAGTTACAGAAGCAAAATTTGTTGGTCAGTTACCAGATACAAGAATGTGGAGTTTTGGGTGGGTGTCACATCATCCACACCAAGAAATAGTTTGGTTTTGATAAATCATGAACAATGCAAATACAGGGATGTGCCGTGTGGATTTTAACACAGGGCTATTGAATGTTAGAGTCAGAAGCTAAATTGGTTGGAGTCATCTCTGAGGTCAGCCTTGCAGATATGCTCCATGAGTACTTGCAGATGACACCAGTAGTAACGAAACTGAATGGAGCCACTCATTTTTGTAGCCATTACGGTGAGGTCCTGGTTGTGTAATAGCAAAAGCCACCACAAACTACCCCAACTATGAGACTGAGGACTCTGCATCCTCAGTGTTGCAGAGAACTGGGAATCAGTAGGAGTTATTGAAGAGAGATGCTGGTAGACTCATGTCTGTTATGGAAGTTTGTGGTTTGAGTTGAAATGGTTTATTTACAACATTTGCATGAGATGTGCTTTTATTGTTTCATTAGTTCCCGCCCCACCTACAGCAGATTAAATGGCAGTGGAGAGTATTGTGTAAGTCTGTACCTTATTATTGTTGAATAATGTATATACTTGGAATCCTGACTGTACCATACAGATTAACACCGAGAATTACTGAACCTGGAGAGCAACTGCATCAAAGCAAGGTGCCAGATGAGGGACTTTGTTGTTGTAAATAGCTGTAGCCCCCCGGCAGCTACACTGACTTACCAGGGCCAGCCACTCCATTCACAGCAGCTGACTCCTCTGCCCTCCCTGCATATTCCCTTTTTCTGTCTAGCTAAAATGAGATAAAGATGTCGCTTTGTGAGCAGGAAAGACTGAGAGCTGACCATGGAGCCAGGCAGAATAAGAGCGGGTGCTGAGCAATGTTTCCAGCAGTTCAGCCTCTTCTCAACAGGCTCGGTGCACCCTTCGCTTTTAACACGGGGCTATTTTTTATTTTATTTATTTTTTTTATTATTATGGACTCTCTGGAGCCCAGCTTGGTGCTTGGCAGCTGCACCAAAATGAGTGCTTGTCCTGTGAGGCGGCGCGATGCTGGGAGCCACTATACGGTCTCGCTGTGTTTACCTTATGGATAAGATATGCAGTGTAGCTGCCCCGGGAATGGTTTGTAAACCTACACTGTAAACACTGTAAAATGTTTCATCTGTTCCAAGTCAGCTAAAATGCCCTTTCTTTCTTTTCTTTCTTATTAAAAATCTCTGAATTAGTTTCTCTGTTTCAAGAGGAGAAAATAGGTCCAAGCTTTATAGAGTGATGTTAACCACATCAGATATTTCCCATTCCTGTATTTCTTTCTCCATTAGTTCAGGAATAAAAAATGATGCTGAATAAATATACTTATCTGCTATCAAGGGTATATTAGGGTAGTTGTTAGTAGGAGGTGGGTGTGGTGTATTACAGACAAGGTTCTTTAAAACTCATCTAGGCAGATTTGTAGAAGATAAATTCTTGGGTAGGTTAATCCCACGCAGACTAATTTATATTATGGATAGACATGTATTTAAACAAATACAAGGCATGCATAAAATATCTCCTGATTTGAGAGTTATAACAATGATGGAGCATATCACTGTCAGATCAGCCAGGAAGCCCAACCTCTGGAAACATGGGGCCAGCCTGACTGCAGGTGGTACTCAGGGCAGCTGTAAGTCATCACTGTTCTTGTTAACTAGTCAGAACAGGAGAATGGTGAAGTTTTGTTGGTTTCTGGTTATTTTAGATTTAAATTTCCCCCATGAACATGATCACAGAGAAGCAATTTTGTGCAAAGATAGGATAGCCAAGTGTATTTTTTTTCCAGGGTGATGCAACAGATGTGCTAGTAGGTACATAACGTGACCTTGTGAAAGCTCTCTGTGCGCTCACTTGGGAAGGAAAACTCATGGTCATGGCATTTCTTTTCTCACAAAGCGTAAGACGGGAAAAAAATCCAGACAGAGGGTGATCAGAAGGGAAGAAATCACACCATGGGGATCAATAATGATGATACTGTCTAGTTCTCACGTAATTCTTTTCCCCAGGAGATCACAAAATAATTTGAGAGCTACAGCTCTCACAAAGGTGACGGGGAATCCCAATCCGGTGTTATACCCATTAAGCCTGTTGCATCTTCTACGGATCAAAGAGGAGTTACGTCACAGCTAGCACTAGTGAGGAGCTATTCTCAAATGTTTTGGGCAAATGAGTTTACAACAAAATGGTTGTTGTCTTGCTGTACAGCATTAATGACAAAGCTGTGAATGCATCTAATACTTGGTATATATTGTGAAGAACTTAGTAATTAATATGTTGCAGAAAATTTCCAGCTGAAACCCTAACAGGACCATTTATAGATGCTTTACTGAACAGAAGTGCCAAATCTTAAGTTTTGGCTGTGGACCAAAAATACTTTCCACAAGAGGTGGTTATTATGTATGATTCATACAGTGAGTCCACACGAGTAAAAATAATACCGCTTAGCTCTCAGTGTTCAAAGTGCTTTTACATTTTCAAAGTGCTGTGCACACATTAGTTAATTAATGGCATAAAGTAAGTTACATTTTTGTGTGTTTAGCATTGTCATTTTGACAATAAATGATTTTGGAGACTTTATATGCATCAGTGCATTTGAGCAGCTCATATAAATTGTGCTAATGTTTTCAATTGTATTTAAGCAACATCTTAGTAATTTAGATCCTTTTTATCTTATGATGAGCAGATAGATAGAGTGAAGGTTATCTGTAGATAGCAATGTACCATACATCAGGTATCTTCTTGTCCTTTCTAATAAAATGTAAATCTGCACTTACTCGCCTCTGTGGCTTGTACGCTGTGATCTGTGGCAGAAATAAACATGCTGGCAGAAGTCAGAAACCACTAAAAGCCATCATTAGCAATCCAGCTGCAGGAGATGGATTTTGTGGATTCGATGTACCCAAGGTTAGACATCAGGACTTGGTAAAGAGCTGGAACATCTGCTGGCTATTTTCAGAGAACTGTCAGCCTATTACCATCTATTAAAATTAATTTTAAAGTGATCCCTTAGAGATGAATCTCTTTTTTCCCTTCCCAATCCTTGTGAAAAATGTTGGCGTACAGTTGACATTTATATCCCAGTGGATTTTTATTTATTTTTTTTTTCTAAACAACCTATATTAAAGTTGCAATATCCTCTGTGGAAGACATTTGTCAATTTTATCAAGTTGGCTTAAGGACCTTTCACATTTTGGCTGAATTGCAGACCTAGCTCACATGCCAAATCTATAATCACCTCTGCTCTCAAGTATAGATCTTCCTTACTGGTCCCAGACTCTCACAGGTGTGAATATCCTAAAAGCAGGCTCTGAAGCGCACCCATTCCCCAAGCTGACACAGCCGCCAGCTCAAGTTCTTGAGTTCTAGGGAAATAAGTATTTTACATCAAGTTTTCTTGTCTCACTGTTCATTGTTCCTCCTGATCTCCCTTCTGAGTAGCAAGAAATACACAGAGGTTGCATTTAGATCATACTGACTCCTGACTTGGTTTCTTTCAGGAGGCTGGGAATCAACCACTGTGAAATCTTGTGAAAATAACTCATCACTTCACAGTCTTTCTTATTTAACAAAAACACACATTACTTTGTCATACCTACCTAAGTGTCTCAGGCATGAATAGGGTGTAATTGATTTTTTACGAAAAGAAAAAAGAATTTTTGTGTAGGAAGGTGATGAATAGACTTTTTTTAAAAAAAAAAAAAAAAATGCATATACTTTGCTTTACCTGACACCTGTCTGACGTGCAGTAAGCAAATGATCCTGATCCGATCTCCTTTTTGGAAGAGGCAGTGGAGCATCCTGGGAATGGAAGTATTTTTTTGTAGCTTTACTGGAAATTTAATCACTTCCTTTTCTGCCTGGTTCTGTCTTTTTCTGGTGACAATAAGATTATCTCTAGCATGAGTATGAGAGACATGGTATTTGAGAAAATCAGCCTTTGTCCTTTAAAAATGGTCTTTAATAGCTTGCATTAATGAGTTTAATTTGATCTCTAAATGACAGATAACTTAATCGTAAAACATCTTCTTCAAGGATAGAGATAAGGTAATATTTACATAAATGAGAATGAGTCCAGGTTTTAGTAAGAGCAGTGGTTTCAGAGCTGTTTCAAGTTACGTGATGTGGCCTGTAGTTTTGGGAAGGCAATTTCTTTTCCTTTTTTTTTTTTTTTTTTGTGGGGAGGGTGTCTCTTTCTTATCTACACAAACTTTTTGAGTAAGTTTTGCAAACTCTGTATATGTTGTTCCTTCATAACCCAGGTAGCAGCAGGTATGTTACCCCTTCACTTTGCTTCCACTATAGGAGTTTTAATCCACTCAGTGGGGAGTAATTATTGACTTTCCACACCAGTCTCGTCTCTGCTTATATTCTCCCTCAAACACAGAATATAGAGTATATGGCGGTCCTGGAGAGGAGAACTTGCAATACATTGCAGACAACTGCAGTGGTGGTGCTGCTAGTACAGGTGAAGTGAGCACTGTTCATCCATAAAAGTGCAGATTTTATGACACTTGTTGAATTTTTGGAAATCCAGCTGTGATCAGACAAACCCCGTGCTGCTGTTGTCTTCCCACCAGAGTGGGAAATGCTTAGCTGCACTGATCCAAAACCCTTTAAAGTCAATGGCTTTTGAATAAAGAGTAACTGAGATGGATGTTAATGTAGAATGAAGGCGAGAATGATTAAAGAAGCAATAGCAAACAAGGGAAATACCCGGTGCAAGCTTCCTTCAGGGACTGCTCTCAGTTGCATTTGGTCTGAGGGACTTCTACAGCAAATCATTTATTTTGCACAGCTTTCGATGGCGAAACCTTTCAGGTTCTTCTGAGCGTATGCATAATTTTGTATGTGGGGGTCATCTGGTCTCTTTTGATGGAAATACTTAAAAAAGTTGAATTTTAAACCAACTTTGTAAGATCAAGCCAGAATTTTTTACTTTGGCAATAATTTAGAAAATAACATGAAAAGCCCCAGTGACAGTAGTCAACAGTTGTAAAGTACCCCAACGCCCCATGTGAGGTAAAACCATTGCTCTACCTCAGTGAGAAAGTTGTTGCTGAGTGTATCATGACTGCACATTTACCCTGCCTGTAACAGCACACTTAAAAAGTTACTTAAGCCATCATCTGCTGCTTCTGGGAGTGGTTTCTCCTGCTTTTTTTTCTGCAGATCAAACATTTATTGTGCATCCTCAGGAGCCTGCTCAGGGCTTCTCAGCAGCACAGGCAGAAACAAATGTTTCTGGCCCAGCTGAGATGCCAGTGCACTCCTATTCCTGGGGCAGCAGGGGACTCCCACCCCTGATGCAGGGAACAACACGGGAGGCAGAGCTGTTGGGGACTGACAGACATGTTCCCGCTGCTCAGGGACCTGGTGACTTCTCCTAATGCCTGGAAGTCACTGCTGTTCCCTACCTCGTAGGGAGCTTTGCTTTCCAGGACATGAATCTCCCATCGATCCTTCTGTTGGTTCCTAGCCTATGGCCACTCTGCCTTCCCTGGTGCTGGCTCTAGCATCCATACCTAATTTAGTCATACCTGTGTGAAGGGTGGGAGGCACCCTCACCTGGTCTGTCCGTGTGGTTTTAAAACCTAGGGCTGTTCTATATTCAGAATCCTTTAGCAGCCACAACGCTGATAGCAAGGAGGACATTACTTCAAGCATATTGGGTTTTTTCTTGAGTGGTGGATTCCGAGCAAGTAGTGCTGATTCTCCTGCTGGCCCTGGGAAGGGGTGGAAACTGTATTGTTAAGATATGATGTGGTACTAAAACAACTGGTAAGAACATCGAGAATTTTCCAAAGTGACACCTCAGCCTCAGGGGATCCAGCAAAGAGCTTTTGGTGTTAGTAGAACATGGAATGTGTCCTAAGAATTAGTCTGCTACAGGTTGGGCAACCAAACAGGCTTAGGATGCTCGTAATCACTGGGATCTTCAGGGTATTTCAGTCCAAACCGTCACTAAAAAGATGCTGAAAAAATTATGTCGTAAGGTAAAATGTGGTGTAAAACCTTGGCCTATGGGATTACAACACACTCTTGATTATATGCCGCAATGCCATCTCATTCAGCGGACATCCACAATGAGGATGTAATGATAACTTTAAGCTGATGATTTATCTCCTCAAAAACGCATGGTTGTTGTAAAACTGCCTATCAGATATTTTCAGAGTACTATCCTTCACAAGCCCTTATTTAACGCAGTTATATTTGCATGCGTACCCTCTCTTCACATTTGCCATTTGTCACTGAGATAGCAAATTACATTCATCAGAATCCATTCATTCCCCCGGTTTCGCTGAATACAGGATTATCTTGGCTGTGTCAGCTGCCCTATGACTGGTAACTGTGAAAAATGGAGGTCGTCTTCAGATATTCCAAACATGTATCTTCAAAGGACAGTACGTATTAAGCTGGAAAAGATTAATGGGCTTTATGTCATCGTGTTTGTGTGGCATAGAAGTGAATTGTGCAGATTGATGGATATCTTGGTAAAAACAAATGCATTTTTAAACTACTCTCTTGCCCCTTTCCTGACAAGTTTTAGTGACCATCAAAAGAAATATACTGAGGCATTGCCTTAAATCCTAGGCTGATTTTACAGGTTGTTTCACCTTTAGGAAACTCAAAAACTTTTAGTTGTTGAGCAAAAAAACCCCACATGTGGACTAATAACTACTGGTTATTTTATAGTCTGTCTGTGTTTGCATTGTCACTGCAGGACTATCATGTCTTATTTGTCATGTAATCATGCAATGTACAAGTGATTGGGACCCATACAATTTTGTTGCTGGCCATCTATAAATTCTTCCAAAAATGTTGTTATGATTTCCTATTTTAGATCCAGATTACTGCTTTAGGACAGCCACTCTGCTTGTTTGGGAGGTGCCTTGTTCATACAAAAAAAAAAAAAAAAGTAACAGCTCAGCACAAAGATTCACCAGGTTCAAAAGGGAAAGCTCTACCTGTCCTTGAATAGCATGCTGTATTAAAGAGGTATTGAAGGCACAGAGTGAATGCCCTCACAGAGAATATGTAACCTTTAAAAAACAACCAATGTATTCGGGAAAGGGAGTTATCATTATTGATTCTCACAATACATGGGTACATTGAAAGGATATGCCAGAGGAATACTGGAGGTGTGCAGTGAAGCTTGTGAACTCTACTTGTGACCATTGATGGGAATTTTTTTTGTCTGCAGCATCTTTGCCTGAAGAAAGAACAGGAGGAAAAATCCCAGGGTCCTGGTCTAGTTCTGCTACTGTTGTTCTCTGTGACCTTGGGCACATCAAATCTCCACCTGAAGGCAGAGATCTATCAGAACTATCACAAAACTGTAATGCTTACTTGTGTTTGAGATCTGTGGGTAGAAGTGCTTCTCCACTGGAAAGTATTATGGGTTTTAATGTGTTTTAGTAATGTGGAGATAGGCTTGTGCCACAGCGATAACTGCAGTGGTGTGTCTGGTACCTCTGTGATACAGGGAGTAATTCGCCTTCATCTGTTGAATACGAGCAGAGCTGTTGGGATGGGCACAATAGACAGGGAGAGACTTTCTGACTGTATTTTAAATTTATCTTGAGTTTCATAGGTCAGTGTGTTGCTACTGTAATTTGTTTTAGAGGCAGGGATTGCTGCAAAGCCTTATGTACCGTTCTTTTGGGGTGTTGTTTGTATTAATATTTCAAACTTGTAATAAATTTATGAGGGTTTGTTGGGGGGGGTGTTAAAATTGCCTTTGGACTTTTAATTATCTGTCACTCCAAGCAAAGTATGCTTTCTATCATGAAGTAGGATATTAAAGCACTAATAAGAACTTTGTTTCTGTTTTCAGCTTCAGTAAGACAACCATAGAAAACATTCCACTCTACTTGTGATAAGCGTAAATAATTTTATAATTCATGTGTTTTGTATTATTTTTACTTTCAATGACTGCCAAAGTAATAGGATGGTTTAAGTAAGAGTTGCTTCTTCACAGCTAGTCCTCAATGGGTATTTGCTCTTGATGTGATATCATAACGCTCCATTAATACTATTACTGGCAGGAGGCGTACAGTAATGTGGATTTTTATTTAGGTTTTTGCTTTGGATTCAAAGAATCTCAAAACTCAGATCCATGAAAATCAAAGAGATTTGTCCTGAGAGAGTACATCTTTCTCTCTCCACCAGCATTGACTGAAGGATGATCTGAAGATTGCCTGTTTGCCTGAAGCCAGGCTTATTTGGGTGGCTACAAGTTCAAGTAAACGTTGGGGGTGTCTTGGCTTCAGGTCTGCAGTGGATTTGAAGCTGGGCCAGGTGTAAAGACCTTAAGGCTACGTGAATTGCTTTGTGAACATCATCACACAGTTCGTTGATTGTCAAATTCACCGTATCGCCAGTCTGACACCTCTGCCCCACTTAAATCTTGTTATGAGGATGGAAGTGGCACCGAAGCTTTGTATTTGCCATAAATATTTGACTGAAGTTCTTTTGGAGAGTAATTCTGCAATTATAGACCATGATGTCATGCTGAAAGGAGCAGACAGTCGGCTAGGCTCTATGCTTTAATGGGTTCTGTGAAATTAGTAATAATACCAGGAGGGTGAATTTTAATTTATGGTGCTACAAAATGAGTAGGTTTTATAGGGCCTGAAGCATTCACCTTTGGAAGGAGTGTGTGAAAACTTCTGGCCTCAACTGCTGCTCCTTTCCAAGTGGGATGCAGTCCTCTCTGCTCTTTCTTTTTGGTCGGGCAGACTGCTATCTGGACAGCTGGCCAGATGTGCTTGGTGTTCAGGAAAGGCAGTGCCTCTGGCAAAGGGGATCACAGCTGCTGCCAGGGATATGGCAGATGCCTGTGTTATTTTACAAAGCTGGTATTTCCATCTGTTAGTTGGTTGCAATAGGATTATCAGAGGATCAGATTGGGTAAAGGGTAGGCTGAAGGGGTGACTGTCAGCATCAAGAGCGTCATTTACCAGTCCTTTAAGGGGGCAGAAACAGATGTCGGTGTCTTTGAAGTGTACCTCTGCATGTAGTCAGTTCGATGTGTCAGCTTGGTCCTGGCCAGGGAGGAACTCTGGCAGAAAACCAGAAAAGAAAGAGATGGAAAAACAGGGGTTCCCTGAAGATAAGTCAGAGATGTGGACTTCAGAACAGCAAACTGAGCCCTTGTCACAGAAATAGAAGAGATTTTACACAGTGTGCAGGGACCAACTAGGATACTTGTAACTTGATGCTGTGGTGCATTAAAAATCTCTTCCTCCTTATTCTGTGCCTCTCACAACTGAGATTTTGATTCCACGAGAGCCTGCCTTGGAAACCTGACTTGGGTGGCTTTGTTCCCACTGGTCTCTACAAGGGAAGTCTTGTCAGGGAATGAAAGCCAACAGGCATCCCAAGCAGCTGTGCTCCAAACATAGGGAAAATGTGGGACTGCAGCACTACTGAAGGTTCGGGGTTTCTTCCTTACAGGCACGGTAGTCAGGGAGTCCTAATGGGTACAGGCAGCTCTGAACAGTGACTGTTAAGGGTATGTTTGAGGAAGTGTCGGAGGGTTTCGGGTAATGAAATTTGAATGTCAGAACTTTAATTCTTAAGGAGGCGAAAGTTATTTCTGGTCCTATGGAGTATAGGTGCTGATCTGACCATGCTGAAGTCAATAAAAGCCTCTGTTTGGCTTCACTGAGTTTTGAATTCAGTCCAAAGAATGATAAACTAAAAATATTACAGCAAGCTTCTGGAGTTCACCGTCACCTTACAACAATAGGTCTGGTGGGATCAGCCAAGGGCATTACATAAAAGGGATTTGCTACACGCACAAAAAGCAGAACGCTGCTTCGTTCTTTTTGTGGTTTGCTACCATCAATTTGATTTGGGATTGTGAAACATTTCTTACAAGTTAACATTGTTTTTCTATTGTGTATTTTCTGGCACGACTTAAATGATGATGAAACTTATAGTCACATATAATAAAAAGCAGACACTGCCTGCTGGGTAAATGGCTTGGTACAGGGATATGCATAAAATACACTGGAGTGCTAAAATGCAGTTGTGTTTATTGTCATTGCGAGCTGTTATTTTGTTAGGATGCAAGGTGGCAATGACACGGAAACTCTGATTAGATAGTCTAGAATGTCTTTTGATCATTTTTCTGCTTCCAAACTGTGCTTGATATATACGACTTGGCACCTGGGTATATATACCGCTATATGTATGACAACATTTGGCATGTCCTGGGGATTGTGCCTGGCAGTACCTCTTTGTAGTGATGTGTAAGTGCACCACTAAGTGTAAGTGTTCCCTAAACAGGTAGGGGAATTAAGTTAGAGGAATCAGGAAAACCTGCCAGAGGCCACAGTAGAAGAGAAGAGATAAAACCAGAGACATTTTGGATCATAAACTATATATAGGTACAGCTGTAGAGTATAAACTCTTATGTCAGTGGCTGCACACACCGATGTGCGTGTAAGCAGGTGGTGTCCTCCCCCATGCTGCAGTAGAGGGAAGGGTCCTTTAGGAAACCTGCTGGGTACTTTTGGTTTGCTAGCAAAGGCAGGGCTTTTCTTCTCTAAGAATCGATTAAAAAAAAAAAAAAAAAAAAGAGTGGAGAGTTGCCAGAAAGCATCAGCAGACTCTTGTTTTGTTGTGGCCTTGGATGTGGCGAGGCTTGCAGTCATCTCTTCGAGCAGTGTGTGCCCTTCTTGCTCTGTTTGCCTTGGGTGGGCAGAGCTGTCCCGTGTCGGTGGAGCTCAGCAGAGGGGTGCAGCTTCCAGCTCTGTCGTGTGGTTGGTGAGATCCTTGGCAGCTTTTCATCGTTCCCACGCTGCGGTGACGCTGCAGTCCCTGAGCACCTGCCTGCTTCATTAGTGGTCTATGAGTGAACTAACACAAGGTGCATTAACCCAGCAATACACTTAAAGCTCACTAGGTGCAAAGTGCTCTCACATTCACTGGGGAAAAAGCAAATAAACAAATCAAATGTCATCGAACAGAAAAACAGGAGGGAATTTTTTTTGCTAGCTTCTTTGTATTAAGATCAGTGCTGCTGCCATTAAGGCCAACGGTGCTTTTATACCCAGCGGAGGGGGTTTCAGTTCATGAGATTTGGCTGTATCGTTGGAAAATCCTGGCATTAATGACTGACTCTGGGTCCATTCCACCGAAAAACAGCTTGAGCCCGGTGAGCCATGAAGAGCCCTAGAAGTTTACTGATCCTTACCAGGCACAGCTAACAAAACCAAAGGGAAGGTGTCCTCCTCAAAATTAAAGGGAGCCTGGTATAGAGAGCAGGACCCAAGAGATAAATGTAATAAATACATATTTAAAGAAAAAAAAAAAAAAAAGGTACTCACAGCCTTGAACTGTGAAGCCACTTACTAAGTGAACAGCTCACGCAATTTAACTCCCTTCTTCCTGTGTTTCAGTGCTCTTAATTTTGGGGTTCTTTGATCCACCTATTCATAGCTGTGAAGCGAGCAGAATTTAATCAGGCTCTGACAGGGGATGGTTGAATTTAATACCGGCCTCCAAAAAAGATCTGTCAATCAAGGACGAGCTTTAACTTGCAGCTCCTTTAAACTTCTTCTGCAGTTGAGTGGTGCTTGGTCAGCTGTGGAGGAGCTGTGCACCTACAAAAGGTGCTGGGGGCTGCCTGGGCGTGCTCTGGGCAGCCCCCGGGCTCAGTCCCTGCCCTCGGTAAAGGGGCAGCATAAAAAGACTAATCAAGTTGGCATTTCCTAGCCACAGGAGAGGAGAGATTTCCTCTTTGAATAAGGAGCGGCTTTCATAAGTGTGCATCCCAAAAGGCCTGCTGAGCTTTTGTGAGCCAGCAGGCAAGGCAGGTCTGTAGGCACTTGGATTAAACCGTTCCTTATTGTAGCTGGAATGGGAACAGTGAGGACAAGGGTTACTTTCTGTACCTAATTTCAAGTTATTTTAGCTGGGGATGTTAGATAAAATAGTCAATGACTGGCAGGATGATAGAATATGGTTTAATTTCAGATTTACTATCTGCCAACACATGCCATTCAATCAGATAAACACAGGATTTCAGCTGTCATCACAATATCTTATGCATACTTAAAAATAGAGCACTTTTTCTCACACGAAGAAGAAATTGAACAGGTTTATATATAGGATGTATACAGTCAGGAGGCTAGAAATTTTGAAATAGTCTGCCGTTACTAGAGAGATTCCCTATCTTTAAATTAAGGAATTATATTAGAAGTAGTAGAAATTCTCAGGTTTGCAGAAGTTTTATCATTTTCAACTGCACAGAATAAATAAAAGTAAAGGGAACACCTCAAAAAGTTGAACTATGTAAAATGAAGGAAATGTCTGTAGTACTTACAGCAGAGAATATGAGACTATAGAGAGAGTAAGACAACTCAGAACTTCTCTGCGTAGGAATACCGTTCCTCCTCTGCTTTATAAATTTCCATCCTTGCTCGTTTGTCTGTCCTGGTTCACGTGTTGGGCCTATCACTGTAATACTTGAATATCTGCTCTGCTCGGGAGGCAGAGATAGAAGATGACAATCTAGCCTCACCTATCCCACACCCGTCCTCGCACTAAATATAATTTAAACATTCACTGTCTAAAGCTTCTTTCCTGAAAACACACAACTTTACTCAGGTGGAAATTCTCATATAGGCAAAACGTGGCACCTCTTGCCACCGGTGCTTTATGTTACACATTTGGGAGTACACTGATGAGTATGGCTTTTTGTCTTGAGCATCTCACCAGTAATTGGGTTGTTATATTCTTTGTGACGAGTAGCTGATGACGCAGTCCAGCATATTTTTTAAGGTTTAGCCTGGTTTGTTTATGAGGGATGCACAGAAATAGCCTGTTTCTGTGAACGTCATATGAGCAGACAGCAACGGGCAGTTCTCCTGCGTGTATAAATCTGCCAGTGTGCTTCCACGGGAGGCAGCGTCCACCCGAGTTCTGCCCTGCTGGTTTCTCTCCTGCTCACAAGCCCCTTTCTTCCTTAAGGCCCACATAACCTCTACCTTCAGTCTCGTATTTCCCACCTGTTTTGCTTTTTCAGGTTTTGTAGTCAGCTTTGATTCAGAGATGTCCTTGTTAGCAACTACTAGCGTTTTCCAGCATAACCGATTATTGCCTGCTCTCGTTCCCTTCTGTATTCTACCAGGCTGCTTCAAAATGAGCTCTAAACTGATGCCCTGAGCTGAGCTGCTCAGCATAACGGTATCTTTGAAGCCTAGACTTGTACTTTGCTTCGAAGAGCAGCTCTAGCAAAAGGATAGCATTTTCTACTGAAAACGAGGGAAAGAAGGCAATTTTTGAGAGCGTTCCTCCCACCGGTTTCCCCGCGGGGGAGGCTGGTGCTTTTTCTAGCACGTGTAAAGGCACTCTTGAGGAGCTCTGCTACCACACATCGGCTGCTTGCCCATGGAGACACGAGGACAGCATAATGCCAGCTAAGGTGCTGAATTTCCTTTTGCTTGGTCTTCAACCCCTTCTGGTTAAGCTCTCATGCACTTCAGAGACAAATTTGATTACTGGGTTGCAGGTCCCTCAGCTCAGCCATGGGAGGGTCTTTTTGACTTCCACAGCTCCCTCCTGGAGCCAGGTTTTGGTTGCAGGGGCAGTTTGTGCTGGGCTATTCAAGCAGATAAAACGAAGAAATAGCAAGGCTAGATGAAGTCCAGTTTGGGTGGTTTTCAGTCTTAAAGGCTTTGGAATGCTGTTTGGTTTTTATTTTGTTTGGCTTTTTTTTTTTTGGCCTCTTTTAGAAAAGCTTTTCACATTCAATGATCTTCCAAACAATTTATTTGAAATCGTTGGTGGGTGGCGCATACATTATGGGCTGTGGTTTCATTGATATGCTCAGCCTTGCTAAGTAGATGGCATATTAAATGTTTTATTTACCCCATGTGCTACCTGTCATCTAATCAGCTTTTGTTTTTGCTGCATTCTGCTGGCATTATAGCAAGAATAAGTGGTTTCATGTAAATTAAAACCACATGAAACCTTTTAAAGCCATTTTAAAATACTAAATGGTTTTGCAAATAGGTTTGTCGGACAAGGATTGGAAAAAGAGCTCTTTGCTTACCCATTTACTCTTTTGTATGCTTATTAGAAGCTCCCCATGTGACTCTTTCATCAAACATTGCATCCCAGTACTCATCTAGAATGCCAAAAGTCATTTATACTGTGCTCAAGAGTGGTTTGCATAAACAGGAGGCAGTTAACAAAGAATACAGTTGTGAGCTGTGATTGCAAATGTTATTTTTAAAATTACAACACAGATGCACAATAAAGTCAAAACATGCATCCCGGTGATGTTTTCTTGCTTGCCTGGAGCATAAAAGTGTGTTGGCTTAGAAGTTTCTTTGGTTCTATTAACTATTATTTCCAATGTTTATGATTGGGATCATTTCACTGTGGATAATTTTGTTTCTTACAGGTGGATCGTATCATCTTCTGCGTCTTTTTGGAGGTTGACTACAAAATTTTCAAGAAGAAAATGGGCGAATTTTTCCCTCTAGGTAGGTATAATAATCAAGTGCCATCTGATTTTTAAAAATGATGCAGCAGAAAGACAAACAGTTGGTGTCCTTTCTTCTTTCCCTGCTGAAGCTAAATATTAAAATGTGAACTTTCTTTAAAGATCAATTGCACATAGAGGCTCTGATCCTGGACAAATGCATACACTTAAAATTTGTGAACTGGTAAAACTATTTGTGATACTGCTATTGGAAAATCAAGGCCTGCTTTTATATGCTCAGTACAGCTAGTTTCTTCATTCTCTGCTGTGTCTGCATCTCCTCCCGAAACCTGGTGCATGGCGTCGGCTCTCTTGACTCAGAAGAAAATGATTTGTACTAATGTATATAGCTTCTAGTGTATATTGCTTTTCCATGCACTTTGTACAGGCTTTGCTCTTTCGTTAACGATGCTGGTAGGGTTTCTCTGGGTCTGAAAAGATACCGCAGGGGTTAGAGCCCAACTGTGTCTGAACGAGAACTTTAAACCTGAGCTGTCCCTGTGCAAGAATGAATGGGAGAAAGATGGCTCTCGCCGGAGCACTTGGGAAATGTTAGCCATTCATCTCACATTTCACACAGGAGGTTACTTTCTAGAATTTAAGAAAACCTGGTGGATAGTAAATTTGTTAATCCCCCCACCCCCACCCCCATATGCCTGTAATTTATTTTTATCAAACATCATTAGAAATCTGTGTTCAGTATTTTTATCAGTCCTAACCTTCTCCCGTTTTATTTTGTTTTCTATGGCATCAGTCCTACTATATGTGACAAGATCCAGATTTTAGTATTTTGTTTTATCACCCACTTCAGAAGTGGCAGTCACTTAAATACTCCCCACGCTGTCTGTCTGGTGGAAAGAGCCTTTGAGTAATAGGAAGCAGAGCTTTGGGGTGTTGTGAATATCTGCTAATTCTACAGGACTGCGTTGTCACAAAGTAGGTTTTTTTCCTTTTGCTTTGGCTGGTAGTGTGAAAAGTGTGATGTTTCTGTCTCATCTCACTAGAACAAAGCTTTTTGTAGACGGCTTTGTAATCTCCAGTTTGCAGTGATTGGCAGCTGAAACTTAAAGACCTATTGAATTATTCAGGTAGCATAGAGTGGTGTCTAACTGCTTAATATTTTTGTCTGGAGCACATAGGACATGCACTGCAAAGACTGCATGTCTAAACCATTCATTGTGTGATTTAATTTTTTTTTTTTTGGCAGTGTACCCCAATACAGACAATAAAGTGGCTGTACCCTGCCTACTGTTGCTGGCTTTGTGTCGTCCCCCCCCTTCAGATTCAGGGGGAGTAAACTACAGTGTCAATTCGACAACAAATTAGAGTAGTTAGCCTCACCTTCATCATTAAGGGTTTTGAAATCATGGATTTAAGCCTGGTATTGTTATAAATGTAAAACCCGCTTGGGTTTGAAAGCCTGAGAGGCAGAAGATGCTTCAGAGCTGAAGCACAGCAAGCCCGAAGGGGAAAAGAGAGGAAGGTGGGATATTTTTTTCTTTGGGGGGGTTGTGTGTGTGTGTGTTCAAAACCTGAGTTTGTTTAACACAACTCTGTCTACAGAGAGCCTGTATGGTTGGGTGTCATGTTATATAAAGACTTACCATTGCATTATACCACCTTATGTTGTACCACAGTTTTAAAAGTGTGTTTATTCTCATGTTTGGAAAGTTTTTTCAGGTTTTTTGTTTTCTCAGACTAAAACTGGGAATTTCACATGTGACCACAGAGAGGTGGCTGTGGTGGGGACCCTCTAAGGCACAGCAAATCCAGTGTTTTGCTGGTATGTGACTATGCAAAAGGTTCATCCTGTACTTATGCAGACAGCTGAAAGATGTTTTAGTTCTCAGCAGCCACAATTTGGTATAGATTGCTAAAAGATCTTAGGACTCGTTTTTATAGGCTCCCCGCTGCATTTTCTCAAAACTAATGATTCTGAATACCAGTTTTGATATGCCTTAATGATGCTGGGTTTCAGAAAGTCCTGAGCACCTACTGGCTGGTGAGCTGGAGCTTTAAAAGGAACAAGTTTAGTATCTAAAACTTCATCCCTGACTCAGTGAAGGATTGCCTGTGGTTAGGCCAGTAGTGAGTGATTTGGGAGATCTGATTTTAATGTCTTCTATCACCACGGACATTTGGTATGTCCTTATAAGAGTCAGATTGTCAACTTGTGGGGAAACAGGGAAAAGCAGGAAAGACACATGCTACCCAAATGACTCTCCATGAGCATCCCTGGAGGAATGATCGGTACTGGGTCTCTCTGCTGGAGGAGTGCCCTGACGATTAATATACAGTCTCAGGC
Source organism: Microhierax caerulescens (assembly GCA_035590215.1). NCBI lineage: Eukaryota > Metazoa > Chordata > Aves > Falconiformes > Falconidae > Microhierax > Microhierax caerulescens. The sequence continues at coordinate 8,549,975 of JAVJGJ010000032.1, forward strand.
TTTCTTTGCCATCTTGAATTGACGCTTTTCTGCAGGGTACCACTGCTTCAACAGATGTCAGTTGAAGTCAGCCCCATCCTAAATTGCCTATAGCCTTCTGGTGAGAACATCAGCTGATGGTCTGGATGGCGGTCACCTGATGACCATCATGTCTGCTGGTTTTACCTTTTCTCTGGTCTCCTGTGAATTGCCATCTGCGCTTTGACGAGTTATCAGCAGGCTGTCCAACTGCAGAGATATTCCATCTCTCTACAGGACTGGTTTCTTGCACAGAGGACCTAGTCAATGTGGCTCTGTGTCAAGGAATTAGCAACTCTCTCTACCTTTGGCAATAAATGCCCAATATTTAGACTGGTGAAGGAATTGCCAAAACTGGTGAGTTTGTTTTGGTTTTAAGAGAATCTGTGAATGTGCTGAAATGGGAGTCTTCAAGGATAGACTTACCCTAAATTTATATTGATAGGACACTATCCGAACACTCGCAGGAGAAATAACACTGAGATACTGCTTTAAGCTTTGAGAAAGAACATCAAGACATTTTTAAAGTCTGTCTTGCATTCAGAAACATTATGAAATATATCTACTTTAATAGATGTGGGCAAAAATGCTTAGAAAGAAGAATATATTCATAGAGTTATATACATAAATAGTTATTACTTTAAACCTGGTGCATTAATAAATCCAAAAAGACATCCGAGTGCTTGAGCTAGTCAAGTGATAATGAAATGAAGCTAGAGTTACACCTCAGTGCATTAGAGTAAGTGGAATATAGATACAGGGAAATTGTTCCATTACTTGAACATATCATTAGGCCTATTTTGCGAGTGGAATGCCAAAGAAATTAGTCGAGTAATAGTACTGATATTAAGACAACTGCCAAGAGCCTTGTCATTTGCAAACTTTAAACATATAGGGGGAAGAGGCAGACTTCAAAGTAATTTTGTATCTTAGGAGTGTAGCAGAGCTGTTCGGTAAGAGACCTGTTGTCACAGTCTCAGCAGTTCTGATTTAATCTCGGCAATCGGTCGCCTGTGCCGAACCCAAGCCAAAGCCAGCATGCTCCGAGGGGGAGCGTCACTTCATCTTTAACTCAGACTTAGGATCTCAGGCTAGTGGCTGTCCAGAAAGAACGCTGCTTTAGAAAGTAAAGGGCCCTGGTCCACACAGAATTTTCTGTTGAACTGCTGGAGTTTTGATGAGAACGTTTTGTGTGTCCTGGTAGAAAAAGAGGGTGGAAGACTATTTCAGTAGACCAACCAACCTTCTGTGCTTAAGATGGATCATTGTTTTAACATAATAACAAACTGATGGGTTTTTTTTTTTCTTTTTTACCAATTGAGTCCTATCTCCTAGTGGAATGAGCTAGCCCAGCGATTTGCCCTTCAGCTGTGTTGGGAAATTCTCGCTGCTTAATCTGAGAGAATGTCTTGCTACATATCTTGCAGGCAAATAAAATATCCTTGCCTGCAGTTCTGTCTCAGATGTGTAGTTCTTCCATCGCTGGATTCATTGCTACTAGTATTATGAGGGAGCTTTCCGGGAAAGGAACTGATACTCGTACCATTTTTTCTCTTGGAATTCATTGTTTCTTCTATCAGAATTCTAGTAGAGTCTAGGTATTGAGCATCGCTTTTATTGCTAAATATATATATTTATAAGACTGACCAGGAAACAGTAATAAAACAGTCCCCATCAAAAAGCCAAATTTACCAACATTTACCTTGCAGTGATAAGTACTTCTACAGTGCTATTCATAGGAGCAAAATTTAGCGTATTTGTAAATAGTTGCTAGCTGGAGGCAAAAATACCTTTCTTTTTTTTTTCTTCTCCTGTGTACTGTGTATACCTAGCCACTTAATATGTCAGATAGATAATCTTGTAAGGACCTTTAGCAAATGCTTATTTTTCATGGTGGCTGTTGTATATTATGAAAGGTTTATCTAAATTGTAATGCTTAAAGTATTTCTAAATCTGCCACCTGTTATCAGTGGATTGGAGAGGGGAATATTTTTTTTTCTGAAAATGTTCTTTAGACAAAAATAATGTAATGAAGGGTACGTACTGTGAAGCTGCACCATTCAAGGTTATACTACATTCTTACTACTTTAAATAGAGTAACAAAATTACTTCACTAAAGCATTGCTAAAATTGTTAGAGAGAGGACAGGTTTGCACTTCTATTAGACCAGTTGATAGATGGAAGATGCAAGCTTTTAGACTCTGTGTCCTTTCAGAGCTAATGAAAGGATGCTGAGCCCAAGAGCTTATTCATTTTTTTTTGAGCCATATCAGTTGGCGTTAGGAAAAAGAGAGAGAAATTGCTTCATCTTGAAAAAAATACTCTCTTCCTTCTATTCCAGGTTATGACATCTAATACATTTTCTGCTTTTTTCCTGGTTGATGAAAACACTGTGTTGCTGTCCCCCCACACACACACAAAGCATATGGATAAGAGCTACTGTCCTATGTTAATCCTTCAGTTACTTCAGGAGGATGCATAGCATCCTAGTTGTGCATAAATGTGCAAATATATTACAATTGCAGAGGAAATTCATTGTTAAGAGATCTACCAGGCTTGGAATCAAATTTGAAACTGTCTAAATGGCTGAATGAAAAGCTTTGTATTAAAAAGGCAGATCCCTGCACTAATACGTGAGTGAACTCTTAAGCAGAGATTGTAATTTCTGTACTGGTATTGAGAAGCATCACCCTCTCCACTTAATATGGCAGACATCACTGGGGCTGAAGTGATCCTCGGTGTGAGCAAAGGAATCATAAGTTAGCCCTTAGTAAGTAATCCTGTATCAAGTGGGTCATTTGTTTGATAAATTTAGCCTCTCTATTTGCATTTGCAGTGTTCATGAGCCGATTCGTTTCCTTAATTCATCACCTGAATGTATTCCACAAAATATTTTTCATGGGTTTTATTTTACTATGTGGATAGGTGCCAAGTGGTTTACTGGAAGTACCCGATGTCCTTTATCCGAGATTTCTCCCGGGTACTGATTTGCCTTGTAAGTCATGAGGCTCTGGTTTTCCTGACTGGTTCAGGCAGGCATGCGAAGGCCACCAGGGCTTGGAGCCCCCCTGGAAACTGATGATAGGGAGTAAGATTTGGGGGAGTTTGAGATCCCTTTGGCTTCCTCCTCCAGATCGATGACGGTCATCCTGAAGGTTTTGGTTGCAGCTACTTGTTCTGTCTCAGTTTTTTCAGGTTGTCACGTTCATAGGTGACAACTGCCTGTGTTTTCACAGGTTTAAACTAGAGGCAGTCAGACCATGTCCCTTTCTCTCACAAAGCGTTCGAGGCTCTGTAGATGGACTGGGACCTTGCTGGTGACGCAGAGCCTAAATTTGTGTCCAGACACCTGGTACATGAACACGTCTGTGTCTGAGCAGAAGCTGGGATGGAGCCGGAGTGACCAGCCACAGCGTTAGCAGGTTGGGACGTGGTGTCACGGTCTTTGGCCTCTGGCCTGGCTGTGAGCAGGATCACCTGCAATCCGGGCCTGTTTGCTGGAAGAAGCAAAACGAGTCTCGCTTCCCTGACCCCATAGTTCTGATGGAGCTGCAGTCCCTGCTGTTGGATTGGGACACTCAGGGGACTCTGGTTTCTCTGGCTTGTGAAGCTGACTTGTCACCTGGAGATCCTGCTTGGCTTTTCAGATAGTGAATGTGCAATGAGATTGGGCATGACCATTCATCCCTTTCCTTCCCAGGTCTGCGTATCAAGCCATCGAGTGCATATCACAGCACCACACAGTATTTATGCATTCGCAGCCATCTGGCCTGCTCTGGACTCCATGCCAGCATTTAACGTTCTCCACAGACTTCCAGTCTGGGGGGGGAGTCTTGTGTTCAGGCAGAGACGAGTAAGGATTTTTCTGTGGGTGGAAGGCAGCAGTGGTTTTGGAGCAGCAGTGGCACACTGACAATTTCACATGGGTGCGAAATGCTCTCTGCATCCCTTTGGGCTGTCTTTATAGTGGAGGATGTCATCCTCAGATGGCTTCTGCAAGACCCCTTGCTGAAGGACTTATTTCAAAACAGTTGGGGAGAAGCACATCCCTGCTGTTTCCCATGATGGTTCCTTGCCCCTCAGCAGTGGAGGCTTCAAAGGAAGCACTACCCATATGGAGGAGCTGGAGGAGCCTGTGAACCAGAATAGGATTTGTTGGCTGTTCTCTCTCTCAGCACTTACAGATCCTGATAAAGTACACTCCGATGTAAATAGGATGCTGTGAAAATTGTTCTCCGTCCAAAAGTTTAATATAGCCATAATGCTTAAAATATCTGTCCGTTTCAAAGTGTCTGAAACAACTTACCTCATAAAATCTCAACGTAACTAAAAGTTAAAGGTGTTCGTAGAACTCTGAAACAGACTTTTTCTATGGCTTTTTATTTTTGTTTGCAATGTGTGTGTGTGGCAATGACCGTGGCAGCCCTACCGCTCCTTGGGGTTGTCTGTCTTAGCCCCTTTTGCCAGCGTCTCAATGTAGTGCAGGAGGATGAACGAGCAGCAGCTCAGGAGTGGTGCTTGGGAGGCAGAGTATGTAACTGATGGCTCAAATACTGTTTTCACCATCTTAGGAGATATGCAGACCAAGAGAGGGTTCCTAGCACCTTCTGGCATGGCAGTGGGCTTCCGGTACCTAATAAAAAGTTGATGGGCAGTTTTCTGCTTCAGTTTGAATCAAAATAAAACTTCCTGGTATGATCCCATCTGAATTATTTCCTGACTGACTGCAGACAGAGCATTGCTCTGCACTTTGACTGTGTGTTGCAAGTATAGTCACCTCAAAATTTGGGCTTGGATCCTCTTGGTTGTACGTGGCTTGACAAAGGTTTGTGATGCTGTCCTCTGTGGGATCTGGAAAATTGCCTCCTCATCCCTCATAGCAGCAAAGGCACTGCTTGGAGCAGGGTGTGGACAGACAGTGGGACCATAACCTATTAAAGCACTGCTGTCAAGAGGTTTTGCTTCGCCAAGTGGAGCCTCCTCCTTTTTGCTCCAGCAGCATCTTGTAGACATTTTCTTTCTCTCCTTTTGTGAGAGTTACAATGGAGCCCGCAGTCCATCCAGAAGTCAGGGGGGATGGCTGTTTCCATGTATTTGCCCATGCACTCCAAATCCCTGAGCTGTCCAGCTCCTGGGAGGCACACCTACATAAGGACTGTGTTGGAACAGTGAAGTGGCAGGCAATGAGGATGCCCTTGAATGCATGGAGGTCGTGCAGATGCAAGGACCAGGCTGCTGACTGTGTTAGCAGCGTGGGAGAGCACAGGGAAGATGAGGAGTACGATAATTAGAAAGGTGAATATAGAGCAATTATTTACCATCCCTTGTAACGCAAGAAGTGCAAGGTGTCCCCAGAAATGATGAGTCAGGATGAAAACAAACAGAAGGAAGTAGTTTTTCACCCAGCACTTACCTAGGGTCTAAGAATGCTTGCTATGAGGTGCTGCAGAGCCTGTAGGTCTTAAATACAGTTAAAAGGAGGATTAGCTCAACCAGCAGAGGACTGGTCCAACAGTGGCTATTAATCACGATGGTCTATATGTAACCTTAGGCTCAGGGAGAGACTGGTAGTGGGAGGGAAATGTATTGCTGTTTTGTTCTGTACTCAGTCCTTCACACACGGATGCCTGGCACCAGAAGGTGAACAAGCAGAAGCTTCTTCTGTATAATAAATATCTTATGGGAATACATCTTTGATCAGGGATCTTTTCTTCCCGCTGTGTTGTATATCGTGGCATCCCATGTAAAGCATTCCAAATGCATGTTATGTCATGCTCAAAAATATCCTGTCCTCTCTGGTCACTGGCACTGAGTCACTTCATGTGCTCAAATGCTTCTAATTGCAAAGGATGGAGTTAAATTTGTGTTTGTCTCATTTTATTGCCTCTACCTTAGGTTACCGATGAGATCTTGTTAGAAGCTTGTATTTAGAAATGTGTCACCACATGCAAAACATACCATTTTCTGTGTGACTACTGCATTAGCATACGTGTGGGTGAGAAATCCACTTTAGCACTTGTGCAAACAAAACTCAGTTGTTTTCAGTATTTTAAGGCAGGGGGGAAATAAGGAAATTTTGCAATAAGTTCTTTTTTAAAAAGTGATGTATATTTTCCCAAGGAGTGCCTCATTCCTTTTGTGTGAGATAGAAGCATCAGGGAAATACAAATCCAGATCTGATCCTGGCTATGAGCACCATTTCCTGCACAGGAACAATGTTGTCCAATTCACTCACAGTGGGAACAGCAGCTACTGCGTAGCCTTTATATGCAGCTGAGGCTCATATGGGTATATGTGTATTTTACAGCAGATCAAGTGATACGGTACATAAAAGAAGCCATCTACGTGATGACAAAAAAAAAAAAAATCACCACTGCCTAACTTCTTAAGAGGTTGGTACTAAGGATTTCTATTTGATATGGCTTCAAAAGCTACAAACACATTTTACATTCAGTGAGACTCCGGTGTTGTGGGACTGGTGTAACTAAGCAACACAGGAAGAAAAACTGCACTGGTGCTGCAGTAAGGGCAGGATGTACGGAGTCTATTGGTGGAAGTTTCTGTATAATCAGACTAAGAATTTTGATTACACTTGCTTAGTATCAGGTGGAGGTTTATATAGTATCTATAGCTCTGTATGCAGGATTGCGTGATTAAAGGATACAAATGTTGAGAACTAAAAGACATCCTACTTTTTCTTCCAAAGTAGAAGAATATGCTTTTTGGTTAAGGATCCTTTTGTTTTACCTTTTTCTTTTTCTTCTTCTTCTTAGGAGCACTGTGGAAAGCTTTATGGAGAATATAATTTTTCACAAGATGTGTGAAGAGTCAGGCCTGGGTTTTAATTATCTCATCTGGCAGAGATTTCTAAATCTGGTTTTCTGCAAAGAAAATATTCCCTTTTTCTGTGCTATCGGTCAGTCTGTTGTATTCTGCCAGCAGAAAATTGAGTTGGAGGGATCAAAACAACCAGAAAAGCTTGTGAACCCCTAGGGTATTGCTGGCCTCGTATGTATGTTTGGGCATCGCTAAACCCTAGGGTGTTCTTGTGTCGTTTACCGTGCTGCAGAAGCATCGACTCTTTTAAGTTGAGGTGGACATAGAGCCTGTACGCTATTGTGAAGCTCCTGTTAGGTAGCAGTAGTGGTTGTAAGCAATCAAAAAGAAGTGATTTTTCAGTCACTAAGGATTGAAAATAGACATGAGACACATGATTATAAAGCTCCCCAAGGACATTAAGATGATCACGCAGACAGGTGGGTGGAGCTCTGGAACAAAGTTTTGGAAAGACAAGTGTGGTAGAGGGAAATATGGAGAGTGAGAACCCACTTGGTCTTTCCAGCTGCTGGAAACCTGGTATTATCACAGTTTAGACAGTTTGCACCAGGCGGGTACCCTGGCCCGCACTGTTGCCTGCTCCAAGACGGGATGCAGGAAGCTTTTCCTTTGAGCAAGCAGAGGCTGCCCCAAGACGGGATCCATTTTCCTCGATGCTGTGAGACTGCTGTCCCGCACAGCCGCTGTTACTGGAGTGCAACCCGTACGGGCAGGTCACAGAATACCTGCCAGGGAAATGCGGGGCGGCAGGAACCTTTTCAGCTCGACACCTGGTTTTGTATAGCAGATAAGCTTAACAGGATAGCTGCAACTGTCAGTGCTGAAAGGTTTTCTGTCGTTTGGTTTGGGCTTTTTTTGGGGCATCGACAACATGATCACCAACTTGTCGCTTCACCTGGCTGTACAGCTCTGCCCATATTGTTGCTCTGTCTGCCAGTGCCTGTGCCTGCAGGCTGCGGAGGGGGCTCGGTCCGGTCCACGGTGCCCTCCCAGCACCCCCCCCAGGTTACGTTCTGTACAGGGAGCAGCACGGGCAAGAAGGAGCAGACTGGGACACGTGGGTTGGCTGGAAATAGGCAAATGTCTGGAAAGTGGGAAACAGCAGAAAGTGCTGAGGAAAGGACCAAATCCTGAAGGGCAAGACGAGGCACTGAACAGGTTAGAAGGCGGCAGGGAGGAGGTACAGCATGCAGTGCTGTTGGGGGGGTGCCGGCAGCCTGGGGTGCAGGCCCTGGATGCAGATGAAAGAGCAGCCTCCTGCGGTGTGGAGCTGGCTCTCATGCAAGAGCTCTTCAATGCACACACGGTTAAAAATAAAAGGTGTTTGTACAGCGTTGACTCTCTGCGTGCTAACATGAAGAAGAATGCAAATAGAAGTGTGAGCAACAAGGAGGAGGTGGTTTAATGGCTTTGGGGATTAGCAGCGGTATTTAGAGCCTTTCACCTCTGTGTTCCTAACATAAATCTTAACACAGATTGATGGTTTTAGCCATCTGGCTTGTGTTTGCTTGTATGCAATGACTACCAAGACAGAGAAAGAACCTGACCAGCAAGGCAAAAGAGGGGGGGAGGGGAAAAAAATGAAAAAAAGGTATATGACGGAAGAAGGCATCCTCTTCTCCAGTGTCAGTAAGAGCAGGTATGGTGTGATTATGCTGTTTCACAGAGCTCAGCAGGTAATAAGGGAGAGGGGAATGAAAGAGCAACAGGCATCACTGGGTAGCCTGTGACTTGTACAAGTGTGTGTGCTCTGAGCAGCTTACTCCCAAGTGCAAAGCGCTGTGATCTTTGGAGGTATACTTACCTCAGATAGCGTGAGAGTTAGAGGGTAAGTTTCAATCATAGGTTCACTTTCAACTGTAAATTATTTTATACTTGACTGGAAACTGTTTTCCCATACATCACCCACCTAATACCTTGATTTTATATACTGTAGACCAACTTACAAGCTGGAAAAATTTGTGCGCTCAGCCATATGACATGTTTTGGATTAGATGGCTTCCTTGTATCCTAAACCTTCTAAATACTGATGTGAGTTTTCCTGGGAGAGGGCTGACCCTTGCAGGGTGCCACTGTCAGTTTCCTCTCACTCCAGACCGCAAGGTCTGTCATTCCTTTTCCAGCAAGGTCATCTTGGTAGAGCTTCCCAAAATCCAGGGGGTTAGTGGAGAGGGCATATGAAAGGCTGCTGTTGTTCTTCTCCAGCCAAAAAAGTAACCAAGAGTGGGTACACGTGTGCACACGCTGTAGCATGTTTTCCTACTCAATTATTTTTGAACAGCTCTTGAGTAAGGATGAGAGTTACAAAGGACCTTGCCTCTAGGTCTTTCAAATGTGGGAGTTAGGGAAAGAAATATTGCCAACATGTCTTTAAGGAAATGTTTACTGGTGTCTAAAACTGATTCTTGGGTTCTTCTGTGGTTTTACTCAGTTTTGATTTGGGATTGACTGTGGTGCGTATTTCAAACCAACGCACACCTACCTCTAGAAGGCTTTCTTTAGATGGATTAAAAAAATGTATAGGGAACATTAAAAAAAAAAAAAAAAAAAAAAAAAGAAAAAAAAACAAACAAAAAAAACCCCAACCAAAAAAAATAGGTATTAAAAACCTAGTTTAAAACAT
>JAVJGJ010000032.1:8565124-8578592 GCA_035590215.1 Microhierax caerulescens
AAAGACATGTTGGATTCCTGGACAGCACATGTTGCAGACTACACTCATATGTAGGACTTTTTGTCCTATTTTAAACCTGGCAGCAAGAATTAGAGAAAAAAAGCCAGATCCTAGTCTGGTGTCAGCTGAAGTCTGGGAATACGTCCGTTGAGTTCAGTGCACGCCAGATCGGGCCCTGGGAACACCTAGAGAATAAGCCAGGAGTACAAAATAACAGATGATCAAATGTGTGTATTATTGGGTGATGAAGACATTACAGAAGTAATCTGTCTTGTGTTTCTACCACCTTAAAGTGCAAATATCTCATTGCACACAGAAAGGCCTTTCTTTCTATGATTTATCTTCAAAATAAATAAGGGAATATCTTAATTACATCTGCCAGATAATCTCCATTAATATCTACATTAATACTATAAAATCAACAAGCATGAATGATCATTTTAACAAGTTAATCATGTAACGTCACTGCATATGTTGTATGTATTAGAAAAAGAAAAAATTAAAAATAAAAATAACCTACTCTTACTAAATTTACACGCTCAAGACCACGCTTTTAATGGTGTTTGACTCATGGGATTTTAACCCATCAGTTTGCTATTCTGGATGCTGTATCTTGTAGCAGCTGCTGACTTAACGGCACCATTTAATTCAAAGTGCTCTGATGTTATCATATGTCATACAGTTTGCTGTTAGAATGGCTTGAGTCAAAGGGGCAGATACAGCAATAGTGGGTACAGACCTGTGCCGTTCTGCATCTCAGCTTCCCTTTGTGAATGATTTCCTACAGAAGTGAAGGATCACATGACCTAATACTCTTGTCTGCCTTTAACTTCAGAGATTTAACACTGCAGAGTCATGATGCTTAATGCTTTTAAGCCCCATTAAGGGAAGATTATTCTAAACTTTAACTTGTGAAGGACTTTGCTTCTGTACCCATAGATTCACATATCCATGCACAGAAGCGTGCAAAACAAGCTGTAATACAGCCATAATTGTGTGCACAATTGGAGTGATTGCAAGTGGAAATTGCAGAAGCATGTGCTATTATGAGAAGACAGTCCAGTTTCCTATACAATATCTCATTATAATGCACTAAGTTAATTCTCTTACTATTAAATAAAAAAAAAAAAAAAGAAAGAAAAAGAAACACAGAAAACAGTTTCAGTTGTGAATCTATATTCTCCCTCACTCCCTCAACCTTTTAGCTTCACTCTCCACCAGGTACCAGAACCTTTTGACCTCACCTCTGTGAATGTTGCCACACTACTGTCTCTCATTTCCCATCTAATAGTTGCTTGCAATAAATGCCCTGCTGGTTATTCTGTTTCTATCCTGAGTGTCCTAATTAACCACCTACTCGTTACTTCAGAAGCCACAGCCAGCTAGAATGGCAGGGTGAAGGATCTTGTTCACGCTAGCAAGGGAAGCCCTATTATAATCAATGCTATAAAAATACAGAATTTCTTTGTATGTTCCACTGTGTGCACTCTTATACTTGGGTATTTTCTTTGGAGGGAGACTTTCTCTTGTTTTCTGAGATGAAAACAGCAATCACTTGTAACCAGGGAGATTTCAAAGTTGTGAGGGATTTTGCGAATAGCTTACTTGGAGACAGACCGTGAGATTTAAGTGGCTTGTTGACCCTCTGAATCAGCCTATAAAGAAGAAGCATTTCTCCTAATGTTAGAGCTCAAAAACCTTTTTGCACCGATGATCATGATTAGAAAAGCTTTTAATACAATCAGTTCAGATACCTGTCTAGGTGTGCTGTTTCTAAACAGAAATTTGCAGGCAACGTTTCTGTAATATTTGGTTAACTGTTCTGAAAGACACGCATACATACAGACATACGGAAAGGCTTAAGAGTTGTATTTTGACCATAATAAAAAGACATCATTTTGAAGCCTGCATAAATCCTTTTCTGTCTCGGGAATGAGGGAAATCTGCTAAAAAAGAGGGAAATTGTGACTGAAATCTTGTTCTCCTGGGACACTGCTTCTACACCCTTTTGTGAGCATTTTAAGGTTCTTTAAGGTTCTGCAGAAAGATAATTTCTTTTAAGATAGTAACAGTTCTGACTTCTCTGAATGTAAGCTTCCTCCCTCTCTGTCTTTGTGCTGTCAATTAAGATGTTGGTTATATTATCTAATGTACTCAGATATTCCTGAAAGACCTGGCTGGGCATTTGCACTTAAACTTGATTGACATTTGACTTGTGGGACTGAAGGAAGCCTCGCAGATTGGTTAGATGATAAAATTCATCACTAGAAGGGTGAGTGTTGATTGAAACAGTCCTATTGATTCAGTCCCCTGATGTGAATCATTGTCAACCAAAAAAGGGAACGTAGCAGGTAGTTCAGAGTGGCATTAGAACCAAAGAAGCCATACGTCAATATGGTCCACTGTAAATATTCAAGTTATTTTGTAAAAGAAAGGAGAGTGTTGGCAGGAATCAATCTTTAAAAGCCTGGTTATTTTCAGGAGATCTCTTTTGTACTGAAGTTGGTTTTGAACTCTATCACAGTTGCTCCTGAGTAACCCCTTGAAAAGGTGGACAAAGTGTGTCCGTATTTGGCAGTTTTAGCCTTTATTTTTCCCCACAGTATTTCTTGTGGTTATTCCTACCTTCCCATCGCTCCAGAAATATCTTCATCTTAGCACCTGATAACTCTTGTTTTCCTTCAACTATTGTATTTGAATTTCAAATTCATATGAGCAAATGTGATGACATGGCACGTGATGTCCTATGTTGTGCTGTCCTGATACCAAGCCAGACCTCAGAGTGTGTTCCACTTTCCACTAACTCGCTTTATTTACTGAGCTCCAAGGGCCCTTCGTTCTCTGAAGTATACTGAATTCTATAATGAAACAGAAAATCCATTCCAGAAGAAATTTTTAAGACCAATACTAAGTTTTGTCTTTTTGGGGTAATGCTCATTCCTTAAAATTAAGCTAGTGGGAGAGAATTTAATTACTCACACATAGATTTCCATTTTGGAATTTTTTTTTGACATTCTGAGCTTTTGCTTCATGTGAATTCCTGCCAGCTTACCAATCCATGGCGCTGCTTTTTTTTTTTTTTTTTTTTTTTATAAGTACAGTAGAATAATCGGTTTCCCAGGAGGACAGGCAGAGAATGTTTCTGAGTTTCCTGGGCTCCATGCAAAGCCAGCAATTCACTCCCTTTTTATCTCTTGAATGAACACACTATTCCCCTTGACCCTGCAAGTTCCCTTTCCTCATCCTCACTTGCTTCTTTCATAACTACTGTTTGAAAATTTTCAGCGTTTTGGTTCTGGATATATGTAGTTGTGGAAGGATAGAAGATAAAAGGGTAGTATCTACAGCTCTTAGCAGAGCCGAGTGCCTTGTGAGAGGAGGCCATCTGATTACTGGGAGCTGTTTAAAAACCCAGTGACATACAGAGTAGATGATTGTGTGGGGTATGTATGACAACAGAAGAGATGGGAGTTTTTGGAACACTTAAGCAATTTATAATTCACATAGAGAGCGCTTTTTTTCCTAGTTGCTAATTAGCTAATCGTTTTGAGGTAATACCATGATGCTTATTTTCTCACAGTACAGCAATAGGGGTAAATCAAGCAAGTTCATATGTCTTCCTAAATTTCCTGCTTACAAGTGGTCAAGGTTTATCTCCAGCATGCACAAAAGCATGTTTTCTTTAGGCTGCTTCTTCACTCAAGCCCTCAGTTAGCCACAGGGAATCGGGAGGTTTGACGGAAAGTCAAATGACAGAAAGTCATTTTCCCATCGCGGTTGAATGGATTCAGTAGGTGCAATGAATTGAGTTTTAATTGTCTGCCATTCTCTGCTTTCGTGGTTAAGCAACAATGTTTGAAGAATGTTTTAATTAGCGAACCTGCTTTCATTAGATGTCTTAATTTACAAATACCCTTTATGATTAATTTCCAGCTTGGCCTCCCTTTTGTACTAACAGTGCTACCAGTTTGTGCCTTGCAGTCTATCATAGCAAACAAAGTGTAATTTCATCCTTTATATTGACAGGATATTTTGAAAATGCTGTAGAAAAGTTTAAACGTTTTTAAAGTTTAACCAACTGATATTAAATACTGTGAACATCAGTCCCTGCAAATAGGGGGGATCTTTAAACTTAACTGGCTTCAGTTCTGTTTTTACTTGGGAGGTTTTCCTTTTCCTCCATCTGCCTGTTGCTTTCCGGCTAAAAGGTTGGAAGGAAGTTTTTCAATCAGAACATTTCTATCTGGTGAAGCTTTCATTTCCTGTACTTCACTATCAGACTTGCTCCCCTACCTTTCATTTCATTACTAATTTTAGTCAATATTCGTTTCTTACTGCGTTATGACATTGAATGGAGAATTGACCCGAGAGGGGAAAATAATGTCATTCAAATTATCCACAGTTCCATAATGCAGTATAATATTTATTAGGTTAAAAAATAGAAATTAAAACATCATTATTTTTTTTTATTTCTGAAGAGATTAAGAGCTTGTGAAGAAGTACGTTATTTTGGTATGAGCTTTCTTCACTGCTGTCACGTGAAAGTGACTTTTATAATAGATGACGCAGTAATTAATTTTAACAATAGAAAGAAGAAAGATAGGCATTGGGTAATGAATGGAGTGCTAAGATAAAATGTACTCACACTTGTGGTATCATGGACAGTAATGTTTGATACAATAAAACCATTTCAAAATAATGTGTGTAATATTTTTTCTTTGTGTATTTAAAGAAGGATTGGAACAAAAAGGCCAGCCTCCATCTCCCACAAAGAGCAAAGCAGAGCAGCCTGAAGACCTGCAAGATGATACTGAAGGTAGGTGGTCTGACACCTTTTCAGAGCTATCAATCAATTTTGCATTGGGGGGGGGAAGGTTCATACTGAATTCTTGGGAAAGAATGGGAAAACTTTAATTTCAGAATGTTGTTTGAACACACTTGGAAAGTTCCTTTTGGCCTAGATCATGAAATTGTATTTCTTATGAAGAGTGCTTCATCTCAAGGTAGATTCAGGCTTACAAATGCTATCTTTATGTGATGGGCTACTGATTATTGCTGATACATAATGATAAATTGTTGCTGGTTTATCTTGAATCTGTGCTGACTTTATGTAATTAATAATACAAAGTGTAACGCAGGGCTTGGACCACAGTCTGGTTGGTTAAGCTGGTCAGGTAAATCAGCTACCTGCTGCGAATCACAGAGCAATACAATTCTTGCTTTCCTTTTCTATAAGAAATTCTTGCTGTATCCTTTTCCATTCCAGTTATGGTGTTTATGGCTCTAGACCTTATGCAGCATATTACATCTGACAGTGGTCAGAAGTTAGAGCTGCTTAACGATATGCCGATGGTTTTGCTCCTGTAAGGGTGCTTTCCTGTATTTCAGCCTTCACAGGGTGGCTTGTCCATGTGTATGGAGGTAAATACGGTCTACATTGTTCTAAAATTGGATCAAAGTATAATTTCTTCATCTGTAAGTCATTGGGAAAGTTGTTAAAAGATGGTAACATCAAAGACTTCTTTTTCAGTTTCACGTTGCTCTCGTATGTGTGGAAGAGCAAAATGCCCAATGCTGGAGAATCTCTTTATGTGAAACAGTTAAAAGGATGAACCTTAATCTTTAATCCGTGACAGTTCCTTATCATGGATTCTCTTTGACCTAATGTTCCTCAAGTGACAGGTCTCTTCTGCACCTCAACCAGTGGCTCCACCATCTTCATCATTTTGACCTAGCGCTGTGCATTCAGCTCATAAAACGTTCTGACTGGGGTATAGTGTGAGTCATAAGGAGCAGAAATATGTTAACATCTATCACTTTAAGTAACTGCTAGTAACATCCTGTCACTAACATTGTGACTGGTTGTTAATGGCAAGTACTTAAAGCAATAGCTGTCATCGCCTGGGAGGTGTGGGGGGACCCAGGAAATCTCATCCTGACTGGTTGTCTTTCCTTTCATGCTGCTGAAATTAACCCAGCTGAAATTAAAATACCACTTCTATGTTTGGATTAGAGAATTCAGTGATGACAAACTGCATGTCAGTTTATGTGCAGGCTAAACATCATGTCAGATCATGGTGTCATTTTCCATATTCCTAAATAGGCGAAACAATAATAGTTTTTATGATATATTTTTATATGGAGTGTGGCTAAAAGCTTTCGTTCTATCAGTGTCTTAAAAAAAAAAAAAAAAAAGGTGGGAGGAAAAGTGTTGGAAAACTGTAAGTTTTTCCTTCCATTGGAAAAATACCTGATATTATTCCGCTAACTATTTCTGTGGCTTACTAGATACGGTTTCCTAGTTTACTGTGCCTGTCAGTGTTTCCTGGTGACCTCCAGTTCACTTTGTGGAGCACAAACAAATGCACTGGAAGGGTGAAGTAAATAGTACTGCAACAAAATGACTGCATTACCTGGAGCTGTAAAATGCCTGAACTCCTTGAATTTGATGCTGTACAGTAGATTTTGCTGATGCCGAATTGAGGCCTGTAACGTATAATCACTGCTGCAGAATTTAATCTAGCTGCTGACGGAGTCCTCTTCTCCTTGGGCAGGAACCAGGCCTGTAATGTTGAGGATCAAAAGTCTAAAGTTAGACTTGAGGGTTGCGGTGATGGGGGGGAAAAAAAGTTAATTAAAGTGTTTGCTGAGGGGGGCTGGGGGAGAAACCTGGATCAGATTTCTGTGGCATTACCTGTGCCTCTGTTTTGAAGAGGAGTCAAGCAGTTAGGCTCCAGACACTGAATTCCTATAAAGTTGCCGAGTGGCTAGAGCCTAATATAACACACCTGTGAGCCATTTCCATTTAAGTAAATGGGATTTGCACACATTTGTCTGAGAATAGGATTTAGTTTCTACTCTTCTAATTATTAGCTGTTGGTTTTGACTAATTAAAAGAACTTTTAATGGGGAGCCTTGAAGATTATGAAAGTTGCGAATACGTGACATGAACCAGAACTACATGTCTGGGTAGTTTTATTTAGGTAGGAGTTTGTCTTCACTTCCAAAGAACTGCCTTTTTCTTTTTTATCTCCCGCCCTGCCCTTCCTTCTTCTGAGTAGCTAATGCATATAGTCTCAAATAAAACACAATAAAGCCAAACTCTGCCCGAGGTCAACTTTGTTGAATTTTCCTCATAGTAAAACTGAAGTGCTTTGTGTTCAGTGTGTTTTAACTTTGGGATAGTTCACATGCTTTAGGTACCCCAAGTTTAAAACAAGCAAACAAAAAAAAAAAGAGCAAACAAAAAAACCCCAGAAACCAACTAGCAGCTTTTAGTAATAAAAACAAGTCCAAAGGTACTTACAGTTTACATATTATTTTCCCCTTGGTAACATGACCAGATATAAAATACTTAAGATATATACACTGAAGCACAGAAAGAACCAGATATTTTTTCCTCTGCTTTAGTTGTCAGTGTCCTTTTGGACTGAAGATGGGAATACAACTTGCTATTTTAACAGCCTCATGCATGCCCTTGTAGCAGTCTGTAAAAGCTGTTCCACTGAGTTCAGTAATATTTCTGCTGTAATATTTTTCTCCAGCACACCAGGCTGGTTCATTGGCTAGAGGTAATGGAGCAATATCTTTTCAGTGCATGTAAAAATCTCCACAGAAGATCAGGGAAAGTAGCCTCCTTCATTATTACCCTCTCTGCAATCAAGGAAAGTCGAGTAAGTGGCTGTATGTAAGGAGCTTGTTTTGCAGTAAGCTAAAATAAACACTTGACATGCTAATGAAAGCAATTTTATATTGAACCTCTAAAGTATTAATGGTGTCTGTTATGCTATTAGATGTATTGTTCTCTGCCTTCGGACTGTTGATAGAGAAATGCAGGTGTGAACTGCATAGCAGATTCTGCTGTCAGTGGTTATATTCAGTAGTTTTTCATTGTAGCACAGGTTATTGTCTGGAGAAAAGGATAGACTGGATACATGCAGAATCATTCTTTGCTCCCAGGTTCCCTGCAGTATTTCAAGCCTGACATGTTCAAACATGCGGTGTAATTATTATTATCATCATCATCACCAGCATCATTATTATCATTATTATTACCCCACCCCACCTGGTGTCCTGGGAGAGTAAAATCAGCCAGTGATAATTTTGCCTTCCCCCTCAGTCAGGTGCACTCAGTGATTGAGTGATGGTAAAGTCTCAGGTGAGAAAAATGTGTTCAGAACTAAACAAAACTTAGCGTGTCTTACTTCAGTAGCTTCTTAATGCAATGCTAAAGTAAGTGCATGGATAAAGTGGCAGTACTTGTCAGAGCATGGCAGCCTGGAGTTAGCACAAATGCCACAGGTCACCTGTTCTTATTCTACTGATTGTCACCAAGCAAAGGCAGACAACTTTTACAAAAGTCTACAAACCAAAAATGTAAAATGTTCCTGATTTCTCTTAGCCATCTCCCCAGATGTCCTCCTGTACGTGCTGAACAGTGAGGCATGTGAAATAGATTTTTTCCTGATACTGTGAGAAGCAAAACTGTTTGCCATTTCCTTCCATATGGGATTTCTCAGATATAAAACAGAGCCTGCCCAAGAGCCGCCCTATCCATTCCCGCCATGGTCTGCAGCGGATCAATAGTGTATCAAAGACGACTAATACGTCTAATAACAGCAGGACAAATGCCTGATCTTTCTCCTCCTCCAGGAGAAAGATAATCAATCCATGCAGCAGAAGCCGTTTCTGTGCCTCCTGAGGTCAGGATCCTCCTTGCCCTCCCTTGAGGGATGTGAAGACAGAACTGAAGCTCTGCAAGTTGTCTTGCTCCGGCTTTTCTCATAAGCTTCTCCCAAAGTGAGTGACCAGATTCTTCCTGATAGATTGATAGGTTGTCGGTCTCAGGCAATCACCTTAGTGGAGGCTCAGTGTATAGTGCGAGGAGCTGGTCTGGTGGAACTGTTTGTCCGGGATGAACTTTGTCTGGTTTCTGTTCACGTGGTGGGAAGGAGAACAGTTTGATGGATAAGCCAAGTTAGGAATGTCAAAATGAACACAAATCACCTTTAAGATAGTTGGTAGAGTTGGTTCCTTTGTTTGATGGGGACATCACACTATTGACCCCATGGCTCTCAAGGGCAACATCGAATGTCTGAAATGTTGCTCAGCAGTGGCAGGAGTCTGAGGCTCACCAGCAGGCTCCTGCCTCACTCAGTGGATGCTCTGCTGATGAGACGTGTCAGTCTAGTGATCAGAGTACACATTAGAAATGAGGCAAAATGCAGTCATGTCTCGTATTGACCACTCTTCGGTTCAGCAGATCATGGTGATTAGGAGGGATGCTCATCAAGGAGACACTCTGGCTCCTCATGCCTTCACCCAAAAAGATTTTGTCCAGCGATAAAAATTGTGCAGCTCTGGGACTAGGAAACCCCCCCTCATTTTACAGCTTAGTCTCTTTAATTGTGAGATTAACATGAGGCTTCCCCTTCCTGGTTCTCCTTTGTATACCAGGAATTTTGCAGCTTTGCTGCTCACTCTTTAGCTTCATCAAGAGGGATATAGCATATGCACCTGCAAAAGCCAACAGGCTTGTGCTGCTTTCCTCCAAGGGGGCTTAATGGGTGGTGGTGTGGGGGGGGTGCATACAACAGCTTCTGCGTGTTGCCGTTACACAGTGGAGTTCAAAGCATCGTTCTAAGGGCCTTCTAATAGTATGCAGCCTGATTGTGTTTCTGTTTAAGGTATGGATTAATATTAACTAGATTCAACTTCTGATTCATTTTAAAGTGTTCCTCGGTTTATAGCAAGCAATTCTTTTATCGTTTGATAAATAGTAGCTACATTTCCTCTTTGCATCCCACAGGGCAGTAATATTCTTCAGTAAATTTCTGCTCCACTCATAATCTACTAAAAATGAACATCCAGACACATAATTATACTTCAAAAACACACGCTCTCTTATTCAGCCTTAAAAGTGCTGCTACTTATTAAGATAGCTTAGAAGTTACTATATTCTTCTTGCCACCAAACCAAATCCTTAAATAAAACTTTAAATTAAGATAAAGGACTACAGAAGAAATTCCCTGGGAAGCATGTGTATCAAACATGTCTGTGAAATGTTTCACCTTAATGCAGATTGGTTATATTTAAAGTGATGCTATTAACCCCTATCCACATCAGTTGATAGCTTCTTTTTTCACTTCTGTTTTGAAGTCCACCATCTGTCTTGACTGATTACAGCTCTCACAATATCAGGTGATCACCTTCCACCTAGCTAGGGGAAAAACAGGACATTTTCTGTATTTTTATTTGTATTTGTTCACTGAGCAAACCCTTCTTAGAGGATTCTTTTCATTGCTGAAATCGCTTCTACTGTTTCATTAAATTGCCATGTAGTGGCAACACAAGACAACTTTGAAATGCAGCTCATTTTGGCCTCCGCAGGTGATGTGCAGTCCTGTTGTGTTGACCATTTACCCATTTGGGTTTCTTTTAGCAGCTGAATGTACGTGTGTGTAAACCACACCAGGAAAACAGTTGTAATTCCTGTTTTCACGCTAAATGTTTCAGAGTAGATTTTCTTTCTCCTGAGATGAGCTAAGGTGCAAAATACTAACTTACTAAAGTGACTAATGCAATGTTGTCAGAGGAAAATTATACACAGTGACAAACCAGCGTACCTGCAGGGGACACATCTGTCAAGGAATTCATTTCTCATTTCTAACCATGATGTGAAGAAACATCATGATTGTTCAGGTCCAGTGCAGAAGTCAGGGCTAGCCCCTTAATTCTGAAGTATTTATGCAAAATAGCGCATGTTTTTGTGCATGTGTTGTTTTTAACAAGTGTGATCTTCTGTGTGGCTTCTCTGTCCATTTCCTCCCTTTGTTACATTGCCACACCATATGATTTCATGACCTGCATGCAAAAGCATTGAAGTACGTCTCGTGCCTTATTTTGACTGTGGCTTGGAAAAGAAGCTGTGCCACAGTCCTTAATGGTATGCAGCTACCAGCCTCTTAGTCACACCATGACAGCATGAATGAATAGTAAGTAGTTATAGTAATGATAAAATTTGTGATCGTATTGTGCACCTTCACATGCAGCACAGTGTGTGTATTTTTTGCATCAAGATGCCAACTGTATCTTTGTCCTCTGTATGGGCTGCATACGACATCTAGGGTATGATGCCCATATTTTGGTTCTGTTGGACAGCTCAAGCTTCTAGAAGGTGTCTGCTTTCATTTGTTTTGAACACTCACAGTTGCAGATTGTCAAAAATTTAGATGGTCAGCATCTTCTGCAATGAAATTATAGATGTCTCTTGCCAAACACCCGTAATGCAAAATCTGACTCACGTTGTATGTCAGACAGAAGAATTACACCCAGTGAATAACCAGCCTAGCACAACGTTCCCAGCAATGTTATGTACGAAGTGGGTTGGGACAAATCCGAGTGCTTGTGTCTTCCAAGCACCTAGTCTGATGCTGTAGCTGTTGTCCCCTGGTTCTTCCCTAGCCAGGAAAGGTATAATGAAGCCAAGTTACTTGCCTTGTGATCCATAGAGTGAGGCAGATGGAACACACCTTGTGACTTCAGTGGGCTTTAGATTAGGCTCCTGTATTTCTCAGGATATTAAATAGGTGAGATACAATATTATTATTGTTAACCTCTGAGGTAATGCCCAGGAGCTATAGTTTTCTCGTTCTTTTCCCACACTCCTCAACAATTCTGGACAAAATGCGGCATGAAAATGAAAACCTGTTATTTATTACGCCTGACAACTTCTTTGGGCTGGGTGCATTGACAGCAGTGCGTTCAGGTCTGCGTCTGCAGTGAGGTAAATTGTTGAAGCAGCACAGAGAAAAGTCGTCTCATAACTCCATTAAATAATCACTGCAGATAACTCTTTACTAACCCGTCTTAAAATTTACCCCAAAGGAATTATATACAAGTAGTGATTAAAACTGACTTAAATCATAATTTAATTAAAAGAAATTAAAATGCAAACTGAAAATGTTCTTTAACCTCAGGCCATCACCCTAATGATTCATTTAAATGCGTTTGTAGTTTTGCAATAATGGCCTTTTGTGTGTATTTGCTTTTTGCTTTATGTCTGATATCATTTTGCCAATGGAATGGTCTAAAAACAGTTGCAGGCCGTATGATCTTGAGGGTATATATGGCTACACATGGGCTTTCTTCTCACATTTCAGGAGTTTCGCTGAAGTCAGCAAATCTATTCATACAGAATGTAACAGCTGTAAGATCAAGGCCTATATTTTTAATTTTGTCATTAATTAGTTTCCCCGTTATCCTAGAAGGACCTTCACGTCATTAGTATGATTACCGTGGCAGTATTTTTGTGCTGTAAAAAAGATGATTCAAAACCATGGAGTGCTTTATCTGCCAGATCTTGGTTTGTATTTGCATTTGCCGTAGAAGCGTGGCGTGGCTCGGAGCGGGGCTCGCAGGCCAGGCCGCAGGGGGGATGCACGGCTGCTGCCCACCCAGAGAACCAGGGGATGCGCCCAGACTTGCACGGCAAGAGCCACACATGCAGGGGGGTAACAGGGCCAAAGCTGTGCTCAGGGGTGTGGTATGTGCACAGATGTGCAAGAGTGGCAGATAAGATGTAAGGCTGAGGCGCTGGCCCCGAGTCTTTTTCTGCTTCAGGTTGTTTGAAGGGACCTTACTCTGTTGACACGCCGCAGATGGTAGTACAGCTTTCTCAGTAGCGAAAACACTTTTATTATTAAAAACATCTATGTTGGAGAGGTAGAAGTAAACTGTTCTGTACTGGTTATGCAGAATTCCTTCCTTTAACTAAAAATACGTTATCTGCAATTCTGTTTTCTTCTGGAAAATGTCTTTTTTGCACTGGTTTTTGAGGTGTCTTTTTGCACCAGTTTTTGAGATGCTTTAGCCTCAGCCCTACATATGCGGCTGACTGCTTGTGAAGAAAGGTACTGCTGAAGAGGAGTAGGTGTATGAGCGAACCTGGCAGTACTCAGCTCTGAAATGGGAAAAGCAAGAGGCCAGCAGGCTATTAATATTTTTGACTTGCCATATTTGTCGCAAGAACAGCGAGAGATGTAGAAAGCCACGTGCCTCCAGGCTCTCACAGGGAAAACGGGAAGAATATAAAACCTGCTTTGGTGCTGCTGCTGAGAGCTTGTCCTCTGGCCTTTCATAGGCATCTTGTCCCAGCCCTCTCCCATCTGACTGTCAGCTTATTATTTATCATATTGTCTGCTTCGTTCTGGGGCTGTACTGCAGCTGGCGTATCACTGTGCATGCTAAATACCTCTCCTTAACATAAAGTGGGCAGGCACTTGCAGAATATCCAGTTTTCTAGTTCAGTTAGAAGTGCAGCTCGCTCTGCCAACTTGCTGAGTGTGCTGACTGATCACTGTTTGGCCTGTTTTCTACCAAATAAAAATGAGGGTATTTCTTTTGGTTAATGATTACATGGAGGTCTTGGCAGAGGGAATGTTGGGGGAAAAAACCCCAGTCTTTTTCT
>JAVJGJ010000032.1:8578692-8609712 GCA_035590215.1 Microhierax caerulescens
TCGTGCTGATCTCAAAGTAAAAGGCCAAGAAGAGAGAGCAAACACCTATTGGCAAGGGAGAGCAAAATATATGACCAGAGGTAGGTATTTTAGTGTCAAATGTGCTTATTTTGTTTGTACAGTGCTACTGTAATTCTCAAACTCCTGTTTTTTCAACTGACTGCCAGGCTGGGGAAAAGAAACAGATGTTCCCATTTGTCTGTTGATGTGGCTCAAAATCATTTACATTTGCTGGCCTAAAATGACACGACATGTCGTTTGCCACTTTTTCTATCTCCTTTGGAGTGAGTGACAGACTGCTGTTCAATTACTCCTATAATAGAAAAGCAGATATTGTGAGGACAGCTTTCACCTAAAGGAAATGCAATCGCCAATTGCTGCAGTAGTGGAAAGAGAAGGATGGCAGATACTGTAGAAGCCATCCAGTGGAAAAGACATTTTTATTATTAATAATGTCATGAGGAAGACTCAAGGGAAATGCACTAGGGCTGGCTTTTCTGCCTGAAGAAAAGGAAAGCCAAGGTGAATAAAGATATGGTGAAAAATTGGCGTGCTACTCTTGTGAAATATGTTTCCAGCTCTTTGCCTTGAGCATGTGCTACTTAAAGCCTTTCCATTTGCTCTACCCCCAGCTCCAATGGAGAGCAATAATTACAAAAAGACTCTTCATCAGTAGAAGACACTCAGTGAGAGGCTCATTACACAGGTTTTTAAAACATGGAGAAAACTGTTTGTCAGATGCTTTGGGATTAGTCATTTCTCCACCCTGTAGTTTGCTTTCTTATTACTGTATTCATATTCCACTTCCTCCCTTTCTCCAGAGATGAAGAGATGCTCCAGGCCAAGCAGAGCTTAACCCTTCCTTCTGCAAGTCATTTACTTGAGGATCACTTGTCCACTCTTAATTTTTTTAGCGTTTCGTTTTCTCCAATTGTATCAAAGCCACTTGGCAGGCAAGACACGTACTTTCAATATGCTGATTGAGATTAATTTTCATGTCACGATCCAGTCAATCTGTTGGACTGGGTCAAAGTACAAGAGGTGAAGCTTCTGCTTAAAGTCTTTTACATTTTTCTTTCTGAAGGAGCAAAATGAAGTGCTAGATGGAAAACATGTTGAGAATCCAATATATAGTGCTGTAATTGTTGTTCTATTATACCAGTTTTAAACAGTGACTCTCCAGTGAAATAATAAATATAGGATTGATAAAACATACCAGTGGATAGGTGCTTTATCTGATAATTTGATGAACCAGGTGATCATTTAAACTTTCTTTTGTAGTTTGCTTGGTCTGAGGGACTTTAACAATGGATGTAGTCCCTTGGCAATAAACACGAATGAACTCTTGAAATACCTGGTTTTAGCCAAATAACTCATAGTTATAGTCATGCTTGTTATAATGGATGTAGAAACAAGCGTTGTCTGGAAATGTAGTTTTACATTGTGAATGCAGTAAGGTAATTGCTGAAATTATTTTCAGTGATATATTGGTAGTTACCATTTATGCCTGACTTGCTTTTTCCAAATGTAAAGTCTTTTTGTGCAAAGCGAAACATGTTGCACTTGGCTGTAATTAAATCCTTTATGCTTTGGCACCACTTGGTTTGCAGTGATGCAATATCCTCTTTGGAACTCACCTAATGGTAAAGATTTTTCAAGTGTCACGCACTGTTGTGTTATAGGATTGCCTTGAACATACTGTTCCTTTTCACAGGTCCTGAGCTAGGTGACTTTATCCCTTTGAAACACATCCTGCTGATGCAAAGGAATTTTTTTTTTCCTTATTTATTAACTGCTTGCTGCAAAGCTTGCAAAGTCCCAAGCCCATGTTTTAAAAGAAAAGGGAAGGAGGAGAGAAAAGTGTATCTTTTGGTACGCCTAACTTTCTATTTTACGTGCAGTCTTCCTATTGTGTGTGGACAGGCAGAACGCTGATTTTGAAAATAACACATTTTGATTTCAAGCGGAGGAAGGAAAAACCCAGCTGGTTTTATCAAGCCGTTTTGGTCATCCATGTAATGCAATTTTTTACAGGTTAAAGCGCCCTAACGTACTAAGAAATCACTATAGCTAGTCATCCATTAAGGCCGGTTAAAAGCAGTACAAAGAACTGCCAAGCACGCAGGAGGCCTGAGTCCCCAGCGATGGCCATCAGCTGCTGCCTGCCCACCTCTCCCCTCTCAGGTGGGGTGGCAAACTCCTGCTCCATCTCCTCTCCCGAGAGCAGCTCTGTGCAGGGTCAGCTGGAAATACTTCTCCACTAGTCCCATCTGCTGGATGCCGGGATGTATTGCCTGCTGGAAAGAGGGAGAGCATCATACCTCGGGCTTTAAATATTAGCTGAATGCAGCATGCCACCAGAGGTACGTTTTCCTCTGAAAAACACGAGCTTTCTCTGGGTTTCTTTCATCCACCTAATTACATTTGGGCTGCTGCTGTTCTCTTCAACAGTCCCCATGTGTTAAGCAAAGGCAAGGCGGAGGCGCGAGGAACTTCAACCGTGTTGCTTTAGAGAAGCTGTAATCAGAAAAACCTAGGAGCCAGAAAAGATC
This sequence comes from Microhierax caerulescens, assembly GCA_035590215.1. NCBI lineage: Eukaryota > Metazoa > Chordata > Aves > Falconiformes > Falconidae > Microhierax > Microhierax caerulescens. The sequence continues at coordinate 8,581,245 of JAVJGJ010000032.1, forward strand.
ATAACAAAAAAACATGCGTATCATTATCTAGCCATTTACAGGCCTGGGAATGAATTTCCTTTCTCCCAGTATATATGCTCAGCAGTCAGTTTTTTCAAATGCCTCATTAAGGCTGGTACTCGGTTGTTCTCGCCATCCCTCTCGCCATGCTGGAAAAGAGGGAGTGCAGCCATGGCATCTGATCCAGCATGCTGCACTGCACCCTCTAATATTATTATGAAGCTAAAAGAGCCCCCTCCATCATCGAAAATACAGAATACCCGATATGTTCCTAATCGGGCCAAGCAGAGTTTAAGAGAGCTTGATCTCATGTCCATAGACGTTCCCCAGGGTGCTCCTCTCGGTGGTAATTTGCTGTTTGGTACCCGCCTTCCAAAAGGGATCTGGAGGGAAGAAAATGGATAATGAATGCAAATGCAAAGTAGTGGAGAAAATTGGGAATGAATGTGAATGTAAAAAGGGGGGAAATGCATTCAGTCCTAGCAATCTTGCTTTGCTTTATTTTGTTCTCTTCTTTGCAGTCACGTGTGATGCATTTTTGTACCTAATGCTAAGTGGCGGTGTACCTTGTGCCTTAAAGTAAAACTGAGGTGATTCTCCCCCTCCTATTCTTACCTTCCATAGGCATTAAAGTTGGTCCTGCAGGTTGGAAACAGCCACTTCAAGGATCTCGTGGGAATGTTACTGGAGGAAAATAATTCTAGGAAAAAATCTTTACAAAATACGTAGACTAAGATCAAGCAGTGATTTCATCTCTTGCAGACAGTGTTTAGGGAGACATACCTTTATTTGCTATACACATATTTCCAGTGTGCCTGTTGAGATAAAATCTGCAATCTAACCCCTGTCCTCAGCTTGAGATGTGAAAATGCGACTGTTTTAAATGTAACTGGTTATGTTTGCAGGGTTTTTTTTATGGTTTACCTTTGTGTCTCTCCTCTTTTATCACAGCACCTTACTGTAAATTAGCAGCTTGTGCTGAATTGGTTACAATTAATATTGCTGCTGCTGTTACCAATAAAAAGATATATCATAAATGATTTTTATGTGTTTTCCTCGATAGGTGGTAACAGCACAGAGGAGAAGCAAAAGACCGAAGAAATGGAGGCCCAGAGCCAAGAAGCAGGTTTGTGCAGAGTTCCTTAAAGGACTTTCTAAGGTTTTATCCACCTTAGTGAACAATAACCTTAGTCAATGCTATTGAAGGGGAATGTTTGTACATTTTCACCAGATTAGCTCAGGCCTTGAGCAATTCTTCCATTACAGACCGAAACTCCATTCATTATGAATGAATGGGTTGCAGTGCAGGAATGCAGACCTCCCTCTTTAGCTTACCAGCTCTACATTCTCCCTTTAAGGTGGGCTACCTCTACCTAAGCCTGTCACTAAAAAGAAATAATTTTCCCTCTGCCTACAAAGGAGTAGCCCTCTGCATAGAACAGAAATGGCAGAAAAGGAAATTTGGAGAAGAAGGAAGAAAGCTTCTTTTGATGAAAAATGTACTTCTGAAGATTTTAAAGGATATTTTAAAGTTTTAACAAATTGTCTACAAATTGTCAGGGGTTATGAAGATTTAAATCCATACAGAATGATATTGATTATACTGTGAATGAATGTCAAAGGTCACAAGCAGTGGGTTTTGCAGATGGCTCGCTTAGAAATGATAGTGATGTCAGTATTTCAGAATACAATGTCACTCTGTTCATAATAGTTTCTGGGTTTTTTTCTGTTTATGGTTGTGTTTTTCATCCTACCCAACTCTGTTCAATGCAAAAGACAACTAGAATTAATCAGTTATCAAAACAGCTGTACTGACCATCAAAATGTCTGTAAATCTCATTTCTTAAGGATTTGTTTTAGCGTAGTATTACATGTTAGCACCATGCTTGTTTGCTTCGGGTTTTTCTCATTGCAGCGCACAGTACTGCCTGCACATACTTAATCCAGAGACTATGAGACTATGAAATTATTTTCTTCAGAAGCTTTTGTGTTGTTTTGGTGGTGGTGGTGTTGTTTGGTTTTGTGGGTTTGTTGGGGTTTTTTTTTATCATAATTGAAGATTGTTTTCAGTATGTGGAAGATTGAGCTGAAGAAGACCAGCCAGTAAATGTAGAAAAGAAATTTAGAAGGCCTAGAATTTTTACTTATCTCGTTTGCTTCCTGCATTACTGCATTGTGGCTGTTTCCAGATGAGGAATTAATCTGATGAGGGTCCTTCTTTCTGTCCTGTGCATGGGACACTGTGTGTGGAAGCGCAGCATTTCTCCCTGCACTCCACAGGTCGGCCTTCTGCAACTAGGTGTTAACAGCTGATGCTGTCTGCAAGTGCTTGAAGTCCTTCTGTGTTTCATGTCCTCTTTATCACCTCTTCTTTATGTCCTCACACTGGGCAAGCTGTGGGAGATGAAGCCATAGGCACACGGTGTTACAGAATAAAAAACAGGTTCCCATGGACCTCAGCAATTATCATCCCCCAGATAAGCATGCAGTGGTATTTTGTAAGTGCTGGAGAACAACCATGTTTCCTTTCCTGGGATTTTCACTTTTATGCTGGTTGTATTTTAAACAGGCGAAGGGGACGAGGGAAAAGGGGCGAATGAGTTGCTCTGTCTGAATCTAGACAGTTTTGAATCTCTGACTAGGGGGGGGCATATCTTTGATCCAGCGATGCTGAACTTTTAACTGTACTAAGTACTGCTTGGCTGCTAACTCACCCAGGTTAGTACCGCCAGGAGCTCCTAGCTCCGGCTGCAAAGGTTTCTGTGAAGCGCAGGGATACGACTGCACACAGCTGCCCAACGTAGCCCGATTGCTTGTCAGCTCTGTTCGCTCTGATGGGGTGCGTATTTCCCCGGTGTTTTCATTCGCAAAACAGTTCAATTGAATGATATGCATTTCATTTTTCCCAAGAGAATCAAGGACTATGTACCTCTCTAAATTATTACTTCGCTACTGGAGGTGTCTTAAATGCATTGTGTTTTTCCCCAAACCATCATTACGACTTGTTATGTTATGAGCTGTCAGAGCTGGTTTATCAGAGCTGTGCTGTACATTCTTTTGCTATCTCATATTGGTAGTCATGTTTTGTTACTATCATGAAAAGCGTCAAGGAAAAGATCCAGACATTTTAGTTCCCAGATCCAGAGCATGTCATATTTTAGGAATGCATTTTAGGTGCATGCCTAAAGATAGCGTCGTGCCTATGCATGGTCCATGAATCACCTCCTCGGTCACAGGCACACAGTGTTACAGGAAAAAATTATTTGGCTTAACATTTATCCCTACTGGTTCACATAGTGGCAAGAACAGAGAGGTGTACAATTACCTCGGTTAGTTAAATTCAGCTAATGAGTTGCTGCTGATTTCCACTGTACTTGTTGTGGAGACAAAACATCATCAGGAACTTTTAGATTGCTGCTTGTGTGCCCTTTCTTGGCAGTAGGAAATGACCTGATTTTCTAAGATACACAGTTGTAAGCCTAAAACGTTTCTAATCGCTGTGAATGATCACCGTAAGGAGCAATCCCATCAAATGTTAAAGTTCTTATTTGTATTTTGTAAACCAAAAGGCATAACCTTCATCTGAGTGTGATAAATCACAAATAATATACTTTGATGTTATGAAAGAAAACGTAGGAGAAGAAATAGACCCTGTATTCTTACCCACTCCATTACTTACAGATTCATGTATTCTTATTATACAGTAGTGAAAAAGCCAGTTATAGTGTGCAAAGACTGGTCTGAAATTTTTCAGCTATTAGTGTGTGTTTTTTAAAAAAATCTGAGTTCCAGTCTATCATCAGTGAACAATGAACCATCAGTTAACACGTGGAAAAACAAAATGGCAGGTGCTTCAGAGCTCTTGTTTCAAGGTAGTTAAAAATACTCTATATTAGAGACTATATTAGGAAAAAAAAATTGTCAGAATCATCAGAGGCAAGTCTTTTGCAATAAATGAAAGGCTAGAAATGAACACAAAGGCTTATGAAGGTTTTAGAGCTATAAAAATTGCCAAGAAAAAACAACAGTGAAAAGGTTAAAAATTTATTTAATTCAGGCACTAGTTTTATCTGTTAACTGCAGTAGTTCTATACGCATGCTCTACCATTAAAAAACTCCGAGCTACGGATTTTCTGGGACTTGCTAAATTTCAGGCCTGATTTATGAAAGCTTCTATTTTCAGGAAAGCATTTGCATGTTTTGTTTCCAATGGGATTCATGGACACGATGAAAGTTAAGAATGGCTTAATTGGTTTTTACTCAAAATATCTGGATTAAATTGAAAAAGGAATCTCAAAGCAAATAGCAACACCAGCCTACCCATGAAACCGATAGCTGTTCCTCTCTCTGTATTATGAGAAATTGAAATATAGACTCGATCTGGCAGTATCATAATGTAAGTTTAGCCCTGGCTTAGGGAAGGCAATCAGAGCAGTGACGGCTGGCGAATGCGGTGTGAATAAACGGAAGCCAAGCAAATCAAATTCAGGACTAGTATCTTGCCTCAAGAAGGCACAACACTTTTTTCAGTCAAGTGGTTCATGAGTTTGCTATCTAATGAGTAACTTCTCTTTCATTTCTGTAGTTCTTACAGATGAGACGAAACCTTCAGCTGTAGCCACCCTGTCATCACCAGAAGAAACAGAACTGAGTGAGGATAAAGGTACAGATTGCAAATTGCGTTTCAAAATAGCCAGTCCCAAGAGGACGTTTCGCAAAGCCTTAGTTTCCTTTGTCTGGAAATTGCCAAAATCACAGTTAAACAATACAGAAATAGGTAAATGCTTGGATTTTCATTTATAGAAGTCTTTGTAATGAAGTAGTTGGCACCAGCTGTTATGCTGCTAGGAGAAATGCCATGAATTCCTAAATCCCCTTGCTACAGAGGTAATACTAAAATATCATACGTGACATATCAGAATTAAGCCCAAAGCTTGGGCTCGCTGGGGCGACTCACAGGCATAAAGTTAAGCGTGCACATCTATCTCGGCAATATTAGCTCCCTATTTGGTGCTCTCCTGATGGGGAAAAGAAAAACACAATAGCTGTAAACACATCAAGAGGAGACAGGAGGAGATGAAGTCATAATTGAGAGGGAGAAAGTAATGTTTATCTTGTGCAGACTGTGCTGGGCACTCAGATCATTTAGTTTGTGATAAATATTTAAAAGTGTCACGGGGCCAAATGACAGGGAGTTTAGGAAACAAGAAAGAGAGATGATCTAATTTAAATGTTTCAAGCTGAGATTTTTCCTGTGGAGTTGTTGGCTTACAGATAGGAACCAGTGCACAGACATACTGTTTTTGATACTCTTATGATATCACGCTATTAATTGCTTGTGCTGGTCTACAGTTTTTGGCATTTTTGTGGGGGTACATCAGGCAGAACCCTGGGTGATTTATAAAATGTTTGCTACTGGTAATTCAAAACAGGAGTTATGCTATCTATAATAAGTACAATCCGTCAGTACAGCCTTCAAGAAAGACTAATAGAAAATTTTAATGCGTTTTACTGAGATAACATAATTATTAACATCCATTAACTTATTTATTTTAAAAGATTTAATGTTTCATTCAGCTTCGCTGCTTGACTCTCCTCTCATTTTTCTAGATAAGTGTGACGGGGTGTGAGATCTTGCCCTTTTGTTCCAAAGACACATGCTAGAGAGCCCACATACTTACCTGATTAGGAGTTCAAAGCCTTGTGCAGGTTGATTTAAGTGCTCTCTTAACTGAATGATTGATCCTGTAGGGAGAAAAAAAATCGCAAACCCTTGCTGGCTTTTGCTTTTGATATCTTCACAGATTATAGTCGTGGCAAGGCTAGTGGAAGACAGAAATAGTGGTAGATTCAGCCCCAGAGTAGCTGGTGATGGCTTGTCAGTCATTTCTCTTTTTTTACTGATATTTGGCCTGTTTATGTATCTTGTATCTGTAAGATCCCCATCAGATATGTTTTTTATGTTTTGTAATGTGAGGGTCATGGTGAGGCTTTGGGTTTTTTTTGGGTTTGGTTTTTTTTTTTTCCTATCTGCAGTCTTACTGAAGATCCCAACATTTCGGTATTGCTTTGAGTGCTTGCTCCTGACTACGAAGCCAGTGTTTTCTGCTGTGCTTTTCAGTGACAGTCTCAATGTGTAACTACTCCAGTTTTTTGACCAAATGTAGTGGTTGTCTTTTCTCAGGAAAGTAGCCATCATGGTGCTATGGGTCTCGCTTTTTCTGTAATACGCTAAGTGTTTTCCCCTCTTCCCTTGAGGGGTCGACAGGAAAACTAGCGCCTGAGAAATCCAAAGGGCATTTGATGTCCCTTTGATGTCCCACCTCTCCTTAAAAGCAAGATGGAAAGCATCTGGTAGGGAAGAAGCAGCGAGATAGACTGTACTCCGTATGTTTTGTTTGTAAAGTTGTCTAAGCAGAAAAAGGGAATGGTGGGGAAAGTAAGATGTTCTGGGATTTGCTTCCTTCGTGTTTTTTTTAAATGTAACCAAGAATTTTGAATGATGATGCCACTGCATCCATCAGGCCATGGTTTTAATCCTTATTTCCATTAGTATATTTTCAACTTCTCAGATTTTAGCTTTTGAGTTGTTTTAAAATGAATGCTGGTGTTACAAAAGCTTGCTACTTCTTGGGAAATGGCACTTTCACAAAATCCCGGCATTTCTGAAAACACCTGCTGGTACCAAAATAAATTTCAGCCTTCAAATTGTTTGCCCACTGAGTTAACACAGCTAAAACCTGCCAGGTTCTGGAACATACTCATTTCAGTAGTTTATCTTCAACTAAATGAACTGTATGTAAAGCATTTAAAGAAATTATGTTTTTCCAGTCCTTCTACCTAACTACTGTGAAAGGAGATTTGTGGCAATTAAGTCTAGGCTACAGATTCCCAAAATGCGTAGTTTAAACCACTCAGAATGGGAGGTTTCTATGAAAGTATAGCAGTCTTTCAAATGTCAGTTCTGGTGAGTGCACCAAAACAAGTATTTTGACTCCAATTATTGTTGGCCAGCAGTTTTTCTGCTTTGTTTTTCCTCGTGTTTCTGGATTAAAATATAGCGAACACATCGAAATAGTTATTTGTTGCTCTAAAATGTGGTGATATTACAAACAGAGCGCGTAGGTCTCTGCTGCCATCAAGTTCTAGTATTTTTTGTCTTACCTAAGTTGTACTTATCAGGGGTTTTTTAAAGGAGAAGGGGGGAAGGATGAGAATGTGAAAGGGGGTGTTTCATGATAAGTGTGTGGAACAGCACAGGAATCGTGGTTTTAGGCACTCCAGTGAAAATGAAAACCTACTATGAGATTACAAATCTCATGTTAATGTGAAAGTATATCTCTTCTGTTATTCCCAACAGAAGAAACACTGTCCAGAAAAAAAAAAAATGTCCACATGGGCCCAGTCTGCAGATGGCCTTTGAGCAGACTGAATTTTTTAAGCGCTCTTTCTGTCCTTGCCGGGGGGGGGGAAGCAAAAAAAACTAAAAGCAGACCAGTCATATTCCAAGAATATCAAGATGTTTGATGTTATGCCGTGGAGGTATCCTCTTATTCCGGTCTGTGCCAAGTTTCTGTTTCTACTGTCTGGAAATACTGCAAAGAAATGTTGCAATTTTACCCTTGAAAACTTGCACATGTAACTATTAGCTGTTGTGGGGGAGAACTGACGTCTCTAGGCCGCACCTTCATTACCGTGCATATGGAAGGAGATCCTTCACACACAGCATATCTTGAGTTAGAGGTGCTTCTCTTTATGAAGCATAAGGGCAGAACAAAGCGATTAAAGGCATTAATGTTTACGCAGCAGATAAAAGACATATCAGACAGGCTGCGCTCAGTCTAGTGTGCCTGTCTGTCCATACAAGACGGTGCTGGGACTGCGGCCTCCTTTGAAATGGACCGTATTGTATAGAGCTGTGGATTGGTTTGAACCTGTGAATGTGTTTTTTTTTAAAAAAAAAGAATGTGTGTGTGCATGTTCATGTGTGTGAGAGACAGAATGTTCTGTACCTTCATCTCAGTCACCTGTCCTACCAATTACTATTTAACCTGATTTAATGATAGGGCTTTCTAGTAGGAAAATTTAAAAAGGAACTGGATTTAGTACAGGTGAAGAATGAACTCCCCACTACGCAATCACGGCAAAGTTGCTGTGCACAATACGCTGATTTTAATTCATTAGCACTTAATAAGAACTGAATTTTCATTTGAAGGTCAACTAAATTAAATCATATGCTAATTAACTGTAAAAATAAAGTAGCGATTAATTATTTCCAGGTGTTCACCAAAGGCTGTGCTCCTATGGGAGTGCCATTTAAAGCAAGTCACTGTTTTTCTATGTTCTTTGAAATGGATTCATTTGATTCAGATTTTTCTACGTTCTTTGAAATGGATTCATTTGATTCAGATTCAGTCAGCTGGAGGGCTTGTGTGGTCAGAAACAGAATTAGGTATATGCCTTGGCTAGGGGTTAGCTCTAAAAGTTCGCTTTATGCAACCCAGAAGCCTGTTAAGTATCCTGCCTGTAAACCATAATGGATATAAAATTCCTGTCTGGCCAGCTGTAGTTCTCACCATGGAAAAATCTTGATGTCCTAAAGACACCAATGGTTGAGAAGGGGATAAACTGAAAGATAGAGCATTTCAAATGCAGGGGAGCTGTGCAAATCGACGCAAATTAGACACTGATAAGTGGGTGAAAAAGATTGACTGAAAGGCCAATATGTTCAGAAAGAGGTGTTTAAAATCAGCTCTTAAGTATATATTAAGATATCTAAATGAATAACCTGATTTTCAGAAGTGCTGAGCGCTCAGCAGCTACCAATGAAATGTTTTTACTTCACCCTTGGGCTATGATTAGACCTGGAAAATTTCAGCATGAAAAATTTCAATTATAGGTAACTGAAAAAGAACCTTTTTTAATGGAAGAGTTTCAACACCCCCAACCGTAGCTGTGGCTCCGCACGCCAGCTACAGTGATAACATTTTTCTCTCCTTTGGTTAGAAGGATTTATTTCTATGAAAGCAAATTGGCTAACACTTGCTACATGGTGTGGTTTGAGTTTTCTTTAAACCAGCTACATAACCATCACTATCCAGCGAAGCGCCTGTCCTTACACCCTCCGTAATGGTCGCTTTGAGCGGTACATAACGAGGTTATTCACTTTTCCTTTTAATCTGAACTGTCTGTAGCATTGCACATCCAGATGGGGGCCAGCCCATAAACTACTCGAGGTATTTCTGCTCTACCCTTCGCCAGTCCAGGCAGCCGCAACAGCTAATGCTAATCTGCTTAGCTGGTTTATTTAGATCCTACTTATTTTTTTAAGTATTAGCTGACCTGGAGCCATCCAGCTGCACTCCTGTCAGTCTGATGCGAGTGCCTGCTGCTTCTGTCTCCCCGCCTCAACACTTACCTTCAGCTGCGTGGCATCTTCTCCCGGGAAGGGTCTAACTGAGGCAGTCAGGTTTTTCTCAGCTTTTTTCCTTTCCCACAGCCCTGCACACCATGCCCTGGCCCTTAGGGCAGCAGCAGGATGCCCATGGTTATCATACCAGCTGCGCCTGAAATTTCTCTTGTGGACACAAGATGAAGTTAGAGGAGATGCTCTTCTGTCAGCTCGAAGCATGAGCGGGTGGGAGCATTACTCAGTGAACCCCACCTGCAGAGATGAACCGCCTGGTCTATTACCCGAACACTTGCAAAAACACCTCTACAGGTTGTTGCACCTAAAAAGGTCTGCTTTACCAGGTCGTATATACTCGGGCTCCAATAAATCTAATCTGTCATAAAGATAGATTAAAATGAAATCTTGGTGGATATAAAAACAACATTTTAAAGTCAAAGCTCAAGAATATCTCCCTAACTTCTCATAAATCACTATTTTATAGTACTTCATTTTAACACATTTTCCTCAGTTTATGAGGCAAAAGAATACCCTAATCATGTGGCAGCCTCCGTGCACACCATTACCTGTATTTTTAGATGCCTGCTTGATTTCTTTCACTCTGGAAATATTCCAGTCATTTCTCACAGTATCATGGTTAAAAAATAAAATGCACTGAACCTGTTTCTTTCATAATGACCAGCTTTTTTCCTCTTTAATCTTCTTACAGCTCCCTAAAACATGGTGATTTATCTGTGCTATGTGCAGGACCCAGGTGTGTTCCATATTAGAAACGACTCAGTAAATAAGCCATACAGAGAGTAGCTGGGGAAGTGAATTTTAGGAAATCATTAAAAACATTTAACATTCAGGTATTTCCATTTCTTCTCTTCCTTAGCATTTTCAAAATTTTATTTGAGCAGCATTGCTTTATACAGTCAAAAAAATATGAATGGCATGGAAAAGCATGGGGGTGTATGCAGTATTTAGACAAAATAGTGTCTGATTATTGGCAAGAAGAGTAGGATTGATAGTTTATTGCAAGCTACGTGGTTTTCTTGGAGCTGAATTCAACATACAGTTGAAATAGTGGAACAGTGAATACATATGGGGAGTGTTTTGATCCGGCTTATTAAAATCCAGATTTTTAATCATGGGTCATTAAAGGTTGGGGCTCATTCCCAGGTGCACTCAGCCATGCAGCCCCATGAGACCGTTGTTCCAGTACAATGGAGAGGTGCACACTCCTGGTGTGGACGCTGTCACTGCAGCCACCGAGTAAAAGCAGGTTTGAAGGAATTAAGCGATGCTCAGACTTCAAGGTGCACTTTAGTGCTTGATGTGAGCTAGATAAAGTGCTCTGTCTTTGGTTCATTTTTGTCATCAGAAGTCGTGGTTGGTTCATTCATATGTGATCAATGATGACATTAGGAACTGCTCCAGTGTAATTTCAGAAATATTTTCATTCCTGCCTGGAGGAATGTTAACCCTTACAGTCCCAAGTCATGGTTACCCAAGGTAAATAGTGCCCAGCTTGTGTTATCAAAAACTAAGCATGCTGTGCTGCAAAATAGTATCCTGACTTGGATTCCCTGCTATGACTTAATGGATAAGTAGCTGTGTTAGAAAGCTAACACGGCTTTATGCCATTTAAAAAAAAAACAGAGTTTGCTCCCTGGTCAATCAGACATGAACAAAGGCTTTAAGGATGGCCAAGAGCTTCTGTAGACCCTGGAATTGTTTAGGACTATGATACTGGCTTATGCCCAGTTGCATAAGGCTCTAAAGTGCTTGCTGAGCACAGAGGACCAGCTGAGCCCGAGGAATACCACTACCCTCCTGAAAATTTGCATGCAGAAAGTGGTATATCATCAGCATTTGGGGGATTCCCACCACTGCTTGCCAGCTGAAATGCGGGTGGCACTCTTGCCTCGCCTCCAGTTCGAAACAGCTTTTGTTGACTGGTATGTTTGGTCTTACACTTTTACTCTTGTGTGTCTCAGATTTTCTTCATAAATTGTATTCCTTTGCTTTATTTTATTGTTGTTAATCCTAAAAGTAAATCTGTCTTTGGAGTTTTTGGCTTGAACGTGTGATTGAATATTTGCATCTGAAAAGAAGAAATCTTTGACATGGTCCTGACCTTAAAGGTTTTGAAACTCACAATCTGCATACTAATGCAAAGACTTATTTCTGCTGCTGAAATAAGAGTGGCAGACTGTTGCAGCTAGGCAGTAACTCCTGTCCACGTTCTGCTCTTTTCAGAAACATGTTTTGCAAAAAATAACCTGTGCAAAATTGTCATTGTATATTGCCTGGGATAATTTGGAATGAAAGTGCTTTCTTGAACCCTGGAACAATTAGAAAACTGTTTATGATAAAAATGAAAGCTTAACAAAAAAAAATCACAATCTTGTGAGAAGAAGCTGTGCAGAGCCAGCTATGGGAATGTGTGAAGATGTGCTCAGTAGCATAGGTGCTCTCTAGCCGTGGTGCCTACCGCTGACGCTCAGCGCAGCTGCAGAGCCAGCCTGCCGGCTGTGCCACATGCTGGGTGTAGCAACAACTCCCCACGCTGCAGGATAAGCTTTGCAATGCTCCACAACAAACAGCAGCGTGATGGGGCACATATATCAGCCAAGCGTGAGGCTCCTTAAACTCCATTTGTTATTATTGACCAAAGCACGTAATTGTTCCTCAGATGCTGAGGATTGATTTTTGCATGAAATTGGAGTCATTCCTCATTCTGGGAGAAAAGGTGGCACCTGAGATTAAAGGCACGGGTCTGGGAGTATGAAGGACTGTGCAGTGGCTGTAGGATAAGATAGCTCTAAGGGTCTGATGGGACAGAGCCATGTGCATCTCTCCCACCCATAGCAGGTAATATCACACTTTATCATCGCTTCTGGCAGTTTGAAGGACTGTGTTCAGGCCCTAGCTGCACAGTACTTAAGGCAGAGGACTGCCAGAGTTCCTTTTACAGACGTACAACCAAAACATACAAAGAAAGATTATATTAATTTAGGTTATGGGGATACAGGTAGTACAAATCTTGGCTTGTTTAGTATCCTGAGAGCTTTGTCAAAAACATAAGCAAAGCCAGAATTTATCTCAATGGGTTTCAAGTTTGCTTGAAAAATTCCCTACAGTTTTTTAGTGCCATTCCCATTTATACCAAGAGGTCCTTCAACTCGCTTTTTGATTAAAATTTGAATTTGATGAAATTCTAATTTATTTTTGCTCTGATTCAAGCTGATAGGGTAATCCCTTGTAACTTATAGCATGATGTGGCATCCTAGTATGAAAGGCCAGTGCAGTGGTCCAGCTGGTAGCGTTGAGTAGCAGTTTAAGTCCACAGTAGGATGAAAAAATGTGCAGCAAGGGCAAATTTTAGTAAATGGTACATCCGTGAGATATTCTTCTTTCAAACTTGGATTTATAAACTTATTGTCATGCCACGAAAGATGTAAGAAGCTGTGCAGGTAATTAAATATTTGCCTTGGGGGATTATTTGCAGTTAATTAAAGCCACACACTTTCATTGCATACCTTTTCTACAGATTATTAAATTTGGATCAGATGTTAACAGCCCAGCTTTCTCACTTATCCATCAGAGGTTATTCCTGGCAAGTTTCAGGAACAGAGTTTTACAGGGGCATCCTTTGGTATATTGCAAGATTTGCTCTGCTATATTGTACAAAGGGAACTTCCAGAAGTCGAGTCGTAACAAGACTGTCCTAGCATAATTTATTATCATGCACCATAGATCTTTTGGCACTGTTATTGAAGTTTTCCATCTAGCAGCATTTTAGAAAGTGTTTCGCTCTGGAACACAAATACTGATTATCTGTTACCATCGTGATGACCTCAAGTCTACTGTACCCCTGTAGTTTCCAGAAATGTGCAGTTAGATCAGCGGTGTTTTTTAACGAGGCTCAAAGAGAGCTTTTTATCCAGTGAAAGCTGTGTGTTATGCAGATGAGCAGAGCTAAAACGGGCGGCTGTGTCGCTGTGATTTCCTGATGGGGGGAGGGAATGATGCATTTCTCCATCCCCACACAAAACCTAAGGAGTGGCTGTTGTCAGAAAATGTTGTTCTACACCACACAATAATGCCCTGTGTTGACGAAGACTGCAGATAGCATAGTGATTGTTGGCTGATGTAAACCTCGCCCTGCCACTGGTTCAGACCATGGCTTTGGGCAGTTCATTTTGGTGGTCTGTCTCAAAAGGAAAAGCAGTTTTGGTCACAATAATGACCTTGGGAGTTCTGTCATCAAGTGAAATGAACTTGGATTTGCACTGGGGGATTTGTAGGGTTTAATGTTTGTCAAGCTTGTGGAAATCCAACTATAAAAAGTGTTGTTCTAAATAAATAAGAAATCATTTGATAAAGTTGGTGGTTTGTGCTGTTTCTCATAGCTGTGTACCACTTCATTAGAAACAAAATTCTTGGTAGCCCTGCTGATTATTCTTACTCATCCTTTCTTGCTGGCTTCTTGTTTAAGGTTTGTACTGCAGGCAAAAATCTGCTCAGTAAATATACAGGTTCTGAAATCAATTTGAATAATTGAAACCCACGAGTATACTTCTGTAGTACATAAGTGTGGTTAAACAGATAGAAAATCTGTCAGCACATCAGAATGCCAAATACAAAGCTAGCACCTAGGGGCTACCTGTGTCTGTAGTAACTACCAGAGTTTTCCAGCATGAAAACTGCTGCAGGGTCGGTTAGTTGGTCGGTTGTTTGCTGTTTCCTCAGACTCCCTGAAAGACTCCAAAGGTGCACAGGAGAGTGACCCAGTACATCCTATGGGGTGTGAACAAGATCAAGCCGAAGGTAAAGTTTTGTATCAAAATTCTTGAAGACAGAGATAATGAATCAGTTGGGAACCTTAGTTGTTCCAGTTTCAGCATCCAGTGGGTTTCAGCCTGACCTCTGCCATCTTAAGAAAATGCTGTTGGCTACTGGTTATGTGCCAAGCGGTTGTTGTGGGGCAGTCTCTGGTGTTGCTGGAAAACACATGCATCTCCAGATATGTGGGTTTAACCATCTTGATCCCGGGTGCATAGTATTGCTATTATTGTCCTTTTGTTGTTGTTGTTTTTGTTGTTCTAAAAGCCTGTGGGGTGATTCTGCTCCTTCTGCTAAACTGTCAAGTGCAAGTGCTTTGCAACAGCTCTTATGAGAAACAGCTTGTCAAGGCTGAGATACAAAAGCAAAAGAAAAAAAAAAAAAAAAGGGATGCAGGGTCAGTTCTGACTGACCCCATTAACATACTTAATGCTTAGAGTTTAAGTGATATTTTCAAATATAAAATAAGTCCAACATTGTTCATTTAACAGAAGAAAAGCAGTACTTGGCTGAAAAGTACCGAGCTGTATGTTAGGTCCATGCCCTGTTTTGATGAACTTACCATTGCCTGCATGCAGCCGTCATGCTGATGCCATTTTCACTTTGTCACGTTAACAGGACAACAGGATGTTTCTCCAGAGGAGATGAAAAGTGGGGCAGATTCCCAAAGCTCCTGCATGGAAATAGAAGGTACTGCATGTGGCTTGAAACCAAAGAGCAAGATTAACAGGCAAAACCACTAGTTATTGCTGAGATGTTACCAGTAGTGTTGAAGTTCCCTTCCTTTCTCCCTGCCTACTGAGCTAAATCGGTGCAGCTGGATCTTTTTGTGGTCACTCTGAATTCAACCCTGAGCAGGGGAGCTCAGGGTTCCCAGTGATGAAAGTTGACTTTTTAATGACTATGACTATTAGTGAAAGAAGTGAACGTTGCATTTCTTATTCCTGATGACAAGCATATCAGCCTTGTACGTTTGGAGCGCTGAATGCTCTGTCCCCAGTCCAGTGAGACACTTGAGGACCTGGGTCTCTGGGCTAGCGAGGAGTCCCAGAGAAGTCCCATGCCTGGAGCTAAGTGGGGGGTGTGTGTGTGTGTGTGCATGCTAAATCCCAGAAAGCTCATCATCTTGGAGGATCAAGGCTCTCAATTGCAGCCCCTTGGATTTCCCTGAGGCTGTTTTTGTGTCTGTGCCCCTGGGGAAAGGGATCCTTTTCCTGTGCCGGTGTTTTTAATGGCAAGCTCTCTTGTGTATGTTATCCTTTCATGTCCGTTCTGAAGAGCCTTACTGTTCATCTTCTTTTTATCAAATTTATTCAGAGCCCTTGTTGAACCAAGAAGGCACAACAGAAGTGGAGATACCTTTGATTCATGGTGCAGAGAAAAAAGAAGGAGGAGGAAAAGAAGAAGAAGGAGGTGAGGCTATTTATAAAACAGATTGAGACAGAGAATGCTGTGCGGCTCGTTTTCCTTTGCTATTATGAGGAAACATGGAAAGAGCACGTAAAAGTATTAATATATTTTTTTCCCCTAAGAAAAATCCTTTTTTGCCTATCCTTGAGTGTTGTTTTTGATATATTTGACTTGGAGTTACATGGGAAAATAAGTGCAAAAAAGTGCACACTCAGGTTCTAAAGTGACTTTCAAATAAATACTTTTCTCATTGTTTCCTGCATTGAAGTGCGTAAGGCTGATTAAACAACCAATTTATGTCCATTTAATTACTCCCTTGATCATGTTCCCTAGAAGCATTGAGAGTATTTACAATAAATGGGTATGATAATTATTTGTGAGGTCATTAATAGAGATTTAACTAGCAATTAACTAAAACTAGTAATTCTAATAAAGAAACCAATATTTGGAGGAGGAACACAGGGTCTTACTGAAGCAGTAATTTTGTCTGGGAGTAAAGTATTTAAATCCTTAGGAGTGCTTTTGCAAAGAAATGTAGAAGTTCAATTTTAAGTGTCGGATGCTTTTGGTAACCCTACATTCAGCTCGCCTTTTGCAACAGGCACATGGTTATATAAAAGTAGCATATTATGTACGTAATTCTCTAATTGTAAAGTAACTGCAGGTTAATAATTATGTGGTCGTTTGTAGAGCAGAGGGATGAATTTTACAGTTCCAAATTCAGGTCAATACTAACAGTGTTATCCTAATTATGAACTCCCTTTCCCAGCCACATTGACACCAATTTAATTGCAAACCTGTGTTGGTAATATTGACGCTTTTCTTCACTGCAAACCCAGGTTAATAGAACCTCTTTGTTCATATACAGCTAAACAGCATTTCCTCTCTCGTCTATTCTTTTTTATTGCTTATCCAAGTTGGGACTGATGACATCTCTTTATTATCAGTCACATTAATGGTATTGGGTTTGTGCTTTATTACTGATGGTGAAAATAGAATTGGTATGATCTTTACTTCAAATCCAGGAAATGGTATTGTGCTACCTCAGTTGCAAATCCAGGTTATATAATACAAATTCTCTGTGAGTGCAGGTACTGATGTTGTTATGTTAATTTCCTCCTGATAGAAATTATTTATGTTTTATTTTATGCCTCATCAAAAGCAAGTTGGACAAAATGTACTTTCATTATTTGTACATTTCCTTCTCTTTAATACTTTCGTGTCCCCTGCAGCTAGTGACTGTCATTTAGTTCTCAGTGGAGATGTTATATTTTACCATCTGTTCTACCTACCATTAAAATATACAACATTAAGGAAAATAAAGTAATGTCAGAAAAGGGTTGGTTTTGGCACTGTTGCTGTTCCAGCCCCTGATTTAAAAGGTTCAAGTACTGAGTAAGTAAAAGGTTCTTTCCAAATATTTTGGAACATCTTCCTACCTGGGGGCTCAGGTATTGCTCCTGTGCAGGATTCATCTGACCCAAAGCTTGTTGTTCATAGAAGGACTCTCACTGATTTAAGCGACCTTTTGGTCAGGTCCATGATAAGAGGAAATCTTGTGTTGAATCCACATGCAGGGTAACAGCACTTAGGTAACTGCATAGGTAGTCTGTTTAGCTTCTTCTTAACATTGTTTGGATCAGGGAAAATAAATGGGTGGTTTTCCGGGTTTTTTTTTGAGAAGAGAAGGAAATTCAGGCTTTCCATCGCTTTGTTTTGTTCTTATGGGTATAAGAACACGTAGAGCAACCTCAGCGCTCGTCTTGCTAGATGCTGTCAGTTCTGGTGGGCACATACTCTGCCATGTGAGTTGTGAAAGTCTGCCACAAAGCAAGGTGGATCTGGACAAAGAGAGGGAAAAGAAGAAAATCAGCTGAATTTCAGGCTGATAAAATAAGATATATTCCCCAAAGAGAGACTTCTCTTAATGGAAAGAAATTACCTGGAATAAAACAGATTCAATATGTAACTTTATTTTATGTAACTCAAGTGCTACCCCATAAACTAATTCAGTTAAATATTTTTTCCAGCAGCATTCACAGTACATTTGACATACAATGAAATGGCGTATTTTTGTCTAAGAACATGTGGGGAAAAAAGCAAACGTGAGACTGCTAATCCTGTTAAATAGAAATACACTGATGTTAAGTGGGTTTGTCCTGTACTAATCTGTGTGCATAGACAAACATAGCAACTACTAAACTGCAAACGACCTGGTCTTTTTGATCTACATCATTTTTTTGTGTTACCAAGCTCCTCCTGGAGCAAAGGGTAGCACATAGCTGCCTCTCTCCTCTCTCTCACCAGGAGCCATTAGATTAATGGGAGTCATCTGTGACCTGTGCTGTCCCCAGCGCTGGAGCTGTGGAAGCCACTAGGTGACCAACAAAGATCAAAGTCCCTTTTCCAACCTAAAGCTAGGTTTCTGTTTAGTTACTGATTGTGGCTTTGAAGCATGATAGGAATTTTTTTCAGTGATCTGGTTTTCCGTGGAAAAACAACTGTTCCTTGCTGGGTTTGATATGTGTCTCGGTTTTTGCAAACTTCTGACAAAGCATCGGTTAGCTTCTGATCTGATTGCGCGAGTTTTACTACCAGCTCATCTATGTGTTTTGGGGGATTTTAGGGAGTGTTGGGGTCCTTTCTGTATTGCTCATGTGGCTTCACAGCTCCAGGGTCATGCCATAGTGTATATTACCAAGGAGTCATGGATCCTGGTGCTTTCAAGGTTCTGGGGTGCTGAGAGCCCAGAGGAACAAAGAATCAAAGTCTTGGCAGTCTCACTGCTGTTTCCCATTGCCAGCAATAAGAAACAAGCCAGATTACCCTGAAGAATTTAACAATGTAAGGCACTCTGTGTGTTTCATAAAAACCTGCTGTTACTTTTTCCAAAATCAGTAATAAAATATAGCATGTGCCAATTTATTCCCTTTCTTCCTACTGTAACCTGAAGTAATATATTACTAGGGAGAAACAAAAGAAAAAAGACAAACTAAGATGCCTTTTAAAATTTTTTTCCAGCTACTATAGTGCACTCATTCTAGTTCACAAAAGAATAATGAAAATCTGTGTTTTGTATAAGATCAGGGAATATTCTCAAATCCCTTTATTAAAAAGCAGAGTAAGTGGTGATCACTGACCTATTTGCTGACTAGGTAAGTGTACATGCTTTTAATAGACCGTTTGGCCGTCCCTTTATATGTTCACTTGGAAATAGCCCTGTCGTGTTGTAATGACCATGCATTCGGCATTTAGTTGTAGATTTAATCAACAGTTTTTTCCACAACACAATTTGCAGCACAAGAAAGTAAAACTCATGTTTATTTGTGTGAATATGTAGCCGATTCCTCCTCTGAGCCTGCTCTCCTCTCTGTCTTCTTATTTCCCACCTCTTTCTATCTCCCTTTGTCAAGACATCAGATATGATTTCCCCCACTGATCATGTCTGGAAGTTGCTTAACTCTTTGTAGGAAAGAATTTCTGGTAGAGTACTAGAATATGAGCAGAAGTAGCCATAATTTCTCTGTTGGGTCTCTTCCATGTTTGTGCTAAAATATTTTGTTTTGATGTGCTGTTCGGAACATGACTCGAGCTTGACCTGGGATGTTTCTCCATTCAAAAAAACAAATTTAAGAGTGGTTGGGTAGCATCCTTCCCGGGCAAAGGACACACTTATTTTCTATCAGACAAGTCCAGAAACACAGAAGCAGACTGTCGCTGAAGCACGATCAAAGAGCAAAATGCTATCATTAATGCTTATAAAAAGGATATTAAAGTGTTCAGGGATTTAGCTTAAGAGCAGGGCAGAGCCTTAAAATTAACATTTCTCTGTAGTTGCATCTTAGCTTGTTTGAATGCCGTGTGTAGGGAGTTGTATGAACCATCTTTTTTCCCTGTATGAACCACGCAATGTTAAGGAAGGCTTGGGAACGGGCTGGGGGAGGTTTCGTCATTTAAGTCGTTTGCAATATAAGTGATTTCCTTTGCCAGTCTTCTGGTCAGTGCCTGTTTCCTGTAAATTTGAATTCTAATTTCTCTTCTGGCTAAGCCTGGCCTTGCTCCACAGACTTTGTAGCATGAATAGCTGTATAATTCTGTAGCCATTATTTGGTCCATTCTTCACTTAAACGGCTGGATTTTCAGGTCATTTATCCACTGTACCTTTGGCAAAAGAGATAATTTTGTGGCATAATCTTGGAGAGAATTAAATACTCCAAAACCTGGAGGAAAAGAGCTCTCAATTTTTTATAGTTTCAGTCTCAGACATTTATAGGATTTTACATGCGTTGGTACAGTTGTAAATAATGTCAAAATAATGAGTTTGATATGACATTGTGGCTATAGAGAAACAAAATATTTCTAGAGAAAGATCTTTTCAGACAAATCTGAAATCTTTATTCTTGAGTCATGGCAACTGTAACTACCTTTTATTTCTTAACCAAGCTTATGTTCAGCTTCAAGTGGAGACAGATGAGGCATTTTGGGGGAAGGAGAAAAAAAAAAAAAAAAAAAAGATATTTTAAAAGTCTTCCTTATAGGTCTTTACAATGGTATTTCCTTTTTATTTGGAAAGAAAAGAATACAAAGATATTTTAGAGTGTTGCGGCTTCTGAAGATCTAGTATAAAGGCTCCACCTTCTTTTATTCAGTTTCCCAAAGAAGGAGGGAGTAAATATCCCAAATCAGATGCAGTGTGTTTGGTCTTTGATGATTAGCAATATTAAATGGATCAGATGACATTTTGGGGGCTGTTACAGAATAGTCTGACCCTAAATATGAAATATATCTTTAAACTCTGCTTCTGACAGGTATTGATATTTGGCAAAGGGGGAAAAGTGCACCTTTGGACCTTTCCAGCAGAAATGCTGGAAGTGCTGAGGAACCAGAAAATGGCACGTGGGTATTTAAAATCACATCTAAAGCTCTAATGTGTGTGGACTATTGCAAAGCAAGTAGCTGGAAGTAGTTGGAGGTACACAGCAACAGGATTATCACTGGAAAGCCAAACAAGTGCCTTTGTCCAGGGGATACCTTTAGATTTTAAGAAGCATCACTTTGCACATCTTTATTTTCTTGAGAACCTGACAAAACTCAACTGAGTGTTGCAGTCGCAGTATCAGCCAGATGAGGAGCTTTTCCAACCAGGTTCTGCTCGCTGTGGCCAGTCTGCGGTGACCCAGGGGCTGTTTGGTCTGTATCTCCCAGGGCAAAGCGCTTTGGTCTTCTGAAGGCACCAGAGCTGCCTGTGGCAGGAAAGCATACCCAGGTAATGTCCGTGCCTCCTGGAAGTAGCTAAGGATTTTTAAAAAGATTTCGTTTTAAATTTTAAAATGTTTAGGTTTAGATTAAATTTTTAATTTTAAAAGATTACTTTTGCTAAGGGTGGCAGCATTTTTTCCCCAGTTTGCAAGCAGTACGTTGGATTTCATGAATGCACTCTAAATCCTGCACTGGTGTGGCCCCGTGAACCGCTGTAACGGGTGAGGCTGACCTGCCTGTCAGTGCCTCTGTGCAGGCGTGTTCTGTGCTCCACTTGGATGTTGCAGCTGGTGGAAGAGGAGTGGGTTTTATGGTCCCAGCGTCCGTGGCTATATTCATGGTGGCTCTGTGGGTTCTGAACTGGAAGGTCTCTAGGCTTTTTTATCAGCAAAGGGTAGGTGCCATCAGCGATCGCTTCACTGATGGCAAAGGATCAGCAAGATTAGGAAGGAGCGTTGCTTCTGTGGACCAGCTGTGCTGATCCATGCCCCCTGCAAGCTGCCACGACCAGTGGCATGCACCAGCAGGACCATGGAAGTGATGGGGTTCGTTCATTTTCTAAGCACGGGCTGGTGCGGCAGGCATCGCCCATCAGGCAGCACACAGTGCCCAAAATGATGTTCCTCCCCTGCTCTGCGGGAGGTGGCACATGGGGTGCAGACCCCCTGCAGGCCTTCCCCAAGGGTGCTGCCTGGGCCACGCTGTGCAGTATTGTGCACTGGCAGGACGGGGTGGTTATTATTATACTGTCATTAGTCTGCTCCAGATATTGATTTCAGTCTCCTGGGGGGGAAAGCATCATATTTTTTTCTGACCGCAGGAGGAATCTGTGTCTTTTCATTACTCTCCGTATATCAGATTCTAGCCTGAATGTATGTAAAGAATAGGTGGTACAAGATCAATTTTAAGTTTTAATTATTTTTCATCTCTTTCAATGACAAACGATGTATTTTTTTCTGTGTGCTTTTCTAATATAAAGTACAAAACAAGAAATTTTTCAGCTTAAACGTTTTGCCTGCTGTCACAGTCACTTTATGTTATCAGGCTTGATGGTAAGGGTACAAGACAAAAAGCCGAAAGGAAGGAAAAAAAGAAACAAGAACAGGGAATACTTTAACAATGATAGTGTTTAAGGTTTATTGTGTGTATTTGATTGCTTTCTTCATTTCATTTTCAGTAAGCAGAATAGAAATAATATTATGAATTGGTGATTTTTATTGCATTTAAAAATATAATCTCTTTGTTCTTGCTGAAAATGTTGACAATGCAGCCTTTGTTTGGTTTAATTAACTCATGCTGCAGTACTGAATTGAAACACACTCAGCATTATATCAAGTAAAATAATTTTTAGAAGTCTTTGCCATATCTAGGAAATAAAAAGAAATTAAAAAAAAAATTAAATCTCTGAGAAGCTGAAGGAGAAACTGGATATTTTTAATGGAATGTTTTGAAGTGCCATTTTCTTTTTTATTTTCCATGGTAGCAATGCCAAAAAAATATAAAGACATGAAATCCCACTGAAAAGCAGATGCTATGAGGTCATTCTAAGTCCTCATATGTTTATAATAGTATTACATGATGTTACATGTTCTGTACTTGGTGAGCTACAAGGCTTAAAGAGCTATAAGATAGTGATAATGCACTTTTAGCATATGAAAACTGGAAAGATAATGGAATCCATATTTCATGTGGTGGTGTCTAAGCCTACTGGGCTTTGGTTGTAGCTCAGATCTCCAGGTGCCTTACACAAATGAAATGCACAGCTCTTTCAAATCATCTCAAATAGCACCCAAGGAACAAGTGAAAGGGATATGGGAGGAACGCTGATATCTTAGAAACTTCTTCCTGTAACTTATTGGAAAAGTAGGGCTCCCTGGCTGAGAACTGTCTTCATAGTTACCCCTGTATCTGGAAATTAGCTTTAGTACCTCCAGAGAAATGGTGCCACTTTTAAATATTACTATATAGCTACAGAGGTGTCTCTTTCAACGGTGGGCTCAACTCCTGTTTGCGACAGTAAAAACTTCAGTTTTAACATAGGTCCAGCAGACCAATGGAGTGTGGGAAGTCACACGAGGGAAGAATTTGACCCCTCATGAACAAATGTTATGTTCTTGTGCCCTGTCTGCTAGAAGAGGAGGGTTCATTTTGTTATGCACGGACTAATTTTGGAATCCTACCTCTTTTAATAAAGTTTGTTTATGATGGAATATGTACAGATCCAGCTGAGCTGGCTCTGGGAACTGGAGATTCCATGCTCCCCCTTGCTTCCGTTGTGTATGGATGTACGGCACTACCCAGGTCGCTGCACTATTTTATAGCGATTTCAGAAAGGCACATGGCCACATGCTTAGGGCAGCAGAGAAGGGAACTGCACTTAGTGATTTCATAAAATAGCACGAGTGGAGCGTGGTCATAACCAAGTGTGGGGAAAAACATGCAGTGGGAGTGGAGAGGGGATGATTTGGGACAGCTGCCTTTTATTTCAAGTACAGAACAGGAACGAATTCAAAGAAAGAAGCATATGTCCTAGCATCAAAAGATTCCCTGCTTGTTCTTTTGGGGGAGCGGGAGAGCATTGCTGCTTTGCTGTCAGCAGCTTTATTGCCCGGTGGTGTGGGTGAGTAGGTAACCCTGTTTTCATATGAGAAGGCTGGCATTTACTCACTCTGCATATGGACAGGTGGGTCAGGAGGTACATTTTTTGATTCAGCTCTGTTCTGTTTTCTCTCCTGTGCATCCCCGCGGTGTTGGCTTTGCCGGGGAGGTACACCACGGCTTCACAGGTGCCCTTGCTCCTGGTACTTGGAGAGGAGGGCCAGTGCTGTGCAAGGAGAGACTGATACACAGCGAGGGGGGACATGTGTCTACAACTTGTAAAGTGGAGGTTACCTTGATAGGGCATGACCCCGATGGAGTTTAGATCTACTGCAGACCCAGAGCAGGAAGAGTTTCACCCGGTCTCATTCAGATCTTTGAAGCATTACGCTTTCCTCCTACCTCCGGGGTTTCTCTTCCTTCTTTCTGCCTGTTACCCATAATTTTTGGCAGCAGGTTTTCTGTCCCCTCACCTTTTCCTAATGCAGTTGACAGGTGAGTGTTCTCTTGAACAGATCTTTCCATCTGGAACAGTTTTTTCTCCTCTTGGTTGGCGTTTGTCACGTTTCACCTCCAGCTGGGCATGCGAGGTCACCACCAGTACGTGGCCCATAGTGTAAGCCCAACAGTCCAAGCTGACCCTGTCTCTAGTCACCATGGATCATCTGCCAGGGAGGCACCGAGCATTTAATCTCGCCTCCTATGTGTCTGTGGCTGCGCCTGTGTCTTAATCATGCACTGGTGGTATCTCAGTGTATTGGTGTGGGAGTGCGGCTCTTTGTGGCTTCCTGTGATTTAACAAAAAGTTCAGCATCTCTTTTTTGGGGTCTTGCATGAGCTCTGGAGGTCTCTTCCTGGAGCAGTCCTTGTGCTGTGAATGCGTTTGTAGCTGCAATTAAACCGGTCTGACAAAGCAGGTGCTGTGGATGATGCACTTTCCGTTGCAGCTATAGGCAGTCTATCGGCAACTGCAAAAACACTTGACATTTTTTGAGAGATCCGAGAGAAATATGGAGAGTATGGAATGGCATTGTCTTTTACTTACCCATATACATGCTGGGATGCTCATTAGTGTTCCATACTGTTCGCATGTTTTACAGTTCCATACTTGATTAATACTGTTCTTTGCTCAAACAGTTATTAAGGATTTTTCTCCCAGGTTCAGAATTTACTTGTGACATCCATCCTGAGTTTTAAAATCTGTAGGTTTCTGCAGCTGGCAGATTTCAACCACAAAACGCCTTTTTGTTTTTGTTTCGCTGGTACAGGGTCTTTACCCTGAAATGTTGGGACACATAAGCTTTTGTCTCATTATTCCCCTTTGCAGATGTGCAGTCCCTGTTTGTTTGTTTGTTCTCCAGTCACTAGTGTGAAGGGCACAGCTCTGCCAGTAATCATAGCTACCGCAGAGGCCAAAACCGCCTTTATTCCATTTACAACATCCTGTCAAAAAACACTCAATACCTCCATTACTTGACAGCCCCTGAAAAGATGGCATGTTTACATGTTCAGCATCTGCTCTGTGGAGGAAATAAGCAGTCACTTACAGGATATACCACTCTTACCTGGTGTAAAGAATCAGTTAAACTGTGTTCTGGGCTCTGAGAAGAAGAAATTAATGATCTTTCCTGTGTTGCCCCCTGGTTACAGCTAACAACGGGCTTATATACTTAGGGGGTCAGGGTGGCAAGGTCACTGTCTCAGTGCCTGGAAAAAATCGGGATTCCCAATTTGTGGCCAAATGCTATCATGGTTACAAGGTGTTTCATCAGTTAAAATGCATTTGCAGGATGCGTTTGTATCATCTGTCAGCCTGAAACATAGCACAAAAGCGTCAAATGAGTGCAAATGGAGGTACCGCAGGTGCTTCAAAATAAGATGTCACTGTGCTGAAAAATCAGCACCTAACTCCAGCAGCTCAGTTCAAGGAAATTAAATTGCCTGATTCTTCCAGATGTCCAGACAACAGGGAAGATTAGCAGAAAAGCTCACAGACTGAACAGGGAGGTAGTCAGCAAGGCTGTGTCTTAGCATCTCTCCCTCTCTGGGGTGCTGGTACCTGAGCATGACATCTCCATCGGCCCAGGACCCAGCTGGTCTGGGAAGGATGGAAAAATGAGCTGGACTTGCTCTTTCAAGCGTACAGCAGCTACGCTGCCTCTTGTTTTGCTCTTTCCTAAGTGTTGAAAGGGCTCAGCAGGTCATGCGTTTTCATCGATGGTGTCCCAACATGCATGGAAGAGGCTTTCCCTCATGGCTGCCTTGCAGGGAACTCTAGGACGTGAGGGTTGGGGGTTAACCCCTTCCAGCACAGAGAGGGACTAGAATTTGGATTTATTTCCAGCACGCTGTGTTCAGCAGGGTGTGAAACCCTGCAGGGTAAGCACTGCCATGGTCCCTCTCCCTCATTTGGGTTGGGGTGCTCATGGCTCCAAGTTTTGCATGGCTGCTGCAATCGCCTCTCAGTTCAGTCCTGGCCTTGCCTCCTAGCATCTCACCTCACACGTTCACAGCGTTTTGGTGTGGTCCCTACCAGCATACCCAGTCCCTCCTTTGGAGAGATGGAGCTCCTTTTTGATGGTCATGTTGGCCTACAAAGCTGGATCTCTAAAAGAGACTAGAGCTGTGCTCTGATTTTCTGGGATCTCCTCCTTGGGATAGTGGATATTTTACAGTTCTTCCTAGATGACTGTGGCTAACAAGTCCCACACTGGTCTTGGAGCGGCAAAACTGGTGTCCTCTGTGTTTTTGTCATATCTGTTCCAAAGTAGTAACTGTCCAGTGTGTAGTAAGAACAGCTATTGTGGTCACTTTATACAACTGTTGATCTTTTTAATGCCTGTCCCACCATGAATCTGCTTGCATGTGTAAACCCGAGTCTTGACCTGCATGGTCTGCACCAGATGACTCCGTAACCACGCAGTGGTACTGCAGCCCCCCGCAGCAGCATCAAGGGCCGGGTGGAACACAGCTGCTTTTCAGATAAGTTTCCAAAAGTTTGGATGCTTTTTTAGCTTGGTTTTGAACCTCCTGGGCCTGCAACCTGAGCAAGTTTGCTTAAAAGAGAAAAGAAAGAAAAAAGAAGTCCTTAAACAATATCTCTAATATTGCTTGCTTCCAGCATTGCATAGGATGTGGAGGGGAATAGATTTTCTGGATGCAGTTCTGCTTGTGGATCCAGCTGGCTCTTGAAGTGTGTGAGCATGAAAAGCAGATGATAAGAAATACATATACACCCGGTACCTATCGAAAGGAACCCAAGTTATCTTAGAAACTGATATATACAGAGATCACAGAATCTGCTTGTGAAACTGTTCCCTCTGGCATTAAATGCAGCCAATGTTTAACAGTACTGAATTAAAAGTGTGATAGTTTAAGACACGGGAACTCATTCCAAATGAACGTTCGAGGGATGCCTAGTGGAGAGAAATTCACGTAGAGATCTGGCTGAAGAATAGGGTTCTTTGTTCTTCTCACAACTGCTGCAGGATATTTAACGACCACGGATAGTCAAGGTCTGGGTTTTACATCTGGTCCCAGAGGCAGCAGCACGATGCAATGTGTTAGATTGCCGGTACCGCTTCCTTCTTTTAATCAGGTCTCCCATCCAAGGATGGATATAGCCTGCTCTAGCTCAGCTTGTGAATCTGACTGGATCACAGCACACAGCCGAAATAATTGGAGAAGAATCTGCATGTGGGAGGGAAGGAAATCAGCTGCACATATTCACATCCCGAAGCGAGGGTTAGCATAGCGCTGCTTTTTGGCAAGGGTACGGTCATAGCTTCTGGTGTCGAAACCAGCTTGCTCTTTGCTAGCCTGCACCTGTAGTCAGCCGTAGCCGTATCCAGCTCATTTGAGAGGAGAAGGCAGGGGAGGGCTCTTCACGTGGATCACACTGGCGCTTCTGCCGTTTGTGGCTGACAAAGCCATTTAGAGCAAAGATTGCTCAGACTTTGCTCCGGTGTACGAAGTATGCCCTCTGAATGCTGTGATTTTCTTTAGCCAGTCTTAGAGACGGGGAAAACACAGATGAGCCTTCACCAGGCCTGAAGAGGCTGGAGCACATCAGCTGTTTGCCATATTGATGAAACACCTGGGGCATTCATTTTGAAACCTAAATGCAGGCTGTTCACCTGTATTGCCAAGTACAACAGAAGCTTCCTTCTGGCTGGCGGGGTGGCATTAATTTAAAGAGAGCACCATCTGCAGGGCCTTGGAGAGCAGCAATCAGGGGAGACAGGTAGAGAGGCCACCGGAAAAAGTCTTGTTCTGGTCCAGGGGCTCCTCCACCCCCATCTATTACTTATCATTTCTAATTAGCAGACGTATCTTGGGGAAAGCTGCTCCAGTTTGCTTTCTCACAAATGCTTTTCTTGCTCAGAGCTGTTGGTTTTGCTGAGCCTCCTAAGCTTGTTTTGTGGGCTTTCACAGGCATTTGGAGCAGTGATGGTCTCGGTGACCCAGTAATTAAAGGAGTCCTGTACCTTCTCACTGCAGAGAGCTGCCCCTTTGTCCTTCCTCTTTCTTCTCTCTGCAACGCTGCTGCCAGATGGTTGGAGATTTTTCACCCTTTCAAAAGCTTCATGTTTTTCCCATCTCATGAAGCATGTCTCAGCCATGCTTAATTAGCCTAAGGCTTTTCAGGCCCCCCCCTCCCCCGGTTTTGCCCCCAGGAGATCAGTTAAGGACCTGAACAATTTAAATAAAGAGCTTGGAAAGCAAATCCTTAGAGGCTAGAATGTAACGTTATTAGTGCTGGGGACCAGTCATTTGTTCTTTCTTTTGTCCTTTCCTTCTGTCTGTCCTCCCATCCATCCTTCTGTCCATCTTTCCTTTCCCATTCTTGTGTCTCAGAATATTCAGAGATGCCCTTTGGTTCTTGGCAGCGTTTGGCAGTGCCTGATGGCTGGTGGTATTCAGGGGAGGGCTGTCACCCTTAGGCCAGCACCCGAGTAC
>JAVJGJ010000032.1:8609742-8648759 GCA_035590215.1 Microhierax caerulescens
GTCCCCCTGAATGAAAAATGGCAAACCTAATTAGATAACTGGTGCTAGGAGACTGTTGGGTTGGGGAGTTTTGGTTTAGGGCATTTCTTGTTTGTTTGCTTAATTCTAGGACTTGTTTGAAACTAGCTTGTGAGCTTTATTTACAGATCAGAGCAGTTGAGATGAAAGCTTGGTTAATTAACAGAAAAATAAATTTGCATCTTGCTATGTATTTGACATTGAAGAGCATTTGTTTCTGCATTGTCACGTATATGCTTTTATTATTAATCTTCAAGCTTTAGCTGTACGACTGCAAATGAGACTTTAAAAAAGGCCAAACCACAGCTCTTTCCCTTCTTCCCTCCCTCCCTCCCTATAAAGCACGAGTGAACTGTTTAAGCATGCGAAGCACAGATTTTGTGTGGGATGTCGGATAGCTCAGAGGTACCTGTGGACATTTGCCACATAATTGAATTCAGTGGCTTGTGTTTCACATTTACAGGCAAATAAGAGCGCCCAGCCGTCAGGTGTTTGCATCTCTAGAATTAAATACCTACTAATTTAGCCACTCAGGAGATAAATATTTAGATATAATTAAAACGGCTAGCTGTAAATACATGAAAGTGTCCATGGATGATGGAAAAATGTGGGAGGAGGTTTCCTCACAAGACAGAGGACATGACCTCAATTACTGCAGTTTTCTCCCTGACACTCCCCTTCATGGTATATAGAAAGAAGATGTTGCTGGGTGCATACCGCCCTAAGGAGAGCCGTGCTTTATGGAAGGCTAGATTGAAATGCTGTTCTTACGCTATTCCAATTCTTGGTATTTTTTAAGCCACCGAGGGAAATAAAATGCAAAGAGTGTGTCTAAATGAATGCATGATGTAGTTTTGTGTCACGGGGAAGGCCTGTAACATCACTACCTCCATTTGAGTAACTCAGGCTGTCATCAAACAAAGAGGAGTGCAGCTCCCCAGTGTATTGACATTGCTATTTACAGACCATGTGGTAATCTTTGAAGTGCTAACTGGATTTTTTTTTTTTCTTTTTAAGAGAGATGCTGCATTTTTCTTTTATATTTGTTTTCCACAGAAAGAAATGTTAGTATTTTTATGATGGCTGGTGCTTAGCGGAGCTCCTCTGTGTAAAGATAACAAATGAGTTATGCGACCTGACATTCTCCCTGGGAATGTGCTCAGAACTAAGCAAGCCAATGGCATTTCAAAGTCTGCTTTTAAAGTAGCTGCTTGCATACTTTGTTTGTCAGAATTGCTAGGAAATGCCATTTCTCTGGTATTTTGCACCTTCTTCTAATTGACTGGGGGGTGGAGGAGCCTTTGGGCAAAGACCCCAGACCCAAAGGGTGCATATGCAGAACGAAACACACCTCTTGAGGCTGCTCCATGCTTTACGGTATCCGTGTGCTGTCTGATAGCTTGAAGTGGTCAGGCCTGCTGCAGGCTTGGGAAGTAAACGAATGAGCTGTAACCTTTCGAGAGCTACTGCAGCAGGTACAAATTGCTGGGCACACTCCACAATTACTGTCTGGCTCGTCTTCTCGCTGCCTTGCTGCTGGGAGTTGCTGAGGAGGCATTGCCTGGAGCAGCAGGGGCTCCCCAGCCCCTCACTGAGCAGCCCTGCCGCTGGTGATGCGTGTCCCCACGGGGGGGGTAAGTTGGACTTGGGAGGATACGTCCGTAGGGAAGCTGGAGGAGGGGGCAGGAGCTGGTCCAGCCTTGGCTGCGCTCAGCTGGGGTGGCCGAGGACACCGGAGAGGCTGCCACCCAGCAGCCCCCAAAGCCTTCGTGACAAGGTTTGTGGAGGTTCTGTGTCTCTGCAAAGTACTTTGTCTTTGATCCGATGCTGTGTATTACCAGGAATTTCGTTTTGGCAAGAAGGCAACTCTTTTTTCCACATTTCACTGGTTTCTAGTTTCTGGGAACTTCACAGTTTTGTCGCTATAAGATGTCACATGCTGAAACTGATTGTCCCGCTAGCAGCCCTTGAAAGACTGCTTGAAATAAACCCAGCTAAGGACAGAAACCCCCTTTCCGGAGGCCCAATATTCAAATCACTTTTGTGCTGCCCCCGGGAGGGATGGCCTTTGGTTATAAGCTCGGCTCTATCAGCAGAGCGCCGGCTGCGCATGACCACAATGGCAGCACTCCAAGGGCTGAACTTAAATGATGAATGTCACAAAATGCTCACTCTGGGGAAGTAATTCAGTGTACAGTGTGTGATCTATGTCACCTGGAGTCCTTATCGTTTCCTTCAGCTATTTGCAGAGTTCTTTCGTGTTTGGGCTGGGGAAGGAGCTGCATTAATTCAGTTAGTAAACCTGAGGACAGGCAGAAATAAAACGGATCTGAACTTCTAAGCTTGCTATAGCATACATGCCATGAGAGCGAAGAGCTGGTAAACTGAACCTAGTGAGCTTTAATTTGGGTCTGTTTTCATTATGCTTTCTATTGTGCAGTAATTGGTATGCTATTAAGTCGTCTCATGGGTTATGAATTACTGTGTATTAAGGAAATGAAAGTGAAGTGAAGAATTTTGCTGACAGGGAACATGCAGAAGGATAAGCAGCATCTTTCTCACCATTAGTATTGTTACTGTGCTCATTAATCATTACTGCCATACAGCCATGCAACACAGCCCCTAAACTTGAACCGGTAATCTCGGGTAAGGTGGCATACATGGCTGTCTACCCAAGGAGTGCACAGCCTAAATTTCAAGGCTTTGCCTGCTTATCAGCCTATTTGGAGCATCCATTTCATGGATTTCCAGCACAGTTGTACTGCTGCCTTATACGTGCATCATCTGTGACCAGCAGGCTGCCTCCAGCTCCTGCTGGATACAGAATAGCTCGTTTAGCTCTGCCAGAAATACCTGTTGCATGAATGACCAGTACATAGATTTACTGTAAAAAAATTTACATATTTACTAATAGGTGCTTCCTGCTAGCTAGTCAGAAGCACTTCCCTTTTCCTCCCTCCATGATTGTTTTATTTTTATTTTTTTACAAAATCAAAAAATACTCATTTCCTTTTAAAATTGGAGGGATTTTTCTGTCTCTTTTTTTTTTTTTTTAATCTATAGCTTCAGTTCACAGTTTTGGTGAGAGTCAACAATATTTCTTGGGATATCTTGGGCTTCTCAGGCTACATTTGTATGACTCCCTGAAAACATGACATTTCCCATAAAACTATCTGTTCTTTTAAAAGGGGGATGGGGGGTAGTAATTTGATTCAGGAAAAGGTTTTGTTAGAAATATTTTGATCAACTCCACATGTGCTGTTCCAGTCAGCTCCCCGTGCAGCAGGACCACCCACTGTCTGCGGGGTGCAGTAGTTCTGGTGGCTTTGGCACATGTCGGGGCTGCTGCCGCCTGCCCAGCCGGTCTCCAGCCTGAGCCAGGTGCTTTTGCAAGCTTTGATGGCAGGAGTCAAAGCAGCCAAAACTTCTGTGAGCTGCCATGTGATGTGGCATGACATGGAGACTTACTCTCTCCTCCTCCTTCCCCCTGCCTGGGGTACAATTGAGACTTAAGTAAGGTTTTGCTTTGTTCAGCTGTTGCGTTTTTGCAGGACCACATTTCTTGAACAGACCTGAAACAAGCGGCTGTCGTGTGCACGCAGGTTAGCCTCTGCCCTGCAAATTCCTTATCAACTTGTAGTGCACGGTACTAAGTCAAAGTTAGCTTTGCACAATACTCCCAAGCTACGGCAGGTTTTACCAGGCTGAGGATCACTGGTAGTCTGTGCTTAGAACCCTCGTAAGATTTTTTTGTCAGTGCTCAGCCTTGACGCCGTTATTCAGTGTGTACTGAAACAACCCATTAAGGCACAAGGCTTATTTCTCCCTACCACCCCAGAGAACCTCTGCACCTGATAACTGAAAGGCTGTGGACTTTTAACTTAAAACACATAGCGTGTAGGGACCTCCTTTAGCTGCTTACATCAGAATAGCAGGGGAGCTAAGTGGGCAAGATATTTATCTAATTTGCTGTGAACTATAAACTCTTTAGGCAAAGAACACCAATTTTCTATGTAACAGGCTCTCCCCTTTTAGGGTCTGTGGTATTTAAAATAGATTCTATGTGAAGAGAGCCATGCAAGGTGTTTATTTTAATTCCTTGCTTTCCTTATATACATAAGAAACAACCTGTGTACAGTTGTGAAAAGAAGCTGTTTGAGTCTCCTCGGACTGTCAGATTGATGGGTTTTAGTGCACTGAAGCACAGTGAAAATGGAAACTATAAAACAGTATAACATGAACTGTCTAGACCTTTAAACCTACTCAGGAAATCAAGATACATATATACATATATATTTAAAGAAACTCAATAGTCCTTGTTTGTAAGGTTGTTGAATTTGCTGTTGACAGGGCTGAACAAAAACGTGGTTCAAGGCCAGTGACTTAATTCTAGGTGACACCGCTCCTAATCCTTTATGGCTGAAGCCTTCAGTTTTATCTGTGACTCTGGGTAAACGTCTGTCAAGGCTGAAGTCATTTGCACGGGGGGATTAGCACTTTTTGCATTCTTTTGAAAGCTTCGCTAGCGCCCATGAAAGTAACAGACACCAAAGCCTTTGTGGAGGCTGTGGGCAGTGGCAGTCCTTACACCAGCGTACAAATTCTGGCCGACCCGGACCATGAGCAATAGCACACGTCTGTACCTCTAATTCTGACCGCCATGCGATGTGCTGGCAAAAGGACCACGGTCCTCCAGCTGTGGCTACTTAAGGGGAAAAGAGGGGAGATGTTGCTGCTGGTTGACCCAAAGGTGGAACCCTTGTATCTTTTTTTTTTTTTTTTTCCTAAGCCCAGAACAGTGGAAAGCTGTATAATGAAAAGGCTGTGGGCATCTTCAAGTTCATGAGCTAAGAAGCTCTTTGTTATAAATAAATTATAAAATGTGGTCCAAATCCAGCAATCTGAAGGAGTTTAGCTTGAGGAAATGCTTTTAATGTGTGCATGTCATCCTCCTTTAGCAGGACAAAAGTCTGGTGCTCTCAACCGGTGGCACAATTATTCTCCTCTGGCTTAATTGGTAGAGGTCTTGTCTTTGGTGTAAAGATCCCAAGTATAAGCCTTTAAGTTTTCTGGCATCCCGTGGCAAGGGGATGGCATTATGGAAAGGGCTAAGTCCTGCAGCGTGCCAGGCTGGGTTTCACTACTTTTCTATGGCATGTGGCATTTCTGCTGCCGTATTCTGGCTGACCTGCAGGACACCCCGTTGTAAGGAACCTGTGTTAGTCGTCAGTTACTAAGAGGATTTGGGGAGATGTATAGACTTGTTCAATAGCTTCAAGGAAAATTATAGTTATCTTGTTAGACTCAAGAGTCTGCCAGTTTTCATGACAGACACAGTTTTAGCAGCACTTCTATAAATTCTGTTGTGGGAAAAAGAAGGTGAAAGCCATATTAGTTATAATGTCAGTGAGCTTTCTAAGCAGGGGCTAGAGGAGTGTCATTCTTAGTGCATTTTTCATTTCATTTCAACTGGCGTTGAATTTTTAAGTCCATGTTTAGGATCCCAAATAGGTGGCCTGATTTTCAAAAATGCTGAGCACATCCCAAAAACCTTATGAAGTGAGACCCTTTGAAGCCAACTGGAGCTGCTGGGTGCTTGGAGCTTTTGAAAATCAGGATGTAAATTCTGTTTTAAGGAGCTCCTAATGTTAGTCACCTATTTTTGAAAATACTGACCTATGTCTGCTGGCATCTAGAACACTCTCTGTGTTAAAAGTGTGTTTTATGGAAAGAGGGGATACAATCTCCAGTGCTAAAGGGGAAAATCCTGGTCTTCTGGAAGGCATATTCTCTGATAAGAAACATATTGGGACAAACCTGAAAGCTCACACACACACACACACACACACACACTCCTTTTTTCTTAAAGACTTTTGCTCAGACTGTGTGTTACGTGGTTTGTCTCTTTGGCCTCCAGTTTCTATTTGGTGCCTCAAGACATAACAGGACTTTGAGGAATCTTCAGTAATTTGGAGTGAAGGCAAGGTGGTTGAGAGAAAAATGTGCCAAAGCTTTCCAAATGTGTTGCTCCAATTATTTTTTTTTTACCCAATATAACAGTAATTGTCTGGTTGTAAACCAGCCTTGGTCTAACTTGCTACCTGCACTTACTTTTTTTGATACAACCAAGTGTCTAACATGTGTGAAAGCTAGAGTAAACTTCTGACCGCTTGTTCTCCTGCTTATAAAGTTGTCAGTGACCAATAACAGCAGGATGGGACCTCCTGAAACAGTGAGAATGAGCTCACATAAGGGAAAGTGTTAGGAGTAAAGCTCTTTGGGAGACAAAAAAAGCCCCCACTACTTGCCCCCTCCACCTCCACTGGGCTGCAACTCTGCTAAATCACTGGACCTGGGTGCCAATGTCAGCAGATGTCAGAGTTGATGAACCTGATGGAGGACTAGTCTGGAGAGATTGATGCTGGCTTTTGCTTGCCCATCACTAGTAAGTCCTTGCGTGGTGTCCTGAAGAAAGGCTGTCTCAAGTGTCCTGCAATCAGAACACTGTTCTTGGGGGTTTCTGCTGCCTGTTTTTTTAGGTAACTCACAAGAAACAAAGTGGCCTTGCACTTGTAGTTATCACACTCCCCCACTGTGCTCAGGGTCTTTTCCTAGACTACAAACTGGAGCCATGTCCATAGCTAGGAGACTAAGACGGGCAGCACAGGGAGCGAGACTCACTAAAATCAAGAAAGAGGTCAGAAGAGGAGGGGAAACAAAGAAAAAAAACCCACACCACCCAAGAAACCCAACCAAAATAAACCCCTGGATGTTAGGTTCGTGCAGAAAGAGAAAGAAATGTTCAGCTTAAAGCAAATAAGCCAGAACCCTGTTTTACAAAGCTGAGGTCAGTTAGGAAGTACTCTAGAGCTGTTTGGAGGAGGGAGGATTATGGTTGTTAGTATTCTTTGCATTTTGTTATCTAAATGTAAATTCCTGCCTCTGATGTAACATCCTAGTTAGACCCTAGAATTTATGAGCCAAACAAAGGATGAAATGTGAAAAAGTTGAGAAGAAAAATCTGCAGCTCTGTCTTTGTGTAATTCTTACTGAGAGCTGATATAAATGGAAGACAAATCAAAGGCAACAATAGCGCCGCACATTTTATCTCACACCCTGTGATGCATATTAGTGTTGTTTCCCATTGTGAGCGAGAAAGAACATTTACAATTTTAGAAAACACTGCATAATGGCTCTCTGCAAGGAAAAGAAGCAAGTGTATGTCTGCCAGTACTGACACTTGCTTTTTTCTGGCCACAAAATTGCTTTTCTGGAAACTCCGTTGTGGGCAAAATTTTTCTGTCCCATGCTGTCAATTTTGAATTTGGTCTTCAAATTTTCTCCAAAATAGAGCAACTAAACCCCCACTGATTTGGTAATCTAATTCCAGTCTTTAGCCTTGCCAGGTAATACCGGCCAAGCCAGTCATCAGGCGGCGATACGCTCCTGCGGTGCAGATGGTAACACCCAGGTCGGTGGGTTACTTTTTTCTAAAAGCAACCTCACAGGAGTCATCTTATCCACGGTGCTTTTCCATGGTTTGGGCATGCCTCCTTCCCATGAGGCCAAGAGTAAGTGTCAGGAGGACGGGTGGGTATTTCAAGTATTAAACCCCAGCGACACTATTGCTGCCTTGGCTCTGCATCTCCCTCGCGCCCCAGAATGTCATTGGTAAGGGCTGATTTTTAAGACATGCTGCTGAAATGGGTAAAAGAGCGTGATTGCCACCGCGGAGCTGAAATGCCAGCTATAGTAGCTAGGTTGAGCTTTTAGGCTTGTCTCAGTTTGGGAGTAGGTGGTGTGCGATTCCCTCCGGAGGTCTGGGGATTTTGGCCCCCTCATGGCATATTTCTGTACGCTCTGTGTGCAGGGGAGGATGTGGTGGTTGGCTGTGGGCACAGGGCAGCGGGAGGTTAGACCGCCCGTTGTGCTGATGTAGTTCTGTTATTTCCTGGGGAAACATCTTACTCTATGTCATCATTTTAAAAATTTGCTCTTATATTCATCCAGCTATCGGTAGAAATTAAAAATGGTATCCAGGCTTAGGAGGTAATATAGCACTTGCAATATGTTTGCTTTCCCTCCCGTTCCTTTGGGGCTGGCTGGTGGTGGCTGGCTCACTGCTGCAGAGGAGGATGCCAGGCTTTCTGGGGGCAGCAGTCAGCATCAGTGACATCCTCTGACAGCAAAAGCCATGCAAATCTCCAGAAGCCAGATTTCAGCAATGGCATCTCTCCACGGGGCGCGTGGTGCTTCATGAGCAGAACGGGGAGCATCACCTTGGGTAACAAGCACTGACATCTATCACTCAGCTTTTCCCTTCTTTACAAAGGGAAAACAACTCCCAGCCGTTAATGAAAAAAGGCTTACTGCCTTTGAGCATAAATGTACACGCACAAGTGTGCCTCTGTGTGTGTTTTATTTAAACATCTGTTATATTTTGATGAGTCACCAGCCAGGTCTGAAACAACAGCCCTGAGAACTGGAACAGGTGAGGAGCTCAGTAGCAAAAATTAGTCCTTTATAGCAGATATGTGTTTATCACCATGTAGTTGAAACTGACTATAAAATTTTGGCTTTGAAGGAGTCCCAGCAGAGCTCAGTTAAAAAAAAAAAAAAAAAAAAAAAGTGTGCGTGTGTACATTTCTGTTATTGTTTTTTAAAAAAATATTATTGATCATGTGTCTCAGTAGGGGAAGAAGATATGACAAGTATCAAGTGTAAGGTCTTTGTTATTGGGTGCTACCAATTACCACTCCTTCTTAAGCAAATGAGTTTCCTATTATGCTCAACTTGCTTTTAGGAAGCTAACAGGTCTCTGAAGATTAAGAGTGCCCGGTCAGGAGGTGATGAGCCTTTAGAAAGCCAAGTATTCTTTCCAAAAAGCAAGAAGTTTTGGCCAAGGGTGCTGTATACTTCGCCTCTGGTTATCCAAGTTTTTTATTGAGGTTTGGGGGGTTTGGTGTTTTTTAGTTTTTATTTTTCATGCTGACTTTTGTATCTTTACATCACAAAATGATTGAGAATAACAGCATACCTGTAAGGTTACATGTGTTAGCAGAACTTTGTTGAACTTCATGTGCCTCTCCTTGTTCTGGATATCCTGTTTAATTTTAAGCTGCAAAATTTAGGTTGGGGTCTCTGGATAAATAACAGGAAAGAGTCTTTCTCCCACACTGTATATTGTCACTGCCTTTCAAGTAGATCCATACACCCTCATTTACCCTTCTGTTGCTGTTCCCTGCCACTTTGAAACTCATTCTTCATATCCTTGGCAATAGCCTCCTTGAAAAGGAATTGAACAGGATATTTTCCAAGGCTACTCTCTGACTCAGCAGCAGTGACCCCAGAAATAAATGGTTGCAGCAATAAGGGCGAGCAGCCCCGCCTGCACGTTATCAGGAACGCAGGCAAAGCCTCCCTTTGCCCTGTGCGGATGGTGGGATTTTTCACCCCACCGTCTTCTCTGCTATAGCCAGAAAGAGGGATCTTCATGACAGGTGAGACTGCTTGTCTGAAAGGAACTTTTCTAACTTCCAATTCTTGGGCAGTTTGCTGTTTGTGCCACACTCTCCCAACCCACTCTTCCCCTATAATTTCATTTACAGATGTGGTTTCTACTCACTCCCAGGACCCACCTAGTTCCCATGCAGCTGCTCGGGGCTGAGGACCGGCATGGTCTCGTGTGCTCAGAGTGGCTGCTTTGCAGGGAAATGGAAAGTTTGTTTCCCTTTTCTAAAGTAGTGTGGCGTTCTGACAAATCTAGCCTACTTAGGAGATCCAGGACCTCTTTTCTTTCACAGTCTGTTGCTTTGCTGTGATTGCCTCAAGATCATTTGAAAAGCTCAGAAAATACAGTGAATGCAAGATTGAAATGGAATAGGGGCACAGTATGTGCTGATGGAAAATCCAGCGGCAGCACGAGCTATTAAGTTGTTTGTGTTGGAGGAGAAAGCAAGCCCTATTAAAGCTGTTGGGCTCCTGGATCGGTTCGTCAGAATTGAGGACCAAGTCCTCACCCCAGATTAGCGGTGCAAGAAGGAATTGAAGTTGCTGTGCGAGGACAGCTGGAGAGGAGCGAGGTACGTGGTAATGAGCATGGTGAGTGCATGGAGCAAGTGCTGGTGTGATGGGAGTGGAGGTGCAGGTACCGCTCTGGCAGCGGGCGGCCGTTCAGCAGGCTTGCTGCCACGGCTGTGGAATTAGAGAAGCATTTCTGAACGCCATACATCATTCCCCCGGGTGAAAGCTGAGCCTTAGCAGAGACGGAGGTTTCCTGCGGCTTACACAAAAGGGTCTTCAGTGCTGTAATTCCTCACACCTACGCAGCTTTTTAGGATCAGGAAACTAGTGATCAGGAACTGAACCAAATCACTTATGAGTTTCATAAATGGTTGAAGGTGGCAGGGAAAATGACAGAATGGGAAAGGTAAATAATCATGCCATTTCTACTCATTCAGAAACCCTTCCCTTTTCATACTACCACTGAGCACGTTGCCTGCCTTATTTGTAAGCAGGGGAATGGAGCACAAGGGCTTTGGAAGCCATTCGGGACAGGTGGTCTACTGGTTTGGGTGCAACCAAGCAACATTTTAGTTAACAGCCAGCAATTGAGCAATGTGATGAAAGCTTCTGGGTGCTTCATTTCAGATATCCTGTGCTGCAGGCTTCTTCTGTGATGAGAGGTTTCACAGAAAGAGTGTCTGGAAGACAGCAACATGGCCCCTTACACAGCTAAGGCTTTTTCAGAATTAAAAAAAAACAAAACAAAACAAAAAAATAACCAAAAAAAAAAAAGAAAAAGGTTTTTGTTAAAACGATATGCCCTTGTATTCATCAAGAGCCTGCTGCGTGCAGGTTTATCCTGTTGTCACAGAAAGACAAAAGATACAAAGGCTTCCTGATGGGCATTAGCAATTTTAGAGACGCCCAATTTGTATGGGTCTTACAGACCATATTACTGAGACAATCCTCACCACCCTCCCATGCCTACCTTTAGGGAAAGGGAGGCTTAATGAGATTTACTAACAGTATGTTTAATAAAGGGCTGGAAGGGGATAGGGATAAGCGGATCCTAGACACTTTTAAATCACGTTAAAAAAAAATTGTGGTTCAGCTTGATCTGGAAATAACAGTGGCTGGAAGCAGTGTGATGATGCCTTTGGGTACAGTTGCGTGCACAAACACAGAGCTGAGATGATGCACGCTACAGTGGAGGGATGGGGAGCTTCATTGCACTGGGTTACTCTGGGAGACAAAGCCAAAATGCTAAAAGGGAGGGTAAACACTCCATTTAACGATGAAGGGGCTGCAACGTGAATCCTGACAGCCCACACGGCATTAAGAAATGATGCTCAGTGCCTTCAAAAGCCCAGCGAAGCCAGCATCCCGGCCAGCACACCCTCCTCTGAAATCTGCATCCTTGAGTTTTCTTTTCATCTCTGTGATGCCTAATTGCTGGGTTGTTTGGGGTTTTTTTGATCAAGGTAGAATGTTCCTGATGTAACAGATGGAGAAGTTTGTTGTCAACGAAGCCACGCTGAGTAGCGAGAGGCGCCTTTGCGGCATTGTCATTCTGCAGACTCGGCACTGTCACGCTCGACCTGTGCGTTGCAAAAGGATAACGAGAGGGAAAACTGCCCGCTGACTTGAACATAACAAAGTGCAGCCGGACCTCAATTGCTGTGTTTGTTTTAGAGGCCCGAGAGCAGCAGGTTGGCTGGTTTTGCATGTAGAGCCATACAAGAAGACAGTATAAATCTTTTATGTGGTAGAATCTGGTCTGCTTAAAGGGGTCAGTCATCCCAGATGGAGGTGTCAAACAGGAGTCAAGCTGAGCCCTTGTATCACAGACAGCTTCAGTTTCTAAGTGAAGCAGCATTTATAATGCTGCTAAAATACAGCGGTAAACAAAGTACATGAAGGCTTGACAGTCACATTAGCTAAGAGCTACGGTGAAATGGCTGGGAAGAAGGGGAAAACAGCCCTGGCTATTTGCAGAGTAAGAAAAATGGAAC
Organism: Microhierax caerulescens; assembly: GCA_035590215.1. Classification (NCBI taxonomy): domain Eukaryota; kingdom Metazoa; phylum Chordata; class Aves; order Falconiformes; family Falconidae; genus Microhierax; species Microhierax caerulescens. Next base: position 8,621,778 of record JAVJGJ010000032.1, read on the forward strand.
TGGTTTTGACAGATAAGACAATGCAGCTGTGGGTCAGAAAAGCTTTGTCTGTCTCTTTTGTTGCTGCGGATGAAAAACGTTGCCTTCAAATTTTAACCAGAGAAATTTGGATTTTAACGAGTCTCCATCTCTCAGAGTCTCCCAATGAGGGGAAGCATACTTACAGCTAAACTCAAAATAATAAATTTTATTCGGTGGGTATGAGTCAGGGCAACCTGGATCGTTCAGAATAGCTGCAATGTGATTTTCATATTGCGTAATGACAGAGGTGATTTTTTTCGAAGTGTAAAATGTGAGTAGAAGCAATTGCTCTTCAAATAATTTATGACTAATGAATTTCCCCTGGTTGCAAATTGTCCATGGGTGGGATAGTATTTTATTAGAATGCTATGCCAACACCCAAAACTGCTGGGCAGACGTGTTGTAGGAATAATGACCTCATCATTTAGCCTGTAAAAATAGAGGTATTCATCTGGACTCTTGTATTATTGATAACCCTTTTCTTCCTTAAATATTCAGAATGATCTTAGGGCCAGGATTTCCCAGTTAGTTGCAACACTTCTAAAAAATTGGGGAATCTTTAAGATTTAAGTTATCTTGGTATTGCCTGATTGCACTGGCAGCACTCATGTATGCATGAAATCTGTTTTTTTCTGTTTCTCTTAAAGCTAATCTACCACCTCCTATACAGGCTAGGAACTAACAGCAGAAATCCAGATTCCTGATTCAGAGCCCACTTGACAACCCCTTACCACACCTGGGGTGAGGACTCTGCTGAGACAGCCTCAACTCCCAGGCTCCCTCCATAGTCAACAAACAGAAATAAACTCCCTTAAGGTGGGCAGCTCGGAGCAGAAACCCAGCTCAGACGCCTTCCAGGAATGAGTTGTCAATTCCAGGGACGTTACTTTGGGATTTTGCTTTGAATTCCCAGGGAGAGGAGCCTGCCTCTCTTTCCTGGTTACAAAGGTGCTCTTCGGTACACAGCAAAACCTTGCTGACGATCAGGTAAAAAGAGGTTTATGGATTGCTCTGCATTACGGCTTCTGAGCCTGCACAGGTGCCTGCCTTACCACTTGAAACAGATGTAAACCTTGTGCAAAGGGAGGAGGTGGAGGAGGAGCGTTACACTTCTTACTTACGAGGATTTATCAGGGGTAAGGAGAATAGATGTCTGACCTCTGTACTCAGGCACTTTTAAAATCGATGCTAACGTACCAACAACCACCACATCTTCGTGTTAATCTTGGGGATCGTATATGAATCTGGAACCACGTTTCTCTGGAGAAAGAACAGGGTATTAGCTGTAACCGTGTGGAACTATTGACAGATTGTGAGTGTAAAGGAGGAAAAAAAGATGAAATAACAGCACAGAGAGTTCTATCTTCCTAGTATACGCTTGTCTTATGCATTTCAAAAGGCTGGGAGCCATCCTCGCCCATGCTGGAAGCCTGTCGTCTCTCAGTGCAAAGGGTTCAGGTAACGAGCTCTGGCAGGAGCGCAATTGGAAATGGTAATTGAAATGGAAAGTGGTATCTCCCAGGCTCCCTCCCCTTCAGTAACTCTCAGCTCCTGCTCAGAGACCCAGAGTACTTCACTTGTTTATGCTCTAACCTGAAGCAATCAAAACAAGGGGGTGAGGGGAGGCCTCTAGAATAAATTGGTTGTCACGGTGGTGTTAGTATTGATCGAGTTCTGCTGTTTATGTGAAATGGGCTCATTTCTGTGTGGCACTTGGGTTTACTGCACAGCGAGGAAGAAGGTTTTTGGATAATACCCTTTCCACATGCATGGCAGTATAGCGTGTGCTCCTGTCCCCCACTCATAGTAATAGTGAGCAAAGACATGAAGACTTATATTAACCGACTTTGAAAGTCTTTGCAAAAATTGGATGATATAACGTGCAAGCCTCCTCCCAAGGTTTGCGGCAGTGCTCAGCTTTGTTAAGGTTTAAAACATATTTTGCCTTGCTTGTCCCTGAATGTTGTTTCCCACTATTATTTTATTGCTGAAAATATCCAACAATCAACATTCACTATAAAAAAACCCAAACAAACAAACATGATATGGCCATAATCCCCTCCTAGAAGGGATGGGGAATCAGATGTTCAGACTTGGAAAGCAGGTGAAAAAGCAGAACACGCAGTAATGCTCTTCTGACGATGTCTATGGCCCTAAACCTCTCGAAAGATAATTTTGCAAATTTGCTGCTGCTGTTGTTACTCTTCCCGGCCTGTCTCTGCCCACCCTGAGAGGCAGCCCTATAGCTTTTTGAATTGAGGGCCCTTGCCACTTTCTGCTTTTGTCCTTGCAACAGCAGCCCTAATTAGCACATGTGTGCACACACATGCGTATGCACAAAATGTCTTCTCTTTAATTAGGCTCTGCCTTCGCCTAGTGCTGTGCCAATAATCCTTTGCACCTGTCAGCTGCAAGAGAGATTTCTGAAACCGAAAGCCAGAAACCTTTCGGCAGCAGGGTGAAACCAGGCATGCGGGCTGGTTAATGGCAGATCTCGGGATAGGGCCTGGGAACTTCACACAAGCATCTTTAGGAGCTGACAACAGGAGAGCAATCAGGTATCTCTAGCTGTTAGAGAAACTGGGAGCCAAGACATAACTTGTCATATTGTATCTGCTTTATTTGGTTAATAGTTGATGGTTTAGAGGAGGCAAAGTCAGGTTCAGAGTCATCAACTGCCAGTCAGAGTGCGTTGGTATTTAGCAGGGATCCCAAATCCCTACATCAAACATCTGAGTGTCTTGGTGGGAAGGGCTGTGCCCACTGCAGGCTATGCTTGTGGTGGGACAGTTGATTTTCCAAATTTTTGCTTTTCATAGAGCTGCTTCCCCCAACAAACCAAAATGTAGCACAACCTGAATTTGGGTGTTTCTTCCTTGATAAATCAGTGCTTTCATGGTTACCCAGATTTCATATTGATTTTGCTCGGAGAAGTCAGGCAGGGATTTCAAACATACCTTCTCAACCTGGTACTTGACACGTTCCTGCCTTGTGTGTATGCTTCTGCAATGGGGTCACCTGGGTTTATCCTTTGTGTGAGCCAGAAAAAGCTGTGGGCAAGTGCTGGGAAAGCTTAGATCTGCTGGTACCTAAGAAGCCTCAGGAGAAAACCCCGCTCGCTCTCCTGAATTCCCCAGAGAAGCATCATGGATTTGAGGCACCCACAAAGGGACCATCTCAGGCATTCACTGACATGTGGAGTTCGCAGTCACAGATGTTTATAGGCATATTTTTTTTTGTTTGTATGCCGAGATAATTTTAAACTTGTGAGGAAGAGGTAGAGCTGGTGATACAACAATCCACTGAAGGATTTCTGCAGTAGAAGTCACATCTATTAAAATGATGGGTGACATCTCCATCACTGTAAAATCATCCAGTGCACTTTCTCCCACGCTTGCTGCAATAGCTAATTGAGCTTTTTGGTGGCTATTTTTTGGGGGTGGTTTGTTTGGGGTTTTTTGGTTGGTTTTTTTTTGGTGTGTGTATGCGCTGGGTCCTTGTTTTAGCATTTCGGTGCTTGGTAGGACACTAAGCGGTGTGCTCTAAGTTGCCTGTGAGAACAGCATTGCCTACAGAGCAAGCAGAGAGGAAACTACTGGCTTGCAGATATGATTAGAAGGAAAACGGGCTGAAAACTTCAGTGGTAGATACATGTTTATGGACATAATAAATGTAGTGCGCTCAAGTGCACTTAAAAAAAAAACTCTAGACTTCGACAGAAAGGGGAAGGAGGTGTTTGTCGGACAGTGAGCGTTTCATCTTTATAGTTGAAGAGGTAAATTATTTCAGTTTAGGAGTAAACCATTTTTGAGAGGTCTCAGTTCTCAGTACGCTTTGCTGTCTCATCATATCCACGCAAAGGTCTGGATCACTTCGCAACCGGTAACCTGACGTCCAGGAGCGCAGCCGCAGGGTAGGTGCTACAGGCTTTATAGCGGCCACAAAAGCAGAGAAGTAGCATGATGGAAATGAACTAAAAATGAGCATCTCTGCACTGTAAATGGCAGAATATTAGGAGAACTGTGCACAAAACAGCAAAACCACTTTTTTTTTTTTTCTTCCCATTTCAAATATTGTTAGGAGATTGAATCTAAGCTTCCAGACAAGCCTGAGGCAGAAGAGATAAAAAAAGTTGAATTACAGTGATAAAATGCATTTTCCTAAATTCAAATTCTAGTTTGTGTCTGACTACCCGGTATATTTGAACTCTCACTATATCTATTTTTATTCAGCTAGCTAGAGAAACTGTGTAAGTGTGATTAGGTCCCCATCATATATTGCATTTTGTGAGTAGAAGGGATTCTTCAAAAATGATGAGAAAAGAATGGCAGGGAGGCAGAAGCACACGCCATGATTTGGTTTTAACAATCCCAGTTAGAAAAGAGTGCAGATTGCTACAAATACTCAAGCAATTATTTTCAAACCATGTTCCTCCCCTTATATCCTCTGCCCTTTTCTCTAATGGCTGCCACCATACAGCAGCAGTCTATAAAGGTAAGAGCATGCCAGGAAAAAAAAAAGAAAAAAGGAAAAAACTAGGCATATGGAGTCTGAGAATTATAATTAATCAGGTACTGTAAGTAATTTTTCTCCTTCTTTGGCTTGTCTTACAGGGATGCAAGGGAAAGAGGAAACTTCTGCGGAGCCCATGAAAGTTGACCTCATGCCTGAAGCAGCAGACGTTTCAAATAAGGATGGTATGTTGTTCCAATATTTTAATTGACCTGAAGGGGATATGTAGCATGCCCCCCAAAACAGGAGTTATATTTATAATGTCTTCAACTGAGTCTTCTTGAGAGTTTACACAATCTCTACTGTCTGGGAAGTCTGGTGGAAGTACCTTCCAGTGCCGTAGCCCTGCTTTCCTAGTTGATTAGGTTTATCTGTTCAGTTGGTAGGTTTAATCCACCTGCCTTTTTAACTAAACAATAACTTAGGCTCAGTGTAATTTTGGTCTGGATGTGGGTTTGGCAAGATGTGTGCGGTCCCACACAGGAGTCAGAAGATATTTCTGAAAATACCTGTGCTAGTGGCCGACCCCACTGTGTGTCAAGTGTTGGCTGTATAACCACCCTCAGCTCGTATGCCGGCTGCCTCCTAGCTCGGAGCTGATTTCCCTTCCTCCTCCTCCTCCTCCTCCTTCAGAGCCCACGTGTAGCTCAGTCTAGCAGCAGGCAGAAGTTCTCTCCCTAGGACATTTGCTACTGATAAAACCACCGCCACTTGGTTGCCCCAAATGTGTGGGTTTGTGGATGTCATCAACCCAAATCTCCTGACTTGGCAATAAAATTGTTTTGACGTTGGCCCCAGTGAGCAGGTGACCTGGCTGTCAGGCAAAGTCTTGGCAAGGGCTTAGTACTAGGACACTGCTCAAGCTCTGCAGAGCATAACACTCCAAAAAAATTGTCCTTGTAGGCTCTTCCTGTGTGTAAAGAAATATTGGATGGAATCAGCATCCTGGTGCTTAGGTTTTGGTGGGGCAGGCCCTTTATCACCCCTCTAGATTGACTCTTACAGCTTAACAGAGCTACTTACGTTTTTTTCTTAGTTTTTATACAAAGGGATGTCTTTACTGCTTCAAATGGCAGGAGATTTGGAATTGGGATTCTAATCTCCATTTTATGATCGTGGACTCCTCTTTGTAGCACAGGACGATTTTTAACTCCTCCTTTAATCTCTTCAGCATTGACATAATATAAATTCAAGGCATACATTTTTACATGTCAAAGAAAAACAATTATATTCTTTTTGGTTTAATGGCACAAAGAATCTCATGCTGATTTCTTTTCTCTGATGTCAGATCATGCTGCAGTATTTGAATCAGTGGCTGATTTAGATACTGGCCTGTAGGGAAGTTTTTGCAAGCACAGGATAGTGTGCATTTTCTTAAAAAAAAAAATATACTAGAGATTGTGCTATTACTAGTAAGTGTGGAGAATCAAGCCAAGCCAGCCTTCCCTCCTCATCCTCTGAACAAACCAACCAGAAGGTCATAGTCACGTTAAAATATTTGAATCTTGAATCCCTTGAATGATCTGGGCTACTTAGTGAAAATTTACTAAAAGAGTATCCCAAAGGATTTTCTGCTGGAAAGAAAAGCAGTTATATAGCTCTTGTAATGTGTGCCATAGTGCAGCACAGCTGGATCTGCTGGTGGCTTCTGAAATGATGATCGTGATAGATTTCATGGAATGGGTTGGGTTGGAAGGGACCTTAAAGATCATCTAGTTCCAACCCCCTGCCATGGGCAGGAACATCTACTAGGAGGTGTCTTTGTTTCAAATCTTGCTTACCGTGTAAGGTCATCTACGTGTAACTCGGCTTGTAAGGTCCTTTCCTGTGAACTTCCTAAGTTACATGAAAGACAGGGAAAGGGTTTTGGTAAGGCTGCAGAAAAGTACTCTGCTGCTCAGGGAAGGCTTCATTTCTCTGCATCTTAAATTGCTGTTGAGATTATATTACAGGGTGGGTTTTTTTGTGGACATATATTACATGTTTTAATAAATCAGAACAGAGGAAGGATCAAACTTCCTATGCTCTGTTTTATCTGAAGGGTTATGTTTTGCTGAAAAAAAAACCCTAAAATTTTTAAGTATGTTCTGGGTGCTTGTTGAGATCAAAAAAAAAAAAAAAAAAAAAGAAAGAAAGAATTAAAAAGAAAAAAGAAAAAGGTTCCCTTTGACAGTATTTTTTATCTAAAACACCTATTTTTTCCTCTGGTCCCTTCCTTCCACCCCAGGAGAGCTCATCACTTCACAGCTGAAAGCACAAGCATATATCACCAGGTACCCCTTGGCAGCCCAGCTCTTGTGTTTTAATTTCATATACCATGTCACAGCGAAAAGTGCTTTAGGAATGCAGAGTTTTGACAGCTTAGGTGGATCTCGATATTGTTTCATCTAGTGGGCAGGGCTGTAACAGTGATATATTTCAGAAATTACTATTATGTGAAAGCTGGGCATGATTCTTTGTCAGGAAAGCTGTCAGGGGGTGCACGGATGTGTATACAGACATACAGGTTGCTACTGGCAATCTCTGCCAGCCACCACCGCAAAGACCCCTGGATATTAAATTTCTTGTACCCAGGAGAGATTTGCTGATTAGTATTTTTTAATGACAACAAACCCCAACTTTGGTGATTTGTTTCATATTTGGTGTTTCCTTACTGGCAGCCTTTTTTTATTTTTTGATTTTTTCTTTCTTTTTTTTTTTTTTTTTGTGTGTGTGTGTGTGTTTTGGTTGGTTTTTTTTTTAACTCCACCAAAGCTTTAAAGATTGCTAAGGTAGATGTTGGTTTCCAGCTGGTATTAAGCGGATCAAACTCTTTACTCCTTTCATAATGTGGTTAGTCATTCGCTTTTTTTATTTCAAACCTGTGGGAAGCTGCATCCTGACTTGCTGACACAATGAGAGAAAAGAAAAAGATAAAGGCAGTCTCCAACCTGAAGGCTCCCATTTTTTTATAAGCTCGTGCAGACTGGTGAGTGCACCATCAGTTGGTTCACCAAAGTAAAATAAAAGCAAGATCTCAACAGCTAACACCCTCATGCTTTTTATGCTGTTGATGTAATATCCAAGAAACGAGTAACTACCGAGTAAACAGGTGCACGTGTTCCATCACCGCACAGCGGGCTGAATTCAAGATAGATGGTTTTTGTTCTAGGCAGCTGGAGTTACAGCTGAATGGGCTATAGCTAAGTTATGCAGATGTGCTGGGGAAACATTGTTTAGGAGGTGCCTGAAGATACAGGTTAAGTTTGTAGAGTCTGACCAAGCCCCTATTTACATTAAGGCAGAAATATTTTGGTGTCATTTGCCATCCAGGTCTACAGCGTAATATCCCAGGGGGGGAGAAATGCTCTCGCTCTCACACAGACAACTCTAAACTGAGTTCTCCAGTCTCCTGTTTGCCTGTCTTCTCTACTTAGGTGCTACACCGTGACTCCTGGCTAGTGACCTTTAAGCACAGAGCTTTCTTGCAGGGGAGAGGCAGGATGCCTGGCTGCCAACGCACATCCACCGGCTCAGCGGCAACTGCAGTGCTTTGGTGGATGTGAACGTTTTGCTGGGTTATTTCTTCTCTCATGCAGGAAACTTGTTTGCTTTTTGGGGGAAATCCTTGCCTGGCCATAATTTGAGAGGTGCTAAGCAGCTCACTGATTGAGAGAGAAGGTGTAGTCGGATCCTCCCCAACAGGCCATAATTGGAGGGAAAACAGACAAGGAGAGTGCAGGGGAATGTCCCTTGCTGGCATAAGAAGCGCCACGTGAAGCTGCGGAAGGGGGACCGGGTAAAACTGAATTGAGGAGACATGCAGCCTCCATGAACTTCAGGTGCTTTGCGGAGCTGCTGGCTGTTGTAGCATATCGTGGTAGATGCAAAGAGACCATTGCCATAAGTCAGCAGTTTAATACCTCTAGAAGCATTGTTTAGTGGGGAGAAGGCCAGTTTTGGCCGGTGCTGTGAATGGATGTAGCGTGCCCAGGGCTAACAACATCGTTCTGACGCTGGTTCATGCTGGGAGGCAACGAGGGCTGGGAGTCACATCCCCACCGTGCCTGGTGGCAGCTCTTCCATCTGCTCTTGTGGTAGGTGCCTCCTGCTCTATTAGTTGCCACCCAAATGTAAAGGATTGTGTAGGTGGCCTCCTGGTGATACCTGTCGGTGGGGATCACCCAGGGGTCTGCAGGGGCTTACCTTCGGTTACACCTGCCTGCCCCTGCCAGTGTTAACGCAAAGAGCTGAGCTTGCTCACAAACATGGGGAAAACCTGCCGATGCGACCCAGCAGTGCCTTAGCGCCTGCGAGCCACCTCCCCGCTGCGGCGTGCACGGCGGATGCTTTTAGTGCCCGTCATGCAGGGGGCCTGGCTGCCGTGCCCACTGCCAGGCTGTGGGACTCGGTGATTCCTCTTGCTTCCCCACGGGCGGGGGTCTGGGTCCCAGGCCTCTGCTGCGCCTTCCCTGTGCCTTCGCCTTGCCCTTAGAGCGTTCCCGGGCAGTTTCGGGCAGTTTGCGCTTTGCCCCCCTCTGTGGGGCATGCTGTCGGTGGGACAGGGGTGGACTGCTCGTAGCCATAAAAAAAAAAAAAAAAAAAGGGGGAAGGAGGTGTACTCATCCGGGATGCTGACAGAGCCTAACGACGAGTTTCAAATCAAGCTGGTTTCTGCAGGAGATCTCTGTAAAACGTGAGTGAAGCCTTGTGGTATTTTCAGAAAACCCAGCCAGTGAAATTGGCCGGCGTAATGAGGCTGAGAAAGGCTGCTCTTGTCAGTGTGCAGCAGCCTTCCCTTAATGATTTTTTATTAAGCATCCTGTCTCTGCAATGCAAATGTCGGTAAAGAACACCACGTTGCTACATGAGATGTGCATCAGAGCTCCGTAATCAGGAGGGGGTACTTTTCTTATTATTCATTGCATACGTCCAGGAAGCCATTACAGTATCTGCTCTGCATATGGATGATGAATAATTTACAAATAATTCATCAAAACCCTAACAGGTGTATTGACATGATATCGACTCAGAAAAGGATTATACGGCCTGGCTGGAAGTAGCACAGTGATTGATTTGGGGCTTTTTTTCCCCCCTCCCCTCTCCCCTCTTCCCTTAATTTCCATATCTCCCATTCAGGTTTGAGGTTTTCCCTGTCACCCACATCAAATGACTTGTAATCTGCAGTTGATACCACAACATAAAGCGAGGTTAAAGAAAGAAAAAAGGTCTTAATTTAAACGCCTTCATTCAAATTAATTGCAGAACAAATACTAAATACTAGTCTTAAAAATGTACGTGCTGAAGTAACCCTTTTATATTTAGCCCAGGTAGGGCCAATTATACCTGCCATAGTTTAGGTGGTGTTTTTGACAAAGCTCACACTGAGTTTCAACCTTCTATTTAAATTATTTTTTAGCAATTTTCAATTAAAACAAGTAAGATTAATTTTGTAAATGTGTAACACGCGAGTGAACTAGTATGTGTAGGAGTATAATAATGTTGCCTCTGAATCCCCTCCAGCAATTTTCAGTTCAAGGACACCCAGCGGCAGCTTCATCATCTCTGTAACTGGAGATGGATCCACATTCAGCCTGCAGCTCAGCCCCGAGTCCTGCCGGGGACTTTCAAAGTTTTCCTGCCTGTGGATGTTCAAAGGAGAGGGTCGAGACCACTTAGCCCAGCAAAACTCTCAATCACCCTTTGGAGATACCTATATCTCTGCTCGTGTCCTACAGAGACCGAGGAGGGTCATTGAGCTCTTGAACTGGGCACCTCAGTTGGGTGCCGAGGTCAAACTGGATGGATGTGAACCAAAGGGAAGATCTAGAGCCAGAAGCTTGCATTTCTAGTGATGCTGCAGCCTTGCCCTGGCAGGAGTGCTCCTCAGGGCTTCCGTGGAACCGCAGGTCAGGATGGCTGGCCCAAGAGGCTTCTTTGCAGGTTGAGGGCGTAGTGTTATCAATGCAATAAATGTCCCCTTTGGCTTAGAAGCGGTTATTACTCAACTTATCACGAATAGAATTTGATGACTGTCTCATTTTGTTTTCAGCTGAAATGAATAGTCAAGTTGAAAGTATAAACGATCCTACGGAAACAAAGCGGGAAGCTTAAGTAACAGGTAAGACCTTTATGGCTATTTTTTCCCCTCGTTTTCCATTCTGTTTCTGTTTGAAAACTTGTTTTTAAATTGACTTAGTTAAAGGTAGAATTCAAACACACACACACAGAAAAGGAAAATAGAGTACAAAGGGAAAGAAATTGGCTAATGTGGCTGGTATTGCGGCAAAAAATGAAAATATCTGGTAGATTTGATTTGTCAAGTAAATATTACAGTAGCAGTCTGCAACTGTAATGGATTTAGACAGTGCACAGTCTTAGATCATCAGAAGGCAAGACAGCACTGAGATAAGGAACAGAAGAGTAACTGAGTGAACAAATTTTGGCATTGCTTAGGAAAATGACAGGCAATTTATACTGGCTGGAACCGAGCACGATTCTGTATGATCTGTATTCTGGGAACAACAGGTTCACGTCACAAGGGGTTTCTTGCCCTTGGCTCTCTGATGCCTAACGTCTCTTGTAGCAAAGCCACTGAAAAACAGGGCAAAGCCAGCGAGCTGCCTCCTGGAGCTCTGCTGCCTGTTGGAGCTTTTTAGGGCTTTATATGCTAAATGACAGTGCCGTGGCAGGAGCGTGCTATGGTGGCTGTTGCGGCAGAGTTTGTCATAGGCATAAAGAGCCTCAGCCCCAGGTAAAAATCAATAGTTTGGTAGGAAGATAGAAGTCCAAGGCTCATCCCCAATTACGAGGGGCAGTTGCCATTTCTCTCTCAAAAGCAGATTTCAAACGTTATCGCGCACCGCTTCCTTTGGCATAGGCTTATCGTGAGGTGCCAACACCATACACAGCGAGATGCGTTGTTTGTGCTTGTCATGCGACTTCATGCAGCTCCCAACAAAATACAGCAGCCTTACAATGGCGGCAGCTGTATCACAGGGATTTAAAATACAAGGTCTTATTGCCGAGCGTAGCCTTTTGTCCTTGTCAGCATGTAGACAATGTGCTGCCGTACTGCTGGAGCGAGAAATAGGCCTGATGGGGCCCCTGGTAAAAAGTACTGAAGCAAAACCAGAAGGTACCCTCAGCATTAAAGCATGGCCCCCACAGCTCTTCCTTCCCCCTCCCCTAGCTTTGGGTCGAATGTTCTGCTCAACCAAGAAAGGAAGAGGAACTAATGAAATCCTCACTGTTAAAAATACATAGAATTTGTAGAATCATTTAGGCTGGGAAAGACCTTTAAGGTCATCAGGTCCACCCCTAAAACCCTCCTCAGTTTAAAAAAAAAAAATAAAAATCTGGTGGTTATTATGGCTTTCACGCAGCACTGCACTTTCCCATGGAAATGAGTAACTGTGAAAATTTTGGGCTGGAGTCATTTTTGTTTTACGAAGGCAAAGATCACAGGAATAATACCACAACTGGCAATCAATTGGTAATCTTTTCAGTTCCACTGCAAGATCTGGCTCTGCCAGCACCTTTTTGAAGAAAAGGGGCCTGAGCTGGGGCATACCAAGCATCTTGCCCAGCATTTTAATGGCATGTACAGGATTAGAAGCAGGCATCCAGTCCTTTGCAAGTCTCTATCGAAGCCGTCCTGACTCTGTTGCCGCTGTTTTAATGGCCAGGAGCAGGTCCCTGGGGAGGACTGATCAGCCTGTTAAACTTCAGAGGGTCTCACTAGGGTCTTTAAGAGCCAAGGGGATCCCTTTGCTTACCGTGTTTAGTATTTTAATGTGTTGTTTTTAACATATGTCCTGTGGTCTAGCACCAAAGCGCCCACTGGAGCTGCAGGTCTCCCACACCACACTAGGTAGCACAGTGCTACAGAAAGCCAAGAAATCCTAATGAGCAAAGTCAATTTGCTGCAGAGATAATAGTGGCTGTTATATATAAACTGTGTGACACATACACGTGCTGCTCGTGTGACAGAAAGAGAAACTGTAGGCATCTGTGCTAGAAAGATGAGATCTGCTTTCTGTACAGACATTTGAAATTTTGCCTTTTTTTTTTTTTTTTTCCCTTTTCTCTCCCCTGCTGCGCTGAAGGAAGGATGCAGGAGAGGAGAGACCCGAGGAACCCCAACGGGCAGGCGCTGACATCATACGGCATCATTCTTGGCAGAAAAGAGCATGCAGAGATGCTCCGTGGGTTGGGAGGGAGGGCAGCTTTGGGGAAATGACTCTTTGCTTTAATTTCTCTTTGTTCTTCATTGCATTTTGTTCTGTAAGCCTGTTGGAAAGCCACATCACTTCCCAATTCTAACAATGTTTTGCAATTACCCCTGCAATTACAGCAGTTTCTTCTGAACTGTGAGTCCCTGTCTTATCTTGGGTCTCTCTTCCTCCTGCACTATACCACCAGTAGCCTGCTTCCAGGCTCACCCCTTTTCTACCATCTTCACCATCTTTTCAGTTATGGTACTGTCTGCAGGCAACCTGTGGGAGCCAGCTTATTCTCCTCCCCCCGGCTCCATTTTTGTTCTTTATTATTTAAAACTTCCCTAGGATATAAACAGATTTTCTTCAAGAACACGAACTGCCACAAAGGATTATAATTCTGCACACACTGATAAACAACCTCCCTCCTTGCGCTAGGGATCTGAAAGACTAGATGCTCCAAAATCTCGGCAATATTGATAGAGACAGCCCTGCATGTTGCCCACCGCCAGGCTTGTCCATCAGCAGCTCCCGCCGGCACTGGCCAGCAGGTTGCCATGTCCAAACCCTGGCTGCTAGAAGAGGCGCTGGCCAGATTCCCTTGAGTCCATGCTGGAAGCAGAGTTTGCACGTGAATTCCATCATCCCAGTGCCTCTGGATCACCCTTAGCCCTGCCCTTCGCCTTTCCATCTGGCATGGGAAAGCTGAACCATGACCAGCCTACGCTGTGCTATGTCCCTCCGTGGGTCCGACACGCAAATAACACACGTGGCCTCCAACTGCCGGCAGCCCAGATCAGTCCTGCTCTTTTTGGGTTAGCTCCACGCACCTCAGAACCGGTGCTGGAAGTATGTATGACCTTAGGGTGTGGGTAGGCAACAGCTATTTCCTCGATCCTGCAAGTGACAAAGGATAACAGGCACTCTGCAATCAAGACATCTTTAAATACGGCTCCCGGCTTTAACAACTTCACGCCGTACCTTGTGTGAGCCCTCATTATATTTTCTACTGCATATGCATGATTTCTTTTTTTTTTAATTTTTTTTTTTTTTTTAAAAAAAAGCAATTAACAGTTATTTGGATAAGAATGTCTCACCATATGTCAATTGTTCTGCCAGCAAATGCTGCACTGAAATTTTTAGAAAAGGAACAAAAGGGTTTCACATACAGTTCCCAACTGTGCTGTAACCGAAACTGATAGACAATACACGAATGGAAGAGCACGCAACCCGTGTCCAGGGTGTGATGTGCTACAAACTGTGTTTTAAAATGCTGCTGATTATAATTTGATCATTTTAAGTAACGTAATTGATTCTGTTCTCCCCCCACAAATACGCATGAATCTAAAATAGGTATTCACTTGCTAGCAAACAAAAAAGTATATACAATAAACCCAAACCACCAAGGTTAGACCTATCTCTATCCTCCTGTGATCTGGGTTTAATCCAGCTCTAGAGTAGGTTTGGTTATAAATTGTCTGCTGGTGTAACAGCAAGTCACACTTGGCCCTGCACACTGGCTATGGCAGTCGATGTCTGCTGTCAGCTGCAGGTCAATTCGAAAGGTGGTCAGGACAGCCAAGGATAAGGAAAGAAAACAAGAAAAGCTGCAGATTTCAGCCAGAGAGTACAGCCCCTAGGAAGGCAGCCCCCCATCTCCCTATGTGTGGCTCTAGCATGTTTGCTTGTGGTGGGATCAGAGTATTTCCATGTGCCACCTCCCATGGAGTTTTAGCCCAGGTGACACTAGCGCTAGAGGTCTCGAGGAGCTTCTTTGTACCTCTTTGTCTTGGAGATTGGTGGTGGCATAACTCTGAATTGGATCAGCTGTGGAAGGAGAAAGTGAGCTGATGTAAGCCTGTGAATTGGGTTTCTAATATTGCTAATCTTACCTACATTTGCTAGGCACCACTCCTTTGGCCCTTGTTCTCCTCAGGGCACCCTCAAAGGGACTCCTTGTTCTCTTTGAGGTGTTGCTGCTGCTTTTCTTTCCCATCCCTGTGGTCATGCTTGACAGAACATGTCTTTTGGGACATGGATTCTGCCCCCCCTCCCCCTTGCTTCCAGCCCATTGTGGTTTTGCAGTGGGAGGCCTTGCAGGTGGTACCTCTACATGGTGCACATCCCATATGTTTCTGAATGTTCTCTGTACCAGGTGATTTTGATTGAAACAGCTTGTTCATAATAGGAGTGGATAAATACCTCGGAAGGAAGGGAAGTAAGTGCATTGGGTGTCTCTCCTTTCAATTGCCTTTTTGTGTGGTCACTGTGAAAAGACCAGGATTGACGGGCTGCTCCACCTAGGTAAGTGAGGGAACCGGCCCCAGCGGGCTGGGAATGAACTTGGTGAGCTCGACTTGGAGCTGTGCAAAATGCTGAGGAGATCCAAGGTGGCCAGGTCCCCATCCAGGGTGAACTGAGCTCTGCAGAGCTGCGATAACTGGTCAACAGAGTATCCGACTAGTGCCCTGAATCTAGCCCTGCTCTTGGGCAGCAGGAACAGCTGTAGGCTGCCATTAGCCGTGTTATCAGATGTCCCTCTTGCCATTGCCAGCCTCGGTTTTGGTGAGGGAGCCGAAGGGAGAGCCCCACGGGAGGCTGCCTGCTGAGGTGGGATGGTTCAGCAAGGAGGCAAAGACTCCCTAAAATCCTTGTGAAGACTGATAGCTTAAAAAAAAATTAACTGCAAAGATGCATCATGTTAGACACTGTCTAACCCCTGACAGTCATTTTGTTGCACTTTTCATGTAATCTCGGTCCTTGAACAGCAGCGAGTCTTTGAATCCACGAACCATTTGCCTAAGGATGCAGCAGCAAAGCATGAAGCCCAGGTGGGAAGCGTAAAGGAAGGAAATGCAGGAGTTAAGTCCTTAGAGGACAATTTGCAGCCGCATCTGTATCTATCTATCTTCAGGTGAGTTTTGGGTTGTTGGGGTTTTTCACGAGTCATAAAGTGAGTATAGTTCAGCAGTGTGAGTTCCTCAGCTGAGTTCGTAGTTGGGGCTGGACCCAGGCCCCTCGATGCGGTCTCCACCACTCTCGCTGGAGCTGCAGAAATGAAGGGAGCTGGTTCTGTAGAAGACCAAGCACCAGAGCAAGAATCATTCCACAGGGATTTATGTCAAGGATTTTTGGTTTAAACCCGAAATGTGTTTGCAGTAGGTGGCGTAAAGGAACAGCAGCCTTTTGGTGCTGATGTTCGCATACAAAGTATCAGGCTCTGCTTGATCATTGTTTCTGCTGTGTCTGAAAGAGCTCATCCCTACCACTAAGCACGATATTCCTCAGGCTGGTGGCTGCTCTGATGATGAATGGGTTTCCCTCCATACAGACATCCAAAGGGGATGTCTGAGATATAGGCTGTAATAATGGGTCACTGCAGCTAATTGTCAATCTTTCTATAAAGCACTGAGAAAGCCTCTCTGTGAATTAACACTGTTCTGCTTTAGGCACTTGAATAAAAATATTAAAAAAAAAAAAAAAAAAAAAAAAAAAAGGACTTTTCACTATATGCAGTGCATGCTGGCTTTGCTTTTAAAATTACAAACTTAACAGAGTATGTGGATCTATTTTCTTGGGGAATAGGGGTTTTTATCATATGATTCATCCAGGATTTGCCTTACCCTGACATTTGTGATATAAAGGAAAGTTTAAAAAAAAATCTAAAAAAAAATCCAAAAAAGGTAATTTTCTCAATCCAAAAATATGTTTTTACTTCAATGCAAAGAAATGTAGACTATTGCTTGCGAATTGTCTTCTAATAGATGGTCTAGCAGCTATACTGGTTAATACATGCCTCTTCTGTTACTCTGTCATTTACATGCTGAATTTGTCTCAAGAGTCTGTCATTTTTCCTTTTCTCTGTGCCATGCGTTGGAAAACTTAAAGAACCGATGCCTTCATACTACAATGTTTGTTAAAGCGAAATGTTAATAAAGCTTGTCCCGTAGATGAGGCGATGCCACTCGTGTTTGTTCCCTCCTGATCGTGCAGCGGCCGTTTCGGTCGTCAATGAGGCACATGTCAGTTTGGACAGGCATCGTCACCAGCGTGTGCAGGCAGCTCCTCGCTTAACTTTGTTGTTGGCTTGATGGCAGAGTCTTGTGAGAAATGGATACCTCAGAGACATTTTCTGATGGCGTCACCGAAGGGTAAGAACGATGTCTTTGCAGCTCAGAGGCGAAAGGGTCACTCAAGTTGTCCCATTGCTGCACCAGAGATGTCATGAAACCTGTCCCCGCAGTTGTACCAGTGCTAAATCCCTGGCATCCATCAAAGGATACTCCCGTATATACACAAACCACAGGTATGCGGCGTATACTAGATGTTATCTGTCCTCTCTGCTGTCACTTATTTCAGGACTGAATGGGTGGAAGATATTTCAAAGGTGAGGAAGATGGCTTTTTCCTTCCCGTGGCACTGGTGTTAGATGAAAACGCATGTACCATCCCTGCCTTACTCTTCTTGTCCAAGGCCAAGGATTTAGTCACTGATAACCCGAGTTAGGGGGCTCTGTATGTGTGTGTGTTCAAAGCTCTCCAACAAATGGGTTTCCTCTCCCTTCCTGCAGCCTCCTTTCCTCTCCTTTCCTGCAGCCCTTCGCTGAATGGAAGGGGACAAGGCACAGGAGACGTGGCAGTGGGGAATACCTGCCTTTTTGCCAGATGCAGGACCCAGCTGTCATGTATGAACTCAGTAGCAGTGAGCTAACCTGAGCGAAAAAAATGCCAGCAATAGCTGTAACACAGCTTCTTGTTGGGTTCAGTTCATCAAGAACTGTGGTTTTGCTGTAACTCAAGGACTGTAGAGCCTAGAAGGAGGTGCCCACTTCACCCATACTGTAGCCTGTTTCTGCTGCAAGTGAACATTTTTGTCTTCAGCAGGTGTATATGTTTAAAAGGAGAAAAAAAAATTCATCTCTCATCTAGGTGCAGGTACTGTCTGTCCCACCCTTTTTGAATAGCACTAGGTCAGGAGGAAAACCTCCATGGTTTTCAAGGATGAAGATGGGCAGGCATATGAGGCTGCTCAGACCCTTGCAGGGAGGCGTGTTTGTCCCGGTGATGTGGATTAGGCAAAGAGCAGGTAAGTCCGCTCGGATGCGGGGAGTGATAAACTCTCCTTAATTATACTCCTGCTGCTGCTGGCCAGACCGACGCCTCCCCTTCCAGATCTTGTCAGGAAAAGTGTGAGAATTGTGTCTGGGGAAGTTTTGCTGAGCTGGTAACATCAAAGGTCACTGTAGAAACAGAGGCCCAGTTACCACATTTTCTGCTCAGGTTTTCGGAGAGATTCTCCTGGAGGAGCCGGGCTGCCTTTCGGGATTTCCAAGCGAACTGCTGCTCCTCCGTGGGCTATGTGCACGCTTTAAATTGGTTTTAATTCTTCACCGCACAGAAGCTTCCAAAGGGGTCTTTATGACCTTGATCTATCTCATAAGGTGAAAACTGTGCTTTGGGATTGTAATTAGCCTTGGGGTTTGGTGTTGGTCTTTTTCTTTTTTTTTTTTTTCTTTTCCTCCCTGAAATAAAAGTGTCAGGAGATATTTAAATCCCTAATTCCTCGTTCCATTAGAATTATCGGCAACCCCTTAAAGTAAGTGGCAAATCGCTGTTAATTCTTTCGGAATTCACTGATAAAACATTTATCGTAATGAATTCCTGTAGAAAAAAAAAAAAAAAAAAGACAGGAGCCGTGGTGAGACGACAGTCGGTGGAGGAGGAACTCGGGGAGGCTGCTCCATCTGGTGGTGGCAGCTCGGGGCTGGTGGCTTTTGGGGCATTTTGGGTGCATGAGCCGGGTGAGGGGTCCCCTCCAGGTCAAACCTCCTGAGCATCCCCCCGCTGGTGTTGGAAAGCGGGGTTAGCGTGTGCATCTGCCACCGAGCACTCACGCGTTCCCCCCTCGCCGCGAAGGCGCCCTGCAGTGCCTGGAGGCCTGAAGCCAGCCCGTCGGCCGTGCAGGACGTCCTCGTCTCAACCATCCAACACCCTTTTGGAGGGAGCAGTGCTACAGGGGGCTTTGCAGGACTCCCAGGCTCAGGGAAGTGTGCTCAAGGAGACTGTGGGGCCGCTGTGAGCTCGCAGGGGAAACGGTGCCCAATCAACCTAAACGCGCTCGTGGTATAGGTTGCATAGCCCATCGCGATGTGTCTGGACACATCTCACCTAGAAACAAAAGCACCAAGAAAACAAGATCACGATGAAGTTTGGTTTTTGGCAGAAAGAAGTGGTGTTCCGCAGAGGAAAGTTGAGAAAAGCCCGCTCTGTGCCTTAGAAGTGGTGTTTAGTCATTGCGGGCTCCCACAGAAAAAGGCAAGGAAGACAAGCTGAGCGAGAACAACCTTGCTGTCACAAAGAAGCAAGAACAGAGCAGGCTTTTATTAATATTTTTCAGCACAAGCCTGTGAAGCAGTGCCACCACTGCTGCTGGGTTTTGCAGAGTCCAAGAAGCTGGTTGGGTCTGCGCCGTGTACTTCCAACTCCTACTCATTTCACACCAGCTTCTGAGCACCTGCTTGCTAGGAGCATCCTTCTGGATGGGAAATGTAAGCCTAAACTTGAATTTTTAATTTTATTTTTTTATATATATCTGTCCCCACCCCACCCCCATTCCCCAGCAGGCCAGGAAACCAGTTTTGAAATACAAGTGGAGATGGAACGATGGAGCACAGAAAGATCAAATCACAAGACAGTTGAAGTGAGCATCAAAGACCCACGAACGGAAAAGCAATGCCAGGGACATCCTGAAACTGAAACTCCCTTCTCTGCCCTGGAAGAGGCATCACCTCCACACCAGGGTGGGGGATGTTTATTTTTGCAGAGGAAAGGGAAAGGAGACAAGGAGACTGCTCCTGCTTTCTTCTTTATGTATATACATATATGTAGAAAAAAAGACACAATTCAACTGATATACATGATTTATATCAGTATATAGTAGTATATACTCTAATACAGAATGTTAGGTGTAGTTGTATGTATGATATACATAATACGTGATGCGATATATATTCTTTATATCAGGTGATGTGTAAATATATTTTAGATGTTATAGTGTATATTATTATGTACTATAGCTAATTCAATTAGATAAAACTGCATATTCTAAAGAAAACGTGTCCTAGTTCAAACTCATTTTTATACGCTCTGTACACAGTACAGGTAAAAGCTGTAAAATCAAGTAAATATAAAATACTATGTAACCTATACCCTACACGTACCATGTAGTATGGAGATAATATATACCAGCAATCTACTACTGTATCTACTAATCTACTAATGTTATAGACCACATATTATAGGTAATGTATATCCTATATACTGTTTAATAGTCAATGTTGATATGTAACAACATCTATTCTATAACATAAGTGGCATTTTATGTGGTATATATGTAACTTAAATGCTACATCTGTAGCATTTATATTAATTATTATATATTATATTATATTATATAGCATTATATATTAATATAAACTGTAGGACAGTTTATATTATATAGTATATAATCTCTAGCCTATAATATTCTGATATATATACTATTCATACATATAAATTATACTGGTGTCATACTATGTGGTAATTATACCATCATACTGCATTGTCTGTCTGCCTAATAGATGTCATTAGCAAGGTAGATACAATACATTGCATAATGTAACAGGTACTATGTAATATAAGGTATAATAAATTATTTGTAAACTATCAAATCTTAGAGTATGCATACTGTGTAGTTGTAAACATGTTGATATATTATTCAGTAATTACATAGTTGTCTTATATGCAATAGAGTCTACATTGTGTATAATATATGCAATACAGTCCACATTGTGCATAATAAACACATACACACTATAAATAGGTATATGTATTATGTGGTTGTGGATGTGTTCATGTAGTATATCCATTTAATAAAATATACATATATCTTACGTAGCATCTATCATCTCTTGAAGAATGTTTCTATATATGTGCAATGCACACGTATACTATAGAATATGCAATGTATGCTAGGTGGTACTGAAGAAATTATCTGAAGAACAGTACTTGCTAGCTGATACATAGCACAGCTTATTTGTACTATATAACATAGCATAACATAGCATACATAAGAGGATGTACTCTGTTCATAGCATTTTAATGATATAGTTCGTGGTTTATACTCTGTATAATGCAGCATAAAGGATAAGTACTATACATATAGAATACATATATGTAGTCTGTAATAAATACATACAGCATATACTGGATATAGCTGAGCTAAACCCCCACTTTGCCCTCTAAGGATATCCCTTCTGTTATCCCCCAGATCGGGCTCACACTAGAGGGGTGGGAGCAAATGGACTTTTGGGGTGGGTTTTTTTTTTTCTTTTTAGGGAACAGCACACTTCCTTATGGGTAGCAGGAGGGCTATGTATCCGCCCTCATCTGTTCTTCACCCTCCATTAGGACCTTATTTTCACAGTCTTCAACACCTATCTAAACATTAGTCCCAGAATTCATTGTATGGTCGTACAGTTCATTGTGACTCTTCTTGCCATCATGAACAGCAACTTGGGCCTGAATTACACCCATAGCAAGAGGGTTCTTATACCAGGAGTCATATCCACAGTGCTGGGCCTCGGCACTTCTCTTTGTGCACAGCACTCCAGCGATCACACCACACTGTAGCATCAGTCTCTTCTGATGATGCAGCCACCCCACATAGCCTGGAAATGCATTTTGTTTGGACATGCTGTTTATTTTCTGACCTTGTCTGCTCTCTGGGAGATGAGCCACTTGAACACTGAACCACTGCTTTAGCAATAAGGATTTTCATGTTGTTACGATTACTTCATCAGTACCACTCAAGAAATACTTAACAGCACAAAATAAAACACTAACATTCTGAAGCAACAAATTCTACCCCTTTACAGCATCACCAACATGACAGATGCCCCTGCTGAACACATTCAGCTACTGATACACATCTCCAGTCCAGGATTGCTCAGTTCTCCTGTACTGCTGAAAACCACAACGAGGATGTTCCCTTCCAGAAAGGGCATGTTCTCATGATATTTGTTAGTAGTTTCCAATAAACAGGAAAACTCTCAGAAGCATCACATTCTACATAATCACCTTTTACAGAATCAACAATAAGACAAATGCCTGCTCATACGCTGTCATGGAGGCTTGAGGAGTGCATTCCTGCCCCTCTGTCAGGAGGTGAAAGCCCTGGACCCCACCGGATTGCTCCTGTGTCAGGAGCAGCCCAGATTTGAAATCCCAGGGTTTGCATGTAGTGCCTCTTCTCTCTGCCTGGTCCCTCTGAAAAATTTCTTTACCTCCACCTCAGAATTTCCAAAGTCAGACAATGCACGAGCTACACAACGATTAACTTCTTGTAGAATCATTTAGGTTGGAAAAGACCTTTAAGATCAACAAGTCCAACCATTAACTCGGAACTGCCAAGCCCACCACTACGCCGTGTCCCTAAGCACTGCATCTATGTATTTTTGGGTTGGGTTTTTTTTTTTTGTTTTTTTTTAATATATTAAACGCTTCTAGGGATTGCAATTTCACCACCTCCCTGGGCAGCCTGTTCCAATGCTTGAGCACCCTTTCAGTGAAGAAATTCTTCCTGTAAATACCCAGTTTAAACCTCCCCTGGTGAAATTTGAAGCCATTTCCTCTTGTCCTGTGGCTAGTTATCTGGAGAAGGTCTTCCTTCCTGTAGATGAGCACCATATTGGCTACCCTCCACTCTTGTGGGACTTCCCTGTCTTAGACTTAGCCAAGACTGTCGACAAACGATGGAGAGTGGCTTGGCAAGCTGCTCTGCCAGCTCCCCCAGTACCCCCAGGTGGATCCCATCTGGCCCCAGAGACTCGTCATGTCCAAGCAGAGCAGCAGGCCATGCTGGACCACGGGGACTTCATTCTGCTTCTCATCCCTGCCTTCCAGCTCAGCACTACAAATACTTCCTACTTAAACACACACAGGAAAACCCCACTCCAAAAAACAAAAGCAAAAGAAGTCCAACCACCTGACACAAGAGCATTTTCATTCTCCCATAGGGGTTGCAGGCCCTGTTTGCTGGAGGCACCGATGCTCCTGATGAATCATGACATCCCTGATGAATCATGACATCCCTTTCCATCCACCCACAGATGTGACACAGTGGGCTGAGACAGCTCTTTACAGAGGAGTTGTAAAAGGAGAAAGGATCCTACAAAAAATCCATGTAACACCAGTGCAGAGGAGAGCTACGGGCGGTACAGCAAGTCAGTGGTCTAAGGGGTGGGGGGGGTGGGGGAGAAACCACCTTACAAACAGGACAGTTCTTACAGTTCTTGGCACTAAACAGAGTGGAAGGGCGGCTCCCCTGCTGGGTTTCAACATCCTTTCCACAAAGCACTTGCAGAAGTCGGCAGCAGCAGCAGCAACGACAACACCAACCCCTGAACTGATGCTTGTCCCCTCCACAGGCCCCGCTGGAACGAGGGGAGCGATCTTTTACCGTGGCCCAGAGCTGCTCCCGTTCCTTCCTGCTGCAAAAAGCAGCAGCACAGCCCGCGCTGGCAGGCACGTGCCCGGCACAAGGCACCCCACGCTGGGGGCTGGGCTCTGTGACAAGGGCCGGGTACAAGGGACCCCCACCTGCACGCTGTGCAGGGGCAGCGAGGCCACACAGCCTTTGCAAGCAGCACAGGAGGCCCCTTGGCTGAGAGCGACAGGGGACTTTGGCCAAAGCAGCTCAGTTGTCACTTTCCCCACGCGCAGAGGGAAGAACCGGCCAGAGGCCACAGAGCATCACAGAGCCCCACACCACCGCCCACCTTGCAAACACACGCACGACGAACACCTCCGGCTGCCCACCCTGGCAAAGTCCTTTTGCAATTCGCATCCGGCACACACCGGAGCGAGTGTGCACGCACACAGGTGTGCCTGAGGGACCGCTCTTGGTGCGCCACTCACTGCACCCGGTCCTTGCTGTCCGGGCACCACGGCTTGACTGAGCATGACCCAGCCCAGCTGCTCCGCTGCCAGATGCAGAAATAAGCTGCAGAGTGCAGCAACCCTCCTACCCGGCAAGTTGGAGGCACGGCAGCCGCTGCCTACCTGCAAGAAACTTAACTCCTCAGCCTCACATCAGCCCAGAGAAAAGCCATCCCAATGGATCCTGGTGCTTTACCAGCCACTCCCAGCCGTGCTGGGTTGCGGTGGCAAATCTCTCCTCCCTCCCCTCAAGTTACAAAGCCACCATGTCACCCCCGAGCACCGCTGGCGTGCATCTCGGCGCAGTCCTCGAGGAGCCCCGGCCACCCCTGCAAGCACACTGCCCTGGCTCCAGCTGGCCAGCAGCTCAGCTCCACTTCCCAGCTGATGGGCTTTGCACCAAGACTTGAATAGCGTCTATCTAAGCTGGATAAAGCTATAAGGCATACTGGGTCATACTGGGTTTGCCGCTTTACATCTCTGGAAGAAGAGATCAGTGTCTGCTGCCGTGTGGTTGATTCGTACCATGATCTGGAGACAGAAAGCAACGTTTCTAAAACACTGATAACAAGAAACTTTAGAGGGGTTTGTTGGGTTTTTTTGTTTGTCTGTGTCCAGTCAAGCCTGGTAACAGATGTTATAGTTTAATTTTAAAACAAAATAATAAAAAAAAAAAGCTCCAGTCCCCTCTGTTTTCACCCTGTCACACAGGGAAAGCACATCAAAGCCTGCAATACAGAGAAAATTTGTTTGGCAGAGCTGCACATTTGTTTCTTCCTCTGTTGCAAAGAGGGGGGTGGGGGGGGTGGCTGGAGTGTTTCCTCTCCACCCCTGACCCTGCATCATCTAATACACAGTTAGACTTGGGGAGAGCAGAAAAAAAAAAAAAACCATATTTTGGCTGGTGGGTGCCACAGCAGCCTTTTGAGCTCGAGCCAGCCACTAATCCCATCGCTGAGCCCAGGGCTCTGAAAACAGCAGCCCTTGCCCAACATTCAGGCCAAGGCCCCACCAGGAGGCTGAGGAACTGGAGTGGGAGGCAGATGAGGATGGCTGCATGCCTGGGAAGGAGCGGGAACAGTGGAAACATGACAGCAGCAGACAGAGATGTCAATCCAGCCGTGGAGACCTCACGGCAGCCCCAGCAGCACGACCCCAAGAAAAAGCAGAGTGCTTTTCATTAGCTGCTCGCTGAAAAGATTTGGAGCTGTGAGCAATGGAAGTGCTCGTGCTGGTTTAGCTTCTTTGGAGAAAACAGGACTGAGATGGATCGTTGCCTCCTTTCCTACAAGGAAAGCACCCAGCTTGCCAGCAATTTCTCCTGCCGGTGGGGACAACCTGCTAGACCCTCCCCACGATGGCTGACCTCTTGTGTCCACCAGCAAGGGCGATGCCTAAGTGATATAATTTTTTCCTAAAGTTCTGACTTGCATTGCTGACCCCCCTGGGAAAGGGCATCTCAGGTGACTCCAGCCTGCCCAGAAGAGGGGAGCCCCCTGTGCCCTTCCCACACAGCTGCAGGAGAGCTCTGCTGCTATTTTACCACCACTAGCCCCGAAACTAGAGCCAAAGTTTTGGGAGAGCCACATGTCTTTCACCAGCTTGTATTTGGCTACAGCATTTCTACCCAAACTTGCTTAGCAGACCAACCAGCTGCTTCAGTTCTGGCCCCACGGACATAAAGAAGTGTCCAAAAAAGTCCCAAACCAAAATAAAAAAAACCACAACAAACAAACCCACCAAACACAAACAAACCAAAAAAAAAAAAAAAACAAACACCAAACAAAACCAAAACAAACCAGCAACAACAACAAAAAAAGCCCACACAGAGAAACAGAGACAGTGGTGTCACAGGAAAACAGAACTTCTCAGACTATCCCAAGGAAAATCTGGAAGGGGTTGAAGGCAGCAAATGCCAGTTTTGGTCCAGAGCTGCTCCAGAGCTGACCTCTCACTCAAGCCCCCCATCCCCCAAGACCTGTTTGGGTGAGATGATGTCCCAAAGCCTCCTGCAAATGCTGGGCTGCCTCAGTTATACCTGGCTGCCGTGACCCTCTCTTCCCGTATCCCTTTACATTCCATATCTCTATATAAATAAAATATTTTGAAGGCATTTACCCTAAATCCTGCTAAGCTTGTCTGCACTGCTTCCATGAAGCAGTCAGTGCCACAGGCTTAGCGTGCCTTGCCAGAAGATGGTTGATTTTTATTTTTTTTATTTTTTTTTCTTTGGGTTGTGTTTGCCAGCTTCCCTGTTTGGTTGAATGTCCACACCTTGGGCCAAACTCCTAATTGTTGGTGGGGGACAATGACTTGAAAATATCTGTTTCTTCCTTAAAGCCCATCTTATGGGCTGCAAGCATAATAAGAGACACAAAGAGGAGAACCAAAACATAAATCACAGAAACAAACCCAGTGGCTGGAAATTACAGCCTAGATGTCAACCTTTGGACCCAGCACAGACCAACTGTGCTGTGCACAAGAGAGCTGTGGTCTGTCAAGCAAGCCTACCATGTGCCCTTTGACATAAAAAGCATGAAATGACAGGAATAGATGAAAAAAAAAAAAAAAAACAAAATAAAAAAAGAACGTTTATGTAATTAGTTAGCAAGAGAGGTGGAACCGGAGAAGGGCTTGCCTAGTGGTCATTTTTCTTTCCCCTGGTACACAAAGTCCTCTCCTCCCTGGGTTTGAAGATGTAACCAAGCATCTGATCCTGTCTTTGCAAGGTCTGTCTGCCCCGTGGCAGCCTTGGGGCTGGGCTTCTTCAGCTGGAACAGCTTCTGTTTTAATCACAGCATCAGCTTTGCAGCTGTGGCAAGCCACCCTTTGGCGAGGTCATGCACCGAGGGCAGAGTTTCTTTGAAACACAGCAACAATTTCTGGCCAGGTTCGCAGTGCCATCAGGGCTGCCGTCGTGCAGCTGGTCACCACTACTGTCCCTTACCGGGCAAGCAGCAAAGCACTGGGGAGCGGGAAGCCCTTGTGTCTTGGCCTAAACATCAGCTGAAGGTCACACTGTTAAAACCAGCTTCTCCTCAGTAAAGTGAACAAAACGTTTGGCAGGCGCTTTTCCAAGAACACCATCAACGCAGTGTGAAAATGGCTCATGAACGAGAGGCAGGGGCAGGCGCCCCCCCCCCCCCCGCGCTGCACCAAGCCGTTTCTG
Source organism: Microhierax caerulescens (assembly GCA_035590215.1). Taxonomy (NCBI): domain Eukaryota; kingdom Metazoa; phylum Chordata; class Aves; order Falconiformes; family Falconidae; genus Microhierax; species Microhierax caerulescens. The sequence goes on from JAVJGJ010000032.1 coordinate 8,648,654, forward strand.
GAAGAGCCAGGTTACTCTGGACCACACTTGTCCGTGCTGGGAGGAGAGCTGGCAGCAGAGGCTATCACTGGTGTACCCACCAGTCATACGGGGCTTGTGCAAGCAC
>JAVJGJ010000032.1:8648766-8690619 GCA_035590215.1 Microhierax caerulescens
TCCCCACATCAGCCCGTGTGAGCTCACATATAAACGGCCGGTGCCTCCCATAGCTGCTCTGCGGGGCCCCTTCTCTTCCCCACTTCTGCTCCTGGTGCCAGCAACCCCCAGCCAAGAGCTTTGCTAGGAAGCACCGAGCCCTTGTGTCCAGTGCCCAGGCAGAGCAACAAACACACAGCTTGGGTGTCCAGGACCACAGCCTTCACACCCTCAAGTCACATACAGGTCAACTCTTGTTCATTCCTCTCTTTTCCCATCTTTCAGAGAGAAGTTCAAAAGGCATTCTTAGAGAAATCAAGTTTTCTAAGGTTTGGGAAATCTCACCAAAAAGCTAACATGCATCTATAGACATGCAAAGCTGCAGAGACTCTGCACACACAGGCACTTTCAATAGGTTTAATCAAAACAGTTTTAACATCCATGACCTTCTAAGAAGCAGCCAGTCACCACTTACCTGCCAGGACATGATGTACGATCGCAGCTCCCATCCTAAATGCAGTTCCCACACCAGCTCCAGGTCTCCCAAGGCAGAGGTCCAGGTCCAGGTCCAGGTCCAGGTCCAGGTCCAGGTCCAGGTCCAGGTCCAGGTCCAGGTCCTCTCTAGGAGAGGACACACAACCCCAGCTATGCTCCCACTGCAGTGGAGCATACTCTGATCTGACCCCACAGACCTCTTCAGGCTGCCGCTGATGGTGAATCTCCCTCAGCTGTGGCACTTGGCCTCACCCTGCCCTGCCAGGTGCTGTTTGTCTGGGGGAACCGCCTGCACCTGTGGGGCAACAGCTCTCCTGGCAAAACCACCGTGGGGGATGGTTTGGTAGCTGGTTTTCTTTCTCTGGGAAGACAGCTCTTCCCTTTACAGGATTACCCAAGAGCAGGCAGAAAAAATACTGCAAACACCTCCAAAAGTGAAGGCTGCAAGTGCATCCTGAGGGCCAAGAGCTCCCAGTCTCCTCCACAAATGTCACATTGCTCTAGAAAGGACACAAAACCCTGCAGGAACCCCACCAGTAATAGGCTGCAGTAAAAGGGGACCCACAGGAGGATTGGGCTGGAAGGTTTGGCCTGTAACTGCACAAGGGACAACTGAAAAAAAACCCACCCCAAACACACGTGAGCGATGTGTACGCTGGCATGGCTTTGGTGCAAACCCCAAAGTCCTGTCTTGCTGCCCCAACGGCACCCTGTGCCTTGTCCCTGCTGCCTGGCAGCATGGCTGGGTCTGCAGTTACAGGGAGGTGACAGAGCTGCCATGATCCAGGGTGCGAGGGAGGAGGGAGGCAGGGCTGGCAGATGTGGGTTTTGGTCTAGGCAGCTGCTACGTGGGGCCGAGGCAGACGGGCACGCAGAGCTGAGAGTTCGGTTCATAATTCCATGCAAGATCTCACTGATCCTTAATGGCCTGTGGTGGCTTTTTTGTCTCTTGTAGAGACAAAATAATACCCCCCCAAAAAAAACCCAAAACCAAAACCTGTTTCCTGGTAAGTACGTTGTTAGGAATATATCTAAAATAATTATTTAAAAAGCACATGCTTTCTTCCATAAAATTGCCTCTGAGGACTTGCAAAGCCAAGTGCATGTGCAGAGTAGGAAGGGGAAAAAAAGATACTAAAATAATTACAGCTTTCTTTGAGTGGCTCTGATTAAGAGGAGATTTTTTAAAAGGCACACTGAGACAATCCTCTTGACTCCAGCCTCTGTTAGAGTCCATCTGCCACCTAGTTCACCCATGCCAGCATGTGCGGGGAGCCGTTGTGGCGGTGCCACTAGGGGATTACTGGACCGGGGTGATGGGATGACTTTCTCCTCCCAAAGACAGACCTGATGTCCCCAGAGCATTCCTGGCTGCCTCCCTCTCCCCCATGGTTTCCCAGTCTCACACTGAACACATTTACATATATCTTCAGAATTAAAAATGCTATTTATCCAAAAAGGAACAGTTTCAGTACGAAACCCTTCTGTTACCTTCTGCAAAGAAATCCCAGATGCTGTTTCACGCACGCTGAAGGGACCTCCTTCCAGGTGGTTGGTTTCTTTTAATGTTTGCTCAGTTTGTGCTGTAACTTCACTCAGACCACTGGCTCCATCAGCCCTCTGTCCACAGGCAGCCTCGGGTGACCTGGGATCGCATGGCAGGGCCAATGTCCTGTGCAGCACCCCCCAGCCCAGGAGCACCCACCTGGCTTTGCTTTGGATCCCCTCTGTTCACAACAGCTTCCACCTGCAGCTGAACCTCCTCTGGTCCCCCTCCAGATGGGCTGTGGCAGCCCAGCACATCAGAGAAGACAGGCATCCATCAAACCCGTCCTTTGAATCAGATTTTGCTGCTGGGGGGTGGGGATGGGGGGGACACGACGACACTCTGGTTGATGGGACAGAAGAGCACGTGGAGGACTTGGGCTCTCCAGGAAGTGAACCCAAAATCACTGACCCGGGCAGCAAGCAGCTCCTTATTCATGAGGACCGTGGTATTAAAGTCCCTTTTGCTTCTCCTGCTAGGGCAAACATTGTATCCCATGGGAAAGCCTCTGTACACTTCTCGTGCATGTGTGTGCCTGAGGATTTCGTACATCCAGCGGGGAACACCTGACCTTGAAGGGTGAGGGTGTGCAAGGAGCGGTGCCAGCAGATTTGTCATGTCCCTGCATACACGTGCCAGCTCTCAGGAGCAATGCAAGAGTTGATAGCTGATGTATTCCTGGCCCTTGACATGCTTTGAATGTATTTGTTTTTTTAATATCATGATTTTCAGTCAACCTTTTCATTTTTTTCCAGGAGCACAGAGGGAGCTGGATGGGATTAAGAAGGGCTGCACCGCAGAAGAAACATGTTTTGGGACAGTTTGCCATCCGACATCCTCTACGGCACCACAAAATTACCAGAACAGAGCTACACGGCTTTGCAAGACATACCCTGACCCCACTGCACCAGCCACATGCCTACATTTATCCCAGTTTTCCCAATCCCAATTTTTTTCTACCCCAAATTACCAACAGGCAGGTCCCCCTCTGCCCCAGGCACCTTTCTTTGCTGTGTCTGAGTTGTGCAGGGGTGAGATGGGTGGCACTGAGACAAAATATATCTTTCTGAAAAAAAAGTTAAAGAATCCCACCCCACGGGGGGTGGCACTGAGAGGGCAGTTTGGTGCCGTGGGATGAAGCCATGCGTGGCATCAGCTTTTACTCTGGTTCGCTCCTCATGCCTTCCCACATGTCCTTTTCCTCCAGGACAGGGCAGGGAAGGATTGGTGGCTAGTTTTGTTAACGTCAAACTTCATTACTGAAAGCAGCTGAGAGGAAGTATAGCTCAAATGTCTAATTTTCCTGGTGATTTGTCAAACAACTGGTTCCTCAGAACGCATCAGTCTCTTATTTCCTACCTCCAGCCTGTTGTGGTGGTACCCATCTGGGGGTTTGTTCCCCACCTGTGAGCCCACACCTCTTCAGCTCATCTCCCATCCCGTGGTGCCCAAGCTCACCTTCTGCACCCACTATTTTATTTAATTTTATATACCTTAGCAATGCAATCTTCATCAATTCCATGAACTGATGAGGAATGCTCCAACCGTAATTATTTTTGTTGACATGAAGCACGAGGAAGATACAGACAGGTTAGAGTTCCTCCTTTGGAAGGTCTGTGTCATCGCACGCCCTCCACGTTTGTGAAAGCTCCCGGGGAGTTACACTGACACCCAAGAGGCTTTATACGGGAGATGCTGTGGCACAACACCAAGGAGACATTGCATGGGAGATGCTGTGGCACAGTCAGACTCCATTTCCACCCAGTGTGGGATTGCATCTGCAGAAGGGAAAATAAAACCAAAATATTCTGGAGCTCATTTCTGAGAAGTTTTCAGGCTGACTGAGACGGAGATTGAGCCTTTTCCTGCAACACGTGGTCCAAGAGAACAGCTGCCTGCCCGACGCCGACAGGGAGAAGCCTCCCAGTGGGTAGCTGGAGACCCACGGCACAAGCCAGTGGGAGGGGGTGGGGGGATAAACATTTTAGCATTATTAAATACAATCAAGCTGCAGAGAACGTTCATTTGCAAACAATGAATGGGGATCTGGGGAAACCTTCGCATTTGCACCAGTTGGGAAGATGCCCCAGAAAGCACGCTGGAGATGCGCCGGCGTGGCGGTACTGAGCGCGCTGAGTCCTTCCTGCCGTCCGCTGGGTGCCCTTTTGCCGTGCTGCATGATCCCTCTCCTTGCCTCAGGCTAAGAAAAACCCATCCGTGCACTTTGGTGTTTCTGGAAGGGAAAGGAAACATTTTCAAACTGGGGAAATCCAGACATTTTCGGAGTCTGCAAAGCCTACCCTCCAGTGTGTTGTGCCAGTACTTATGTATGCAATTAATTTACATAATAAAGTTTTAATAACAATGCCTGATGAGTGCTCAGGTGTGCTTCGCCCACGTGCCAACTGGGGAGTCTGTGATCAAACATCCATTGCTAAGCAGCGCAGGGATCAAACCAGCTCCAGCAGGACTGAGTGCTGGCTCGGACCCCGCCTGGGCTCGGACCTGGGCACTGGGCTCAGCACCAGCTGTGACCGGAGGAAAAACCACCAAGGCAGGGGACACCAGCACCCGGGAAGTGCCTCTGGAGGCAGAGACCTGTGGGCACCTGAGCTGCAGCAGGGATGGACAGGGAACCCGGTCCCTCAATTGGAGAGGGGATGGCACCCCCGAGGTCCCACCTCACCCTCCCACCCCAGGGACCACCGTCCTTCGGGGCGCTGGGGGTGTCTCTCACGGTGTCCAGCTGTGTGCCGGGCTGCAGCTCATGGACCTATTACCCCAACATAAATAACCCTCAGAGCACAGGGATGAGGAAATGGAACATTCATAAATGTCAAACAGACCAAGTACAAATAAGCAAACAATGGGCATCTTACCTTTTTTTTTGTTTGTTTGGTTGTTTTTTTAGGGTTCTTTCACTATGGGCCAAGTGAATTTTTGGTTGACTGAGAAACACAACATCTTTTGCAGCTGTTCTCCATGACAGATGAAGCAGAGGTCTGCTTGGCCTTGCTAACTTGCTAACTAACTAATTACCTTGCTAACTGACCACAGCACAAAGGCTGTGGCCCGGTGCCCTTCTCCGTCCCACCCTCCTCTCCTGCCTAAGGGTCTCAGCTACATCCCCACTTCCAAATTTCTGTTCCTCTCCCTCCATCTGCTTTCCTACAACTATGGGCAAGCCAGAACCACCCTCTGGCCACGTTCCTCCTTGCAGCGAGCTGAACAGCTGCGCCAGTACCCATCCTGACATGAAATGCCTGGTGAAATAACCAAGTCATCTCTAATTAAGTGCAAGATGACTGTATCCATTTAAAGGTGCCACATTGATCAGAGCTAACGCTGTGCCGATCAATCACTCCAATTTAAACTTTCTGCCTCGCCAGGAATCGATACATGCAAATAAAACCGCTAGGGAATTCAGGTGATTTAATTCTTACCAAAACCACCAGGATCAGAAAGACCTCGAGAGGCACGCCAAGCACTGGCCCACCCGCATGCAATGGGGGGGCGTTTCATGGGGCTTGACGCCTCGGTGATGGCAGTCTGGGGGAGGCATGCAGACCTGAAGGGGTGGGGGGGATGCAGAATTGAATTTCATTTGGCTTTGTATGGCTTCCTCCAGCCTTGGCAGGAGCTGTGCCCTGGGAGCTGTGGAACCTGCTTGCCGGAGGGGCCTGGTCCCACCGGTGGGCAATGCCTGGGAACCCCTGCCCTCGGCAAGGGCCGTGCTCCCCCTTCCCCATTGCCCGGCAGGCAGCACGTGATGGGAGAAATGGAACAGGCTGGCACGTAGTAGGGGCAGGGGTCACAGAGGGGAGGAGAGAGAGAGGGGGAAAAAAGGTATGGAAAAGGACAATTGTATAAAAAACCCTCTTAGAAAAGGCTGGTTTGAAGTACAAATCAGTCAGAAAAAAAAAAAAAAAAAGCTTTCACATCTTCACAGGATTTTCAAGCCATTACATTGAAAGAAACATTTGGAAGTCACCACCATCTCATCATCACCCATCTCCACTGCTCACCACTTTCAGGCTCGGTCTGGTAACCCGTGGGTGAAGGAATCCCATTTTGAAATGAGGAATGGTCTAATTGAATCTCTTTCTTCTCGGGGAACGATGGCAGCCCCTTTCTGACGGCAAGCCTCTCTCTTTGCTTACCTCAAAGATCGTTCTGGTCTCCGAGAGACCACTGTTTCTCAGGACGACATCGCCACAATTAGACAGCCCCTAATTAGATCCCCTACAACCCAGACACACATTTAAATACCTACAGGAGCCACTCGAAATCTCCAGCATGCTGCTGAGAGGTAATTGGACTGTTTCAAATTTTGACATGTCAGCAATTAAAACCAGACCGAAACGGGCAAAAGCTTTTTGTCCTTTTCCTTCCCGCTTTCCCTTTTCCCTCTCCATGTCGCCACGCAGGCACAGGTACAGTCTGGGGAGGACTGGAAGCTTCAGCTGTGACACAAAAGGCAGAAGATGTCAGCAGGCAGCTGGGGCTGCTTGCCTCGGTGTTTGTGCGGGCTGCTGCCGAGTGCTCCCAGGCAGGCTCCTGGTACAGCTCAGCCAAGGATTACTGCCCTTTTCCAATTCTCTTTGGAGGAAATATGCCTTTGTGGGGGACTGGTGACACTGGGGGAGTTCCTGTGAGTGCTCACAGCCAGGGGGTGGCTGCACAGACCCATCAGCTAGGAGGGGATAAGGCTGTGTTTAGTTTGTGGGGTTTTATATATATATAGATAGATAGATACACCTATAGATAAAAGAGGCTCTTTCAACCACCATTCAAATGCCCTGTTTTGAACTGTTTCTCCAGGCAGCAGACTGGCAGCTAATTGCCAGGCATCAAGATTAAACAGCCTTGTGACAGAAAAAAAAACCTGCAAGAAGGTGTGCGAAAAGCCCGTGGGATAGGCTGTCTCAGCATGCTTGGGTTGCTGCTGGAGGCATCTGATGCAGATTAAGCTCATCTGGGGTGTTATTAAAGACTATAGGAGTGGACAAAGCCAAGGGTTATGGAGCTCATTTATCTTTGCATGCCTCCCTGGGTCCATTCATCAGCTGTGCTCTTGCAGACAGCCCCTGTGCTCAAGCAAGGCAAAGCTATATCCATCCCGGCACCTGAGCGAGATGGCCATCGGCCATGCTGGGACCCACTGGTTGCCAGTAACTGTGAAAGGACAGGACCTATGGTCTCATCCACATGTTGATGAGGGTGTCTTTGCGATGAATTTTTAGGCACCTACATCTCAGTGCGTCGGGAAAGCTCTGCTCGGGTACCTACACCCTCTCCGTGCTGCCTGGCCCTCTGCTTTCAGCTCTGCAAGATAGGGACCATTCTGCCTGTCCCCTCGCTCCCGTGGGGTAGATGATAACCTGGTTAGGTGGGACGGCATCCAGAAAGTGTAAGTGTGGCCTCAGCGAAGCCTACGAGCCAGATTTCACCCTCCCACCATATCAACTCTTCCCTCTCAGTTTCTACATCTATGAGAGAGGCAGGTCTGCCCCTTTCGCTGACAGATGCACCTCTAAAATCAGACAACACTTAGGAAGGGCCAACCGCGTCAGTGTGCCGTCAGGACGGTCAGAGACATTGTCGTGATTCTGGATTTTATGGGGTTTAGATACCTGAAATGTGTTGAAGTTCTGGTTTGGGGCACCTAAGTCTGCCCCTAACCCCAACGGTACCTGTGACAACAGGGTCCTTTGCTGCTCCTTCGCGCCCGTGTCCTTCAGTCCCACGCGATTAATTCGTTAGCACATCTCCCTGCAGGGACAGCCCATGGCCCTTGGCAGGCACAGATCCCTTTGGGCACCCACGGGTGTGCACTGGAGAGCTGGCTAATGGGAGAGGCCACGAGTCATCTTTTGCTCACTTCACGGCCCCAGGAGTGCCAGGGCCACGCAGGACACCAGGCATGTGCTCAGCAATCACGTTGCTGTAGGGCATCGCTTGGCATTTTATAGTGGCATTAAAACAGCGTGGTACGAATGAAGGCCTAAGCGAGGGGCTAGGCTGGGTTTGAGATGTTGCCTCTGCAACGCTGTGAATGCTGACAGCCGGTGCGAGTGCCCCAGGTCCCGCAGAGCCTTGCAAGGATGCTGCCCGCAGCCAGCTTGCAGCACCTCTCGCTGACCACTGCGCTGCTGGAGTGCGATGCCCACCCGCCACGTAATTAGCCTGTCCTCCTTTCACGTCCCTGTGAGAAAAACAAGTGTTTCAGCTGCAGATTAAGCTTTTATGTCAAGCTCTGCTCAAAGACAAATACTGCTCAGTTTTAGCCGGCAAAAACACTAAAGCATGTTCACTGAAGCAAACAGCATAAGCAAAAGCAGAAATAAGGATGCATATGCATAAAACAAAGCAAAGACCAGAAAATAAGGCGATGTTTCCTTCTTAGGGAATTACAGAGTTGACACAATCATTTTACTGATTTGAAATACTAAACAACCGAGTCACCCCTAATTAAGTGGAAAGCTCCAATATTCATCCCAAAGTGCTGTATCGATTATGGCATGCTCTGAAACCAATCAATCTTTCCATTCTAAGTACCGAGCCGTGAGTGAAGCAGCAGAGATGGGCAACGCTCCCTGACAGCTATTGATAGTTTTGCACCCTGTTTCAAACCCCTGTCAAACACCCGGTGACCAAAAAGGTGTTGATCCCATCATTCCAGTCCTCCATCACCATGTGCTCCTGCCAGCTTCCCCATCTCTCTTCCCGCCCTCTCGCTCCCTTTATTTTGGGAGATTTGCATTGCACCCAATGCTAAATCAGCCTGAAATGTGGTCAGAAAACTCAAGTATGACTGTTGGGCTGTGTGTAGGTGCTTGAATAGCACTTAAATGTGTTTTTCAATATTGGGAGAAAAGTTACAGCTGTAAGCAGCAGATCAGGTCTCTAAAGGGGATTTATTTGTTTTTGTAAACTGCTTTGTGCAATGTGCACCTCCTCACCCCCAGCCCTCAAGCAGAGTGGGTCACAGAGCTTCCCCTAGAGAACACCCCGGCTTATGGGTGCAGGACGGACCCAGAAGAAGGGTTGACCTTTCCAAATTTTGCTGATGTGGGCAGGTCGGGGCTTTTCCTGGAATGAGAAGAGGACCATCTTGCCTGCTGATGGTGGCTCAGTCCTTATTTTGTTTTGCCCATAACAAGCAAGTTGCCCTCAGGAAAACAAAGAAGAGTATTTTAGTTTCAATTTCAATCCATTGGGCTGTATTTTCTGGAGACCTGTGATTTCAGACTCATCGTACCTTCCCAGACACACACGCATCTGCCCCGGCATGGGGAGAAACAGGCTGATGAGCCCATCTTACAGATTTCCCCTTTCCTCCCCAAATTTCCATTTTTTAAGAAACATATACTAGGGATCAAGAGAAGGCGCACACATACCCTTTCCCTTCTAGCTCAAGTTTAAGTAAGAAGGCAGATCACAGCATTTCTTGGACATAGGAGGTCATACTGCATGTGATGAGCAAACCCAGTTTACCTGGTGTGGGGTCCAAAGCGTGGTCCTCCTGCCCAAGTCTGCGGTCTGCTAGGCAGGAACAGCAGCTTTCAGGAGAGCTTTTGTCACCCGTGCTAGTGGAGAAAAAGGTAGTTTCTCTATGTTCCAAACTGTTCCAGCTCTGCAGATATCAGATGGGGAAAAAACAAAAAGCCAAATGCTCTCCTATCTGTCTTTACCATTTTAGGCCAGTTGCCTTAATTTGGTGGGGAGGGGAATTAACTCCTTAGTCTGAAAATGTGGCAATGGTAACAACAAAAATATCACCTTCTGGCATCAAGAAATACTGTACCATTTGGAACTTTTCTCTAGCTCATCTCCCAGATATCCTCAATCTTACTAATCACAGGTCTGCATTATCATGCCCCAGCATTACACAAGACCTGAAGTCTACAAAAATGAGCGGCATGTTATGGTTTAACTTCATGAATACAGTTCTTTGTTAAGAAACCATTTTCTTAGTTGCAGACTTTGGGGAGAAACTTGCAGCAATTGTTTAGGAGTATGAGACAATAAAGTAAAACAGAAAAAAAAAAAGTAATTAACCATGTAGAGAAGCAGTAAATGTTTTGCTCGGAGTGAGTAAGGCATGTTATCTCCCATACATGAAAAGCTGGGAACTAAAGAGAGGATTCTTTTTTTTTTAATGTGTCATGTTTGCTGTCAGAGATGAAATATTAGAAAATCAATATTAAGGAGAGGCAGATAGTGGAAATGCTAGAAATCCGATTGTGCTGTCTGCATCATCTTCCTCAAACACTGCTACTTCCTTTAAAAAATGACAAAGTAGGAGGGGAAAAAAAAAAAACCCAAAAAAACAGCAAAGGAAAAAGGGAAGGGGAAGACAGCCCCCAGCCCAAGGACTTTGCTTACAGATGGGCCCGTCGCTCTGCCGCTAGCTTGGCCGAGAGCAGCGCCGCTCTGCTTGCCAGGCTACGAACTTTTCAAACACTTATGCCATATGTGTACCGCTGATTGGATGCCATCTTCCAACAAAACGAATTACAAAGTCTCCCTCTGGTGCAAATTGGACGCGTTCTCAGCCTTCCTTAACTTGTAAGCATTGTGTTTTCAGCCAAAGCTGGTCCTCAAATACTTGGCGTGCAAGCCTGCAGCAGAACGCGGAGGCGAGAAGGCCACATGGTGAAATGGCAGCTCCCCAGAGAGGCTCCTCTAAGAGCCCCGGGCCTCTGCAAGGGGGCAAAACCGATGGCTGGAGAAGTGGCGAGTGAAGACACCAGAGGCCTTCGATGCTACCCAAGACCCAAGTGACATGCATTCAAGAAACCTACAGGAAACAGAAATTGGATAAATTTGCTTAGTTTGGAAGAAGGTTCTTGCATGCATTGTCTACGCAGACCAGACATGTTCACCAAGCCTGCAATGCACTAGAAGGTGTCCTGCAAGACAGACCTAACTCAGAGCAGCGAGTAGACTTACCTGGCTTCACCTGCTCTGAATAAAGCCCCTGAGAAAACTTGAAAATGTCACTTAGTTCCAAAAAACTTTGGAGTTCTTAGAAAGCCCTTCTAGATGTTCCATTTGAAAAATGAAGAAGCTACTGGTGTGCTGAAATGAGACACCCTGCAATAATTTAATGAACTTCTTGCTGGAAAAGTCAATCTTCAAATAAAAGTATGAAACAGTAAGAAAGAGTAAGGTTCCTGTTTAAAATATTGTGAAATAGGATCTGGTTTTCATGGCCTTTACAGAAAGATTCCCATTTCATTTCTGATCCTTCTATTAACCGCCTGATTTTGGACAAGCTATAATAACCTTCCATACAAGAAAACACACTTAACTGTTAATGTTGGCAAAAGTCTTGTGGAGCCTTCCCTAACGGGAGCTTTGAGTCGGCAGGTTCCTCTGCACCCCAAAGACATCGCCACATGCCTTATTACAAAGATGTCAGTCCTCAGACTCGAAACTGGCTCCTCTGGTTCTACAGAAAGCTGTCAAAGCCTTACAGTAACTATCTGGTGATCCAGTCTGGATAATCGAATCTTATCTCTACTGTTGTCTTCTGTGAAAAGTACATCAGCTCCAACAGTGTAGACCCCTTGGACGGCCTGAGTTGATACAGGTCCTTTGGACACAAGTATACAAGGCAGTATACACCAGCCAAGGACAAAATCATGATGTTTTCCTCCAGATGTGGTTATTGAGCCAAGATGCCTGAGGATAAACAATTTTTGTCGAGGAAGTACCTGCTTCAGGCACACACCTCCCAAAGTCCAGAGGAGGAATCCTGCCTCTGTTGATGCTGATGGTAAAGCAAACCCTGGCATCAGTGAGACCAGATGTCCTGTAGGAGATCCCTGGGTTTGGCGAGTCTTATGGGATGTACAACCACTCTATTAGCCTTTTTCCAGCACCCTCTTGTATTTGTCAGCTGCTGATTTGTCTGGGGCTCATTTGTCACTAACGTCCTCTGCTCAGCTCCCCAACAGCCCTAGTGGCACAGTACCTGGGTTCCTGCTTCTTGCGTGCTTTAGGAGCTCAGATCTTCTTCTACCTTTATTTATCCCTCTGCCTGTTCCACCTCCTACTTCGGTAATCCTTATCAAACATTTATGCTTCTTTTTTTCCCTGCTGCAGACCATTTTGTCATTTCCACTCTGCTATGATGTTTCATATCTCTAGCCCACTTCTTTCTTTTTTTCTTAATTGCTGCTGAAAAATAGTCGACGTCTTATTTCATTCACACAGATATATCTTTTTATTCCCACTGTGCTTCTTCCTGACCCACACAATCTGTCTATGGTGCAACACTTCAGGATGCAGACATCACTCCTAAGACACCCTTCCTTTCCTCCACGCTTTCTTTTGCCGCTCAGAGCATCTCTGCTAGACATCTGACTCTCTTTCTTTTCTCTCCTGTGGCTATTGAGCTGTAGATCATAACAGTCTGGACTTCTCTTCCCTCTAGCTGATATTATTGATCATTGCCTAGCTGACTTGGTAAATCACACAGGAACATTTGGGAGGGTTGGATACCGTTTGAATTGATTTTGGAGAGCTCAATGAGCAAACAAAATAATCCATAAAATGGTAATTTTATGTCCCAAACATTGCCACTTGCTCAGACTGTCGCTGCTCATCAACACACAGCCAATTCTCACAGACCTACCTCTGGGTGAGGTGCCACCTTGACAGTAAAATAAAAAAGCTAAATCCTTGAAGCTTGTTGTCATAAACTATGTCATGCTTGCATACAGATAAAGTTTTTCCGGTGACTCAGTAAAATCTCAAATCAAGCCCTAGCTCTTTTTTCCGCCCACAGTTTTCCCATATCCTTTCAACTGGCTAATTTATTCTGAAGTGCCAGAATACTGTTTGGTGGTATGTAATAGCCACTACCTTCAGAAGGAAAATGGCTCAGTATTTCCACTAGCATGATGATTTTCTGAAGAGAAGATATTTTAATAAGCATATTTTACTAAAATATACCCATTTTCAATGGGCTTATAAAGAGAATTTTGATTTTTGGAAAACACAGTTTTTCTCAGGGAATAACACAGGCAGTTCATTTTGTCTTGGAAAGTGCTTGCTCACCTTTTGTATGAAAAATTGCACAGGAGCAACTTCAGCGGGACACAACGCAGTACCTCTGCAGGCAGTGCCGGGAAACAAACTCACCCCAGAGAGGAGGGGGAAGGAAGTTCCCAGGGGCTGCAACGAGCCTGCTTTCCTGCACTGCCCACCCTGGAGGGCCAAGTGCTGCCTCGTGAACGCCGCGAGGTTGATTTTCCCTTACCATCACCAGAGCAGGGATGGCAACTCTGCCCTTCTCCTCCTGGCGAGCCCTCCTCTTTGTTGACGCCGCAGGCTCTGCAGGATGGCAGCGCCACCTCCAAGCATCTGCCCTTAACACGCTTAACAAAGCGGGCCCTGGCCCCTGAGCCACCTCCCCATGCCAATGCAAGTACCAACACAAAGAAAGCACAAAATCTTGTGCTGACCAGGCATCATCCGCTGCCGGCAACCTGGTTGGGTCTAAACAAATCCCCGGCACAATAAACCACTGCATTTTGGCATGCTGTTAAAGAAAGAGGGCATCACGGCTTCCAGCTGTGCAACAAAAACACCCGACGTCTTCTGTTACATGGGACGCGATGTAGTCTGAAGGTTTAACGTCAGACTGGAAGCCACTGGGTTCACTGGGTTCGCGTTGTTTTCTTGTTTAGAGACAGGGTTTTGGCAAAACCCCCTTTTTCTCCATCGATTTGCTGGCACGCTACCTCCTGGCAATGGAACCCCCCCCAGATAACTCCTCTTGTGGCTCGTGCAGCAGCGGCCTCTGACATTAATGTCTTTTGGGTCCATTTTTTGCTGCCAGCTCCCCAGCCCTCCCGTCAACAGCTTTTGTGGACATGGAAGGATGTCTCCTGAACAGTTTTAAAGCATGCACAGTGTCATCTCCTGCAAGCTCTGGGACATCTCAAGATGCCTTTCTAGGACGCACTATAGACACTACCCACTCAGAAAAGATCTCTCCTGTCCATAAAGATGAGACGCAGAAGAGAACTTGATAAAACTTTTAGAGCTAAGTACAGTCCCACGTTTTCAGCTGTAAAATAGCTTGAAACAGTATCAGATGTGATTGTCACAAACGTTAGAGAGGGCAGTTAGGAAAGGGATATCATTGCAAAGGCATCCCCTGCAGGTAACTGAGCAGCACATGGGCTGCTCCTTGCAGAAGGAAGAGTCTTTAAAAGAAGTTTTCTTTGTGGTATAAAAAGCAGGTGTTTGCACAGTAATAGTGCTGAAGAAAAAAATGAAATTTAAGTAATGTTGCAGGAGGGAACAGCAGACTTTTTATGGTGTAAAAGCTGCTATTCAAGGTCGTGGTAAATAACTGCTCTGTTTAAGATAACAAAAAACCCATGCAGGACTAGAGATAAAATGAAATTCTGCACAGAAAGTGGGCAGCCTTGCACAGCAAGCCCTTATGGGTATTATGAACCAATGGTAACTACAAGGACTGCATTCCTGGGGAAAAGGAGTTAAAGAAAAAAGAAAAAAGCCCTGAGATGTCTTTTTGCCAGGAATCACCATGGAAACATCATTGCTACCTGATTAATCTGTCCAGAGGGTCACTTTCTTGTCTAGCAGATGTATGAGACATTGATGGGAGGTTCTTCAGGACTTCAGAGGAGAGGTAGATTATCCACAAACGAAGGGAGAACTGTCAAGGTGAGCATTGCCCTGAAGATGGTGTAAGGACATGAGACATTAGCACATGAAAAAAAAAAATGAAGAAAGTTGAAATAACTTTGAAAATAAATGTTTGAAAAAGATTGGGAAGATCAAGTAGAGAAGACAGAGTGAAAAATGCAACTATCAAGGAGTTAATGAGGCATAAATGACTGTCAGAGAATAGGAAGCTCCAGTAGGTGGATCAGATGCTCATAACAAAAAAGTGAAAACAGGCAAAACAAGTGATGAAGGGGAAGCTTAGATCTTCAAAGAGTGCCAGGCTATTCACTGGAGGGCTGAGATGCTTTGAATCAAAGGATACAGTCAGGAAGGTATTTAAAAGGGGGTGGGGAGCGGGCAGGCAAGAGACAGAGATGAAACCAACGGTCAGAGACAAAACACACCAAGTACGGGAGCCCAAAGGAGCCCCTGTTTCCCGTGCAGGGGCGGGAAGTGCCACCAAAGCCAGGGGTGCAGCCCTGGCTTGCCAGCACCCAGGGGACAAGGGGCATCGCTGCCGGCAGCAAGCTCCTTACAAAAGGCACGTGGCAGCAGGGACTGCAGGGAGCGCGGGCTTCACAGCCGCAATAAACCAGACTGTCTGATGGGTGGCAAATTGTAACAGATCAACATAGGGGCAGGACGGAGGGAAGGGCGACACCACAAGTCTTGGATTTCGTACCTACTTGCCTCTGCTGTGAACCTGCTTTCCCCGACGGCTGCGGCAGGCGTGCCAGGAGGCCTGGCATCCCTGCAGGCACTACGGCTGAAAAAACGCTGGAGTTCTCAGGAAGCTGTCCCACCATCATCCTGTAATGAGACATTTTTACAAGTGTTGATTTTCTGTCTGCTAATTTTATCTAACCTTAATTAAAAGCAACTAGAGAGAGCAAGAGAGACAGAGGGAGGAGGAGAGGGGGGAAGAATAAAGTTATTGGACTTCACGTTCCAGGGACCCAAGCACAATTTGGCAACAAAATGAGGCTCTTGAGAGGGTTTTTTTCCTTTTTTTTTTTTTTTTTTTCTTTTTTAATGATATGTGCTAAGTTTATAATTACAGAGCTCCAGCTCCCTGGCACTGTCATTTCCAGCCAGTCTCATTACAGCTCTCACAATACATGGCCGTTAATACTAATTCCATAATGACAGTGGAGCACTGAAGTAAAATTTAACAGTTCCTCAGTTAATCATTAAAATTAGCCTATCTCGGTGGATGCTGGATTTTGTAATGTTTCGGTGCAATGCAATTTCAGGTAATAAACGAGATGGTGAAAGAGGGGTTTTAATGTGTTATCACCCCATGGAGGGCAATAAGAGTGCCTCCATCCTGGCTCAGAAATGTCGGAGGGGGCTGCATGAGCCAATTCCTTTCCGCAATGGTTCACTGGGCAAAGTCCGTCTACGCACAGCCACGAGGGATCGAAAGGTCAAAGATGGTTAAGCAAATCAAAGATAGCTGGAGCACATGGCAAGCAAACAACCAGGCCATATTCTTCTGCTGTACTTTCAGAGATGATGCTGGTGAAAGGGAAATCAAAAGGAAGGCGCGATGCTGGTCGGGTTGGTCTGCACTGTGATTAACCCCACCAAGCACCGGTTCTTGGGGCTTTTTTCTGGCTTCAGTCAGATTTTTTATTATTATTACTATTCATTACTTTTTATTTTATTATTCCTGATTTGGATGGTCTTGCCTACAAGATTAAATGCTGTGGCATGACCTAGAGATTGAAGCCGCCTCAGAACCTGGAGGGGGACATTTGAAATGGTTCAGGAAAGGGACAGCTGTCTTATCAGGTTAATGAGGAATTCTTGCTGACAAAGGCTTTTCACCGGGAGCGGGTGGAGGAGGCAGGGGGAGAAGAGTATTTTATCACTGAAAAGATGAGACTGGCCACAATAAAAGATAAAAAGTTTGTTCTTCTTTATGAGTGGACAACTGATGGGAAATCATTACTACAGATACTTCAGAAATAATCACTGTCATCTCTTCTGCAATGTTGCTTCTTAAAAGCCAAAGAAAGGTTTTCTTAAATAATAGCCTCAAAATGTTTGCTCCTTTCTAGCAGCAAACCACCAAGCTAAATAACTCCTAGGCTAACAAGTACTTTAACTTTTGGTCTAGTTGCTCCTTTATGAGCTACCAGCTTTAACAGCATTGCCTTGAGTGCTGTGGCCTCACAAATCTGTCTGTGCTCCATAGGGGGATGACTTTATTTTGGCAAATATCGAAGTAATTCACCGTGTGGGGCCAGGGTGCCTGCTTCTGCATCCTAACTGTGGATACTGCCTGTGCTGGTGACGGACAGTGTTTCACACTGTAAATAAATAAAGTTTTTTAGTGTTTCACACTATAAATAAGTGTAAGTTTGTGTAAGTCAGTACCACTGAATCTGTTTTGATCTTTGAAGTCAGTTTGTGGGATGCCTGTGGTCCTGCTGCTGCCCTGCATGTCTTTCCCTTTCTCCTCTCCCTCCCTCTCTGCCTCCTGCCAGTAACGCCCCAGCGCTGCCAGCCAAGCCAGGGTTGGTTTTTTTTCTAACTGCTGTGAGTCCATGATCAAAAACAAAGCTTGAAGTATTCTGGACAGATGCTGGTACACGCTGACCGCGGTTTCGAGTGACTGGTAATACAACATCCTGTGCTTATCTTCCTTCAGCAATGAAGCTGCAAGGAAAAGACAAAAGCAGAGAGGAAAGCTGCATTTCCTGCAGTCAGTGTTCGTCTCTCCTTTTCAGCATTTACACATACTCCTTTCTCTTCAAGAAAATAGGATCCGCTCTTTGTAACAGAAGCAACTGCAAGAGCTCGGTAACCTTCCCTCTTGGCTATCCTGTCCTCCAGGAGGCATCCGGACCCTCTCTTCAACCCAACAGACTGCTGAACCAGGGGCATTTCCTTTTCTTAAAAGATAAAGAAAGGTCAAAATAACATTTTTAATGCTGGTGAGTGCCTATGAAAGGTCAAGAACAAGCACGGATCTTGTTTAGCTACATGGCGTTGCTCAGTGTCCCAGCCAGGTTATCACCTGCGACTCCCTATTTATTAAATATTATTCCCTATTTATTAAATAGCTATTTATTCCCTACCATTAACAAGTCAGAAAAAGCAAGTGGTGAGCAGCATCGCTGCGGTTTTGAGCCGCTGCAGGCAGGGAGCGGCTGTACCTGCCCCGTGCCACGGCTTCGCCAGGGCCCCATCCTGATGTGGCCCCGGTGCTACCGGTGCGCAGCCTGCCCAGCCAGGGGCTGCAGTGACATCGGCCAGTCCCCGCACGGCCCCGCCGCCCTTTCCCGTCGGCGCATCCACTCCTGCTCCACATCCCATCCAAGGTCACAGCGCCAGGCGAGCCAGTGTTTGCAACCCTTCCCCGGGTATTTGCAGAAGATTGTTTATTGCTGGAAATAAATCTTGTCAGGGTGTTAATTGACCTCCTTCCTAGTGTTTATTATCTTATTCTTCCCCGCGGTCTACAGAAAAGAGGCGTTTGATGTAATAGATGCCGCTTGCTTTGCTTTTGAGTTTCTGCAGGCAGAGCTGGTATTGCCCTTAAGCTTTCCCCGTAGCATCTGCTCGTAACGAATCTGAGCAACTTGCAGACCGGAGCCAACCTCCCCAGCAAGGCGGGAGGGTTGCTCTCTCCTTTCCAGGTGGCTGCTGCAGCCTGGCAGCGATCAATAGACACGGGGCCATGAAACGAAGCTTTGCAGAGGAGCTGGAGAACTGCCTGCGGGTGGGACTGCCTGGCTGGTCATTGAATTTGCTGCTGCAGAAAGCAAGGGAGATTTTCTCGTGCTGCTGCCCCTCTGCCCTGCCCCCTGTCGCTCTTTTCCTCTGAATTCCAGACACCCAAAATACTTTTTCAAAGCAGAACGATGTTACATCATCTGGAATTGTGGTAAAATGCCAAGTAAACAATGTGTTTGCTGAGCGGGGAACAAGATCAGAGCCAACTGTGTAGCTGTGAGGCCTTCTTTAGGCAGCAAGAAGAAAACAAAAATATATGGAATAAGATTAGTTAACTTCATCCGCCTAAATGAACATTATAAGGACAAATACTCTGTTCACACGTACCCCTTCAGCAGCATGTTTAATTTGTTAAGCCCAAGCGGATTCATAAAGTGAGCCCCTTTATCTTCATTAAACCTGATGAGAATGAATTGCAAGATGCAGCATTATTATTCTGGCGTGATTCACTCTATGCAAGCCTCCGAAGCATTACAGAGCGCAAACAGGCTGCAGCACAGCCACACACGTTAGGCTTTGCCATCGCCACCATGACAAACCTGAGCTGCTCTGTCCCTCACCTCAGGGTACGGTAAAGTAATGGCAGCCCAGCAGTGGTAGCAACAAATAATAATAATAATAATTAAAAAAAAAAAAAAAGAAAGCTCATTTAAAGGGGAATGAGAGGAATCTGCTTTCTGTTGTCAATAAGAGACTACCACAAAGGCAGCAAGCAGATGCCAAAACACCTCTTCAGCCTTTCCAAAATTTTGCTTCATGTCCCTTGTTACATGACCAGATAGATACTAATTTTTGAAACCACTCTTTCTAGGCTTACAAGGATTTTAATTAACATAAGAAAACGTTATAAAGCGGCAGAGCTGTGTCACTTCTTGCTCTCAGATTGCCTGTAGTATCCACCATTCTTTTTCCCTCTCTCTCCCTGATGCTGACGTTGCTTCCAGAGCTTTTAAAGGCTTTCTGGGAAAGCTAATCACTTGGGCCATTCGTCTGAATTAGGCCAAAAAAAGAAATTTAAGAGTAAGCAAAGCATGCAGACAGACCACCCCAGCTAGCGGGTGCCTGTGGGCCGGGCAAAGCATCCTTGAGGCTCATAGGCATAACCATAAGCCTTTCTTGATACGGCAGAAGAACCAGTACAGGTCTTACAGGAAAGAGTAATGGCCTGTCAGCAGCGATGCTACACAGCACAGCTTCAGGAAAAGGCACGTAGGGGACCATTCAGGAATCTGCATTATGTGGACACAAGAGCAGAATGCTACGGCTGAAGGTGGAGGCAGCTTCTAGCAAACCCTTGCTTTCCTGGTGAAGCCCTCTGGTGAGATCCGACATGAATGCTGAAGTGCTCAGAAAGAAAAAGAGTGCACCAAGCGCCACGACGCCTGTTTTGAGCTGGGCACCAGCAGCTCCCCATCAGCAGGGCAGCCTTCCCCTGCCAAGTATGTGACCCCAGCAGTGAATCATTTTTGCCTTCTGGGATGTCACTACAGCCTGGTCACCTGAAGCAGCTTGAAACAGTTTGATTTGCTGTCTCATCAGGTCAACAGCCTTGTCGCTATTAGTTCAGTGCCACGGCTGCTCTCACCTCTGGCTTTCTCGAGATGAGCTTGGGTTCATGAACAGATGTCCCCAAAACAGTAAGTGCTAACGCAACGCACCTACGGAACAGATTAGACCTAGTATATTATAGCTTCATTACATCAAACCCATAGTCTCACATGGGCATGAGCAGAATGATTGCCATTTAAGAAAAAGACTTCTTCTCTTAGCCAAAAATATGTCTTATCCCCAAATTCTCAATCAGATCAGAATCACAGCACCTTGAATCAAACGATGAACCCCTAATCAACAGCTCTATGTATTTTCTATCCAAGGGTGCAACCTGATTATATGCCCATTCATTCATCAGTCACCTCCTTTTGTTGGACTTGTTGCTTTGAGATCCTCTGGGTGAAGGCCAGGGGGAGGTGAGGTCTGTGTTGAGTTTTGAACAGGATCCATACACACCAATTTCCCAGAAGAGGCACTCACCCAGCAGCACTACTACTGGAGTACTGCTACCTTTCCGCAATTCAGCAAGCTGATGCCATCCCTCCCTCCCTGCATTTGGGTCTAGAGACAGTGAATTACTCTGGTATCAGGGAAGCCGTGGTCCAGCTTGCTTCAAAGATTAAATTCAAGATACTGCACTGCAGCAGGAGCAGCGCGGAGCACAGGGCCCTCACCTGATGTACTTGTCAGACTACCTCTGCTGCTTCGGCTGCTCACAGACACGGCGTGAAACAAAGCTGCAGTGGGAGCTTTGGGCAGAAGCCTCAGGAAAATGCCACTGTAAGGGAAATGCAGTAGTGGAATGCCTAGAGACATATCTGCACCCAACATTTCCCCAAGAGACACACAGACATCACCGTGCACTGAAGGTGCAGCTGCTCCTGCGGGCACATAACTCTCAGCGAGCAGAAATGAATCCAGTGCCTCTGAGGGTTCCGTTCATTTTGCTGTTGAGAGGGCAGGTGTCCCTAACGGATCCTGGTAATCAGGTTTTGACTAGCTCCTCCATAAAATTTTTTTTTCTTCTCTCTCGGTTTTCTTAAACTCCAGACAGTTGCTGCTTATCCGCATGCGTCTCGCTGGTGCACACTGTGACATCTGTTTAATGTGCTGTCGAGGAAGGATGGGGAGCAAAACAATCCCAGCATATTGGTTATTAGGTTTTGAGGAGCTAAAGGCTCTTTCTGGCATTTTGATGACAGAAGGAGACAGCTCTGTTCTTCTTCAGTGGGACTTATAAATATGGATATGAGGAAAACTTCAGAAACAAGAGGCGGGTAGAAGCGAACAAGCTGGCTCTGACCTCGGGGCGGGCATTCGCTCACTTTACTGGGTGTACTAAATCTTTAAATAGATGTACATAACCAGGGCAAGGCTTTTCCGTCATGTGTTTGCTTTTTAAAACAACGGGCAGACAAATCAAATTATCGTTTGGGTGTTTGGCCACCTCGTGGCTCCTTAGAAAGAGATCTGCACATTAAAATCTCTTGTTGATGTGGGAAAACTTGGTTGTAGCTTCTCCACTGGCACCTCTGGGCAAAGCTGGGGGCAACCTCCGGGCACTGAGAACGGGTGAAGGTTTGGCAATGCCACGTCCATCCACAGAGGGACGGCAAGTGGCTGATGGGACGGTGGGGAGCACAGAAACCTCCCACCCCCAGAGGCAAAAAAAGCAGGCAGATTAACTTACAGAAATTAATAGTCAGCTTGCTGGAAGACCTAAGGGCAGCACTTAGTACATGCAGGGAGAAGCCCATGCTGGGGAGCATTAATTAAACTAAGCAGCTTGCAGAGTAACATTGCAAAAAACTGGGTAAAAAAATACGCGGTGCCAACGAGTTATTACCATAAGCCCCCACCTGGCACCTTACTGGGGACCCCCCCTTTCCCCGCCCAGCTCCTAATCCCCCCAGACGGCTGAGTTAGGATGCAAAAGACGCCACGCCAGCTGATGGGATGAGAAGGCGGGTTGCCAGACGGGATCCCTGCGCGGGGCTGGGAGAGGGCGCGCGGCACGGCCAGGCAGGTGGCTTTCCTCTCACTGCTGCGGAGCTGGCTGATGGCCCCGGCTTGCAGCGCTGTCTTGCCCCTGGCTGGGAGCAAGGAGCCAGAATCACTCCATCTTGGACTTTGGAGCTTGCAGAAATGGATTTTTTTTTTTTTTTTTTTTTTTTTTTTAGACTATCTCCTTTCAGACAGTGCAGCTCGGCTCTTTCCAGATTGTATAATTTTGTCCCCAGGCTTTTCTGGGCAACATTGTGGTATTTGCTTGGCACCAGCCTTTTTGCTGCCCTTTCTTTGCTGGCTCTCTGAAGACGGATGCTCTTGCTCTGATCCAGTTTAGAGCCCCAGCCTGAAAAATCTGGGCACTGGCTTCGCTGTTATTTCTATACGTTCTGTGGTCACCGCTGAAAAGGCCATTTTCATTTGGAAGCTGCCTCCTTTGCTTACATAAAGAGGGGGGGAAAACCCCACAATTCTCACAAATAAGACCTCAAGGTGTAAAATAAGCTCACATTCACTCACATATATGATTCCTCTTTAGTACATGGTATCTATAATTTAGCAGTGAACTTGGTGCTTTACACTACAGCACACTGCAGCTCCCAAGTGAGCCTGCGGATTACGTGACTCCTCACGGGTGAGACTGGGCACATGAATGTTCGCAAGGAGCCTAAAAAAATCAATGGGTAGATCAATGCAAGTGAATATTTTACCTCTGCCAGAGCCATAAAACATTATCGACCCTGACTCAGGGTGCCCTGACTGCTGGGGAGGGGGATCCAGGATACTGATGGAGGTAGCTGGAGTGAGGATTTGCAGAGGAGAGGGTTCAAAATTCATTTATGGATTGTTTTCACTGGTCTTGATGTTCACAGGCGGATGAGTTCAGACACAGCTGGTTCAGAGCCGGCATGTAAATAGTGCTGCTTTCCCCCTCTCTGCCCCACAGCAGGCAGCAGGTTTGACACATCACCCTTTTAGGGGTTGAATCCCTTGCACCAGCGGACAGATGGCAAAACTCTGGCAGCAGTGTTTCCTGGCCCACAAAAGCCCTCGTGCAAGAGACACCAAGCATCAAAACCCTTCTCCTCTACTGGACACTGCCACAGCGGGTCTGAAGGCAGAGAGCCCAGAGGACGCAGGTCACGCTGCTGTAACCGCTCGGTGCTGGGCGTTGCGATGTGCAAGGGGAGGTTTCTGCCACCAGCACGTGGACCTGTGGTGCGATGTGCACCGGGGTCGCTTTGGCCCTGATGGGACACGTCAGATGCAAGGGGACCGTGCCAGGCACCTCCTCCTCTGTCACCCACCTCCACGCGGTCTGTGCTCCGCATGTTGCCAATCCATGGGAACTTTTAAATAATCAATGTTGGAGGGAGGGATAATTACCAGCTTTTAGCTTGCCCACTGACATCAATACTATCAAAGCCGCCTAAATGCACGCTCCCTTTTCTGAGGAATTACCACCCTGTAATGCAATACCTTTGGCTCATATTGATCCATCCGTGGCGGATTATGCACAGCTGTTGGCAGATAAGACCGAATATACGAAACAGCCCCCTCGAAGTGCTGG
Organism: Microhierax caerulescens; assembly: GCA_035590215.1. NCBI lineage: Eukaryota > Metazoa > Chordata > Aves > Falconiformes > Falconidae > Microhierax > Microhierax caerulescens. The sequence goes on from JAVJGJ010000032.1 coordinate 8,672,373, forward strand.
TACCGTACAAAGCCTTTATTGAATAGCAATCTAAACATTCAGGCTGCTCTTCTCAGATAACCTAATCTTTTCCTGCGTTAACACCTCTACAATGAAAGGAATCAATTATGTCTATCAGTCCATATAGATTGGGTGCTGCATTTTTGGAAGCTTAGTCTTGTTCCTTCATTATTGGGTGATCAATAAACCCTTTCAGCAGGGGCATTTTACGGTTACGTAATGAAAAATGAAAAACATCGTATAAATTTGGCTTCAGCTGATCTCCTGTGCTGTTCTTTTTGGGGGGTTGGATTTATATTTTTTGTTTTGTTTTATGACTATGAATTAATTACATAAAGCAGTCCTGAAACAGAAATCCAGTATGCCCTTTCACAAACTGGGCATTCTTTTAGCTGCTTCAAAGGAAAAAAAAAAAAAAAAAAAAGTAGCAATAACAAAAAAGAAGTCAGCTGTAAATGTTTTCATTTTCCCTGAATTAACTGTTACTCTTCCCTTATTAATAAGCTACAGATTAATTGTCATAACAACAGTAGCAGGTCGTTGAGGAAACTTCAAGTGAAAGGTAACGTGGGGGGTGGCTGCAGCAGTGCCCTGCGCAGGTGGGACCGGGACGATGGTCCAGCCAGGCACCAAGGGTGCTCTCCAAAAGGCTGTGCATGCTTGGCAGCCCAAGAAAAAAAGGTGTCAGCAAGATCATCACCCCACTGTTGGGGGCAGTGGGTGCTGCTCCCTGCTCTCCTGGGACTCCTTACCTTGCTCCTCTTTTCTTCAAGGAGATCTGTCACTGTCACTGCCTCTTCTTCTATGCCCCTGCAAAGCTTCTCCAGCACTGAGCTGCAAAAAAGGTGAAGATGACAGCAAATTTAAGCAAAAATCTTCAATAACACATACCACATTAAAAAAAAAAAAAAACAAAAAAACCCAAAGACCAAACATTGGAGAAGAAGTTTCCAGATTCCCCAGAGAATTTGCCACATTTCTTCAAGGTCAGTGTGAGACAAGTGTTTTATTTCTTTTAAACCAAAATACGCTGGAACATGGTATGGGTTTATCGAGTTTTCAGAAGGATGTTCTCAGTTTATGAGAAATCTTTGTAGATGAGGGAAAATCATGCCTTGAGTTTGGATAAAAAAATCAGCATCCCCCACTGAAATTTTATTTGAAAACAAATTACTGGGTGTTTTTACGGTATGTTTTTTTCAGAAATATTTTCTGCAGAAGAAACGTCTTCCACAGTTCTGTGTGGGTTGCTTTTACATTGTGTCCAACAGGGTACTGCCAATCCCAAACACACACAAAACCCCACAAGTCAGACATTTAAACCATCATAAGATTAGCTAAGGAAAAAAAGTGTTTAATTTTTTTTTTTTTTTAAGAAAAGGAACAAGGACTAGGGTTGCCACATGATTTCTGACTTTCAGGATTTATCTCAGTGGTGTTTCCAAGCCCTGCAAACATGAAGGTTACAAACCTGGAAGGTGCAGGAGACATGAGCACTTATTTTTTGGTGGCCAAACGTCAATGATAAGCTTTTGTGGGGCAAGCTAGCCACTGTTTTCTAGGGGTTTGAAGACATCTCTCTGCCACCCTCCCTCCTCTGTCAGCTGATCACCTCTGCTAGAAGAAGAGATGCAAAACCTGGGTTGTCTTCCAGACTCTTTTTTCACATAAGCGAGATGCTTAGTGATGGCAACATCAAATCCATGCCCTGTGCCTGCAGCAAGGCCACCGGCAGCACCGAGGCTGTCCTTTAAAAGCTTTCTGGAGACAGGCCAGCTCAGGTGCTGTGAAGAGGAGCCATTTATTTTTTTCCAAAGCTTTTCTCAGCTTCAGCTGAGCCAAGGGGCTATCTGCACGCCTGCAGAAAGCAGTCTGTGAGAAGCATCCTATCAAGCACAACACTTCGGCTGCTTGATCTGTATCCCTGGTCTCCACCACACAGAATTCACGTAGGAGCCAGACTCAGTGGAGGCAGAACACCCTCAGCTCCCATTGCACCTGGTTTGGCTGCTCTAAGTTCCCATTTGGTGGCAGGTAGAAGATGCGCTTTGCAAAAGTTTCTGTTGGCTCTTGCGGTACGACTGCTTCTGAGCAGTTTTGCCCCAGCGCCAGGTCTAGCAAAAGCCTTTGGCAGCAGCCTGCACCTCCGAGGGTCTTTCACTCCTCCAGAGCCTTTCTTGCCATCAGCCCCGGTGCTGAGCTCTGCTCTGGCACAGCCTGCTCAGCGCCGTGCTCTCATGCAAGTTGGCATCTTGCTAATTGCTTGTTTGGTCCCAGCTTACTCATAAAGATTTCAAGACCGCCCTGCCTCCCTTCAGAGGCTGGAAACAGAGGACCCCGCTCAGCTTTCCAAGTGTATCTGAATGTGCTTTCAAGCTTTGTCTTTTGAAAAAAAGCCAGTGAACAACTGGATGCACAAAGCTGTTGTTGTCAGCAACATGCCCAGTCGTCATAAGATGACAGTGACTGCATGCAGACAAACATCAAGGTCTAGAACAGCTCAGGGAAAGGATGAAAATCAGACGAACACACGCAGCCGTAATAATTACATTGCACTAAAGAAAATGTCAGGGAGACTCAATGAAGTGTTAACGAAAATGGCTTTCCAGGCTTTACTGCACGAAAGCAACAAAAATTGAAAACGTGGCCCGGGAGTCATCAATGCAATAATAATTTTGTAATTCTCTCGGAAAGCCTGAGAGAATGGCTTTGGAAAGGACTCTGCATCCCAAAGCTTTTCAACGGGCAGTGCCAGAATACCCTAAATCCTACAAGTGGGAAACCCAAGTTACTTGAGCACCAAGTCAGTAACTGATGTTAATATTATATGCGTGCTATTTGGAAACACCACAGTGGAGCCTGAACTGAGAGACTGGGGAAAGGCTGCGTAAATGATGTTTTCCCATATGCCATCCACGGCAGGCTGCACTTGCAATAACAAGCCTGTTGCAAGCCATGTTTTTCAGGGAGGGTGAAACCGCTACATGATGCTCACGGGGCATCTAGCTTTGCGATGTGCCATAATGTGTAGAGCAGAGCAGAGCAGAATAAACAGAATAAACAGAATAGAACAGCGTATTTGCAGTTGTAAGTGACCTACTGTGATCATCTAGTCCAACTGCCTGACCACTTCAGGGCTGGCTACAAGTTAAAGCACATTATTAAGGGCATTGTCCAAACATCTCTCAAAAACTGACAGGTTTGGGGCATCAGTCACCCCTCTAGGAGGCCTGTTCCAGTGTTTGACCACCCTCTCAGTAAAGAAATGCTTTTACTGTCCAGTCTAAACCTTTCTAGTTTATGCCCACAGCTCTGTGGCCCTGAGGATCTCTCTTTGCTAATGAGAGGAGTACTCATGTATGCCCAGAGATGGCTTCAACATCTTGCAGATACCAGTACGCAAAAGAGAAGCTTCACCAGGAAAAGAGCACCTGAATCAGGAGATAAGTAAAGATGTGTCTGGTTATCAGAGGAGAAATAAAGATGGCAACAACTCCGAAGAAGCAACTGAATTCCAGAATTAAATGGAAGTGAGGAGCCCGCAGATGGGGTTCCTCTCTGCAGCACGCTGTGGGGACATGGGGTGCAATCGGTATTGTGAGACCCCTCAGCGCCACAGGGGAAATCGCAAGTATTGGTGCAAGCTTGGGTTGTTTTCCTGCTTTTTTTTTGCACAGGTTTTCCAATTCTGTATTCAGATGCTCAACACTTTCAGCTTATAAACTTAACGAGCCTTCTGTAATTAAAAGGGCTGCTTGGCAGAGCTATCTGAGGCACCCTGGCATCTCTGGGAGCATCCGCCCCCAACCTGGGATAGACAACCTGGCCAACAGGGGTTTTGCCAGAGCTTGATCTCTTCATCTTTTTAAAATGGTTTATGTATCTTCCAGCAAGCGGAAGGGACAGTGACGAGAAGCGCCATGTCAGAGGAGATAAATCTCCTTCGGCATAGAGAAGCAGGGTCTTAGGTAGTCAATGGAGAGAAATATGGACCTCAAAAGACCAGCCTGTCACCTTTAGGTTAAATGTCTAAATTAGGCTCTCCCTCTGCACACCTTCAAAACGCCAAGGCATCTCTCCAACAGGTGCTTCAAATTGCCATTTCGATGCCTGCACCAGATCCAGTTCACAGCGTTCCCCCTCCTCAACTCCAGCTCATCTATCAGTCTCCTCCACTGCTCGTGATATAATTACTGCTAAATAATGGATTTCACAAGATATGTGACAGGCTACACATACATATGTATATAAAATATAAGTATTATATAAAATATAATAAAATGCAAGTATTATATTACAGAATTACAGTATTATATGGACACTAACAACATCCTGGGCACAAACCAAAATGACACCGTGGTTTCTTTGTGGTCATGCAAGACATACTGAATCCTACAGCGATTCACTGAACTGCCCTTCAACCCAGAGTGGTTTGATGCTTTTTGCCCCACATTGGGCTATCACTCGGCTAGTTTGCTTGTAGCAGCTAATTAATTGTGGCATAAAATACCTACAAACCATTAGCTTTCTGCAAAGTGCTTAAAAATGCACTCATCCAGTAATTTGTGACCACTTCATTGGAGACAAACCCACCACGTCTACTAGGAGCACTTCTAGCTGCATATTTAAAATCCATAAATATTTGAGTGTTGAAATTTTCTCTTTCCCAAACTCAGTTGCTCTAATATTTATGCAGAAGACTGGAAACAAATTCACTTTTACTTTCAGGCAAAGAGACAATTTCCAGCTGCATCCACCTAACTCAGCCTCTCTAAGAAAAGGTCTTTCTCCCCCAAGCCTTGTTCACAGCAAGTGTGCCCTCCTAGGGGTCCCTCCCAAGGAACACTGTCTTTTAAAACCTCGCCTCTAAGGCTGTGCATGCGTACGATAAGGAAAAGAAAGTAATTAATATGGACCTAATGTGTGCGATTGTTTCTGCAAAGTAGCTTGGACGTACTGAATTAATTCCAAAAAATAAAAGAGGAACTGGTTGTACTGCTGCACCATTTGTTTGTTCAGAAAGCTTCAGTTACAAACAAGCCTGACCCCATTACAGCCCGGAGTATTTCTGAGTGCAGGAAACTCAAGTATTGACTGAGTAATGGTTTGAGCTCTTGCTGCCATCGGTGTAAACTTGTCAAAGAGGAAAGACTAAATCAAATTATTAAACAAGTCAACAAGCTGAAAATTTACCTTTTCCTCTAGCGCTTCTGGCAATGGCTAAATGAACTACTAAATCAAACACATCATAGGAAATTAGCAAAGTATGTTACAGCAAAAATGAAGTTTAATGGCACGCAGCAATTGCCAAGATTTTTAATCAATTCTTTGCAGCCTGAGTCCTTAAATGTTTAACAATGAAGGCATAATATAAAGAAGATTAGCTCAGAACACAAAAGGAAATTCCCTAGCGAGGTTAGCAACATGGAAAGGGTTTTCTCCCCCCTTCAGGACTGTCTCTACAATGCTACTACATTTTCACACTAATTTCAATTTGAGTTTCAGTACTGCTTAAATTAAACCACCAAAACAAAACATAACTGCAAATGAACATATTCGCTCACATCCCCCTACATCTTTTAAGGTATGAAATGGAAGACGGGAAAATTACTAGGAGATAATAAAATTATGGGCTCCCCTTTCATGCACAAGGGCTCCTCTTTGAAAGAAAAACAACATATTGTGAGGTTCCTAAAATTGCTACAGCTGTTTGCAAATTTCATGTGCTTTTTTATGTCTCCATGGAATATGTAATTTCTTTAAGATGCAGTATATTTTTTCCAGAAGACTTCTCTGAGCCATTGGGGTTCTCCAGTAAAACAAAAGGGGTTTCTCGTGCCTATTTGGTCTACCTGGAACCATCAAACACCAAGGTAGACTTGAGGGGCACAGGTTAAGACACGAGGCCAGACTACATATCAGTTGTTAAAAGCTATGTTTAGCGCACTTCACGTCCTTAATCTTATTTTATGGTGCTATACAGCAAAGGACATTAATGGTACCTCCAGCAATTAATGGAATTCCATTGGTTGGAGCAAAAGGAGGAACAAATGAAGCTACTACAGCAGCTGCAGAGAAATGAGAGAGGTACAGGGCTGGGGGCAGAGGTATTTTTGACCAGTTAGGCAAAGGAGAGAAATTATGAGAAGGCACATATTTGCAAGGGTGGAAACGTAGAGATGATTGCCAGGACCACCGCTGAGTGTCTAAAGACAAAGGCATCCCCCACAGCAAGAAAGGGCTACAAGCACCCCCCTTCTGCACCTGCTAAACTTCACAATCTGCCTGAAAAGCCAAAATTCTTAAACTGTCCATGTGATTAAAAGCTGCTACACAAATTTGAATACTGGCAAACCAAAACCATGCGACAAGAAGTGGTTGTTAACGTACATAAATGTGGCTCCATTAAGGTCACGGTAACATCAGCATCTGACAGTAACAGCCGGCACTTGCCTGTTCCTCCTGGGGTTCATTTTGGCAGGTTGGTGTTTGTTCCTGTGCACGTGCGGCTCTGTGCTTACGACAGAGGCGAGCCAAAGTCCTGCCTTGTGTGTGGAGTAGAGTGGGGGATGTGTGGGGGGCTGGTGCTCCGGTGTAAGCTCACACACCCCACACCTCCCCCAGGCCAGCGCTGCAAGCCGTGTTGACGCCTCTGCTGGTGAGCTTTGCCCATGCTGTGCTGAGCCGGGAAGCTGTGCGTCTCAGCTGCCGTGCTGAGCCCCGGCGTGGGCGCGGGCTGCTGACCACCCTCTGTACAAGGACAGTGCCTGCCCATCCTCGTGTGCGCACCGGCTGGGCTGTGAACACTGCACTGGGCTCACTGAGGAGTGCTTAAACACAGGCAGCAACTGTGCGTGTTCTTCTAAGGAGGGGAAACAGGGTTGCCTGACGTCACCCGTTGATGCTTGCAGGAATGCCACCTGGCACCTGGCTGTACCTCAAGGTGAGGGAGCAAAGCAGTGAGGAGCTATGTGATGGGGTGGCTACAGCATGTCCAGAAACTGCAGGTAAAAATGCCAAACAAGGAGAGGAGCAAGATCACAGTGCTGGCACCAGCTCTCCCTGGCTGACAGGCTGCGGTGAACAGTGTGAAGAAGAAAGCATCATACTTTCTCACTTCCTTCTGGAGACATCGACCAGGGCACGTGGTCCTGAGGATCCAGGCAAGTTCACAACATAAGAAGTAATTTCTACACAGCTTTCTGCTTAAGAGTCTCAAAGCCTCCTCCTCACAAGGTAAGCATTTTATGAACGGATTTTCTCTGCCGCTCCTTGTGCTTCTAAGTTGCCACTGCACAGTGTTGGCATTACTCTTTTGCCACCCTTCAGAGAGAGGGCTCCCTGGCTGAGACCAGTCCCACCACACTGACCCTGGTGCCACCAGTGCTCATGCGAATAATCCTGGTTCAAGACTCCAAGCTCGTTTTTACAAGTACACCATTTACCTCAAAAGCACACACAAACATGCATGTGAAAAAGCATTTTAAAGATGTTTTCCACTACCTCAAGACACAGAAGTAGCAAGCAAAGCTTAGAGAGTGAAGAAAAGAACTGACATGGCTCTTGAAAACAGCTATGAACCAAGGACAAAGGATCCTCAAAGTAACTTCAGCTTCTTTGATCTGTTTTTGCAATTGTGTGATTGTGGTAGGGAGCAAAACACTTCCTCCTCCTCTCCTGTGGTCCCTGAAAGGACGGGATTGCATCTTAAAGGAAGGACAATCATTCACCCTGCTGGCTTAGATGAGGAGGGAGTCTCCACCATCTTCAGCACCAACAGTGGATAATACGCTGGCACATGCACTACCTTTTCGGTGACACCATTTCAAGTGAAAGGAGGGGGAAGATGCTGACAGAAGACCAGAGCAAAGCTGGAGCAGCTCTAACTCGCCTGAGTTGCTGCGGGGCTGAGGCTGCCCAGACTGGAGGAGCAGGGAGCAGAGATACTCATCACTGTCCAAACACCCGGATCTAAGGCAGCTTGGTCTCACTATAAAGTATTCATGCAATGATCTGTGTAAACATAATTCAAAACACAAGACAAGTCTCTTCCAACCTCGTCCCTTCCTCAAGCCTGTGACTATCACAGAACTTCTCCTGCTGCTGTGTCCCTGCATACATCCCCACCATCCCTAAGGCTGGAGCATCATGAGCTGTTGTAGTGCAGGCAGTAACTGTGTTCCACGGAGGAATAAGGCCTGGCTTGAAGGGCACACGACGTTTTTGCTGTTTAACTTAGGACCTGGCCCTGCAGCTGTGTAAATCACAGTCTCTAAAACAAAAACCAGGAGGTCGCCAGGGCAAACAAGGCCAGCGGCTCATGCCAAATTTGTAAGAAGTTGACCTTATGAGCTCAATTAAGCCACCACATCAGGCATGTTATACCTCGATACAGGAGGCAACATGAGAAAGTGTCCCCAGGATTGCAGGAAGGTTGTCCCGGCAGCCAAGAGGGCTGCACGGCCCCAGCTGTTCCTGCCTGCAAACAGCTGGAGTGCTGCTTGAAGCTCCACGGGGTCACAAAGGAGGTGCCTGGTGACAGACCATGTTCTGGCTGCCTCCTAAGCCTGGGATGGTACCGAGGTCCCTAATTAAGCCAGCCCCATGCTCTGCAAGCGGGCACGGTGCCACACCAGCAGATCAGCACAGCCGAGCCCCCCAGCAGCCCTGGGGCTCCTAGGCACCAGCAGGCAGCAACAGGCTGGGGGTAAGGAGACTGAATGTCTCCACCCCATCTTGGAGCTCAATACTGAGGAAAAAGCAAGAAACCCAGATGCAGCCCAGGACAGAGACGGTCTGGCTGTAGGGCAAGAGGCAGTTCACTCCGTGCTGGTCCTGCCGGGGCTGGCTGCACGTGTGGGCATGCACTGGAGCCACCAAAGGACATCTCTGGACCCAAAGTCCTCCAGCCACGGAGGCATTTAAATAAAACTGACCCAGCACCTTGAGATTGCTGTCTTGAAGTGTATTTATCTTACCTTGGCTTGTAAGGAGGAGTGCTGGGATGCCATTTTGTCTGTCCCTTGCTCTTCACCATACCCTGGACCCACACTAGGACACGAATTCCTGACCAAGGCACTGAAGAAGTGGGAAGCACTTGGTGCTGCAAGAGAAGAGAAACATCAAAACACACATCAGATGGTGAAGCCCATCTGATGATGCCTCCTCCCTCCAAGTTAGCCCACACCCCTGGAACGGCAGATTCATCTTGCCCATCTCTCGCACTTGCTCGTTTTTTCTCCTGTCTTGCTTTTCCCCCGCGATTTTCCCTCCATTTACCACGTTCATGCTGTTTTAGAACTAGTATCAGACAACAGATTTTAAATAAATATTTAGGTAGAAAATTCCATTTTGAAGCAAACCAAAAACATTTTAAGTGAAAAAATTCCACTTTTCTTCATTCCCTACTACTTGCCAATTGCATACTGAACTCCTGAACACTGACAATATTCCTGCTTCTCCCCCAGAAATACCCCTGGGGGGAAAAAAAAACAACCCAACCCTACATACCTATCTGCTTGTATGATTTATTTTAACATCATCTCTTATACATTTGCAGTATTACCAACCACAGTGCCTGGCACACAGGACCAGCATTACACCGCAGCCGTGGTCTGCCCCAGGGACGCCTGGGGACATCCTGGCCCAATGTACAGACAAAACCTAAAAGGCCAACATTGATACAGAGCATCTAAAACCCCCAAATAAAACCTGCAAACCAGCTAAATCCCCGTGGATACATTTATTTTCTCTTTGCCTGCCTCCTCTCAACATCTCTGCACATGCCTCAGGCCCTGGGGCGAACTTTCATAGGAGCTCAGGGCACATTTCAGCACATGGATGCTCCTTCTTCCTCACGGAGCTGAAACCTCCTTTCTGTACTCATTTCTCCCACTGCTAATAGCTTTTTTTATTTAAACAAATCTTCAGTTATGCATTCTAACGACGAGCGATGATTCATGAGCAACAGATGTCGGTGCCGGTGCTAACAGAGCGGCATTACTTGCTGCATAGTTTCAGGTGGCAAAATAAGAACATTTATTAGCCATCTCTACTGAGGCCTTCAGGAGCTTAAGGTAGGTTTTAGTGCTGACACACCAAAAGGAGAAACAACAACAACAAAAAAACCCAACCCCAAAACCAACCAATCCAGTGACAGTATCATTAATAAAACATTTACAAAATATATGTCAAAGCATGCCTTTCCCCCGATGCAGAAAATAATAGAGGAGGGTTCTTGGGTGGGCGTTGTGGCTTTTATTTTTTAATTTTGATTTTTTTGGATTTAAAGACTGTTATTACGAGACTCAAGATACTCTTAAATCGATAAAAAATGCTTTGGTGCTCTTTATTTATTTATTTAAAGGCAATTCTAAAGGTATAATGAAAGGTTTTAATCTTATTTCAGAGATGTAATTAAAAAAATCTCAGCTTCTAAGAAGGTCAATAAGGCTTGCTAAACAACATTGATTTTTGGAATATTACTAATGCACAGAGTGATTTTTTTTAAGATAGCTTCCATCCCTTCAAGAACTGTGTCAGATATAATTTGATTGGTAAATACCTCCTCTAAATTAAACTCGCACAGTAATTACAGGTGCCTCATCACAAGTTATTGGAAAATTATTCAAAATGTTGAAGCAAGTCTGAGGACAACATCACAAATTTTCTTCTACTTCAACTTCTGAACTAGACATTTCTTTGCAAGGGTTACCGGGGACAGGAGTTCCCTGAAGTAGAAACTCGGTCCTACTGAACTTCAAGGGACTTTGAACATTGATCTGCACAGGACAAGGACTGCAGCTCCGGATTTTCAATCAGGCTTTTTGACTAAACTGGGGGTTTCTTGTCTGCACATCGCGGCTGGTAACACTGTCTGCCTTGTGTAGCATTAAAGCACTTAATGCTCAGCAACCACTTTGGAAGCTGTAATTGAAAGGGTCAGAGTGTTTTAATTAGTCATCATTGTATTGCCCACAGAGAACACCAGGCTTGGAGGGGGTACCACCGCTATGGATTAGCTGTGTGATAAATTTGCCCCATTGATTTCGGTTTTCCTTAGCGGGCAGAAGACTTGGGAGCAGTGTTCTGCAGGGACTGGTGCGAGGATGAGCTCACAGCCACTGCGGAGTGTTCCCTCCAAAGGACCACCTGGGTGTCGTTCCAACACCTCCACCTTCAGCCTGCTCCGGTCTACAGGTGGGGACGGAGGGCCTGGCTGGACTAAGCCCCGTTTTACAACCAGGGCCAGCAATTTTCCAGCGGTAAGGCAACCCTACTGACACAGGAGCTTGCCTATTGCACCTCCCCTCAGCCATTGCATTTTATGGCTCATTTAAATGATTCCATATAATTATTGCACGGGAAATGCAATCATGGCCGTACCTTTGAGGGGAATGAGAGATGAAAGTGTCATTCCCATTGAGGTGAGGGATTTCCAACAGCAGAGCAGCCCTCACACGACGGGGACACCTTCTCAGCAGCCTTCATTAAAGAATAAAACCCAGCATTGGCTCCCTTCTGTGATCCCGTGCCAATGGATACAGATCAAAAAGTTTTATTTACTTTGGGTAAATAACACATATGGCTGCAATGATGCTAAAATAATCATCTGCCATGAAGCATGCAGCCTTCAAGAATGCTGCCTGAGAGATGAGGCCCAGCTGCCATACATGAGCAACCCCCCTACTTTTGGGGGACAAGCCTTCTCCCAGCCCTCTAGGCATACCCAAGGATTACCGAGGATGCTCTCTTAGCTTAAGGCATAGACACAAAGGGATTAATTCCAGTGCCACATCTAGGTAAACTCATGGCCATAACTCTCATTTTACAAAGGTGTTAACGAGCACTGAATCAGGCTAAAAAGCTATTCTTGTAGCTATATACAGCAAATGAGATGCCAATTATTGCTCTGATTTTCCAGGCAAACATAGCCACTTTGCTGGGTTTCAGCGAAGCTATACTTCTTTTTACATTTTTTTTTTTTTCAGCACAAAAAATGATGTCTCCAAAGACAACTGGGCATGCTTGCAAACATTTGGGGTTTGTCCTAAAAATATCTCCTGGTTGCCATGTCCAGTGCGGGGAATGGTTCTTTGCCTGAAAAAGGCTTGCAGGAGAGAAGGGAGCTCAGGCGCAGACATGCACATGGGTCCTCTCCTCTGGGCTCCACTGGGGTGTCCCACGATGGGGATACCTGAAGTCCCTGGAGGTGGGGACTCGAACAGGGCTTTCCCAGAGGAGTTCCCCTCGTTGGGGTTACTCCCGTGCTGATGGGCATCTGCTTGCACTCTCAACCCTCCACGCATGCTTTCTTTGGAAGCCCCCACGCCCAGGGGGCTGCCTGTCCTCCCCAGGCACCCAAAAAGCTGCACAGTACCCAGGGTCTCGGCCGCAGCCCCCAAAGGACCTCATGTCATGCTGAGCCCTGCCACAAGCCACTGGCGACAGATCCACCTGCACACGAGCACCCACGTGGGACGGGTTTGTAGAAGCTGCTATCGCTGCAAGAAACCGATAACAACCTTTACTGCCAAGAGCAAAACGGAATCATAATTTGAGATGCGCGGGAGATGAGACTGCAGGATGGCCCCGGGGCCAGTGAACCTCGTGGATGTGCAGCTGTGTGCCGTCCCTCTCCTACATGCAGCCTCGAAGCAAGGCCTGGGGCAGAGATTGAGTGTGGCAGCTGCGAGTCAGAAATCATCCCCCCTCTCCAGCCAAACACTGGTAAGTATTAGAGAAGCATCAGAGATGTTGCTTTGCTGCAAATGGAAACCACTAATAGCTGTGCACCCTTTGAGGTTCACGAAGGGCAGGTGAAGTGCATCAAAAACGAAAACAAAAAGGTAGTCCACATTGTCTAACTCCCTGCCATTCCCACAACGAATTTGAAATAATTCATATTCCACTCATACATGCATAAAGATCTAAAATGTAGCTTGTTATTTGGCATTTCAGCCTGCTGTACAAGCACCTGTCAATTTGAATTAGAGAATCTCCATGAAATGACAGGCAGGAATCTAGGAGGAAAAAAACACCGATAGCCAGTTTTAGCTCATGAAGGGGAAAAATTATTGTCACAATTTGTACAATGCCACTTTCTGCTCGTAAATACTGTCTCAGCCACGGGGATGCACGTAGGAGTATCGGGTATGCGTACACCTCTCTTGTCCTGGTGCTTATCCCAGGGACAAAAGGTTAATCCCCTCTCACATACCAAACTGCATTCACCCTTGTTAATGGAAGAGGGATAAATTAACTTTTGATTGATTTAAAGATCTGAGGCATAGCATAGGCTATGGCTGTGAGAAGTAGCACTGCATCAGGCAAACGGTTTCCATGTCACCCTGAGATGCCTGCAACTGCCTTTCACTGCTGCAATACGCTCGAGCTCCCGCAAGTGCTCAGGTGCCATAAAATTATAATCTACATCACTCCAGCTAACAGGTATCAGATAATAGGGAAGGACTTTGGAAGCAAAGACAAGTGCTGTGTGATGTGATGGGGGCAGAATTAGGGCTACCTGCACGTGCCCACCCTTCCTGGGGGGCTGGTGGGGAGTAGCTCTGGGCAGATGAGAAAACAGGACCAGCACATGAGAAGCAGTACTTCTATAGGGTAAGCCTAGTCCTAGGTTTATCTAGTCACGCTCACCTTTTATTCTAAGTGTTATGCCTTTCATTCATATTGAGAAAAAAGATTTCTGTGAAACAGTCTGCAGCACTTCCCCCCTCTTTTATTTTTATATAGGAGTTCAAAGGAAACTTAATCTTTTAAAAGATGGTTAATTCCCTAATTAAGCATTCATCCCCCGCTCTCATCAGTAACACCAAAAACATATCAAGACAAATTACCCGTACGCAGATGCCTGGCAATAGCATCTTTTCTTTCTAAATCCCCTGGACAAATTCAGTTAACTGCAGCACAAAGTATGAGAGATAACACCTGAGCCCCCTCCTGACTTGCAGCAGGGAGCAGAGACGTCTGTTCTCTTTGCAAAGTTTTCCATCTGCTCCCTTTGATCACAGAGAGAAGACAGAGAGAGAAATACGTAGTGGAGATGAACTGTAACTTACATCCTTGCATGAGGCTCCACTTCCAAAATAGGGGGGAAAAGGAGGAAAAAAAAGAGAAAAAAAGAAAAAAAGACCACACACCAGAAGCACTCTCTGGCAAGCAGATGCCCCAGGAGGGCAGAGGGATGCAGGCCAGCCCAGGCGTTCAGTGCTTTGGTGCTGGAGGATGGAAGAGCTCGGGAGGTTTGAGTTTCCCCTTGCCTCAGTTTTGGTTTACAGTAGGCAGGGGTTGCTCCTGCCTTATGTACCAGACTGGGAGAATAAATGAGGCTGGGTCCACGCAGAAGGTATCCGCGGTTTTGTAGGTCACAGGCTACATGAGAATCCCCACCCTTGCTTCAGTTTGCTGCATAATTGATTTGAGTGAGACGTTTCATACCACCAGAAACAAGCTGTTTGGTTTTGAGACTTGAGGAAACATCATGAAAAATACTCACCAGAACTGAGAGCCGGATGCTTTTGTGCAAAGGCTCCTGGCCGATCCCCCCCGGCTGGCATTCCCAGGCCACTGCTCACCAAAGGCAAGGGGAGAAGCTGCGGCCCAGCCACAACTTGGGGTTCCTCTGGCAAGGCAAGCGCCCAGCCCCACAGAGGCATTTTTTCCATCTCTAACCCTCAAGTGGTCCCTAACGTCCCTCGCAGTGGCCAGAGGAGGCCATCCAGGGCACTAATAACACCCCAAATGCCCCAGCCCCGCTCACCGCACCGGGCACCGTGCTTTCCTTGCCATCATGAAGCTGAGTGCTGTGTACGGGACGTGGGTCTTGGATTGCCAAGGAAACATGCTGCCATCAGCCTCCAAATCCTTCCCTGCCACGCTTTTCTATCAAGCCGTGTTTTTCTTTAGCTCTGAGAACAAACCCCCCTCCCAGCTGCCTTTCCCTGCCGCAGAAGCCAAAGTTCAGCCAAAGCGCCCTAAGGTTCAGCTACGCAGCAGAGGAAATGCCGTGAAGGAGCACGTTCGAGCTACACGATAGTTGGTGAATACTAATTACACCGACAAAAGAGACAAAAAGCTCACACCAGCTGACACTTGGCTGCATCTCCACTCTGCTAACTGGCTGCAATTAATGAGATGGTGGCAACGAAGCTAGAAAGAACCCAAGCCAGAAAAGAACCTCACTGATTCATTAAAAATTGAGAGACCCAGAAGAGAATCTCCCCCCGCTCCTTCCACTCCGCAGCCAGCTTCCAAAAAGCTTGCCAAGGGAGAGGCAGGAGAGATCTGAAAGGAAAGCAAGCCCTGAAATTCAAACTGATGCTTCAAAACTGGCCAGAGAACTCATGGGTTGTCCATCAACTTCATGCAAATCATAACGCCCAGTGGCAGGTGGCCAGCGATGGCCTGGAAATGAATAGCACATCCACGTGTTAACACCATAGGAGACAACGCGCATAGATTTATGCTCTGCTAATGTTCGTAAGGTGTTGCAAAGCAGCGAGGATAGATAATACCTTTGATGAGCCAAGAGCTGGAGCAGGGTGGGACGTGCGCTGTGGGTAGGAAGGATCCATAAGGGATAAGTGGCACACAGCCAGCGTAGCTTCCAGCTTCAGCAAAAGCCTCATCCCGCGAGAAGCAAACCCTTGGCCAGGAGCTGGGACACACAGAGGGATGAGCAGCCTTAGCTCAGCTCTGATCCGTACCAGGTCCTTTACCGAATCAAAGCCAGGGATAACCATAAACTAGAAAGGTACGTAACATAAATTGGACTGAACTGCCACACAGATCGTCTCCAAGAAAATATTAGGGTCTGATCCAAGGCTCAGCAGTCAGTTGTCATCTCTTCACCGTTTCTAATGGCCTTTGGATGTGATCACTGTATAACATATCTTGTTCATTTCTTGCCAACATAGAAAACGATAAAAGAGTCAAAAGAAAGCCATTGGTTTTAAACAACAATAGAGCAATAATGCTCACTCACTTCACACCTCTTGTGGACACCACTAGTATTTTCAGTGCATTAACAGACATAAACCCTGTTTCAACCACGAAGTACTATTAGTAAAAATACTCAGACACTAGAAATAATTTGCATTTGTATAACCTCTTTCCCCTCAAGCACTAAGGTCCCAACCTCCTTAGTATGTCAAATTCATACAGGAGTCATACACGCATACGTGCATATATATATATATATATATATGTATGTATGTGAGTACATATGTATAAAAATAAATATATTGCGAATAAACTACAATCCTAACCAGCCATTCAAAGCTCTTTTAATACAAAAGACAACAGCTTGATGTCATCCTCAATTTGCAGTAGTGCGAATGCAGTTACTGACCATCCCCTCACTGAGTGGGCCCTGATAGCATATTGAGTGTATGGTCCTGGGATACCCACAACACACAAATTTAGGTGCATGTTTGTGTGCCTGGGGGAAGGAATGCATCCAGGTGGGAGCAGAACTAAATGATGGTTTCATCTCCTGCCTCTTTTTCCTCTTTCACAGTGTTGGCACCTCCACACAACTTCACAGCTCTGTGGCACCTCCACACAACTTCACAGCTCTGTGCTCCGTCCCTTATCTGGCTTGGGAAGATGGAGAAGAGCAGTTTGGGGTGCCGTGGGAACACAAGTAGGGTAAGCACCCATCACTGCATCACTTCAGGTCATGCACGTGCACAGAGAGGCTCTGCGAGGGGGACACACGCTGTATGTGTTGGCTGATGTACACCTCAGACAGGTAAAACTAAAGGGTCGCTAAAGTAAGCATAAGGGCACCCATCGTGCCCAGTAAGATGCTCTGCAAACCTTTGGCAGTAGGAGATCTCCAGGCTGGCGGGGCAGCAGATGTGGAGCACAGCACTACTGACTTGCATAGCCTGCAGTGCAAGAGCTCTGGTCACCACGGAAACAATGGACCAGCATCTTTTTTCTACATACTCGGGCTGGAAAAATAACCCACCAAATTCTAATGATAGTATTCATTTTTTCTTATGTGAGTCAACATTCATCCCCTGTATGGCTGACTATATAGTCTGCTTTCACCCAGTACGCACCACTTCAGCTTATCTCACCTATTTTATTAACAGAATTAGTATAAAGATTTACACAATCTTTAGAAGACTTTCTGCCATAAACTTAATTTGCCTTCTGTGTCACTCAAGGGAAATCAAGGACTGAGATAATCAATGAAGTCCACAGGAATTCCTGAATAAAAAAAAAAAGTCTTGAGAGAACAGAGTTTCTGTGTCAGAACGCGCTTAGGTGCTAATTCAGGCAAATACATTATTTTCTTCAACCGTGCTAACCCACACGCTCGGTGATAATAACCTTCATGTTAGATTGCTTTGACCCATCACCACTGCTCAGGATTTGGAGAATGATAGATTCCAGTCCTGGCTTTTTGCCACATCAAATAAAATGAGAAAGCAATTTATACAGCCTCTTGGAGGAAAATGACAGCGCTCAAAGGAAAGGTGCTCAAGATATAATTCAATTTAGGTGTGATGAGCTTCACATATCTCTCCTGGGTAAGTCAGTCAATGAAGTTTCCATCTCATCCATTAGATGGGTTAGACTATTTTAAACTCCTTTTTTAAAAAAACTCTTACAGGGCAGGCCAGGAGATAAGGTCAAAGATATTAATAAAGATGGTTAAAACAATGTAACACCTAAAAAAAAAATCGTGAGGTACCATCAGCCTGTGGGAACATCCCAAGGGAATCTGTACCAGAGACCAATCAAGATGTCTGAAGAGCTGAGAGGCGCTGCTGATGCAAGGGAGCTGGAGGTGGGCTCCTTCACCACCCCCAGAATCTGTTCCCCTTTTGCTGACTCTACTAGACACCACTTCATGCTTCCGTAGCCTTCATCAGCCTGGTGCAGCCCTGTCTCACGTAACCACCGGACCTGGAAGCAGATGTACACAGCCAGCATGAGGGGGACAGGCCAGAGCTGTGTAAGAAAGTACCAGAAGCCCGGGTGAAGCAGTGCCTGCGTACCTTGTATTGGTACGTGACGCAGAGATACCGCTGTCAGCAGCAGGCTTTTATATCCTAAAGCACTCCTGGGCGGCACACGGCCAGCGGCCAGCTGAGCAACGGGAAGGGCAAGTGTCTAGAGAACAAATCCTGTGGGGAGCAGCTGAGGGACCTGGGGGTGTCTGGCCTGGAGAGGAGGCGGCTCAGGGGGGACCTTATCGCTCCCTGCAGCTCCC
>JAVJGJ010000032.1:8691103-8749758 GCA_035590215.1 Microhierax caerulescens
CCCCCTGCTAAGGCAGGGTCACCTACGGCAGGTTGCACAGAGTCACGTCCAGGTGGGTTTTGAACGTCTCCAGAGAAAGAGACCCCACAGCCTCTCTGGGCAGCCCGTGCCAGGGCTCCATCACCCTCAGGGTAAAGAAATTCTTCCTTATATTCAGAATGAACTTCTGTTTCAGTTTGTGCCCACTCCCAGTGAGAAGTCCAGTATATACCTGTATCCTTACAGGGTCTTAACAGTGGAGAGAAAAAAAGCATCCCAGCAAAGCCCACTTGTGGTTACTGCTGCCAGAGGCAGCCCGTGTAAAATGTTTGCCCAGCTAATAAATCTTTCCCTGTAACAAAATGGCTCCGAAGTGCAGAAGCAAACCAGAAATTTGACCCTGCCGAGATCCTCTGCGGCAGTAGGAGACAGTAAAACATGGGGTGCTACCTTGTTCTTCAGCTCTCCCGACCTCCCCCACCCACAGGGGACTCCACAGCTTCTCTGTACCTTGGGATGTCGAGCCAAAGATAAGGGCTGGCTGGATGGATGAATAATTAACGGTAAGTGCTTAGTGCAAACATTTCCATGCAGCTCTTGCATTGGGCATTAATCAATCAGCTCCCTGATCTCTAATTGCCACCTTGGCTGGGATTTTCCCTCTTGGTGTAAATTCAAGGCTGACTTCACTCCAGGCTCTGCTTGCTGTGGTTTTACAGCTGGAATCAAAAAAACCTAACCTGCTCAGTGCAGATGAACTCAAGAAGAGATGACAATGCAGCAAGGTTAGCTACTGTCGCCTTAGGAGTGAAGGAGAAAAGAAACTTTTTTTTGGGAAAAAAAAAAGTATGTTATCCAAAGAGATTCAGGAAAAAGAGAATAACAGGAGGAACAGACAAAATGAGAAAGCACTTGTTAAGGTAGGGGACAAGGGTTAACATCCCTGAGGGACCAGGAGTGCCTAGGAAAGCAGCCTCCCTTGGCTAAAAATGCCATTTTGAGAAAGATGCTTGGAGAATCAGAAAACCAGGAAGGGTATGTACAGCCTTTGCTGCTAAAGCTTACTTGGGAAATTTGAGCACATGCAACCCAGTGGCAAACATCCCTCAGCATGCAGCGAATTCACTGAGGGGCTCATTGCACCCAGACCCTTAATGAACCAAGCTGTGAACGAGCCACTTCGGCTGGCAAACAGGACAGAGCAGCCCACACGTGGCAGTAACGACAAAGCCTCTTGCTACGAGAGAGGGGCCACTGAAACCACGGGCCATTGCTGGGCCAGCACCGCAGGCTCTGTGCTGCTGCTTGGAGGGTCGCAGGACTGGCAGGGGAAAGGGGGAAGGTGCTTGGGTGGTTTCTGCCCAGGACACTGCACTGCCAGAGCCCTGAAATAGGAAAGTTTGGAGCTGGTTTTGAAAGCAGCAAGTAATAAAAGTCTCTTTGATGCTCTGCGTGGTCAGAGCGAAGACAGACTAGAAATCACAGACCAACATCATTTTGGGATGAGACAGGTCAATAGGCAAAGGTCTGAAAGCACCTTCCCACACCACTTCCAGCACAAATGGGCTTTTCTTCTCATCTCACTCAGCAACTTCCAGGTCTGCAATGTCCAGCTGTACATTTAAGACAGCCTTTGCTCTGTCAGCCCCAGCAAGGGCCAAAAGTCAAACAGTACCACAAGTGCCACACTAGGAAACCCATAGTAAATAGGACTTGAAGACTCACAGCAAGCAAAAATTCATGCCCCCTCTTTGAATTTCAGGGCCATTATCTGACTGAATCAAACTGCAGTACATTTTGGTTAAGTAATTAATTTCTATGTGCACTCATAAAATAAGAAAAAACCCACTGCTGCTATCCTGGGTGTCAGGAGGCTCGAGGTATTTGCCTGTTCTCCACTCTGCTAGTTGGTGTCCATTGCTTCAGCCACGAGTCTGGCGACCCCCATGCTCTGGGGAAGGGTTACATTCTCACAATTATGACCTTCTCCTATTTATATTCTTAGGAACAACCTAAATTTTTAAATAGCCGATTTGCCAAGTGTCCAGAGGGACAGCACATGCCTGCCTAGAGCTTTGCGGTGTTCCTCAAAGATTCTGTTAATTTCCCAGGAGATCGTGACTAAACGCAATCAGCCTTTCATCTGCAGCCTCCGGTTAAATTGCCTTCCATGTATAAACCTGGTAAAGCAGCCTCCAGCCTTACGTCCCTTGGTTTTCCACAGCGGGCTCAGCTACGCAGGGCAGCAAAGCCCTCTTTCAGAAGTACCTGTCCTAAACGAAGAACTTGGCTTCAGCGCCTCTCTATTTCTGCAAGGGAGGAGACTCTGACCACGTTGGCTTTGGAGCTGAGTCAGCTTCTTGGAAGATTCATCTCCAGCTTCCAGGCGTACCTGTACTCACCACTGCCAGCTCTCCAAGGTGTAACAAGGACGAGATTTGGGTCAAACCCTTAAGCTCCTAAATGAAAGTAATTCAGGACCCCATAATAAACGCCTGGACAAGATCTATGATTTTTTAAGAATTTTAGAGAAAAACCTCACAGGCTAATTAGGCCTCCCCTCCTGAGCTCTCTGACTGCTGATTTTTATCAGTCCCCAAGCTGGATTCCTCACTGTGCATGTTAATGGCCTTCTTGCCAAAGTGTGGTTAATTCTCTTGACACTAACGCCAAAGCATTATTTTTGAGTTAAACATACACGCTGCAATAATGAGACGAACTAAGAAATCTAAAAAACCCAAAGCAACCTAAGGAAACCCTAGCTGATACAGCGGGACAGGAGAAAATACAAATGTCTGTAATGGTTTGCAGCCCTGGCAGCGCGAATGCTGCCGCAGTGATTTACAGCCCTGCTGTACAGAGCAAGGACACGGTTACATCCCCGGAGGTGAGCAACGCCGGCAGCACAGCTGTGAAACACCTTGGTTCCTGCCTGCAGGGCGCAGAGACACCCGAGCATCTCAGTGCACCTAAGTCAGGTTTCCCACCAAATTAGGAAATATGAAGGGGAATGCACTTGCCTCCCTCCGCACAGCGCCCAGCACCAAGGCTGGCGTGACCGGGTGGACATGGCACGCTGCCCAGGCTAGGGTGGCCGGGTGGACATGGCACACCACCTGGCACCAAGGCTAGGGTGGCCGGGTGGACACCGACCACGGCACTTTGCTGCTAGCAGGGCAGCAGAGCCTTGTACCACCTCGTGGTTAATAGCACGGGCTCGGCGTTCACGCTGCCTGCACAGACACACCTCTTCTCCTTTTCCAGCCTCAGAGCAATTTGCGTGGCCTTTCTGAGCACCAGCATTGCTTATTTTTCATGCCCTCCTGATTTTCCTTTTAGGTGGAAGGCTTGGCTGCACTGTCAATCTTGCTTTCATTCATGTGGTCCCAGCGAGGGAAACCTGCTGCATTTTAATCGGCTCGGGTAAATCTCCCAAAGTCTGAGGATTTTATCAACTTCTGCACTTCATCCACTCACTGATCTCACCCTTTCATCTCGTCCCATTCATTCTCCAGAACTCCAGCCTTCAAAACTCTCCTGCTCCCATCCTTCCCGCAGCTGTGCTGCGCTCTCTGCTGTTTTCTCTAATCTGGTTTGGTCAGTGGTATCATTCACCTCGGACGCGTGGGCACATCGCAGCTTCATCTCGGCAGATAAAGGGACGCCTGCCCAGCTCCCACCACCTCTGCCCTGTGCTTTTATGCAGGAGGTTCAGAGAGGAGGTAACCGGAGCGTCTCCTGAGCTGATTTTGCAGACAGGATCTGCTTGATTTATGCTCGCATGTGAGTTAAGTATCACCCCTTCCCCCAAGCGCGCCCTGGGCTGGGGAGCGAGCACAGCTGCTTACAGCCGTGACTCACATCGGGTTGCAAAGGGAAACGCCTCCTGTCCTGCAAAACTTTTGCATGCACCGTTATTAATGGGCTTGCATTTCCACGGCGGAGCGCACAGACAGGCACACAGGTGAACCAAGCCCTGCGAGCATGAGTCACGTATTCACACATGCGTGCACGTTGTGCTTTGGGTTTAAATGCAGGTTCTCATAAATCAGCTGGTGGGGGTTTTTGCGTGCTCTGAGGTGGGTTGATTCTATGCATAATCCTAAACCCTGACAAATATACTTTGTACTTCTCAAACCCATGCTCCAAGCATCCCTGCATAAATCCCACAGCAGCTTCCCAGCACATATTTCCCTTATCGCCTCCCCAGTGCCTGTATCTGTGACACTTCAGGTACAGGTGGAGGCAACAGGGTTTGCTCAACAGACGTAACATCCATTGGGAAGTCAGTGACGAACTGCAAGTCAGAGGCTTTATCAATATAGGTGTGGACCATAGCATTAAACAGGAAGAACCAAAAAGCCTTGAGGAGCTGGGAAAAACTGAATTGGAAAGAAGCTCAATATTGCAAAAAGAGGATGATGCACTTGGGGATTACTGCATCGTTTACTCTGCTGGGGGTGCACAAGGCAAGTGTGTGTTGGGGGGTGGTAACACAAAGCAAAAGAAGATAAGATTTTGGCAAGGGACCCCTGCTGAACCACCATCAGCTCATGGCTATGCAGGAAGGAAATTTCCTCATAAATGGTAGCAGGAAAAAAATATTTACAGCGGAGCCAGAGATGCCAGTATTGGTGCACAAGCAATTGGTGCTGCATTTACCATAGAGCAGTGAGATTTCTGGAGTGCATTGCTAAGCTCTTACTGCTGCTCTGAGCTTGTCTGCCCTATAAATTGTGCCTCAGTGGAAAATTATGCCTGTTATTTCTGGGCAAGTGGGGAAAGAAGAGTTATGTGATGAGACACTACCAGAATCTGGCTGGGGGATTAGCTGTGAGCTTGGGTTCAATCACTTCCAAGCCTTCCTGGGCCAGCTAACTCATGGTAACCTCCCCAACCTCCCCTAAAAGGTGCTTATCCATACACAAATGTGAACATGGAAGCTCTCTTCAGAGTTTACATAGAAATAGGGGGGAAAAAAGGGATGGGGGGTGTGCGGTTTGATGTAATCCAGCCCAATCAAGACAAGAGGCAAGTTCTGTGTGCTTCCATCTGAAAGGCTCTGAGGTGCAGGGAAGATGCCGACAATTCATACTAACACATCAGCTGCAGCAAGGCAGAGGCTTCCATCAGCATGGACAGATGTGCAGTCGGTGGTCCTCTGAGTGTGGAGCACACTCCTCGCCTCAGCACACAGAGGAAGCTCACAGCAAAGACAAGGACAGCCCTGCATCACCCTTTGCCATCCACTGCCAGAATTTCCCCAGATTTATCTTGCAATACTATTTTATTCCTATATATGTTTACCTCAAAGCAGCTTGCATTACTCAGACGAAGATGATTTTAAAAAGTTAACAGAGGAAAGGCTCTCTGTTTTGCTCCCAAGCTGGGTATGTTCTCAAAGACCTGTGAGCTAATTCACCTGGGGAATATGTGGAGCTGCTCTGCTTCCTGGGGGATCTCCTTTCTAGGTTTTCCTAATATCACCCCTCGGTTGTCAGTTGTTCTCTGTACACATGGCCTTTCCCCAGGTTAACTTTTGGGTAGGTAAAGTCCCCAGCCAGATAATTTTGTGGTGAAATCACGGGATGTTGCAGGGTTCTGTAGATCCCAGCAAGAGCAACATGTATGTACAGCCCATTACTCATGGAAAAGTGAGACAGGATTAAGAAAAATCACCATAGAAAAATGAGACCAAATCAGCTGAAATTCACAGTAACAATCTATCACAAGTATATCACAAGGGACAAAGTTTCACATCTGAAAGGGCTTTTCAATTCACATCTGAAGGGTAGTATATAAATGCTACAGGTTATTTAAGTCAGCCTTTCAAGTAGTATAAATTGGCAAGTCAGCCCCAATATTAATCACGAGATAAATCTCGAGTCAGCCTGAGTTCTTTGTGTCGGGTTTTGAGCCTGCAGGGTCACATTTGTGACCATTTTTCTTAACTCATGAGGACCACAGGAAAAAAAAAAAAAGAATGCTTGTTTGATGAAAGCTGATATTCGCAGAGAACCAAAGAATTCCCAGCACTGGGATGTTTTGTAACCCCCAACACCATGAGACACACAGTAGGAGCTCACAACACCAAAACCACTACAGGGCTGGGTCTCCACTCACCGGCAGAGCCCTCTCGCCTTGGACTCCTTCTTCCAGAGACGCTCTCCTGCAAGACCTCATGCCATCCCCTTTGACTGCTCACTGCTCAGCCTTAGGTTTGTGTGGTGTACCACGAAAACCAAATACAATGATTTTTTTTTTCTCTCCCCAGAAAGCAGCTTAAGAACAGCATAATAAATTATTTACATGATATAACAAAGCAAATTCCTTCTTAGAGACACACTCAAACGTACAGAGATGGAACTCTTCGAGCACAGTGAGTGTTGGTATGAATCATCCTTCTCTCCAGCCATTTAATTACTCCAGGATTTGGAATGCATAAATTATGGCCTACACTTTTATTAATAAAAACATCCATTATTATTCTTTTATGTGGAGGCAGTGGAGCACCTGGAGGCCTTCTGCAGCTGAGCCCTTTATGCCTGCACCCTAGCTTAGGAAAAATGTGCCCTCAAACAGCTGTCAATTGTGACAAATTTGACTGCTAGTGATCCTGGTCTAACCATAAAGCCACTTTGAAATACTACACATTAAAAAAAAAAAAAAAAAAAAAAAAGTCCTGCAGGAAGCTGGCTTTGGGCATATTCAAGTAATAGGGGTGAGCGAGTCTGGCTGAGAAACAGCACTTTGAAGTTGCTCCCAACTGGATAACGAACGATTAGAAGAACAAATGAGTTAAAGCCAAGCAAAATGCACAGGTGTGCCCACAGCACCCTTCATCTCTGGAACATACTGGCTTCGTAAGAGTATTTCAAAAGGAAGCACCTCCATGCAAAGGAGCGCTATACCAGACCTGCACAGCACCTGACTGCTGCCAGCGCTCAGAAAAGCCCGTGTTGGCTTGTGACCAAAACGCTGCACTGCCTGACAAACTCGGTGCCAGATGGATAGCATGCATCAGATATGGAGCTCTAGCTTAGGAAATGCATCTTGTTGCGGTAGGAAAAAGGCACTTAAAGATTCATCTCAGCCTCGTGGATGCTGCTTGGGAAGTACCACGACATCTGGTACCTAAGCACTTGCCTAATGGAAGAACGGCTTAGCCCAAGCCCTTGTCTTATCCCTCAACACCAAGACATGCTTTTCCAGGCAGTGCTGCAGAGCAGCAAACAGGCACGTTCTCCAGTCCTTGATTTAACCACTCTGTTAATTCTCATCATCATAAAACTGTGCATCACATGAGCAAATCCATAGCTCATTCCCCTCCAGGTAATCAGGGAAAGGATTTCCACTTGGGAAAATCTGCCTGAGTTACACAGCCCCTGATGGGGCAATCTCTGTGGCACCCTGAATAGATAATTAATTACACTGGAGAGAAGACAGACACTGCTCAGATATATGGGCTTTTCCTTTTGGAAATCAAGGGGATTGCAGTACCAAAGCCAAAAAACAAAATGAAAAAAAAAAAGGGGGGGGGGAGAAAAAGAAAAAAAAAGCAACAGAGGACAGAAATGGTAAATAATGCCTGCTAAGCTCCTCTGAGCTGTATGGATGACACCCAGGAACAAAGAGCTTCCCAAGCCACCTGCAGAAATGCCACCTGAAAGAACAGCACAGGCAGGAACTGAAAGCAAGCTGTTTAGCCCAAGAGGAATTGGATGCAAGCGACAGGCACTCCAATCTGAAAAGCATCCCTCCAGAAAGGATACCAGTGGCTAAATCTTCTGTTTTCAAGGTGACATCCCAACTTCCACGTGACAGCATGTCCAGAAAACTACCACCCCGAACTCCGCAGAGCTGCAGAAGCCAACAACATCCATTTTTTAGGACATTACTGTGCGACTGCAAGCAGCAGCAGGGGAGGTATAAGGAGATGGCATAATGCTTGTTTGCAGAACTTTTATTGCTAATTGACATTTCTGCAGAGGTCCCCAGACAGTGGCTGACGGGGCCATGGAAAGCAGCCCAGCGCCACAGCCCGTGTGGCACCCAAATGAGGGCCATATTTCTGACTGAGACTCTGGCAAAGAAGTAACGGATATAAACATGCCTAAATGTGCTAAATCTGAGCAAAGGCACTTGTAATCAATCTCCCTTCAAACAATATGATTATCTTACAAATTGTGTAGTTCCTTTAATTTCCACATTTATTGTGAGATGAGCTAAATCCCTCAGGGACCATCAAAGCATCTCATGTAAGAAATATCAACGTATACAAAGGAAAGCTTTCCTTTCAGCCAGCAAGAACATCTTCAGAGGCTCATGAAGGGCTTTTTCTTGTTTCGTCATTCTCTGCATTTAGCTCATCCATCTAGGGAAGCAACAAGGTGTGAAGACAAACTTCACGACAGTAGAGAGATGTTGCTAATGATTCCCCTTTCAACTGCTTGCTCAGCTTTACCTGTTGCTGACAAAAGGTGTCATCTCCACTCAGATTAATTTCACTCACATTAATTACTGGCACTGACCAAGGCTGACTCTGTGTAACATTATTTTAACACATTAAATCCAACAAGCTTTAAGTAGAGCTTGTCTGTAATAGGACAGCATATGGTTCTTCCAGTCAGATATAGAATTGCTGACCCTGTTATTCACAACCAAATAATCCTTTTAGTGTGACACGAACCACGATGGTCATGTTTCCAAGCCTTTTCCCTCTCGTTATTTCTCCCTTTAAGTTTGCTTTTCCTCCTTTCTATCATGGCACATCATGGCACGTTGCCCCAAGCTTTATTAGGTGACTTGCGGCAGCCCATTTCCCAGCTAAGAGCCCTGCAGGAGCAACGCTCTGCTCTGCTGAAATTGCATCCCCTAAAATACGCCACTTTCAGGATTTTATTTCCCCACAGCACACAGCGAGTGCCTCAGACTCTATAAAATATCATAGCACCACTGATTTCGACTGAGCCCCAGCAGCAGGCGCGGGCTGAGGATCTGAGCCAACCTTGACAGTCCTGTGGATGATTTTGCCGATGCCGTGAGGGCAACAAACCTGTTCAGCTACCAAAGCGCCCGAGCAAATTCGCGTATGCTACACTGCTTGGAGCCTTCAGCTATCACACATAAGCCTTAGGGAGGGCAAGCCAGTGCCACCCACGAGGGAGGTGACCACGTTTTGGTCTCTGAGGTTTCCTAATGCTGGAGTTGGGGTTCGGGCTAGCTGCACCATCGGCAGACTTTTCCTTGGTTCAGCACCTGCTTCATTAGCTATAAAAGCAGATGACAAGTGGAGACGAGAGATCTCAGAGAACTTAGACCTTAAACATTTCACTCTATCCACAGCCAAGTCGACGCTGCAGCGATGTTGCGGGATTTTGTTTGCCACCAGCCAAGGGAGCGTGCCGGGCCCAAATCCCTGCAGGAGCTACTCCCCTTCCCGAGCAGGCTCACCTGGCAATTAGAGGAGCAGAGATGGGGAATCCGCTTCCCTCGCCTCCAGCTGCACCCTGCTTTGAGAAGCACAGCACCACTCAGCCTGGCCAAAGCTCTTTACAGACTAAACCAGCAGTTCTGAGCCTAAGAGCAGTGCTCACGGAGGGGCCTACAGGGCCGTTTTTCCACTGGAGCTGAGCACGATGCCTGGTAGGACAAACCCAAGAGCTGAGTTCACGGCGGGCAGAACACCTTGCGAACAGGGAGCTTGTAAAGTTAAATGATTTCTCATGTTGCCACAGGGCAAGACACAGGGATTAGACTAAACAGCTTGGCATTTTCTCTCCTCATCTTTTTCTGTCTTAATGAGTCGTTCACTTGCAGTGCCAAAAGGATGGTTGGTCCTTGCCAGCCACCCTGCGGGGACCCTGCCTCCGGCCACATGCAGGCCAGCCCCGCCATCAGAAGCTGAGCGTGACACAACCCTGTAGCTGCTCTGCAGAGCCCCAGGCTCCAACACAACCACACGGCACTCGCACGTGCAGTGCTGAGCAAAACCCACCCACACACAGCTCCTCCTGGGACTAGTTAATAAATCAGAGAGCAAAGCCTGTCGGGTTGGTTTTTTTTTTCAGGGCTTACTTAGGCAAAGCTCTCTTACATACTGTACGTGCTGAAAGGTCTGGGGTGTCTCACAAGTACAACTCACCCCAAGCCTGCAAGAGGACATCTGTGGGGCTGAAGGAAGCCAGGAGGATCTGCTCTGCACCCTCCATCATTCCACACAAGCCTCTTCCCTTGGGCTGCCACCAGAAGTCCCCAAAAAACCCCCAAATCCCACAATGCCCAACCCAGTGTAACTCAGCTGCTTCATGATGTCCACATAGCCCTGTTACAAAAGCTTTTTGTCAATACGCTGGTAAGCAGCAAGAAGGTTAAATTAGTTCAGTTCATACATATTTAAGTACCACGACCTGCATTATCAAGCTCAGGCTCAAAATATTTGTAATGGCACAATTAGCCTCAGGCACATTATCTCACTAGTATCAGCAACTGTACGTATTTATTTACAAATGACACAGGGGGGAATTAAATGTTGCTGTCGTTGTTGTCAGGGAAACAATCTACTTCTAAATTTTTAATTTTTTAATTTAAAATGTTGTATTCTAAGCAGGAATAGTCATTAAAATTGTATGAGGAAAAGGGGAAAACAAAACCTGGTGTATCTACCTACGGTAGAATTGATGTACACTGTAATTACAGCAGGTTACGGAGGGAAGAAATGTAGCTTTCATGTTAGACCATGGTTATGAATGTTTCCGCACATTACTTATGATTACTGTTCCTTAAGAAGGAGAAAATAATTTATTCTGCATGTGTAAATCCTCAGCAAAATTTGCAGGTTTGAACACATAATTTACCTTGTGTACTGCAACTTTTATGTAAATACTAGGATCATCACCATAAAAATGGCTGCTCAGTAGAGACAGATTTATAACGATATCAATGGTAATTTGTGTAGTCGAATTTAATAACTAATATCCTAATTTAGTATTTTCATAGAACTGGTGGTACTGGGAACATGCTCTGCTTGAACAAATACCTTCTAAAGCCTCTGCAGTAGAGATGGGCTACCAGATCTCCTAGGAGAATTTGCTGCACTGTCTTGTCAAGGCATTTCTGTAAAAGAAAAACCAGGTGACACTAAGAAGAAAGCAGCGTAATTATTACAACAGAAGGCAAAACTGCCAGTCTCCAGCCTTATGGACCTTCGAATCAGTGCTTCACCACGAAAGAAACAATGTATGTAAATCTTCTTTGAGCCATCCCCTTCAAAAACCCGAATGCCTGAAGATTTACCATCCCCTGCAATCCCAAATCCACCACCTCGTTCCCTCCCCGATCGCCCTGCGTTACATCGCATTCACATTTTGCTTTTTAAGCTGATGTGTGATTTGTGTGGCCAGAAAATGATGCTGTGCTCCCAGCCTCCACCCGGATGGTGCGGGGAAGGAGCCAGACCCCTGCGCAGGGCTGAGTGTGGGGGTGGGCAACACTCATCCCAGGGCTGCCAGCACCCTTGGGGTCCCCCCTGCCACCTGGCTGCGGCTCTCACTCCCACCCCACACTCTGCAGGGAAGGAGCATTTGGTGATGGAGTTGGATGGAAAGCTTGGTTTTTTTGCTCCCTGGTCTATTTGTGTTACCCGAGCTAGCAGCCAGTGAGGAGGGGGGCTCCCAGGGTACCCTGCCCATCTCCGGAAATCCTGGCTTTGATTCCTCAACCATGCCAGCCAGCCATCGACAGCTCCAGTGCTGGAGCAGGCGCAGGGGGATGCTCCTCTGCTCTCCTGTCCTGGCACGGCCCTCTGAGGATCCGTGTGTCCTTACCCCGAGCAGCCCCTGTGCTCGTCCCGGTGGTCCCACGCAGCTGGACTGGCTGTTGGAGGGAAATGTGCTGGGAGCTGGGAGATTTGTGGGAAAGCTCGGCCAAACCCAAGAGCCCTCCCACAGGCAGCCATGCCAGACCAGTCTGCCCAGTCTGCTCCAGCCACAGTGGTGCCACATGCACCATCACACCACAGCTGCATTGAAATTAGAAAGCCAGAGGAAATTTTTTATAATTAACAGCTGGTTTTGCCCCAAGGTTTGTTGGCATGGGATGCACCTCGCCCTAAGTACTGCTGGTTTCTACTCCTGGACCGTACTCATTTTCCCTTACAGCTGTCAAGTTCCATGGATTTTCTCCCAAGTCTATCCCCAAATAACAGACCAGTTCGTGGGCATTTTTGTGGTGGGGTTAGTAAGTCACAGCACTAGCTGTGATTCTGTAGATTTAACGCCCTGGCCTCAAGAGGTTCCCAGCTTCAGTGAGTTCCATTTGATAGGAGCTAGAAAATCCTTGACATTTTGCACCAAAGGGGTTAATGTGAAAAGGGATGAGAGTTCAGTTTCAGTTACAAGCTTAGGTTTAATAATACAGGAATGAAAAATTTAGGTTATCTGGAGACCAACCAGAGTGTAAAATTGTCCTTGAAGGTGCATTTCTATGTGAAGGTGAAACCAGGGGGGTTTGAATATCATAAAGCTGGAGGAACAGAGAGGAAATACAAAAACAAATGGGTACTTCAGCTTGCATTTTTTTTTTCTTTCTTTCCCCCAACATCTCTGGCAATATGTAAGGGGACGGGAAACAAATTACACCAAGGCAATGAAAAGGAATGAACACAACGTGTGCATTTAACCTCCAAAACAACTGCAACTGAAATGTCATTTACTTTAAAAAGGGCTTGGGCATAGGGACCAGAGGCAGTGACCACCATTGCCAAGGCACAGCCAAACCACAGAGCCGCTCCTTCGCCACCACCTGTGGGAGGTCACAGGGAGTAATCGGGGAGTCCTGAGCTTCATTGGGCAGGTTATCCTGGTGAAGGGGTGCTAGAATTGGCTCTGGAGGTGCCCAAGTGGCACCAGCAGCTTTCTTGTCCCCTTCTGCCTCCACCCTCCTGGCACCACTAGATTCCCGCATTTTGAACTGGCACCTACCACAAGAAGAAAAGTTTCCATCTGAACAGTGAATATTGGCCAAAGTGCAGACAAATCACATTAATTAATAAATTAATTATTGTAAGTTCAGCATATCTGTCCTCATTTTGGCTGGGATAGAGTTAACTTTCTTCCTAGTAGTAGCTGGCACAGTGCTGTGTTATGGATTTAGGGTGAGAATAACAGTGACAACGCACCGATAATTAGTTGTGGCTAAGCAGCGTTTCCACTTAGTCAAGCACTTTCCATCTTCTCACCCCACCCCACCAGTGAGCAGGCTGGGGGGCACAAGAAGCTGGGAGGGGACACAGCTGGGACAGCTGACCCAGACTGGCCAGAGGGATAATCCATACCATAACAACATCATGCCCAGTACATACACTGGGGGGAAAGCTGGCTGGCGGCTGCCACTCGGGGACTGGCTGGGCACTGGTTGGCGGGTTGTGAGCAATTGCATTGTGCATCACTTGTTTTGTATATGCTAATGCCATTATCATTATTATTATTTTCCCTTCTGTTTCTGTCCTATTAAACTGTCTTTATCTCAACCCATAAATTTTACTTTTCCTCCCCAATTCTCTCTGCCATCCCACTGGCTGGGGTGGGTGGGTGTGTGAACGAGCGGCGGTGTGGTGTTTAGCTGCCTGCTGGGTTAAACCATGACAGTATCTCCAAGGAGAACGATATTGACCATGAAATTTCCAGCAGAGAGCTCTGTGCAGCCTCAGTAACCACAGCCCAATCCCTCCTACCTGGATAATAAATCACTCAACCCAAGAAAGTCCTGTCCTCACTGAACTTCCAGAACATCATCAAGGCAGTCTCATTTACCAGCCTTGTCAAGTCCTTGCTAGAAAGGCACAACAGCCTTCACCACGGTACAGTTAAAATTACTGCATGCCTTTTGTCCTGTGAGGTACAGGATGCCAGATGGGTGTTAATAAAGCAGCCAAAACCTGCCCTGCAAAATCTCATCCCAAATTTAAAGGCCACACTACTCAGTACGACTTTTAAATGCCACCCTTGCTTCAATTAACGCAGAATGAAATACATGTTGCCAGTACACCCTGGCAGAGTCCCAGTTAAGACTGGGAAAGTCTCAGCATCCCTCACTGACACACTAAAACCTTGTTCCACCACTACAAGAGAATGGGGGAAGTGAAATCCTCTTGCATGTGAGATGGCTGTGCTGAAGGATGCTTTCATGTGCTGGTGGACTTGCCACATTTTAGCAACTCTGGTTCCATCCAGCAGTCAATGTTATGCAAATGTTACTGTTGCCACGGATTAAGAAATTTGTGATATATATTTTTAGAACAAGCACTTGCTTTTGTTTTGTTTGGTTCTAAATTTTCTGGCAATTTTTTTGGCATACTTCCATTCTCCATTGCCTTTCCTAACAACACCCAGCGCAACTCACACAACAGCTAAAGCCAAAGTCCGGAACATAATTAAGATGTTAAGGGGTAACTTCATCTGGACACATAAACCCAAGCACCTGCTTATGAAAGCCAGAATCAATATGCTCGGGCAGCTTGGAAGCTTGTCCAAGACTGATTTCACACGCTGTTGAGCAACCTTTTCGTGTTGGAGTACAGAGGCATCTGCCGGACCTCCTGGAAGGACCTGCTTCCCAGAATTGGCAGTTTCTTTTATCCATACTGCAGTAATGAAGACTCCTGAGCACAAAACCAGACAGACTGGAATACAGGACAAACTGAGTTATACGCGTAATTGCTCACACAGTCTTATGCTAACCTTTCAGAGGGCTTGATTGCCCCTGCGTTGTCCAGCACTCTTCCCCTGCTGCTCAGCTACTAAAATGAGAATTAGAGGTGGTTATGGATGGAGACGTGCCATGCCTTGCTTTTTCACCAGCAGCGCATTACCTTTCTCCTCTGGAACCCAATGGGAACAACAGGTGATTTGATACACAGGTGTGTTCAGTTTCCACAGAACAATTGTTGAAGCTCGCCTTAGTAGTACACTCATTCGCACCACGGAAAGGAGTCATTTCCAACCCGTGCATCTCCTAGCTATCCACGTCTGGGAATAAAACACAACCATGATGCAGAAGTCCTGAAGACACACTGAGATTTCCCAGGTATTATAATAACAATAATAATGATAATAACAACAATATCATCTCTTTTTTCACCTCCTCATTTTTAAGATTCTGATTTCTGATGTAATTCACAATACCAAAACCAAGAACACCAATTTCTGCAGAATGTGACTAAAACCTGGTTTTAGTTGGCAGTTTCCAATCTGCATCTTAAGGAAACAGAAAAACAGATTACTAGAGGCAACCCTCTGTCTCAAGGTAACATTGAAACAGGTTAATATAGAGAAAACATGCTGTTGGGCAAGGATGGTGACAAAAAACAGTCCCACAAAGACCTCCTGACCTGAACAGGAGGTATCATTAAGTAGAAGGCTCCCTCTCCTCTAACACACTGTTTGAAGAAAGGCTCATGTCAAATGTTAATTACAATGGAAGAGAACACAGGAATGATCATGAAAAAGTACAATAATGCCCAAGAAAGCTGCAGCATGAGAGACCTCTGAAGGCTCAGAAGTTCAAAATATGTAAAAAGATCAAAAACTCGTGTTTCACTTTGCTAGATCAGAAGAAGATGAGATAACTACCTCTTTTCAGATAATAAAGGATTTTCTTTTTCTTCAACTCTTCCCAACACATTCTTCTAAACCATCTGCAAAACAAGAAAACAGAAGGGAAAAAATTGAAAACTTAGGGAGAATGAGAACAAGCCATCCGCACAAAACTGGTATGGTAAGATAGAAGAAGCTAGCAAAAGAGACCAAGAAGGCCTTTGAAAAAGTCTGTAGACTTTTTTCTTCGACCTATTTTTTTTTCGAAGAACGAATTCTTAAAAACAACAACAAAAATGCTGCTGGTACCCTGTGTGAGTGCACAAGCTGTGCTATGGGGAGCTGACACTTCAGCTGTCAGCATGGCACTGGAAAAAAGTGTCAGTGTTCATAAAGAAAATAAAGAAGGAAACAGAAACAGCACTTCCCAGGCTGCCACCAGCATTTTTCGCTGCTAAGGCTTGTTACACGCTGGAGACATGAGGCTAAAGCCTCTAGTCCGAAATCTTGCCTCCATTTAATCAGACATTACTGTGATCCCTGAATAAGGCTTGCATGCACGCACAATCTCCCTCTCTCTCTCCCCTTTAAAAACGGTTTTAAAATTAAGTCTCAAGAAGACAAAAGACCAATATCTTTTGTCTTCTGGTATTTTTGTCCAGTCGGACAAGCTCTTTTACTGGTTTCACCACAGTACACAATATGGCACCATAGAAGTTTACTTATTTCCCACAAAAAGCATTTTCAGGTCAGAGCTCACTTTCTCTACCAGTTTTTCTCTTTTTCTTATCAACTTTGTTGTCATTGTACTGAAAAAAAAACAAACCTGCATCTACAACAGCATCCTGGTCTGCAACCAATTATGAAAAAAAATATAAAAATCTTAAAATAATAATAATAATAAAATAAAAAAAAAAGTGGCAGAATCCAGTATATCAGAAACTCACTTCATAGGTCTGCCAAGAAAATATATCCTGACTTCAACCCTTTAACTGCATCTCAGAGCCTATACAACTCCATTGATCTTAATTGCTTGTGAAGTCTTCCCTGCAAAGGAACATCTTCTGTTTCCCATGATGAGGTTGGAAGCCAACAAATTTTTTGCCCTTCAGCTTATCAAACTTTTTTTTCCTCCCCCAAGATCTAATGAAACACAGAGAAAATAAACCCAAGGGTGGACATAACAATCTTGCTAAGTTAAAAATAATTCATTTCTTCCAATTTTGTGGCTTCAGTGAGCCAGTAGTATATAAAATTTCAAGCTTTATCACAGTCTAGTACAAACGTATTTCTTATTCTCATGTACAGGGGATAGGTTGCAGGGACAGTAAATATGAAATTCTGCAACTGCTTTTAAAGGCCCACTGATTAAACTGGAAAGACTGGGTCTCATTGTCTAGAGCAACACATTCAGTGCCCCATGTGTTGTTCTTTTTCTTCTTTCTTTTTTAGTTTATGTATTTCAGTTCCTCATCTTATCTGCATCAGCTGCAAAACCTCCAAGTAACCAGCCAAGCTCTACACAGGTGGGTTTTTCCCCCCTCGTTTTTTGGGCAATCCTGAAGACCCTCATCTCTAACATCACCTCCAACCGTGGCACCTGAGCAGCAGTTTAGGACTGACCCTGTGGGCTCTCAGGGCAGGGCAGGACAGCTTGTGGAGCCAGGGGGCTGCCAGGAGCCGTGCCCTGGGGGCTGCTCTACTTCTTTCCTACAAGCAGCATCTTTAGGGGAACAACACTTCCAGATAAAGGAACGGAGGATCAAGACCAACAAGAAGTCTTTGCCCAAAAGTTTTTTGCATCTTGATCAAGTTGCCATGCATTGGTTTTGCCCAGCACCACCTCCAGTGTGCCTTTTGGACTTTTTTGTGCATCCCTATTGATAAAAAAATTCCTTTAGGGTCAGCAAGGATACGAGCCAAGTGGTTTGGTGACTTAAATGGAGGCACAACTTCAGTTACATAGGTAATAATGATGGCCCCAGTACGGTAAAGGACTTAAATGCACCATTTGCTTGAAATATAAATAATCCTGATACAGAAGTTAGAGTTTCACTTAAGGACTTTGCTGATGCAAAGCTCACAAGCCCCATTACAGAGGCATTTTGGAAAAAAAAAGGTCAACAACCAAAGAAATCCACCCCAAACCAAAAAACTGTACCAGCCCTGAAGATAGCTTTCACAATGTTTTCGAAAGTGACAATATTTTGAATATAAAATTCATGGAGAATTTTAGAGCCTGAGGGTATCTTCACAGAAATGCGGTTGGAACATCTTGAAAACAGCTAATAATTTTGACATGCATCTCAGCTTCTCCCGAAAACTTCTTATGAAATCTGGGTTTAAAGACTGTAGGTTATAAAGAACCATCGTATTTTTTATTGATTAAATTATTAAAAGATGCCTCTTAGTCTAGCTTGAGCTTGCAGTCATTGATCAAACTCTGGATACCATTGAAGGACAGATAAGAAGGTGGCAAAATCTGGTAGCCTGGGGTTGTGGTCCTAACTACATGCTCACACTTGCATTTCTGTGCCTTTTAACTTGATGACATTTTAAACCGAGTGATTAATCGGTCTTTACTTTGTTGTTTGCAATGTACACATTTAACGCTGCAGGACAGATAAACTAGCCAACATAAATCAGCCACCTTATTGGCAGGTTTATACCACTAGAGCATCTGGTCCTCCCTGAATTAATTTGCACCGTTGACAGTAACCCAGCACAAGTCTTAAATTCATGTGAAAAACACAAACATTCATATTTTTCACTCAACTTACCTCTCCGTCTAGTTGTGTCTTTCTTCAACAGGCTCTCCAAACCCGAAGCGACACGGCGCATGGGACTCGCCCCTGGGAGCCCTGCGCGCTCACCCCTTCTCGCAGGGCGGCGTTCGCCACGTGCCGGCCAGTTCTCCTGGCTACTGGCCACACTGGGCACGCTGGCACCGCTGGTGGCTTGGCAGGTAGGACATCTGCAGAAAGTGGGTCAGTGCAGCAGGTAAAGCAGCTTGCTATTTCTTGGCCCAGCAGGTCCTTTCACAGAAGTGGCACACAGGAAATAACCCTCCACACTTAGGCAAAAAAAATCTTTTTTTAAAAAAACTCTGAAGCGTTAATTCTTTGTCATGCAGCACTGCAAGGAGGTAGGAGAGGGAGCAGGCCAAGAGAGAGGGACAAACAGAAGAGACTCCCAGGTTTTGGAGCGAGATTTAGGATCAAATATGAAAACCAGCAACAGCGTGCCCGATTCCTGCCCCCGAGGCACTCGCAGGGGCCTCAGGGCGGCACAGCCAGGCGAAGTGACCGGCCTTCCACCGACGGCCTTCCGCCGCCGCGCACTGCCAGGCCAGGCCCGGCCAGCGCCCCGCCTGCCGCTTCGGGAGGCACAAGCGAAGCCAGACAAGGGGGTGAAGAAGGAAGGGAGGGCACAGGCTCCTGGGCAGGGGGAGGCCAGTGCACAGGAAGGCCCTGGCAGAGATCGGAGCAGCGCGGTGCAGGCACGGAGCACCGTACGGATCACGGGGGAGGTCGAGTCCCTCTGGGTGAGGGAAGCGTGTGTGAAGTCAGTGCTCCAGTGCAAATGTGCGCGAGGGAGACTGGGGACTGCTGGGACATGGAGCAAAACCAGTTTCAGAATCAACAGGTTTGACTGGCATGCTTAGCTTAAAAAACACGCTCACAACTGAAGGTATTAAGATGCTTAAGCCAGATAGAGTCAGATACAGTCAGACGTACCCAAAGACATTAAAGCCTACCCTGCTGATAATACGGCTCCCATGCTTTAGAAATTTTTGTTTTCACTGAAAATGAAAATACTCAAAGTTCAAGTGATCCATTCTAATATTATTTTTTTAAATGAGCACTGCTTATTGCAACAAGCTAGGCTTAGTAAAGGAACCCAGTTATCTTTATACATCCTATCAATTGTAAAACATTACTGTTCCTATAATTTAGGTCATGAAATAAAAATGTTGCAAACAACCACTGTTGTTACTTTAAGTTTTAATAATAATTTTCTATGACATGAAATAGTCCGATTACCAAGACCTACCTGTGGTCAATGATGGCAACTCACGAATAATGCTTCACACTCCTAACAAATCGCACACAAAACTTACCTTTCATTATGCACTTTAATAACTGGAAGTTATTCAATTCTGATTTTTATACAACCAACAATACATTAACATGTACACATACTCTATTCCAGTCACAGTGTATACATATATTTTTGGATTTGCAGCAATATAAAATGAGTTTTACCTGTATATACATGTGCAAGTCTGAATGAGTCCTGAGTAATTTTAAAGTACTATTGGTCAAATCCTGTAAATTTTAACAGATGAAAATAAAACTCAGATTTTACAATGTTATGTTATTGTGAAGAAGGTATTTAAAAAAAAAAAAAAAAAAAAGTATAGCACTTTGCATTAGCTTTATGCATAGCCATGAGCTCTGTACAGTGCACAGTATCCACTTACAGACCGGGTAATTAGAAAATCTGAAAAGATGCTGACTGCATTCTTCAGTAACTATTGCTTCCTCTGCTTAATTAATGGTGAGTGATTCATTCTGCCTCAAAATAACCAGGTGTGGAAGACTTTTACAGGGTTTAAATTATATTCCTTCTGCTGCATATATTTTTGTAAACATTCAAGTTACCCAGGCCCTTTAATTCTTCTGAGGAAAACTATACAATTATACCATCAAACAGTTAAAATGCGTGTCTGGCGGGGGGTGGGGGGAAGGAAACAACAGTGGAATACGAGCATTACTTTAAACACGACAGTATGCTATAAGGAAACAACCGAGGAAGTGTTCTTTATGGAACAGCTTGGACAGAAACCAAAAGGCTGCTCAGAAACCCTCTGTCAGCATGACACACCGACACCGTAAACACGAGATGCTCTCGCCCCACCAGAACAAATTGTCTGAGCAAATGGGAAGGAAGCACTCCTGCTAAGGAGAGGATCCAAACTCGGCACGAAAGTCAGAATCTTTTTACAGTATTAGCAGCGCAACTTATAGAAAAATATCTGTATACCCCATGCCAGGAAAATGCAGGCACTAGTATGAGAACTGGTAAAGGACACAGGCTAGCGCTGGGGTGTAGCTGTCTTAAATGGAGTTGCTTTGATAAAACGTTCCAGGTATGGAGGAAGATACTTCTTTTTCTTCCCCTCATTTCTCTCACACCACGAAAGTGAAGGCACCACTCGACTGTGCTCCTCTGGCATAAGGGTCCTGGCCCAAAAGTTAGCTGGTCCCGTGGCTGCTGTAGTCAAAAACACCTTTCCTGAAGAAGGGTGAGAACTCACAGATGGTGTATTTTGACAGAGTTAGCCCCACTTTATCAATGTGCAACGGAGATGATGGAGACTTCAGCATTGCAGAGAAAAAGCTCCTGAGGTATTTCTGTGGAACAAAATCCAAGATCTTATAAGATTCACTTGATCAAACTGATCACAAGCACTTTGAAGAGTTAAATGAACAGCAGTATGCGAAAAAAAAAAGAGGGACAAGATCTCCTTGGACTGTGAAAACTCCTTTTAACAACCACCAGCATTTAAATCCATCCATAAAACAATTCTACTGAAACGTCTGTATGAAGCTTAGGAAAAGCAGAAAAGAACCATCTTCCATTTCTTCCACTGCCAAGCTTAGTAGAGTGTTTTATTCTGTGCTTGTGTGAAGTTTTCTGGTTTGTTCTGTAGTTACGTAATGCTTTCTGCTAATCATGACCTGCTAATACTGCTGTCTAGCATTACCAAACACTATGGCAGGTGCAAACCTCAAATCCGTTCTGCAGGAATTTCACTACATATGGACACAAAAGGACTTCAGAGATCTTTCCTTCATCAAGCCTCCACAATCCCTGCATCAAAAAGGATTTGTTTTGATCAAGGCCATCTGCACAAAGACTGCATGACTTCCATACCAGCTCAGAACCTACCAGCATCTCTTCACTGAGCTACCCTCTTTTTTTTTTTTTTTTAGTCTTACGTGTAAAAAGCATTCCCCCTCCCAAAAGTTAAGAATCATCAACTGCTGTGCAACTCACATCCACTTGTACCTAGAGACACTGTGACAGATGTACACCAAAACAAAGCTAGTTTTCACAAACCTGATGAAGTTTCCTTCACATATGGGTTGAATTATTACTAGCATTTAGCATGGTTTAGTAAGTCATATTTATAACTTTCGAATGAAAAACAGTAGATAAAATGTTGATCAGATAGGTGCTAAAAAAGTACCCAGTGTCACCCACATAGCTGTGAGGGAAATCTCATCTGGAGCACAGAGATAAAACTTGTTTGCACTGCTACAGACTGACCATGGAAAAAGATATCTTGAGAAATTATTCACTAATCTTGGGTTCACTGGGAAATGTATCTGCAAGACGGAACAGCACAATCTCCTCTGCAGAACACAAGGTTTAGTTATTTCAGTGCAGAAGCTTTTTGGGCAGAGAAGTGGTAAGTTCAGGAAGAAGTCCTAATTATTCACTCTCTTCTTAAGGAGAACTCCTCCATACTATAACCTGTTATCTATTTAAGTGCCTTGGAAACCAGCTGTATTAATATCAGAGAAAGCAGGATAACAAAAAACAAACAAAAAAGGCAGCTGGCACAAGCTATTCTCTTGGCAGGACTGGTGAATTTTCTTTTTTATGTAGGTCTCCCACAGGTTGTATTAATGTTCATGAAAAAAAATCCATTATAAAAATGCCTTCAAGATGAATTCCAACAGACTAAGAGGTAATTTAAAGTGAGCAACAGATGTCATATCAACATTTGTCATAATTAGTTCACCAAGTAGGGCCCTTTAAAAAAGGTCCCAATCCAGTAATGCCTGAAGGATGAATACGGTAGAAAATCAAATGTAAAACATGGCATCCTGTTAAGGGTTTTAACACTCTGCTGAGAAGTTACTGCAATAATTCCGGTTTATGGCTACTGAAGACTCAAAGGTACCAAAATATCTCGCCAGAGACATTACAAGACCTATTGCATTCACCTTGGTATGTATGGCCAAATAATTGACTGTCATGGCTTTCCTCAAAGAGCCATTACTCATTGTTTTATCATGATAGCTCTAATAGTAGAGTAAAAAAAAACAAAACAAAACAAAAAAAACACCCTCTGCTATAAGCATATACTTATTTGACAGGGAAACACTAGGAACAGCAGGTATACTTATTTTCCCAGTTCTGCACACCAGAGCTGCTCGGTGAGTATCACAGATTCTCTGAGCGTGTAAAAGATCCTTGGGAAAATGGCAACAAGCAGACCCTACCAGATTATGATGGAATTAATTCTGTATGAAGGTTTCCAGCCATATGGCTTGGCATTATGTGCTCTTCGACAACCACCTCTGAGCAAATTAGCCCTCTTATAAAACCCCTATCTGCATTTGCCCTTTATTGCAATGCTGATGTGTTAGCATAACACGGAGCTGATATGCCCTCGACACAAAAAAAAAGCTGTTGCTTCAGAGAAAAAAAAAAAAAAAAAAGGCTGCTCTGCCCAAATCTGCTGGCTAGCAGTGAGGAAATAGTGAGTGATGGCAGGAATGTTTGCTAACACCACAAGCATATGGCTCGATTTGAGTGCTGTGGCTGACCAGTAAGGGGGAAGGTTGCTCTGTCCTGTTGGCTGCAACATGGACAACAAAGTGGAAGAAAGTGGTAGGAGAAAGGGAGGAAAGAGTGCTCCTTACTGGTGCGTGGAAAGATGCTTCCCAAACTCAGATGGGATAGGGAGAGAATGAGGGTCACAGCAAGCTGGGAGAGAGGCAGGAGCACATCAACACCAAGTGCCTGAGATGATGGCAAGAAAACTTTCTTAGAGACCCAAAAGAGACTCAGCATCACTTTATTGCAATGCAGGAGACCACTGCAAGCTGCTGGAGTGGGAGCAAGGCTAGATTAAAGGATCTTCTCTCTCAGGACTCGGTGGGCACGGGGAGAGTTGTTTCCAAAGCTTTCTTATAAAATCCATTTCCAGCAGCAGATAGGATTTTTCTCTATTTAGAGAATAGCATTATTTGTGCTGAGTTAAAAGTAGGTGGGAAACACTCTGGTATCTTGTTATGTATTCCTTTAAAAAAAAATTCTTAGCAGAGACTGGCAAGTTCAGGATGCCTTTAGAGAAACATGTCCAAATGTTATACAAATCGGTGCTATGACTTCCTACTTCAGCACTTCATTGACAGCATCTAAATCGTCGTCCCTAGTATGCAAAGCCCTACATTACAGCAATCCTACTTTTGCTAAGTTTGCATGGTTACCTTGGAAAGAAAAAAAAAAAATAGGTAACTGCTACAAATATTCCAAAAGGCTTGGGTTTATCACTCATTTTTGTTTGATAGCCTTTCAAAACTCTAGCCATTTTTTCTGGATTATTTAGTCTGGTAATCAGTGCTCTTCCAAGTGAATTTAGGAGTTTCATTTCAATAATAGCATTCAACCTGCTACAACACTGGTTTGCTGGAAATCGTCCTAATTAGAAATTTGTAAACGTCTCTATGTGAGGGCACAGGACCCTGGCACTGTAACTGGGATGTAAAATGGATAACTTACACATCAGTCAGTGGTTGCTCAGTCTAAAAACACGTTCAGGAACACCAGTTTAGAGAATGGAAATACTCTTTACATGCACAAAACCCTTAAAGATAGAAAGCCAGGTTAAAAAAAAAAAATAATCCAAAACAGGAAAAGCAGTGGTTTTGCCCTCTAGGCATGCATTACAATCTTCACGGCCTTTAACTTAAAATTTATGACAGTCAAATCTGCAAGTTTTAACTTTGCATTCCAAGTGCTTGCAAATGAAACAAGACTGGAGAAAGTGGTGTGAGGCCCAAAGGTTTTTCTTTACTTACTAGACTGAGTAGCTTTCCCTCCCTTTTAATTATGTGAATAATGAAATGGTAACCATTTAAAAAGCTTATTAAAAATCATTTTAATAGGGTTCACCTTTTTAGCAGTAGGCCAGTGTTCATCTTGTGCTCAATCCATCAGCACAGCAAAGTCATTCTAATGATTTTCGCACCACTTCGTGATGTGGGGACCACATAATTTTATACATTTTAAATATAAATCCATAACTTAATTTAAAGTTATTAAAGTTATTACAATCAAAAAGCTTTCTGGAATGTGAAAGTGTTCTTATCATCCCTTCAATTGTGGCATATTAAAGAGGAATTCAGTTCAATTACATTGTTCTCATAATCCATTACAAACGGCGACAGCCTCAGAGACCAATAGCAGAGCTCTGAAAGAATTGCAATTTTTCATTAAACTTTGGTGTGATTAAAAAATCATCAACTTTGGTACTTCCAGAAAGTGAAGAAACTTTGAGATTTCTCTCTCCTATTGCTGTTTCTAGCGATTTCCTCAAAAAAGTCAGCACCCTGAATTCCTTAAAAGTAATACTTTACAATTAGCATTATAAATATCACCTAATATTTGACAGAGCTGGAAGCACCACAAACTTCAGTAAGATAAACCTTAGGAGGTTTTGGGGATTTTTGAAACAATAGCTTATTTTCTTTGAAACAATACCACCCTTTCAACACCTACACGTCAATGTGATGGTCAAAAACTTTACCAAAAGGCCACTGGTGGCTGAGGCAGGACTAATTAACTTGCTCATCTCACTACTCGCACCAATCACATAATTATTCTGTCGACTAGTGTTAAGTGCTGCAAGCTGTAAATCAGATCTTGATTTGAATTATTCATAGAGTAAAGCATACACAGGTATCAACAGCTGTTTTCTATAGAGTAAGAACCTGATTAAAAAAAAAAAAAAAAAAAGACAGATTGAAGCATATTCCCTGAGCCTGAAAAACCACATTACGCTGCAATTAGGTATTTGCAAAGCAAGATCTTTCTGAGGAAGACTCTAGCACAAAGCAAGAAAACAGGAACATGCTTCACTTCCAATTCGTGATCACAAAACCAAGGATCTGCTGAGAAGACAACAGATCCAAAGGGAGCCTGCTGGAATGCAGAAATGGGACTGTACCTCCTGCCTTTGTCTCCTAGAAATAAATCGTTGAGCATATGCAAAGGAAAATGAACATTGGGGGATCCTTTCCCAAGTTAACCAGCCTTCTCTATTTTGGACCCATCCATTGGTGTCTTGAAGAGGGAAAAAAATAAAATTATTTCCAGGGTAGTTCTTCAAATACAAAGCTCTGTAGAAATGCCAGCAGCTATCATCACCAACTACAGTCTCTTGTGACAAAAAAAAAAAAAAAAAGCTTGGCTTAAACAGCAGTGACAAGTGACAGTGTCCCACAGGGACCTCAGGCTGGCAAAGGGCCCTGTCTGAGGTGATTCTATATACAGAATCTGATAAGAGATCATGTATCTTCCCAAGAAAAACAGGATTCAAACTTCTCATTGGATCTGCTTCTTCCTTGGTTTTTTTTTTTTTTTTGGTTTTTTTTTTTGTTTGTTTGTTTTTCTTACTGGCGAAAGTCAGAGGGCATTAGCATGCTGTACAAGGAGGTGAGCTAGGGCTGGAGCGCAGACGACAGGAACCCGTAGGGAAACAGCAGCAAGCCAAGCCAGCTTTGCCTCATCCTGGACACTCACATCACAGCCACCACATGGGACCAGATCATCTGGTGTGGAGGACAAGGAAAGCCGTTAGCCACAATACAGGAAGCTTCTTTATGAACTGAGTTCCAAGACAGCAGGTTCTCTTACGCCGAACACGCCAACATTACTCACGAAGGGGTATTCAAGCTGTCCAAACTAAGGTGTTTTGTCCAGGCTGCGATCCCAGCAGGCTCCTCCCGTGGTCTGCAAGGCCAGCTTGGCCCTCCAGGTCATGATTCATCTCACCACAGTTAAGCTTCTGCCCTGTGACTGCCACTCAAACCATCTCCCCTTCCCTTAGGGACCACCTGAGGCTAAACTGTCTAATTAGGAGTGACTAATTGCCAGCATAATGCTCTGATGACTCTCTAAAAGTAGATTCACATCCATTTCTGGATTTATTAATTTGGCTGATAGCAAGAATATAAAATAAGAAGTGGCATTACTTTGGAGTACAGCAGCTCAAGAGGATGGGGGACCAAACATAGGCTATAACTAAAATCTTCACCTCCAGCAATTCAAGATTCAGATCAACTCTCCACTCA
This sequence comes from Microhierax caerulescens, assembly GCA_035590215.1. Lineage (NCBI taxonomy): Eukaryota > Metazoa > Chordata > Aves > Falconiformes > Falconidae > Microhierax > Microhierax caerulescens. The sequence continues at coordinate 8,717,832 of JAVJGJ010000032.1, forward strand.
TCAGATATAACTAGCTCAGAAACATTTTTGCCTTCTGGGAGGGGGGGGGTGTTGGTTGGTTTTTTTTTTTGTGTTTTGGTTTTGTTTTTTTAATAAAGAAAACACAAGGCTTCAACTCTTTTCCCCAACACCTTGACATATATTGCAAACCATAAAGCAGATCTGAGTAAAACATATGAGCAGGACAGCATGGGATATTCAATATCTCAAGTGATATTTCAGGCCCTTCAGGAAGTACCTAATGTGACCTCTAGATCCATACACATTTATCTCCTGCACACACCCGTAGGCGATTACGTGCAGCTGTGATTTCACAGCGATGAGAAAAAGACTTACTGCCTGGGAGACTACCTGGTGCCTGAAGGGTCTTACTTCTGTGAAAAACTGGGAGAGAAATCTTCTAAAATTATGACATGGTCACCTGGGCCAGTATCTTTTGCAAAAAGACCAGGATAGCTGGGTTCTCCTTACAAAAAAAAAAAATAATAATACAGTATTAGACACTGCCAAAGTCATGCAAAGCTTCCTCGAGGAGTCAGAGGTAACAAATGCCTCCGGAACATATCTATCCCATAGGCACCAGAGACCTTGCTCTAGTCACACATGATTTGTGTGAGCACAGAGAGTTTTCTCAGGAGGATAAAGACAGATTCACGTTTGAAAATTACAAGTCACCACCATATTAGTCATAATATTAAAGGGGGGGGGTATTTGCTTCAGATTGCAAGACATTAATTAAGCTCAAGGCTGGATTAACTGACTTCACATTACACAAGCCAAGAATAAAGGATTGACTCATTTTAATCAAACCCTTCCTGTTCACTTTGATTAGGTCTAATCAGAAGCAAGGCTGTTTACAGATAATGCCTAGTAGTCACTGAAGAAAAAAAACCAAACCAACCAAAAAAACCCAACCTTCCCAATCAGTATCACCTTACCCTGTGTTTGCATTTTTTATACATACACATGCAACTCCACTCCACACACCAACAATTTCCACCCAAACTAAACTCTACGTCTAACCACGCACAAGGCACATCGCCAGCTCTTCCGAAGCACACCGGTGTTAAAACTTCCAGCTGTCTCATCAACAGCCTTTGCCTGTACGAATGTCCCCTTACCAATGGAGGGAAGCAAACCTGGCACCACGGGAATCCTACTGCTGGGAAGTAGCAGCCAGGCGCAGCTTTGGGGGGAGCAGAGCATTTGCTGCAGGGGCCGGCTGCCTGTGCTGCGGGCTGGCTACATTCCCTAAGAAACCAGGATCTGGGGGTTTCCCTTAACAGAAATAATACAAGTCTGGCATATTATGCTAAGTTGGCTTTTTTTAATTTACTAGCAATTATCTTGGCAATTTGACTGCGACACACATATGTAAACTCTTAACTCGTTAGATTGAACTTGTTTTCTAAGGAGCTAGATAGGAGATGAGACTGAAACATCCTACCAAAAACATAATACAGCTCTTCTGTTAGTGAACAGATTTACCTGTACAGCCCCCAAATGTTACCATGGATGTAAATGCTGGGTCTATAAAACCAGAATTTTATTTTGATAGCAGAGAATTTAGCCTTTGCTTTTGGCAGAGCTACAAACCTGGGCTATGGAGAATTAATTGCGTTCTTGCCACTGCAGTGGCATTAACGCCACAGCAGTCTGTGTTGGTGGTGGACTTACCCCAAAGCAGAGAGAGAAGCAGCAGTAACATACATACCACTCCTTTGGGCATGTTTAGAGCTACTGAAATGACTTTGGAACTAAGTGGGTAAGAATCAAGCTCTTTAAGAAGCTAAATGCCATTAGAAAAACAGGACTTAAATTTTTAACCCCTTGGGAAGCTCTCCCTATGTTTTTTACGCACAGCACAATGCTTGAATCAGGGCTAGCTTCCTCCACAGCTATACAGGTGAAAGCAGATTTTACCACCACCTCTCCAGAACTGTTTGAGTGCCACTAAAATTTAATTTTACCCAGGGCAGTACTGAAATTTACTTGAATTCATACACCTTTTTGAATTTTTGTAACGTACAAGCATTCTGAGAGATGCCAGTTATGAAGGTGAAATTGCTCTCCTAGATTTTCAAAATCCAAACTATTCATTATAGCTATTTACAGTGTTTTTCTGTGCAAGTCTAATGGCATAAGCACGTGTTGTTGAATTACTATTATGCCACACCAATTGAATTAACTTCTGAAGTCAGTCTACATCCCAAATTACAATCTTATTCTGCCTGAAATTCATTTTAAATCCACAGGACTTAATATTTCTTACAATGCCTGCTTGCTGAAAGCTTATGTTCATTGAAACCTGAATTGTAGGCTGGCAGGGAAAAAAAGGCAGCAAGGGCTGTGATGTACAGGTGCTCAGTCAGCGTGAGTCTTCTTTTGGAAGGGAATGGCCATATTCAAGAAAATCAAACCAGACCTGACTAGTGAAGGAAGTCGATCTTTTCTTCAGAGCACAAGTCAAAACAAGTCCTGTCAAAATCCATTCAGAAAGCACCACAGGACTGAATTTACCACACATCCCTGGGCCAGCAGCGACAGCGTGTCGGCTGCCGGAGTGGCCTTGGCAAACAGCTACCAAAGCCCAAGACATGCATCACCCTCTACTCCCTCTGGCGAAATCAAAATCAGGTGCTGGAGGATGATTGATACGCTTGCTTTGAAAAGGGAAAGCACCGAGTTCGACCCAGCGTCCTTGGCCAAGCGCTCCCTTTATTCATCTGCTCACATCTGAATGTGGAGAGCCGTTAGTGCGGACCCATAAAGGTACACAGCTTCAAAACTTGATTTGTAGGAGGATGTCGGGAAATTTGTTCTGAACTGACAGCAAAACACATTAGGATGTGGAACTAAACTGGAGTTTAAACTATATGCTGTCACTTATTCTGAACTTAGTACACCATGATAAGCACACCTCCTTGTTTACTGATACTCCGAAATCTCTGAAAAGGGAATTAAAAAAAGGCCTCCAAATTGCACATCCTAATTAATTCTTCTCTTGTAATAGAGATAAACATTTTACCACAAAAGATCCAGTTTTTCGAGGCAGTTTATATACCTAAAGAAAGAAACACCAAAATTATTGTAAAGGGGTATGTATGTATATTACAGTTACATCTAGCAAACTCTGCAGAACAGGCTTTCAGACCTGACCTTGAGTTAAGGCACCGAGTGTGAGCAAATGAGACCAAGGCACTGCTTACGCTCACTGTTCCTTTCCTCTAGCCTGTTGGACCAGAGCTTAAAATTAACTCATCCAGAAAACAACCCCGGGCTTTAATTCCTTTTAAACAAACAGCCATCTTTATCGTCTATTGCCATTATGTCTTGCATTTGCTCTGGGTCTGGCTGGGTCTATGGTATTTAATCAAAATAACATTTTATTGGTATGGGATCAACTGCTGATGTACGCAAAGTCCTAATTTCTAGTTATTTGTATCTAGTGACTGTAATCAATACGTAAAATTAATTCTTATTTATTCACTTTCTGAAGCCAACAGAGCCTCACCCAAGCGGCAGCACCACCCAAAAAAAGATGAAATGCTTCAACGCTGAGAGCCGCAACAACTCCTCTTCGAGAGCTGCCGTTTCAAAGAAGAAAAGCCAGGTGCCTTGGGCAGCCCCGATGATGCACGGAAGGATGGGAACCTGACGTGTGAAACCACTCTTGGATGGCTGTCTGCAGAGTCCTGCTGTCTGCCCGCAAGGCAAGGCTTCACTGTTGTTGCTGGAAAGTGGTCATTTTTGTTCTTATATTTTTTTTTTAACTGTTACTAGAGATTACAAAAGGCGTTTGGTGCAGACTAACTACACCTAATCTAGAAAAGGATCCGTTCACACACACTTCTTATAATTGATATTCACAATATGGCCCAACCACACACGCTCTTCTCTCGGCTCTGTGAATGCTCTTTCCTGCTGTGCTCCTGCTGCATCCCTGTTCCTCTAGTGGGAAACTAAAACCATCACTCCCCAGATGCTGCATTCTGTAGTTCAGACTATGGGTCTGAAACAACCTTCTCCAGGATTATCAAACACTGACATTTGTAGCGGTTTGCTTTTGCGCTAGCAGTCATACCTAGTGTGCATTACGTCTGTATGAAAAGGAAAAGGTTCCTTTTATCTGTCAATAATTATCAAATGTATTCTAGATGCTTTTCGAAGTCCATCTCACTGAGATGCTTCTAAGAACAATATTTACAACCACACTGCCAGAGGCAAACACGCAATCTGCAAGAGCCGGGTCGGCAAGCAGCTGACTTTAAAGCTCATCTTGAAAACCTTTGTTATTAGGGATGTTGCTGTAAGCTGATACTGGAGTCTAATAATTTCCTTTTAATAATCACTTTGAACTGACACATAATCAGTAGCTTTGAAAGGTCTTTGTGACTGGTGGCAGTCAGGAAAAAAAAATCAAACAGAAATGATAACTCTGACCCCATTTGACAGGGGTTTTGCAATAGAAATGTCAATTCACCTGCAACTAGCATGAAGCAGGTTGTCCCAGTTATACATATAAAGGGCTGGGACCGTGAAACAAAGACCGGTGGGATGTACTCATGAAGTTCGTACCGAATGTTCAGATGATAAATCATCTAAAATCTCATTAAAATTTTTCTGCCCTCATGACTTCAAGGACAACCTCAAGAAATGAGGTCTCTGACAGACTTAAACATTCTGCTTGCCCAAATTTGTCGACAAATATTTTGAGATTATTCCTTTTTCTCAGATGTTCCTTTTGCTGGTTGCCTCCAAGGTGTTAATTCTGAAACTAATAATACATTTAAGTAACAAGAATGAATTCAAGTTCAAGAAAAGGTGCTATTTCCATTATTTCACATTTTTCTTAAGAACAAGATTCTTGGAGCCATGCAAAACCATCAGTCTCACTCTTAAAGGAGAAAATTGGAGGGGCTAGCTTTTAGAGCCCTATACCAAAAGAAACCCCAGATATTATCACCTCCAAAAGAACTCAAGTGAGAATACAAACTAGCACAAAACATTCGGCTTCTAAGTTAAAGAATCTTATTTTGGAAGCTTAATTCTGCCTGTAAGTAACAGCAGTATTTCAGTCAGTTCAGTGTCTACAGTGCCTTCCCCAGCCAGTTCTACAGATTCAGGAGCAAAATTGAATTATGCAGTTCATACAAGATTTATTTCTGCCTCTTGCATTAACACCTATCATTGAAAGCCTCATCAGCAGACATCAGGAAGTGAGAAGGTTAAGGACAATTGTATTATTAATTTTAAATAAATTGAGCATGTCTATCTTTTAAAGAGGTTCAAAGTACCAAGAAAAAAAAAAAAAAAAAAAAAAAAAAAGAAGAGGAGAGAGAATGCCAGGAAGATGTATGTGCTCCTACAAAACTTGACATAGGCTGGCCTTACCATACTGTTACAGGCTGACTTTATTCATTCCCTGAGCTCTGCAAGTGGCAGCAAAACGAAGCACATGACTGCTACCAACCGTTGAGCTGTCTGTCGGTGCATGCCCGATCGGGGATTTTGCTTGTTCCCCTTTGCTGTCCACAAACCAACCTGATGAAATGCAGCAGTGGGAATAGGGAGTGGGAAACAGGGAACAGAGACAAGGAGACAGGCAGAGGCTTGGGGGAGTTCTTGTTCACCTTCACACAACAACCTGCTGGGATTTTGTCAGCAGAGCAATTGTTTTTTCCTAAGCACACTGGTGACAGCAAGAGCGGAAAAGAAAGCCTGGTGGGTCCACAAGTGCAAAGCTTCTGACCAAGGAGTCAAGAAGCATGACCCAGTCTGCTGTGTCAGCTCAGACTCCTGCCCAGTTTCTTCGGCTGCACAATGGGAAAATGGGGTTAAGAATCATTTTCAGTAACGAACAAGAAAGTGTGAGTCTAAGAGAAGAAGAAAAACAATCAGGGGAATGATTTAATAGAAATGCAGTATTCCAAAGAAGTTGGAATTTCAGGAAAACTTTTTACTGTCATCCACAGACCTAGCAACTCACCGAGGAATAAGATATTTTGCAGTTAAAACAGAAACAGATACACTCACTGAACCACACATCTCATGACATGAGTTTCACTTACAAAGTTTTTGCTTAAAAAATAGAAAAAGGAATACACGTTGCCTGATTTCATTAAAAAAATTATTCTATGCTCTTATCTACTGATTTCTAATTGCATGAAAGGATAGATACACACTAACTTCTATTCATTAACTTTAATCAAAAGAATTCTTGGCTGTTTTATTTAAGGCGGATTTAATCAAGCCGGGTTGGCTCTGAAGTGAAATTACAGTCTAAAGACTGCGGAAAAATTAATTTAGAGTTTTGCCTTGCAACAGGTCCCTCATGAAACACAAAGCTAATAGATTGCAATAGGGCATTTTGGATAGGTAATTTTAAATACAATTTAGGTGTTTTCTCTCAAGATATATAGGCAAAACCTTTGTGCAAACTTGCATGTTATTTTTCCAAAACTCTACGGAAATGTAAGATATCGCTCAAAAGACTTTACATTAGACCAACGAAGACCAAAGCAAAAGTGTTTACATTGCAACTAGGTATCACACCAGAAGTTAAAGCTCAGGATCACCTCACACAAAAACAGTGCACGTAACGTGTGCGCTTTCCTACCTTTCCTACAATGAGGTATTGTGAAGCTTTTGGTCATGAAGCAGTTGTACCAGCTAGGATAAATGAAAGAACTTAATGTTTTACATAAACTTTGTATTTATTTTGATTTTAAATCCCAGTCCCCATAATGTGGGGCTCTCTGGAGTCTCACTCCAAGTAATTCCATTCCCATGATGATGAAATACGCCCACTTCTAATCTCAAGCTGAAATAAGATAACTCTCTATGTGACAATCTTAAATCAAAGCAAACCCTACAGCCAGCCCCCCGACTCCAGATGCCTTGAAAGGCTCCACAAGCCCCACTGCCATCCTCAGCACTTCTACTGTGGCAAGGATCTAGAGGCGCAGGAAAAACCAAGCTCATCCTAAACTGTCCTGCAAAGGATGTTTTGGACAAATCTTTTTATAATTAGGCACGAGGAAAATTTCCCTCACTAAAGCCAAAGTGAGTCAAATAAAATTACAATTTAGATATCTGCACTAGAACCGGCTCTGATTGTTGTACCTTCAGTTAATTGGAAGAGCAGCTTCGTTCCTACAATGACTCCCAGTCAATTTGCTTCATTTTCCCAGATCAGACCGAGAGCTGCAATTTAGTTTTGATATAAAGAAAAGAGCCTGCAAGGCCATTTCAGTAACCAACTGCTAATTCCAGCAAATACTCTAGTCAGGCTGTTTGAAACGACAGCTTAAGTTGTTTTATCCCTCACACAGCTGTACCTTGGAGTTTGAATGTTAATTTATGTGCATACTTAAGAATAAAATGTAAATTAAAAAAAGAAACTGCTGCTGCTTAGAGATGATTTGTGGAGAGCACTGGATTAGTCAAAGCTGTACTACCCCATTTCAGAAAGTTCAGGAAAAACAATGTGAAGTCACAGCCTATTCAAGGTGTATAAATACCTAACGTAAAAACTGGAGGAGCAGAATAACTTTTCTGTCATCCACCACTGGGGTGACAACTCTACTAATGACGTGGCAATACAGAGTATTTGTTCAGAACACCGATATCAGACTGATATTTATCAGGCTGTCATCCATTTTCAGTCAAGCTCAGATGCTGGATAAGAACATACATTTCTGTTGGCCTGGATGCTGCGCTTTGCTTTTCTAAAAATGCTGTATTAGCTCATTAGCTCTTGACTAACAATGCAAACAATCAAATAAGTTTTTATACCGTATTACAACTATAACAACACATCGCCTGCAAAGCTTGAAAGAGACTGCAAAAGGTTTTCCGCAAAGCAAGGTACAGAATCAGGTATGAAAGCCAACTGAAAACAAGCTACGATTCCGCTTGCTGCCAAGGTCCAATTCTCTCACCTTTTACCTGATTGAATTGCCACATGAGAAACGCTCTATGGTCAAAAGGGTGAGAAACCCCATCCCTTACAAAGGCAATCTATCTAGTCACTACTTCCCAGTTAGCCCACTGCAGTGTGCTCAAGGTTCATACCAGACTGACAGCCACGAGGCAGTAACAGTCAGTATTTTAAATACAACTGATGCCTGTGCCATCGTCCACTATTGCAATAAAACCTCCACTTCCACAGTGTGACTCAAGATGTGCTTTGAGCCTTCAAAGTATTACTTGACTTAGGAAATCATGACTAGTTAGATGGGTTTTCCCACTCTTCACCAAGGAGGCTGCAGCTTATGTTTGCTGAAACTCTCCAGGCACTGGCAAAGCCAGAGCAAACCACTGAAAATACATAGTGAAAAGAAAATACCATGATTAGAGATTGACAAAAAAGGCATAAGGGGGTTTTGATCAGCTTGTTGCACCAAATTCCTCATGGTAAGGATGGTAATATTTGCTTGGCTCCTTGTCCTCTTTATCTAACTTTCCCTTAGCCATGGGGGATCTTCACTTTCTCCAACACAGAGTGATTTGTCACGACTACTGAGTGGCACAGCCAAGTGTGCTATCTGGCATATGGCAAAACAAATTCATGTGAACAGTGCTCATGTATTATTATTATCTTAGAAAAATATATAGGAAATAACGTTTTAATGACTTAATTTAGTTTAAATAGATAAATCTAGTTTAAGATAAAAACTGGCTATATAGACAGCTGTAAGTACTATATGGCCAGGATCAAAGCATCACTATACACAGCAGTTTTAACATTTAGAAACATTAAAATAAAATCTGTTAGAAAATCGATGATAGGTCAGAAAGATTAAGGGATTAAATTTCTTACTGATACAAAAGCATGAAAACTGAGTACTAAACTGGAACACGGCCACGCCTTTATGCTGTCTACAGAGGACATGAATTAAAAAAAAACAAAAAAAAAAAACAACCAAAAAACCAGATTACATTTTGTGCTACATGTAAGACAGCCTCACATCAAAAGTCAGTGGGAGGATGTTTTGTTGGTAGATCAAAGAAAAGGTGAGGTATGTAGAAAAAATTCAAGAAAAGGTTCCAGTTGGAAGCAATCTACTTTTATATTAATTTCTCTAAAGCATTACTTAATGCTACTTTAGCTCTACAAAGAACATAATTTTTAATGACATGCATGATCAGGTAATCCCCATGTGGCTACAATGCAATTGCAGAGCGTATGGGTTAGCCTTTGTTCATGCCTCCTCTTCTGCTTTCCCAAAACCCCACCTCCTGCCCCTGGGCTGCAATAAACACATGCATTAATATAGAAATGCAAAGATCTAATGTGTGATAGGACTCACAATTATGCCCTCCACACAGCACTGCAGAACAAGGGGAAAAAAAAAAAACAACCAAACCCAAACCCTCATAAACTCAGTAACCTTGTCCACCATAAAATTAATTTTTAAAATTAATTGAAAGAAAAAAAACACATTCAGAAAGCTGGGTTACAAAATAAAGCTCAAAGATGCCTAAATATCACTTTCCTTCTGTCATGAGATATTTGGATATAGTAACTATGATAAAACAGTAAATCTTCAGCTAACAAACTGCATTTAAAGTAGCAATATTTTTTTTTAATCTTGTCTTGCACAGAGACCATCTGTCTCCAGCGAACACTTACCTCACCCACAACCTTTCCCCCCTAAATAAACGTACCTCCTATGAATCTCTAAAGAGATGCTTTGCTTTTTTTCCCTAGACTAGGATTATTATCTTTTTTTAGGGCATGTTTCATTACTTTGCAATCTCCTGCTGCCATCTCCTGCGTTAAACGAGGCAGCAAGTCATACTTGATACTTCCAAGCAGGCTTCTTAACTCTGACCACACGGTAATGGTTTCTGTTGGTCCAGCAGAGAGTACTCCACCTAAATACACGCACAAGCCCGTTAAAAAGTTGGCATTACCTCCAAGTGACTCCGTCGTTCTGCAATCACTCGTTCATCCTTGTTTCCAAAGAGCTTCTTCGGAGGGAATTCTAAAGTGGCAAGCTGGAAGACATTAAAGGATGAATTGGCACCAGGAGTGACAAGCTCAAATGAGAAATTCCTCTTTAAACTACGAAGCAAGTGGGAAGAAGAAAACGCCCAATATTCAAGAGCTATTGTATATGCTGTTAGCAAGTATCACATCAGCCATTTCTACCGCCGTTCCGATGCGCTGGCCTGCAGCACTGCTAAAGTAACAACGTGCTTTGTCATCCATGAGCCACAGAAAGCAAATTTAGGAATTAAGAATGCCACTCTCTGCTCACACGGAGATTACACAGTTGCAAACAAACTGATGTGATAGCACCAACTAAGAACCAAGAAAGACCTCTTCGGGAATTCTGTGTATCAGCCTCTTACAAACTGTGGTTTCCAACCATACTACCATGTCATTGTCTTTTCTTATGTACGGTACGTGTCAGATCACTGGATCTAAGAACTACCACTGAGATTATGCTGTGGAAGATGGTGCTGGATTCCAGCTGACACCTGAGCCGGACCTGAGGGACCTTTTGCTGGGCCTTGAACTAGGACCTCTTCCTTCGCAGTAGGGACAGGCTGAGAGCGTGCACCGACACTGCGATGCGCCTACACGTCCCTACCGAAGATGATGGAAGTGGGACTTCTTGAGCTATAATTCAACTGTAGCTCAATCACATTCAAATGCCTGTCCACACTGGAAGCCAATAGCTTTAAATTCTGAAAAGAATTCACAAGAGCAGGCAAAATCCCATTTATCACACTGAGAATGAAAACAAGGCAGCTGCGCAACTGCTAGAAACAGCTATTCAGATCTGTCATTTTAGGAGTTCTTCCACAGAGGCGTTCAAAGCTATCTTCTCATTCCTCTGCCATCCTGCAGGAATGGTGCCGAGCTACGCTGGGCAGGGAGAGAGCGAGGGAACTGTGTCCCTTTCTTGTACACCAACACATAAAATGCTTGAACAAATTCCAGCCAGCTATATCTGGAAAACACAGAAAAGACTCAAGAGCTAGTAGCAAGTGCCAATGAACTTGGTCTGCTAAGCCACTGCAGCTGGGAACAATGCACTAGAAAGCAAGTCCTCTCCACAGAGTTTGTGTTTGCACTTGAAGGCACATCAAAACCAATTTCTTCCTCGTTCTCACAGTATGAGACAGAAACACGCGACCTCCCATTGGCATTGCTGGAGTTGTTTTCCAGGCAAAAGCCCTGTGTAAAAATGCCTCCTACATGAATTCCCCTGGCTATTTGATGATATTGAACTAATAAACAAGATGCTGCTTTTTCTAGTATATCAGCACATACAGGACTGTAGAGAATTTATAGCTGGTTACAGGGAGCAACAGTATACTGAATTAAATGAGGAGCTTCATTATTGATATTGAATGTAAACATCTTTAAAATACAGAGGAATTCTACAATGGAAAAAATTTATTTCCATTCTCTGGTTCAGCTCCAACTTGAATAATTTTTAAGAAACACCTAGACATCTTCAAATGAGCGATATAAAGTTATGTGGGGCACCGGAGGAGACAGGAGAGATGTCTGCTCTGCACCAGTCTTGCCAGCATGCCCCAATTATGTTCCTCACATTTCTCCAGCCATATCCTTCTCGGTGTGCCTGCTGCTTCATGTTGGCAGGACAAGCAGTACACAACCAAACAGTATCCTGTAATTACGTCCTTGGGAGTTACTTTTACTGCATTACTCATTCCTTAACCTACACATGACTGTAAATGCTAATATTTTCAAGGACTTCAAAATCCCCTCCCTGCAAAAATTAAATTTTATTAAACAGTACTGCATCACGTCACTACCAGAAACAAGCAAGGTAAAATAACGACCACCACAACCCCCTCCTGGCCCTAGGGAGATTAGTTTTATATTAATCTGCTAATAAATACTTCTATTATAGAATTTTATATATAAAATAGCATCTGTTAAAACACAATATGCCCAAATAAAAACACCCTACTGCGACAATGTCCTCACACATACTCTGTAGAGTCAAAGCAAGGTATAACAACTAAAATTAGGAATGATTTCTTTAAATTAAGTTTGATTTTAACAGGCATTTAGGGACAGATTCTACAAAACTTTGGGATGGACAAGTTGTTTTCCTAATCTGTTAGCTTTCTTAGATACATCTCAGGTGAAAAACATTTGCATTTTCTAAAGCCAGTAAGTTTTGCTAAACTGATTCAAACCAAAGTAGCTACTCCCATAGTTTTAACATTTCTGAACTCCCAAATCACTGATGCACAAATCTGTGAAACCAAGCCAATGAAAGTCCATTATTGCAGTCATGAATGCAGTCAAGAAAATATTTAATAGGCAAAAGAAAGGCCTCAGCCAGTAAAATTGGCTCTAAAATGTTCAAAGTCACAACATGTACCTAAAAGAAAATCATGAACTCATTGCTGGTCAAGACCTGGGTCTGAGTATTTGGAACTTGGAGAACTATATACAATAACTTCCATCCAGATATCCAGATCAGAACACCAATGTGCTGACCCATACTTGGCACACATAGACATGTTACCTATGTTTGTAATGCACGTATGTGTGTACAGAACGTACCCATACATACGCAGATGTATGGACTGGAAGGATTTTGCATCCCGCAGAGGGTACATTACAAAGCACTGATCACCTACTGCAGTCACCATCTCTGTGGGGCTGGATGCAGAAGCGCACAACCTCGAGCCTGCTGGAACGTTTCTAGGTCCCACTCTTTTCCAGGGGTCCTCTGGCTCCTGTTTTACCTAAATGACTGGCAAACGTCCATCCCAAAAATAAAAAATTGAGACAATCTCTGCCACACAGCAGATGAACACCCAGCCACATGACAGAAAAAACTCCAGCCACAGACTTCATCATCATGTCACCAACTATTGGAAACACCAAACTATTCCAATGTGTTCTACTCAACTATGTGCCAAAAGTCTAATGCCCACCAAAATGAAGAGACATTTAAATCTCTCCAGACCCGAGTTTCAGGCTGCCCAGACACTTGGTGCTGGCATGACACCATCCCTTTCCACCCAGCTTGAAAATCATCTTTGCTTCATGAGAGCTAGAACCATTCATGTGATGATGTGAGTTTTGCAGTCCTCTATGTGACTGTGTAATTTCACTGCAATAGGAACCTAGTCCATTGTAGTATATTTTCATAAAACCACAATATTAATATATTTACCAGAGGGAGTGTGCTTATATATATATACATCATTGATCTCTGTCACTCTGACTTACAAAGTTACTCCTTTACTGTGGGGAAAAACACATTGGTGCAAGGGTTCCACAGGTCTGCAGAGTGGCGATAAAATGTTCTCATCTCGTCTTAATATTGGTTTATAAAAAAAACCCAAAACCAACCAAACAAACAAAACCATACAAAAAACCCGAATAAAACAAAACAAAGCCCAGCAATACAAATATACTGAAGTAATGATACATGCTATAATAACTGGCTATAAAGATCCTCTGTCCTGATGTATCATTTGGACAGACAGACTCTGAATGTAACTGTGTGATTCAGAAATGCAACAATTCAAGAGAATTGAGGTTTATTGAAAATATCTTACTTAAATATTGAAAATATTTAAGCCAAACTGCAGTAGTAAATATTCAGTAAATTCAAGTTTTGTTATTAGTAGTGCTACAACAGCTTTAAGAAACTGCACCGTAACTTCAGAGATTACCAGTGCTACAGGTTAACACACACAGCACACAGTATGTGTCTGAGCTGCATTTGTTCTGTCACTTAAATGTGTAAGAGATGTGACGTGCAGATTTTGCATCGAGATGTTTGCCTTGGCTCAAGCACCGTAAAAGAATTTTGCATTATCCAGACTCAGGAGGATAAATTATTCTTTTAGAATTAAATGGCTATGTACCCTCTGAATTAAATTAATTCTTCAAGGGTCACACGCTGACTATGAGAAGAATGTTTTCACAAGGCGTAACAGTGAGACTCCACAGGTAGCAAGGTAAATTATTCTACTTCCCTGAAATTTCTGAAGCACACCCCTCCTGTCCCTGTCCCCCTGGCTGCAGTGGCAATGAAAGACTTTGGCAGTCGGTCTTTTTCGTCAAGGATGTTTTGTCGTTTTCTAGGGCTGCTGATGAGGTGATGTGTTTTCTGTCAGGGGAAATTAAGAAGCATATTCCCCAGCCTGACAGGAAGAGAGAGCTTGAATGATTTCCTGAGAAGCTTCTGTATGTAGTACACAAGATTTCTAATTTTTTATTTTGGCTGCAGAAGCATTTCCCTACCATACTGAATTACAGCATCGCTGCTGTACAAATTCCATTATACACACAGGAGCATGCACGTGCATGCATACATGCAGCATGGGCAAGGGTGGAACTACTCCTAGACCCAAAATAACCCAGATCATATTTTAAAATAGCATAGAGACACCTCAAGACTGCATATCAGCACTCCTAATGTCTTTTAGACATTAAACTTTTTATGGTTAATGAAGTTTATCCTATCTGGCAATCGTTGCTAGGCAGTAGCAGTCTCAGGGAAAGGCAAACAGTCATTTGCAATTTACTCCCTAATTTCTCTATAATAAATAAAGGCTGTGTTTTATTTCTGGGTCCTGTATCACTTGGGGGCTTGTTAGTTGTTTGTGCCTCAGCAACCTTATCTGAAAGAAACGAGACTTGCCTAACGTGCTACAGTATTTGTGAGATTAGTACAATTAAGTTTAGACAGCGCTAGGTCCAGTCCTCAAGGCAAAGGTGCTTCATACTTGGCAAGTAATATTCTAGTAAATTTTAAACAGCTTAATGGATTCCAATCCTTCTGTCACGTTTCAGCCAGGAGACTGGTTTTAACAAGGTTATCAGCAGATGTTTAATACTGGTAAGAGTAGATGGCAGAACAGTAACTGACCCTTTTTTTAGTCACCTATTTTATCTTACGTATCTCTTTGACCTTAAGATGCACCTATTTCTGGAAACAGCGTATGCCTAACAACATCTACATGGAAGCACGCTCCCTTACAGTGAAACCATACATCTTCATAGCCTTCAAGTATCGAGCCCCAGGAAGAGATGGAAATTTGGAGACTGGCCTTTTGGAAACCAAGAGAGTGCAAACGAAGGCTCCAATACCACAAAAGGCTCTGCCTGGGATGGGGTGCGCTCTCGTTTCAGGACCTTTAGGAAACAAAGTTGTCCACGATTGAAGTGCGTCCTTTAATTTCTGTGATATTCAGCTGGAGAGACTTGGGCTGACGTTAACTAAGTTTGCTAGGGACGTGCTGGATTTAATTCAGTTCAGGGTTTTTATAGTACAGTGAAACACAACATGTTAATAAAAACCTCTTGTACAGTACTTTGCAGATGATATTTCAATATATAGTGGACCAAAGTAAAATACCACATAGTACAGCCATGTAGGCTTGTCACTTCTGGAGCGTGAAATTGTTCGAAATGTTATGCTCCCTAAACATTAAAAAAGTGCCATTTTCCAACATCAAGCAAGAATCTACAGGTTTGAAACATCTCATTATTTCTGGTGGGTAAAAAACTATGTTTTAGTGCCTACAATATGGTAAAAGATTTTTATTTTTTTTTTAAGAAGAAAAACAGGGCAGACATTGATGGAGGCTGAGTCATCTTTAATCTTTCATTCTCTTTGTACTTGAATGTTTTGATATATTTAAATGGGGGGAAAAGGGGAAAAAAGAAAATTAAGGAAATGCTAACTATTAAATTAAAAAGTCAGTCTTCTTTAACTCTCATGTTACTTTTACAACTCCGAATTTTCTCATTTTTCAAAGGGCATGTCTGACTTTTGATCCTTTGTACCAGAAATCTCTGTCACAGATGAGAAAAATCAAAGAGAAGAACGTGGCACAGTTTTGCAGCCGGTGTGGCTGCACCTGACTTGATTTTGCAGGGAGTAATGAAAGAAAAAAAACATATGTCCTACTTTTAGGTTTTGAAGTTTAAACAAAGTAACTTAAACCTCAACTTCTCAAGATGTACTAAGTCTCCCAGAGTCTAAAGGAATTGGACAAAAGTTGCATTCTTAACTAGGAACTTGCACTAAATATTTAGGGATTTGACAACAAGGGGGAAAAAAAAAGCTTAACATCTATATTTTTACTAGTATTTCCTCTGCAATAAACCACCTAAGCAATTTCATAAGAGGGCCTTAGGCAAAGAAAAAAAGTTAACACAACTGAACAGATTAAAGGCTACTTTATAAATTCTGCAAAACCAAAAATCAAATAGAGATGAAAGATAAATCATTTGAACATATACTAGCCACTAAAAAAGAAACCAACAGAATTACTTAAAAACCACCTAAGTCACATTTTCAGGTGATACAGTTCAAACTACTTAAGGTTCAAATGAACCTTTTCCCTTTCACTTCAAATATGAGTGAATAAAACTCTAAACTTCTTCTCCTTTAGAAAAAAACAACATAGTCCTCCATCACGTAAACCCTAGAGTGCTTCCCCATTACACATGCTATTTGTAAGTGATGCCCTCAGAGGACAGAAAGATTAAAGACGATATTTTCCACTATCAACTAATTGAAGAGAGGGGATATCCAGGGGCTTATTTTCTGGTTATTCAGTTTATCACCTACTTTTTCATTTCTAATATTCTCTCTTTACTGCTTTTCCCATCTCTTCCAACATGTTCTCCCCTACTTTCCAGCTTGTATCCACTTTATTGCTATGCTTTGCTTCCATCACCTCCCTGCACCCCCCCACACCCCCCATGACCCACCTGATTTTTTTCTTACTCCACTGTCCATTTGCCACATCAAATTTCCTGTTCCCACACCACCCTCCCTACCATCTGCCAGAAGGGGAGAGGGATTTGATATTCTCAGAAGCAGGACATCCAAGCAACTAAGGATCAACCAAAGCTCTCAGGTGGACCCATATCAACCTTCTAACGTCGCAAACTCCTTGGATGGAGACGACTGAACGGCTTTTAAATAGTGACAAAACCCACCATTTATTATAACAAGCAAGCAAGGATAATCAACCTCCTCAACCAAAGAAAACTCAAGTCACCAGAAAACAGAACTGGAAAAAAGGTTTTGGGTAACCTTCCTCGCGTGCCAAGGAGGAGTCCCCAAGGAAAGTGCCCAACACCAGCCTAACACAGACCTTCACTGGCTTTGAGGGAAGCCGACTATCCTCCAGCCCCTCTCCTCCCCAGGTCTTTGCAGCCTTTCTGAGACCCGAGGAGCTGCTCTGGGCTCACTCCTGCTGTGTCTCAGCTCCTCCATCAGAGCTGCAGGCTTCCAGCTTGCTGTTGTCTCTCCTTGCTGCTACAGGCTGCAGTGCTTGCTGACAAATACAAGAGGCACCGTATTGCAGTGATGTCCTCAGGTTTTGGATTGCTTTTTGGGTTTGTTTTTTTTTTATTATTATTATTTTGTGTGTGGTTTTTTATTTTGTTTGTTTTTTTCCTCT
The DNA here is from genome assembly GCA_035590215.1 of Microhierax caerulescens. Classification (NCBI taxonomy): domain Eukaryota; kingdom Metazoa; phylum Chordata; class Aves; order Falconiformes; family Falconidae; genus Microhierax; species Microhierax caerulescens. Next base: position 8,735,274 of record JAVJGJ010000032.1, read on the forward strand.
GGTATCTCCTGAATACAAGTTACGTCACAACTTGGTCTCCCGTCCCTTTACAGCCCAGCCTTTTCTCAGAGAGGAAGCTGTTTTGCCCCACATACATGAGAACACCCTTTTCTTCCTGCTATCCATCCTTTTTGCTCTGTGCCAAAGGTTCCCCTGCACACAGAACTGGTCTAACCTTTGCATATCTGGCTGGCAGGAGCATCTCCTGGTTTGCACATTGTTTTTTGCCTGACCCCTAGTGCAGACAGCCCCTTGAGCCAAATCTACTTTACCCCCTCCTCAACACGTCACGCTGAGGGCAGAGCGTGCTGGAGACCCTGCTGGGGTTAACCTGCTGGGCAAGCAATTCTGCAGCTTTCCCACTGTACTCAGGCCAGCTACAATTCCTTGCCTTTTTCCTACTTATCTCTCTGGAGCATCACCTACGGATAAATAGATACCTCCTCTACATCATTCCCCTGCGATACTGGCACTAAGCCACGCCAAGAAGCACACGCACTTAAGTTTCCTCCCATAAATATATGTGTTCTGTTGCAAGTCTCCCCAAAGTCTGGATGCTGTGACTAACCCCCACTGATCATCTTCTCTGTATTCACCAATACATGAGCATCTTCTCAGGATGTACAAGTTCTCACAGTTGGGCTCCCTCTAATTCGAGGTAGCTAGAGAGTTGAAATCTTCCTGGCATGCTTGCTAGTTACCTTCCTCAGACAGGTAGATCCATTTCTCCAAAGAACATTTCAACTTCATCCATCACTGAAGAGGGATGAGAACACCTCCTCTCATGAAAAAATAAACTCACCTCCTGTGAACCTCCCTCTGATGATGAAAACTATCAGGTAGGATTGGACACCAAAGATATCTTTTGTATTTTACTAACAGCCTCACCATCATCCCTGAGTCATGCCTACCCGCCTGGCAAACTATCATCTGTAATTATATAGAAATGTTTGAGAGTTCTCACATTTAAGTTTCTCCTTTAAACAAGCAGGCTGACCTAGACTCAACATGCCTTTTTGGAGCTATGGTGAGATGTGAAGGCCACGGTTTATTGCATTATTTTAACTCCATTTAGTCTGCCTCCTGCTACTGAGAAAAATCAAATTAACTGCAGCCAAAGAAGTTATCTTGCATTACAGGAGTGTTTTTCTTTTCCTTAAAGCAATTTCTAAACAAGTTGGAATAATAACATACCAAACTAGAGCCATAAACGATGGTCAATATAATATTTGACAAATTACTTCATAGTTTTGCTCATTATAAGCAGTACGATAGCATTTAAACACAGAATAACAATAAAAATGAGCAATAGGACGTACCAAAGTTCATGCAAACCTTTCACAGCTCTATAAAATTATGCAGCTTTGGGATTTTAATCTCTCCTATGAAAACTGGAAACTAATACAGCCAGGGCACCTTTCTAAATAGAAACCACTACCTGCATAGGATAATCAACCAAGGAAAGAGGGACAAAAATTGGCAAAACAGCAAAGAAAATACATTAAATCCTCCATGCAGGCATGGTGCAGAAATAGCATGCACTAACCTAAAGAATGTTCTTGTAAACCTTAATTTTGCTCCCATGTTTGTCTCTCCTTCGCCCAAAGACAAAAGTCTCTGGGGGGAAAATACCAGTACTGCATGGCAGACCACGGTCTAAGACAAGGGTACGTACTGACCTAGAAAGTCTATGGACAAGTATAACACATACTCCACGCTTTTAGCTCATGATTTTGTAAATTAAACATTAATTTTTTTCATGTAGTCTCAGGTCATGGTGCTTGGTTAGTTCTTTAAAGAAATGGCAACAACTGCTGGGTCTGCAAGGTCACATCTTCAAAGCTCAACACACTAATCAATCTTCATTGACGTACAACTGAAAACCTGCTTTTCAAAAAAGAGCTAAAAAAAAGAAATTTTTCTGGTGCTTGCTGCGGGGTTTACTTTCCTCTGAAAAATTATTTGGGATTTGATTCATTATTTTCCCACTGGGATTTCCAGCAAGGTTAAGGAAGTGTCCCTGCAATAGCACAGGGTGGGTCACGCAGCAAACACCATCTCCACTGTGGCCAGCACAGCCTTACCCCCCCACCCCCTCGCCTTCCTGCCGCTGCCACATTGGCCATCAGGCCACTCCGATTGCACACCAAGAAGTCACTACACCGTTTGATCTAAGCAACAAGCAACATAAATAGGTTCAGAGGGGAAAATTCACAATAGCAGTTTTAATAGCTCTTTCCAAAAAAGATTTGTTTGTTACATACAAGCTCGTCCCAGTGACATCTGGCAGCATTTATAAAACATCCCCATCTCGTGTGGCCAACTGATGCCATAAATTTCAGTCATCCCTGCCTTTGAGAAATGCTAATAATGAAAACTCATCAAAGAGCAGCAATAATTTCTACCGCTGAGTAGATGGATGCCTTTCTGACTACTCAAAATTAATGGCAGATCTCAGGGTCTTAAAGAACAGCTGTCACGGAGAAATGCACCTGCAAACAAATACGCAGTACGCCTCAAAGTTTGATCTGCTACAGATTTAAAGTGGCAACTCTCACAACAAACCGGACTGATGGCAAGAAGTTAGCTAGCCTTCTGTGTCATTTAGAAGGATAAAACTATAGAAAATGCAGTGCAAGTACACAATTGGGAAAATTAAAAGGAACTACTTGGTCCCCCCTCCAACAGTAAGTGATTGATAGTCACACAGGTTATACATAAATTCTCATTTATGCCTAGTCTTACAGACATTGTAGAACTAGCTGCTTTATCACAGGATTAATAACTAGCTGTAAGCCTCATACAAATTTGGGATTTTTCTCCCACTATCACTGTGGTTACTAGGTAAAGCTTAAAATGACAGATAATTAATTAAATGCAATAAAAGACACGTTTTCAGGAGCTTGCTTGGCAAAGGATTTTGAATCTGAAGGATAGAAAAAGCAACTAGAAAGATCACTTTTCCTACCACTTTCACAAGCAATGCCCTAGTTAGTCCTGCTCTTGAGATCCTAGAGTCACCGTGGTAGGTGAGAATAAATATTTGTTCCCAAGTACAATAAATTTTTTTGATCAAGGACCTGAAGATAAATGCCTAGAAAGCACGGCCCACGTATCCACCACATATACATGGAAAACTCAAAGACACGCTCAATTAAATTGTCATGGTATTGAAGTCAGCATCATTATTTGGGGCAGGGGAGAAAACAGGGATGTGTTTAACTATTGCAAGTATTTGGGTTCAGATTACATGTCAGTAATTTCCAATTACTGTCAGTCAGATGCTTTCTAGAAGGCTACAATATTTCTGTCCCCAACAAGCACTACAGCACCGAGTCTGTGCACAACTGATGCTGCTCCATCTACACGAGTTTTAGTAACCCAGGAAAGCAGGGAAAAGCTAAAAGACCCCATGATTATTATTATTTTTTTTTAAATAGCATCCTTACAATAAGTTATAGCACAAAAGAGCCCTCAGGTACAATCAGAATGGAAATTATGTTACTCTGCAAAACAGTAGTTTGCAATTACTTTAACAATATTGGTACTGTTCAGAAACTGAAGTGAACTTAAAAGTAAATGTATTCTTATTTATTCCCTAATTTAAAAATAAAAATAAAATTGGAGTTAGAATTAAATGTACACAAATTTAACAATTTAAAATACTACTGAAGCTTTCTTGTAATTTTTTTTCAAAAGAAGATATAACAAGGCTAGGACATGCAGTGTTCAGATGCAGTTAAATTCAGAGTATTTCATGGAAAATACAGAGTGCACAACTCAAACACCCTCAGAATGGCCGTACTGCCGACAGCACCACACAACACAAAACATTAAAATAGCATTAATACCCAGTAACATGATAGAAAATAACAGATTCAGTACAGAATAATCTGGCAAAACAGAACTGTAGCTTTGATTCTTTCTATCATTCACAGCATCATAACCACTATAGATAACCATGAATTAACTGAATGTTTTAACACTGGTTCCCAAAGTTTGTCCCCCATGATAAGTGTGCTGTTCCATTTCCCTCACACTCACATCACCAGCATCTGCCACACAAATTTTGGTTTTTCACACACGACCAGACAGCTTGCCCTCCCCACTACTACTCCTGGCTCTACTTCTGAAATACGCCCTACAGTGAACTGGACAACATCCTCCACTTTCAGTTGTTTTCTCTTGACGTTTTCAATTCTATACCCGCAGCTCAATGCTCTTCCTGAAAGCCACTGCATCTTTATGTTTATTTCCATATTAAACCACAAGAGATTGTGTTTTATTGATTTTTGTCATGCAGGGATGTCTAATAAATTTTACAACTCTGGCTTTCATGCCTCTGGCTCTGTAGTGGGGCAGACAATTCTCTCTTGTAAGATGGAGCCTTCTGTATATTCTGTGTTGCAGAGACAGATGGTAAAAGATCCTTCCAGATTTTATTATTATTTTTTAATGTATTTACATTACAGCGGTCAAGAAAATATCCAGAGTGCCTTACAGGGAGATCTCATGGTGAATACAAAACCACAAACTTTTAGAAACTGATTTAGAAACCATACTATCAGCTACACAGGTCTAAGAAATTTGTTTTCTTCCTTCCTTCTGAAGTTGACCCATTTTTAATTAAGAAACATGATATTATATTCACTATATTGAGTCTGAAAACTTAATAGAAGGAAGATGATAAACAAATATTTATAAAATTAGCGTGTCTCAATTCACTAGTAATTGGCCTCTCTTGGATGGACCCTGGACCTGAGTTTTCACCTCACCTGGCTGGCGGATCCCCGACTGTCACCCAGAGTGGTTGCTGTCACCGTCCTGGCCCTGCTCAGGCACTGTCGGACTGTGCCCTGGGCAGACCCACTCCCGTTGCGACCTCTGCTGCAGCCACCCTCAGTTCCTGGCTTCTCTTCCCTTGGGGAGCATCCCCAGCCTCACTGCTCCCTTGCAGCCCTGTAGAACCCTCCGGTGGGTAGCTCAGAGCAGCACACTCCCCTCCAACACTGAAATGCCACGTGGAGGCACTCATCTTTCTACAGCGAGCACAAATGGCGCCTACAGAGACAAGGAATTGTGCTTCACTTTAACCTTTACATCCCAAAAGCATGAATGCCAAGGTCAGCACCTCAGCATAAAATGCATATGAATTTTGAGTCTTCGAGAGCAGCTAGATAAACTATAAGCCATAAGCGTATATTAAAACATGTAGCAACTGTTGCCAAATACAAAGAGGGAAAACTGTTTTTCAGGAGCTTTTCTTTCTTGCAGACTACATCACCTTTATCCTAATGGGGCCTCCAGCAGTTAACTGTCACCTACATCTCAATCCCATTTAGAGAAATCACTCGCTTAATATAGCAATGCCAAAATAAACAGCTAAATGTTCTTACTGTACTGCAAAACCCGCAACCTGTATTTCTCTGTTCATTTTACCAGTGGTTCCAAAGAGAGGAGCACCTTGTACTATCCTGCTCAAAAGCTGCCATGTAAAGCTCAAGAGTAGCTAGTTTAATCCTCCAGATTAGGCAGTGAATAAAGTTTATCACAACAGCTTCACATCTGCAACTGCATCAGCAATACTGTCTAAAGGAGCAAGGAAAAAAATGCAACAGGCAGCGCAGTTGGAACCAGGCAGGTTTTGCTACTATCTGTGCATTTTGTTCAAAATTAACCTGGGTATTTTCACAAAAACTAGTTAGAGCTAGGCCATCATAGCCTAAATCAACTGAAACCAAAGGACTCTACTTGAAAAGTCTGTGTAATCTAGCAGCATATTCCTGATTACCACAGTGAGAACAAGTCGTTCTTCTCAAACCCTTAGAAGACGTAATTGATCGGAGCCTTGAAAACCAGATTAACAAATAATCAAAGCAATTATTCTGTCCAATGTTCATGATTATGAGATGAAGGACTCTCCCCTCTCCAAATACTTCTTTTTTCAATTTCAATTTTACTAATGTGTGAGACTTTTGCACAGCACGATCAGTGAAAACTGGCATTTGATGTCTGTCTGCAGGTTAATCTTGTCTCGTGCTGAATTTATTGGAAGACTTATAAAGCTAATAGTATTTTCCCAAACAACTGTTTGGAAACTCAGAGTTTTCATTAGCTGCTTAGGACAGACCAAAAAATCCACAGGTCTCATCACTGACCAAAACAGAGGAGGGAGGAAGGGGAAGGAGAAGAGATGCAGAGAAACTATTTCTGCAGAACTGCCTGTACCGAGCCAAGAAAACTTCACTGCACAAACCTAGCACCCCACAATAATCACAAATTAATCCCAAAGCCAGGCTTTCACAAGGCTCTTACACATTTATATTCAGTTTTATGACAAGAAATTTACACACTGAATCCATTTTCCCACTAGAAATAGACTGGCGATTGCGTGCTGTGCCGGAGGCAAATACGCCAGGGGGTTTGCTGTGTCTCAGATGCTCCAGTCCTAGTTAGCAGCTATGAATTCAGAGGGAGCACGTGGAACAAATACACATCCCCACAATCAGACTTGCACTGAACTACGTGATATGGTTAGCAGCGACATTTCTCATGCTTTACTTATGGGGGCAAATTCTCCTCTTCATTTGTAGACTGATGTACTGAGGCAGGTCTTAAAATTTCTTTTAAAAATACTAGCTGCCAAAAGTCTTGTGCTGCAGAATGGCCAGATGAAGCATTTAAGGATATACCTCTTAAATCACTTCTGTAGCTAGTGGCAAACTAAACTTGATATGGAAGTACTACTCATATAAAGCTGCAGGCTTTAGAACGCTCTCAACATAGTATTATTAGGAATGGGAGCTGGAATCGTGTATGTCAAAACGTGCTCCCTGCATACATACTTCCTGGCTGTTATAGGTGACAGGAATATGAATGTTAAAATTATCTATACCATAATTACTGTAATTTGCACTGAATAAAGGTGAAGGCTACAATCACATCCTTGTGTAATAGTATTATAAGGTTTACATACAAATATGTATTAAAAAAATTCTAATTTAATTTTCTTTCAATATTTACGGAAAGATACGTTACTAAAGCTACCAAGGTTCTAGGCTAGAAAGTAAAAATTAAGGTCTGTCATTAGTTCAGGATTTATATTTCAAAAACTATTTTCTCAGTGCTTTTCTATGCACTTATAATTCTGCCAGAGGTATTATTTTAATACACATCATGGCATATGCATTCTTGGTGTTTGTCCTAAGGTTGCCATATTAAATTTATTACTCCTGTTATGTTTTTCTATTGTATAAAACCCAAACTACAGTACATATTCTTGATTATTGAAATAAAAATAATATCAAAATTTGCTAGTTAATATACAGAACACATGCTTCCAGTCCAGGTAAAACACATCAACAAGTTCATCTCTTCACTGGATTAAATTTTTAAATACAGAATTAAATCTTAAAATATTGTCCTAGAAAGGGTCATCAAGTTCCTAGAGGCTGAAAGAACCTGAACTAAGAATCCATATAGGGACAAACCTATACTTTCTAAAATAATGAGCTAACATTGATAGCAAGGTTTGAACCATCATGTTCATTACTATATGCTACACCCCACTCCCTCTAGTACTCGTAACCTGGGATCTCAAATTGCTTCTTGGTCGCAAGAGTTATTAAACTTCAATCTCAACAATCACTGAACTTGTGAAGAGTTTGGGACTTCAGTCACCACAGGATCAAGGTTTTGGCACAAGCATTAGAGGTTTCAGAACAAACTAATTTTAAATACCATCTCAGAAATTTTTAGTTACAGTTACTTACAGCTATAGTGCTTTACTTTTAATTGAACACTACAAGCATCCAAATGTCTGGAATTTTGCATTCAATGTGAACATAATACCTAAATCTTATATATGAATTAAATATACAGTTATTGATGCCAGTAAATAAGAAAATCAATGGTAAAACCAGCAGAGCTTCAGGCTGGCCAGCTCTGATGCAACAAGCTTTTGACTTCTGCTGCCAAGGCATCTCCTGAACTCCAGGAGCTCACTAGTCACCAGCCCTGCAAGCCAAGTACCTCAAAGATATTGCTTCCCCATCCTTTTCCCTTTCTAAGCAATCCCAGGAGATTAACGCTAATTTTACATTTAATGAAACACTGCAGCTGCACAGTTACAAACCAGCATCAGAGAAGCCAGACAGCAAAGATCCCAGCCGAAATGCTGCCCCAATTGTTCTGTTCATAGTTTAATTCCTCTATTTGTATTCTTCCTTAGGAAGGAGAACTCTGCATCTCTGATAAGACTTTAAAAAATAATTTAATAGTTACATAAATACACAGAAATTGCCTAATTATCCTTGAGACTATCGGGGGTGGGGGTGGGGGGAGAATAAAAATCCCCAAGCCCCCACCAACAATGTCTGGAAAGTTAGCAAAAAATTGCATTTCTTTGTCAATGATCCTGGAGAGAACCTCTTCCAGAATCCAAGGATGGTGTCCTAAAATTAATGGCTTCATCTCAAACTCATCCCCTCACCATTATCTGTGCCAGCACTTGGTGTTGAAGATTTCTTCCACTTATAAAGAGCACCAGGTGTAGGGACCACTTAAAAAGAAAATGGAGATCCTTCTGTGGCAGCCACCCAAAAAAGAAGTATGGAGGCAAAAGAAGAGGACAGCAAAATCAGACAGTGGTGGTTACATGAACAGTTCATGCCTCTCCACCATTACACAGCTGAATTACTCCTAAACAGTAAGTACTATTAGAAAAGAGTCTAAACAGAACTTAAGAAAGGATTACAAAACCTGTCTGTGCTATTGTAGTAACAGATACATACACAAAACGTTGGGTGGTCGCAAGCAGCATGGATGGATGGATGGATGAAACAGGAACTGGCTTCACTGAGATACAAAACATTTTTTGTCACTCTTCTGAGATCCAAAATACTTCCAGTAAAAAATGGACAAACTACTTTTGAGTTTTGAAAAACATGAAATATTTAAAAATATTTTTCAAATAAGCTTGCAAACAAACGTTTTGAATTCAATATATTTTCAAAAGCATTAACACACTATTTCTGAAAAGCTTGACCAAGATTTTCTACCCCTTGAGTTCCAGGCAATTCCCACAGGTATGCAAAGCAAAGATCAGCCTGTTAACTCCTCCAGCTGACAAGAGCCTCGAGTTCACTCAAACAAAATGACAGTCTTTTAAACAAAGAGATTTCTGATAAGTAGAGGATATCACCTTCAGAAATCGAAAGAAGGAACGTATAATTCTCATAGACACTGCCGATGACAGCCTTTCCTCCAGAACACTACACAAAAAAAAAATTAAAAAAAGGAAACCAGAGAGCATTTTTTTCTTAATGGTTATAAAATACAATCTATACTGTCCAATACTTAACATACCTGAAAGACCCTGTCAGCTAAGCAACGGTTTCTAACCCTGACCTCCGCGATATCGATGTGTTCCTGCAGTATATTGTACACGCTCCTTTCCCTGGTGGGAACAGCAGATCACACGGTAACTTTGGCTTGAAGGCTTAATTAAGTTTATGTAGCTGTTCCTGCTGTTTCAGATACGATGTTACGCATCCATTCAGTCATGTAAGATGCAAAAAAAAAAAACAGACCAGCAGAAGGGGAAGCTGGCTCAATCACAAGCTGAAATTCTTTAAAAATTATAAATGGTCTTTTTGTGGTTTAGCTTGGAAAGATACAAATATATGTTCTTATACATACCTCCATGCATCAAATCCAAGTACACAAATTATTACATTCTGTTAAATAAGCTGGAAGCTGATAGCTTTGGCACTCCTGCAGAAATCTAGCCTACACACATAAGTCCTTATCTCCATGAATGAATCTATAAATGCAAGCATACTTTTTAGCTTCTCTTTGGCAGCTCTCCATGGATTTACTAATATTTTAAGTCAAAAATCACTATTAGTAATAAAAATGCTGCAATAGTACGCATTTCCCTTCATACCACATAGACATTTTTATGCACACAGAAGGAGGTTTCAAGGAGATCGACAGGGAATTCCATAAGCAGAGCCTACTCCAAAAGCCCCACGAAAGCTGGCTTAGACACCTGGACGCAAGTGGGAATTACGGATTCCCAGAGGAAGGAAGGACCTCATAAACCCAGGGTTTAGGTAGGGAAAGACAAATGGACAATTGTTCCTCTCGTCTCCTTTGAAAGAGGGAAGGGACAAGAAGCGTTACGAAGGGAACTCCTCTGGCCAGCACACCAGTGCATCATTCAAACTGGCTGAACTAACAGAGGTGGGAGAGCGAGCTTTCCCTCACAGCAAGTTGGAGATCAGGAAGGGAAGGTTTTCTGCAGAAACCAGCACTCCGGTTGTATTTCAAAACCATGAACTGATGAGAAAAAGATTAAAAAAGAGGAGGGGAAAAAGGAGAATCTTGCCCTGAAAGTTCTCACTATTAAAAAGGCCATTTGCTCCTGTTTCTGACTAATGACAAACAAAAATATATTCATTACAGAGACTACTGCAACTGGAAGCCAAGTATGTCCTTAATTAAAATTCCAAAAATAATAAGAGAGTCATTAACAATCTAGCAGCATACGAAAGCTGAAGCCGGGCAAATGAAAATCATGCAGGCCTAAAAAAATAGGCACTATTAAATGCTTGGCACTTATCTGCCACTGGCACAATCTCACCCTGCTGCAGCTTCTTCAGTCTTTCAAAATTTGCATGTGACACATTTCAATTAGATATTCAGTTGTCAGCAGCCACTTAATTACATTAGAAGAAATGTGCAGGTATATAAAATATATGGCATCTAGTAAGACTGTAAGACAAGAGAGTTTCTTCCGGGAGAGATTTTTATTTTTTTTTAAACCTTCCTAATAAATCAGTTTGCCAATACATTCCTTTGGGAATTCAGTGGCAGCAACACAAAATGCAAGATCAGCAAATTATTAAAATACTGATGTAGTAAGTCAGAGCTGAGCAACTAATGAGCTGTAAAGTTCACTTCTAAAAGCAGGACACTCATACATTAAACACGTCCACAGTATTTTTGCTGTTCATTATAAATATTAATTTAGAGTGGGAAGGTGAACTATGCAAAATGGAATTCAATTCTGATGGATTCTGATAACATTGCTTTTAAGGATGAAGTTTCTTTGAAATAACATACAGTAACTAAGGATGCAACTTTGCCAAGTTTGGTATTAAAATGCCTTTTAGCATCACAGTGAATCCTAAATTAGGTCAAATGACAGATGAGCAAAAGTAGACAGATGATTTCCAATTTATCAAGTAAACTGAACTCCTACTCACATTGGAAAACTAATCCATAATTACCATAAATTAAGGCTATTTTAAATAAAGGTAAAAAATATGGGAAGCCATCGATCATTTACATGTATAACAATGATAATAAAATTCCTTCAAAAGAACTAAATACCAAATCTTTCCTACAGCGCACGGTATCACGTGTTTCATCCATCACAACGTGCTTTTCTTCTCTGATAAACAAGGACACAGTAGTTTGCAGAAACGCTGAGGAGTAGAAGCAGCCAACTGCGTATAACTAGGTTTCTTCTGCCCACAAACCTGCCATTTCCTTGTGGTACCCTGAGCCTCAAAGCAGGCATGGACACAACACAGCAGCCTGTACTGTGTAAAATAGAAGCAACAACATCAGTGCTGCAAGGGTTTCCGAAACCAGTACTTAAGTGTCAGTACCCATCTAAAAGCAGTTAAGATCAAATGCTTATCTTGCTGAACTTCAGGGTGCTTTGTACTTAGCAAAGACACACATACTTGAACCTCACTCAATTTATTGAAGGTTATTGTGGAGGCTCAATAAAGGCTGGGAGAAGATACTACTAAAGCTGTAGATCTATTGTTTCAGAAAGCAACGTGAGTAAATGTTTCTTCCAAGTAGATCAGAAGCCAAACACGTTACTATGCTTTTCCAAAGAGTCTCATCTTTTAGAGAAAACTATATCGGCAAACTTGTAAGACTTGGTATTTGTCACAACTGACAGAAATTGTTGAGAAAGGAACAGATAATTTAATAAAACACACGTCAGTGCATTTCCTATGTGGAAATTAGAAATTCATTCATCTGCATAGTTAAACCAGTAATTCTGTTAATGTACTAGATGTGAATCTCAGTAAGTTTACCTAAGATGCAGACACAGAGCAACAGACATGTCAATAAGAAACACACTGGCGCATTAAACTAGAGAATATATTGACCTTGCAAGCATGACCACAAACAGAGGGAAGAAGCTAAAGGAAGAGCAGCAAAATAAAATTGCCTATAAAGTGAGTGGTGTAGAGAACGGAAAATGTAGAAAAAATCCACAGGAAAAATATTAATAATGAACTAATAATTACAAAAAAAAATAACTTCAGCTGGGAAGACTCCAAGATGAAGCAAACTATGTACCTTTGCTCTAGACCGGAATTTTTTCTCAATTGTATGCTTTTGGAAGCTGGACTTCATTTTCACCTAGTAATAACAATCCCATGTTCTCAAAGTTCTTCAAAACAAACAAACAACAAAATAATAACCCCCCACTCCCTCCTGTAACACCAAAAAAGCCTGAATTTGTACTGTGCATCACAAATGCTTGATTCAAAAAGGTGACATCAATATGCTACAGCACACGGGACATAGTAGTAGCTTTAAGAACATCAGATTCCTCCTGAATCTGATTACTACATACAAAAAGGAAGTTGATCCCCCTCTGACATAAGCGTAAAAGCCAAATTCAATTGTTTCTCAACGTACTGTCACGACCAATAACAGACTCTGAAAAAGACTATTCCAACACATTTTCCTAATGGGAGGAAATTAGTTTGCAGAGGGATTCAGGCAGGCCTTTTCTATTTCAACTGGATGACTGCCTAGCTGGTTTTTTTCAAGAGTTGGATGCAATTAGGATATTACTGTTGATAGAATATAACTAACATCCAAGAAGAAATGGCAATTCATTCAAATAAAAAATATGATACTGATGTTCATTCACAAGTAATATTTTTACAAGCATATGTGGAAAAAGAACATTTCACTTTTCCATTCAAAATCTATTTTTACCTTTAAAAAATTTCTGACAATCAGAAAAGATGAACTGTTCTTTTTCTTTTCTCTTTTTTTTGCCCAGTTTTGTTGTTTTGTTTTGGTTTTTTTTAAAAAAAAATAATAAAACTTTCCCTTAGATATTTGGTGCATGGTAGTTTCAATTTCTGGTTTTCATACTGTTTTCTAATGGGAACGATCTTAAGTCCCAAAATCCCTACAAAACACATATCTACTTATTTTAACCTTTAAAATCCAAGGTCGTTCCATGCTCAATTAGTTTTTAGCTTAAAGAATACATCAATGAACACCAAGAAAGCATTTTCACACTATTGCATCTCTCTCTTTCTTGGGCATATTAATGGTTTTTAATATATTGTCCATGAATATATGGCCCAGGCTTCTTTTTGCGCTAACTCTCAAATTGGGATCATTTCCATTGCTTGAATGATTTATTTCTTCTAATATCCAAGGGAACAAGTAGAAAGGAAGAAAAGTGTTAATAATTAAAGGTTAGATGCAAAACCCAAGAACTGTAATTCTACAAATGCTCACTGCAATGAACTAAAGCTCCGTCAGGCACAGCTCCTCATATCCTGAATGCCCAGAGTCTCCAAGGTGGTCAGAAAGATCAATTTTCCATTTTGCAGAAACCTGGAAGCCACTATTACAAAAGGGTATCTGTGGAACAACGCTGCTCTTTTAAATGAGGAATTGTCAGGATGACATGATCTGACTGCAAGTATCTTGCAATGAACAAAACAGCAACCTCCAGGGAACAATGCCAGTCAGCAGTAAAGGGAATTAATAGCTAGAGGCAACACATGGAGGCACAGTTTCACTGCAACATCCATCCTGTACCTAGTAGCCTTGGAGTTTTAAACTGCTGAAGGGCTTGCCAATCTTACTAGAAGCACACAGCTGAGAGGAATCATAGAATCACAGCACACTTTGGGCTGGATGGACCATTTAAAGGTCATCTAGTCTAACCCACCCGCAACGAGCAGGGGCATCTTCAGCGACATGAGGACGCTCAGAGCCCCGTCCAACCTGACCTTGAATGTTTCCAGGGATGGGACATCTGCCACCTCTCTGGGCAACCTGTGCCCATGTTTCACCACCCTCATTGTAAAAACTTCTTGCTTTGTATCTAGTCTAAATCGGCCCTCTTTCACTTTAAAGCCATTGCCCCTCATCCTGTCGCAACAGGCCTTGCTAACAGGTTTGTCCCCAACTTTCTTACAAGACCCCTTTAGGCACTGGGAGGCTGCAGTAAGGTCTCCCCGGAGCCTTCTCCTCTCCAGGCTCAACAACCCCAACTCTCCAGCCTGTCTTCAGAGGACCGGTGCTCCAGCCCACTGATCGTCCTTGTGGCCCCCCTCTGGACCCACTGCAACAGGTCCACGTCTTTCCTGGGCTTCAGGCTCCAGAGCTGGGGCCAGCGCTGCAGGTGGGGTCTCAC
>JAVJGJ010000032.1:8750103-8768673 GCA_035590215.1 Microhierax caerulescens
ATCTGCAGACTTGCTGAGGGTGCACCTGATGCCACTGTCTGTGTCGTTGATGAAGATATTAAACAGTACTAGGCCCAATATGGACCCGTGAGGGACACCTCTTGTCACCAGTCTCCATCTGGACATTAAGGCATTGACCACTACCCACTGGATGTGACCATCCAACCAATTCCTCATCCAAACAGTCCACCCATGAAATCCACATCTCTCCAATTTTTAAAGAAGGCTGTTGTGGAGGACCATGTCAAAGGCCTTACAGAAGTCCAGAGAGATGACATCCATAGCTCTTCCCTTGTCCACTGATGCAGTCACTCCATCACAGAAGACCACTAGGCTGGACAAGCAGGACCTGCCCGTGGCGAAGCCATGCTGGCTATCTCAAATCACATCCCTTTTTGAGCAAACACCTTTCAAAAAACTTTTCAAGTCTCTACCTCCACCCTTTTCTGCAAAAGTAGTTTTATCAAAACTTACTTACCTCTGGGTACTTCAGCTTTAAGGTTTTATGCATTTCTCGAAAACGACTGTATCGCCTGAACACCGTCCAGGTCTCATCCAGGACTGTTATCTATATCACACAATACAAAAAGAAAAAAGTAAAACCTCACAACAGTAAAAACCATGCAGTATACAACGTTATCGTATTAATAAGGGCAATTCTCAGTTCCCTTATATCTACAAGCTTTTGTAAGTTTACTTATAAAATTAATTCTTCTGTCATTACAGTGACACAATTGTATTTAATAAGAAGCACTGACTGCAAAGCAAGAAAACCTGAACACATTTATTCCTTATTCTGGAGTGGTTTGACAAGGCTATAAAGACATTAAAATATCCCCAATCCCGAATCATTCCTCGGTGCAGTATCCCTCTCAGCATTGCAGTCAGTGGGTGTTCCACTAATGAATGCACAACTGTAGAGTGGTCCCTCTATACATTCATGGAAATGTACATTCTCATATACATATACGTACACATACACACAATTCATAAATATGCATTCCTCAGCCAAAGAGCTCATAACCACATAGAACAGGATTCCAATTCGTAGGGTAAAAAATTATACATGCCAGCTTTCAGTAGAAGACATTCCCTTAAAAGTGTCTTGGTCTGTGTTATCAATATGTTTATGAACATCCCATTTATAAAGGAAGTCTCATTAAAATCTACAGAATTACTTACTCCTGTGAATAAAGAGCACAGCAAAAGGAGTGAAGGGGGGGGCAAGCCAACCTTGCCACCAGTTATTCACAAAATCCTCCCTGGAACTGAGAAACCAACAAAAATTTCAGGGGACAAAAATTTTCACTGTCTGAAATTAGGTGAAATGAAAGAAGTCTGTAAGGGGGTCATAAAAGTACTGTGACTGGGGACTTGGATTTTACAACAAAGTCTTTCTGTTGCTCTAGTGGTCCAAGGCTACCAAGAAGCAACACTGCAGGCAGAATAAGCATTTTTCTACGCCAGCTAGCAGAGCTGGACAAAGCCAGCTGGCATTGCCTAAACCTGGGAAGACTGCTGCTTTTTTAATCTAACAGGCCTAATATGTGATATACCTCTGCCTAGCTACGATTTTATGCACAAAGATCAAAAATAAGCATTTTCATAAAACACTATTTATGAAGACACAGGTTTTTTAACCTTAAAGTGACTCCGAATTATCAAGTAGTTCCCTCACCACTGTGCATATGAGAAAGTTATGGAGGTAAAGTAAGTTGTGACGGAGCAGGATAACCGAGTAGGAGGAAAGCAGATCCCAGTAATAAAGCCAGAGGAAGCCAACATACAAGCACCACCGTTGACAACTGCTACCCCATGCTCACAACACACTCCTCTGGCCCACCCTTCTCCACCCCACTGCCTTTGCCACTGCACACAGAACAGGGAAACTGGGTGAAATGTTTTAGAAATCAGAAAATACCGTGTCTTATGACATCAGGAAAAGGTTTTGGGGTTGGTTTTTTTTTCCTACTTTTTACTTCTGTTTTTAACTAAAAGATGTAAGTAAACAAAACTGGCCTTCTCAAAGCTTTTCACAAACATTGAAACACAGGTTCTTCTACCACATCTCCACAACGCAAGTTCATTATTTCTGATAAAATTAATCTTTCATGTCACTAATAAGCTTGACTGCTATTAGGACACCTACATGATGGACTGTATCCATGCAGAATGTTGCTAACAGTGTCTCAAACTTTAAAAATTAGGTGAATGGATTTAAAATGCATAGGCAGGTTCAACTAAAAATGTAACTTCAGGACTATGCATACTACACTGATCTCGATTAACCAATTAACCATTTTGTTCTGAATAATTACTTTAAAGGGCTTTGTGATTTCAGTTAAACATTAGAGCACAATGGATAATCATAAAATAAAGATGTTACTCATTCGTGCTTTCTTTTTACTTTAATTCTGCATTTTAATCTCTCCGAGTCAGGAAATTTTGCTGTGATAATTTCATACGTACATGACCTTTATTTAAAAGTGATCTCTTTTTTTCCCTAGGGTTTTCCACAGAAGCGTGCCTTCAGGGGAGCAATCTAGCACAAAGCATACAGGACTCTTCCAGCTACACAGCCTGGGGAAGAGCACGTATGTCAGCTTGCCAGCGATGTTGGCAGTGCATCTGACAGCTGTCTAGGTGATATGGTGGTACCAACCTTACTCAAACTGCCTGCAGCCAATTATTTATGAGCTTTCTTCTACAAAGTTTAATGAACAACTTGTTAGAGACAAGAAGAGCAAAGCCATGTACCTGTGCTGTCTAAGAACTGAAGGATTTTCTCTAGAGCATTATCTGGTAGCTTGGATTGACCTGACTCAGTCCCTGTTACCCTCTGTTTACTTTCCTAATTCTTGCAATTAGACTAGCAGGTAATGCATTGCAAAATTTTATTGTTGCTACTGCTATTATTACTGGAAAATGAATTTCAAGGCTAAACAAAATCTTAACTGGTCCCCAAAGCTCGGCAATAATGTTGTTAGGCCAGACAGGATAAAACTCCACTTATAAAGAGGAGAATTACAGTGCACCTGGCATAGCAACAGCATGTCTAGATCAGGGCCTTTTACTCCTACAGCTGATCCAGCAGGCTTGGGCTGGCATTTTTTTCCCCCATTTAAAAAAAGCTATATGACAGACTATATACTCTTGATGTATGGGATGGGGATATATGCACATCTTTTTTACAGTAAAAAATAAAGCAAATTTGAAAAGCCCTTTGCTTTTCACTCGTAATTTGCTAATATAGTAGATTAAAATATTTTCTAAACAAAAAACCACATCGTTGAGTAAATCTGTAATACAGATTTTCAAAATATTCTTATCTGGGCAATTACATGACCCCAGACTTGCCTTAGAATTATGGGGGTGGTGGGGTGGTGGTTTGGTTTTTTGGTTTGTTTTTGTTGGGTTTTTTTTTCATTCAGTGCACCATTTCCTATGTAAAACCTATAAATTTGCAAGGCGATACTACAGTCCTGTCTCCTTCTCATGGTGACTGACAAAATAAAGCACGTCACAGAATTTGTTCCCCTTCTGCCCCACGCAAACAGAAGTAAAACCTGGGAGGAGGGATATTCTACCTGATTCTGAAGCAATTAAAAATCCACCAGAAAATGATCACCTTCCTTATCTGGGCTGGATAAACTGTCTACAGTCATGGCGAAGATGCCTGTTTCTCAAAATGGCTACTTGAAAGTGTTCCTCACATTGTCTATGAATACAGCATCTAAAAAAATAAAGGTTGCCTAAAAATTTCTTGTAACCTTTTTTTTTGTTTATTATTAATGGTATTAATCTGGTAGAGTTAAGGGAAGACTGGGCTTTTACTTTTTTCTAATTTAGGTACATACGGGGCATGCATCATTTTCTTTAAGAGCTACGTATCAATGAGCACTGCTGCTTTACTCCAATTCTGCAGCAGTTCACTGATCTCAGAAAGAAACTTAGACAAGAAACACGGACATTTGAGAAGACCCACCACAGCATTTGGCTGAACAGAACTGTGACTGGACTGGGAGAAAAATACTGCTTTGGGGTGCATCTGCCCAGATCTTCTACAGCGAACTCAGAGATTACTGAAAGTTTTTGAAACACAAGAAAAAGACAGTTTTGAAAGAATATCAAACAGGATAAATAAAATAAGAGAACTCGGAACAACTGGGGGAAGCTGAATAAAAATGTGAAGGCTTATCTACAACTTTCCCTCTTTCCCTGTCAGAGGATCCCTTGCAGGGCTGTGCTTGATTCCAGGCTTTGCTTCCATCACCTGCTCTTGGGAGACCCTGTGTGCTTTTATGTGAGCTGGGGTTCCTCCTCCCCTGCT
The DNA here is from genome assembly GCA_035590215.1 of Microhierax caerulescens. Classification (NCBI taxonomy): domain Eukaryota; kingdom Metazoa; phylum Chordata; class Aves; order Falconiformes; family Falconidae; genus Microhierax; species Microhierax caerulescens. The sequence continues at coordinate 8,754,434 of JAVJGJ010000032.1, forward strand.
GCCTGGCTGCTCCTTTCACTGTCCATAGGTACTACCTGCAACCACAGGTACTGTCTGTAAAAGACGCCAACGGTCTTAGTGATGCAAAAGCTCTTCCCACGTGCTGTTTCTAGCATGGCCTTCTGAATATTCTGTGTATCACAACAGCATGAAAGGAAGGGGAAAATACGAGAACCAGTTTTCTGGTTTTCTAATTCAGCTCTAGCATAAATATGTTTAGACCTGACTAAGTTACTACTATTTCATCAAGTCTTTAAAGATAACGTAAACCTGTCACTTAAAACGGAAGGGTTTTGGAAATGTATCTATTCATACTGAATACTTAACAGCAGACCAGCACAAACAGCTCCATGACATCTCTTGCTGCAAAAGCAGAGGGTGCTATCTTAACTCTAATAAATACGGATTTGTTTCTATTTTGAATTGCCTCCAATAGGTTCTCATGAGACTCAATCAACACGCTAAAGTAGGATCTGTATCCAGTGGAAGAACCTGAGTGGACAGACCATTTTGCTGGCCCATTCCCAAATGTTATATATGTCTCAATGGACAAACCGGCACTAAAAGAAAATATTTTTAGATGCTATGTTACCGTTTAAAGACTTATGAACTCAGCGTGATGCTGCCAAGAAAAGTGGAACTCTTCCTCTTTTGGCATATAAAGAAAATAATCTTTACTATTGCATGTCACAAGAAGAAATTTATGTACTTGTTCTGTATAGAAATTAATTATATTTGTTCCTCTGTACAGCAATATGCCAGGATTTAACTACAAACCCAATGACTAGAAACATCTGCTGAAGAAAACACTTCTGAGACATCTAGAATTCAGAAGTTTGTGGAGTGTCTTACAATTCAACTCAATTGTGTCTTGACCCTTTGTCAGATCTTAGAGTGCCGCTACATGCAAACAGGTCAGTTACCCATTTTCCCAAGAGCAAGAGGAACAAGACTAACGCCAGCCCTTCCCCAAAAACTGACACATATTCTGGTACAAGATTATCTGAAAATAAACTTGAACTAAGTAAAGTGAGGCTGAAATCAGGAATTATTTCCACAACTGACATGGTATACTGATGCATCAGGTATGGAAGAAAAAAAACACGTCCATGTTTTCTCCTCCCTGCCCTGCCTTCCTGTTTTCATGATTTTTAAGAAAGAAAAAGAGAAAAAAAAATAAACCACTCTTTCACATGTTCTGATTTCCCATAGAATAACAGTAGCAGCTGCTGAAGATTAATACAGATCAAAGTAGAGCTGGGAGCTCTGCAGGGGCAAGGTTTAAAATAGAAAAGTTTGTGGAAGGTCTGTGGATTGTAGCTTGCAGACAAATCCTAACCACAGCAAAAGTAGCCCACTGTGACATACAGAGACCTGAAAGGAAAGGAAAAAGCATAAACAGTTGATCGATCTGCGTAGGGGAAGAAACATCCCAAAGACTGCCAAACCAAGGTCCATGGGAGCTTCAGAAAACATATTTAGTGCTTCAAGGAAGTTGACAGCAATGGAATACAATTATTAAAGTGATAGCCCATTCCCTACCCCATATGTCATCCATTTCTTTGAAGTTCATCAAAGCAGTTATTTAAGCAGCAGTTTCTCTCAGAGGCAGCCTAGAGATGGCACAGGACAGAGAGAAAAGATTGTACTGGCAAGTACGACAGAACAGCCATTCCATGTACACTGCTCTTAGCTACAGCAGCCATTCATCCCATGCCGTTACTGAGGGTAGGTCACAAGCCTGCTCCTCACAGAAACAAAACAAAGCAACAGAACTGTTGGAGCCTAGTTTCATCTACATTGGCTTCTCTTCTTGATATATCCTCCTGTTCCTTCCTGGTTACAAATCCCACCCCCCTTCCAACATTTTTCTTTTACTACATTTCCTTCCAGACAAGTCCAAGTCTTCCTGCAAATACTCACTGCCCCTTCATCCTAAGATTTCGCAGATGCTTACATGGGCTTTAGAGATGAAGGGAAAAGAAATGCACCAATTTACTAAAAAGAGAAAACACGTTTTTACTTTATCTACCTTCCTTAACCATTAGCCAGTTAGGTAAATTCCATGTGCTGAAAATAGTTGGTGAATAGAACAGTCCTCGGGGAAGTTTCGTATGTGCTTACTCTTCTCGCAGCACCTCTTAGGCTCTGGGCTTTCACTGGCCCCAGAAAATTCAAAGTTCAAAAGGCAAAAGGAAGTATTACATACACAAATTGTGCAGTATGATTCAAAATGAAAATTTAATTAACACAAACTGAGCTAATGTTGCCCATCTTACTAAAAGCCTTTGTAAAAGAGAATGTGAGCATAGTTCAAAAATGGTTCTTCACACTATGAGGGCAGGTCACTCCTGCGACTTGCACCAGCTAACAAAGCATCTGGCAGTACATTCAGTGAAGAAGGCTGCCAGTTCTGCCTCTGATGCCATGTACATCAGTTATGCTACATGTCCACATGCACCGAGAGCACATTTCCAATTAGACTTCACATTTTGCTTTGAAAAAACACTGGCTTCATACCAGAGAAAACATAATGAATATGCATTTTTTTTTCCAGCATTTCTGCACAGAAGAGCAATGGAGGAAGCCACTAGACATTCTGATTGTTTCTACCCTGCATTTCCAAGGTCTTGCTTCTCCAAACTGTTATCTGTTTCCCCTCTAGTCTAGTGGCTTCTAAGCCACAAAGACAGACTGAAAGGAATCAAAGCCTTTGTTGCAGATGTGTGAAAAATACCTATAATTATGGTTTCATTATTACAGGTAAATATTTCAAGTCCAATCATTTTCTATACCTGACGCTCACATCTCAAAAAAAGGGCTTTCCTGTAACTATTATACATTTAATCCTCACCTCTGCAACACTTTCAACTGGATTATTTGACATTGGATCTGGAACTGCTCACTCCAAGAATCAGACCACCAGCCTCCTGTGTACAATCCATCACTTTGAAAATACCTGTCTTTACAGTGTCCTGTATTGCACATGCCTTCTCACAACCCCTCTTGTTTAACTTATTAACCGAGCTCACTTAGACAACAGAAAAAGAACCAAAAATTGCACTTGTGGAACAAAACCTACGTTTCATTGGAGTTAGTAAGGCGATTTCTGCAATCTCCAGATTCTCAGGTGCGTTTCCAGCTGCTGTTTCTATCTTCACTAACTGTGATGCTGTCACAGTGAACACTGACAGTTGGACAGAGCAAACTAAGAACTATTTGGTCTTAAACAAAAGGCATTTTTCTGTTGTTACTATCATGCTACTGTTGTACAAATGTACAAAATGTACAGAGAACCCAAACAATGTGAAGCAACTAAAAAGCACTTACCTTTATTTCAAACTCATAGTGTTCATCCTTTCCCTGCCCACACAGGACATAGCGTGGAATACTAATTTTAATAGGGTCCTTTAGGTCATCTGGATTTGCTCCCAGTGAACGACAGACCATCCGCTTTCATGTGCATACCAAATAGGGAGAACAAAGGAAAACCAAAATCACTACATAAGAAAAAAAAAAAAAAACTTCACTAAAAATGAGAAAATGTTCTTGGCCAGAAGAGCAGGCAAAAAGAGCATGGAAGAGGCAGAAATTACTTCTAAAATGAAAGAATTATTTGAAAACAAAGTGGATCTCCTTTTATAAGCAAGCCCTAGCACTCTGTTATGATGGAGAAAATTGAGGTGAAGTGTCTTCAAAAACATTATTTTTTCTTTGAAAAGGCATTTTCAGCTTAGATATCAAAAACAAAGGAAAGCAGATTTTATATCAATCCTCTTTTAAAAAAGTAAATTAATCAAGCCTTCATAGTCAGCCATATTTTTTGTATGTCTTTATAAAACAAACCTGTTTACAATATCATGCAAAGCTGTAAGGGATCTGGGCAATTCAGAAAGACTTTAAAAATTCAACCTAATTTATAATTAAGGTACAGATAACATAGCAATTCACTGTCAGACCAGTTTCCAACTATTTTCTTTTAATCCTGTCTAATTAACAGATAACTATGGTAAATTTGCAGGGTCTGGACACAGTGATCTGAAAAGTTATTTGTAATGAGACCACAATCCTCTGACCAGATTAAATCTGTAGTTCTGAAGTTATGTCAAATATAAAATATTTTTGCAACTGAAAAGATTAATGCTTTGCAGTGACTGTGCCCAAAAGTAGCATAAGCATTTACAGTGAATAAAGTACAGAAATTGCCTTTTTGGAAGTCCTCCCCTTCTTCAGTTGGACATATTTGGTCTGAAAAATTAATTAACTTGTACTTTTAAAAAAGCATAACAGCACCATGACAAATGTAAATTAGCAGTAACAAAAAGAGACTGAAAAGCTACCATTTTAAAGTTGGGACCACATCATGTATTTGTATTTAGTGATGCTATCCATTGCTTGATCCATATCTGTACTCTTAACATCATTTTCAGTCCTTTAGCAACTACCATGAGACATGTTGCTTGGTCAAAATTCGTCAGCCCTGACCAATATATCTCCAAATGTGAAAATGGCTCCCACTTCTGCTCACAGACACTTGGTTTCTTTGTAGCAACTCCTGGTGACTTCCAGTACACATTCCTATTCTCCAGTAGGAGCTGGAGAAAAGTTTGAAACTCAGTCACAAAAGCCTCTCTGAATGCTGCCTGTTACAGAGGTTTCTGGCATCCTCATCTGGCTCTAGAGAAGGGGAGGTTGTTATTTCATTACAAGTCAATTATAAATGCTGATGCCATTTCCCTTAACATTAGCATTAAGTGTAGTGAAAAAGAAAATACAAAGAAAGTGAATTTTATTTCCAATTAACTGACTTTATCTAGATGGTGTTTCCCAGAAACTTTTTTTTCTTTGTGAAAGTATAAAAAATGTTTGTGTTTGAATGGGAAAATATTTTTAGTGGACTGTGTTTACACAACAAAGATCTTCTCCTCTCCATTTTGCCCTTCTTTCACTTCTCCCCACATTACTGGTTCTTGAACTACAGCTTATTTCTGCAGTGTGGAAGTGTAAGCAATTCTTTCCTTGGGGGAAAGAGGAGCTCATTGCCTTGACAACAATATAATCTGTTTTAAAACAACAATAAAACCATAAAGCCACTCTCAAAACCACCTCTCTCAACATGTAATTTATTGGTAATTTTCATATAACTATTACAAACAGCTAATAGTCAGAGAGGAAAATAGTCTCAAATTATTTTGAAAGTGTTGTGAAAAATATACCCTAATACATTAAATAATGCTTTGATATTCATAAACATCATTCACTATGCTATGTTTAATTTACAGTAGAATAAAAGATATTGCTTTGAAGTAATTTTTCCATAAAAGCGCAGAATATTTGAGCTAGATTTGGAAACAACATAGAAGAGGGAAATCACATTCTTGGGAACACACATGCACATTTAACTTTGGGGTATAATCTGAAAAGGAATTAGTTGCAGAAATTACTTTCCTTCAAAAGCCTTGATTAAGAGTCCTCCCAGACAGTGCCACTCAACGTTAACGTTCAGCAAGGCTCAAAAGAAACGCCTCGGGGATGTCAACGAGGGAGCCACTCTTGAACTGAACTGAGACAACTCATAACCACCCTGTTTACTACACGTTCCACGAGATAGTTGAGTGCACTTTTTTTCTTAAAAACAAAAAACATACTCAAGATAACATGACACATTTTGCTCATCTTTGGTCTTCCTCAAGATACTAGGAAGTTTTGTCATGATAAAAGAAAGACCATAATTCTCCATGCAAACCAGTGTTCATCCTTCCAGAGATAACTTCCTCATCCAATGCAAGTTACTTCTTTTTAAATCCCACATGAGTTATATTATCATGCTTTAACATATGGTAAGAACAAATGGAAAATGTTCTTACGCTAGCAGAGAGACTGAAGTCTAACTCTGTCTAGTAGAAGATTGCACCTCTACTGGCAATATGCTTACAGAATTTAGAATTTCAGATTAGATACCACTGGTTTTTCTGCCAAGGGCCATCTTCCTCAAACAAGGCAGATGGCACATTCAAGCAACAGGATTCAAAAGGTATTCGGCTCCCTCTACAAGGGAAGAAACAAGAGATGGGAGACAACAGCTTATTTATTACTTGAACATCTGACAGGGGTAACAGGTAAAGAAGAACCTTGTACTAAGCTGAAGGCAAGCATCAATTAATGGAAATCTTTTCCTAACGTTCAACAGTTCCATTCTTTCTTGGAATGTAATATTAAAGAGACTGTAAGGGATGCAGTCTCACAGCATCAACAACCCCATTAGTAAGCAAGCAGAAAAAGAGGAAAGTCAGCCACACTACACTGAGAGAACCCTACAATTAAACTTCCTCCATCTGTCGGGCTAACTATCCATTTAACAGCATGAGAAACATGTGTGCAGATGATAAACCCCAAACCGCGTGTCTTACCACAGGTACAGGAGCATGACAAAAGGTTGAAATGCTATTTAAAGTACAACCAACGTCTGTTTACACCCTTGAACCAGGTTCATTTTCACATCACGTTTTCCTTAAACGCTCACATCAAGGGAATATAAAGACTGCTGTGGAGGAGTACAAGTTAACTATTTGGACAAAATAAATCGGAATGACTTCAAGCCATGCACTGCTTCCCTGCAAGAAAAGGAAGGGCAAGGGAAATTTAAAAGGAGTAGTGGATGTTCTCTGCATTGATCTTGTTCTCTTTCACTAGCCTACACTCTCCTAACCCTAGGCAAAGGGGGCAAGTCCAGGAGAAAAGAGGTATGGCAAATCCATCAATCCGTGGTAACTCAGCCAACAGACTTAGAATAAGCCAAACACAATTCCTTTTGCACTTGTGATGAACATTAATGCAAGAGTGCAATAATCCTTACATGAAAAACTCTGAAGCAGAAAAGAATTGTCAATGCTTTTCTTCCCAAAATTGCAAGTATAAAAGCTGTAAAATTCCTTAGTATTAAGAGCATACAGAGAATGTAAAATAATAATAAAAAAATATCGATATCAAGGACATGAAATAAATGAGAAGCATGAAAAACAAAGACACTGAGAAAGATTAAGGAAAAGGCAATCAAGGAGGAATGGAGAAGACATTAATGAAGACAGATAGTAGATGGAGGGAGCCAGAAAACACAGCCAAAATGGAAATCTGAAGACACAGCTGTAATTACAGTTCTGATCCACCCACCATGTAAGACAGCAACATTAATTTCCTCACTTTCCCAAGGAAATAGATCTACAACATATCAGAACCCCCAAAAAAGCAAGCAGTCAAGTAATAAAAACATTTTATCAATATTCATTCGCCTCTTATTTTGAATGTGTCTAAACGTATTTGGATTTCAACACCTAGTCAGATGCATAATAAGCCAAATGGCTTCTTCACTTGAACTGAATGTTAATTTCCAGATTTCCAAAGGAATATGCAAGCTTCTTTGAAGAACTGATGGAACGACTGTCAGTTGAGTATTTATTTCTTTTTCACAGTATTTAGAAAAACCACTTCCTGAATCAGATCCAGCCTTGCTCTTTCTAGAAAACACAAGTTCAATTTTTGTGAAATCCACTTTGTCTGGCAAAACTACACATCGGATATCATTCAAACTGTACAACTGAAGGCTGTCGAATTGTGATTGCTGGCACGAAGCATCCACAAAGTTAGGTGTGGGATAGAAGACGTTATTTTCCTTTAAGAGACCTATATGAGTAGTTGTAAGAACAAGAGCTCTGTACACAGCTCGATTAGCACAGTCTACTTTCACTGAGGCATACAGTAGTACATGAATGTCACCTAAGGAAGGTTTAATATTTCCCATATTTTCGTGAAGTAAGTAAACCAGATCAGCTAATTCAGTTCTAAATTTACAGGACAACCGTACTCCATTTGAAAAAACTAAGTCATTTACTTCTGATGTCCAGTCAAGTGAAATCTGCATCAAATCATCTTTCAAGAGCTGGTGATTTAAATAAACAGCATCATCCGTTGTTGAAATCAAAACACTCATTATGTCGTGGCAAATTCTTTGAGTGAAATGTTTGTTATAGGTAAATATTGTGAGTAAACCATCTTCAGCTGAACACAGAAGACTAATATTCTGTCCAGCAAAGCCAACTTGAATCCCCTTTATAGTGACGAAGGGAACCTCATGAAACATTGCCAGGGAACCCTGGCGGATGTCTTGTTTGACTGATGAAACAACAACATATAGAACAGAGCTGAACAAAAGCAAGCAAGCAGGTTGTGGATCAGGTTTTCTGTAATTGCAAACAGCGAGCCAATATATACCTTTCAACTCCTCCATTCTAATACAAATTTGAGGTAAGGCACAGGTCAAAAATTCCAGCAGTTTTTCCAGAGAACAGACCTGAAGCTCCAAAAAGAGTTCAGGAAAATGCACAAATTTCTGTCTTAACACAAGACTGCTTTCCAGCTCTTCATCTTTACAACAGCATGCAAATCCTTCAGAGGGCTTTCTCACACAGGCATCAGAGACTTCCGTGCTTACGCGCATCATGACAGACTCTTGCACAGGGAATTCAGGCTGAACAACGTTTTCAGTATGAGCTTTGGCATCATCTGTTGAGCGGGACACGTCTTGATTCATATCTGACTTGAATACATTTACTTGCAAGTTTCTTATAAATGGCAGACCTTTTATTAATGATACTGCTTGTGCACATCTCTCACTTCTGCCACACAGACTTCCCAACTCCTTGATTTGTTTTGAAACCACAGTAGTTTCCAGCAGCTGACTACTGGTATCTTTGCAAAGGCAGGAAAGCTTACTGAAAAGATATCCCAAACCAGAAGTGTGTCCTGGTCTCGCATCAAAACGAGAAGATACTGACTTAAAAGAAATCAAATCAGAGGCCTTTTGTGTTGGAAGCTGAGAATTACTAGACTGGTCTTTGATTGTCGGTTGCACTGTCTTATGTGGGCTGTTTTCTTTACAAGTTACTGTTTCAGAACGCACATTAGACTGAGAAAAGAGAAGGCACGATATGCTGTTAAAGCCAGCCTGCTCATTAGCACCCATTAAGGATCCTACAGGAGACAGCTGTTTCAAGTGGGAACAATCTGATTCAGTTCTCGAGCTGTCGCAATCCGGATAAGTAATTATTTTATCATCAAAATGATTGAAATTTTCAACGTTGCAGAGCGAATAAGCCACATCATTTAAGTCATGCCTTTGTAAAGAAGTAGATAACGCATTCTGATAAGGAACATTCTTACTCTGTAAAGTATTAATATTTTTAGAGTGAATTAAACTACTTTCAATGTCACAATGACAAGCAAAGCTCTCCTGTTCTGAATTACTCCTTTCATTCTCAAATGCCTTCACTGATGTAAAAGGGGAGGAGATTCTTCCAGAACTGGAAAATAAATCCCACATCTCTGTATATGCCTTCCATCTCTTATGGTTTCTTGCTCCTGTATTTTCTCCACACAACTCAGAAGCACAATTGCCATCTTTAGACATAAATGGAAAGCCATAATGTGGCTGCCACTGTTGACTTTTCTGTTAAAAATTTCAAAAGAAGAAAACAGAAACGTCTTTTTAAAGATCTTCCAATCTGAACATTTCTTAAATTGAGGATTGATTTTGATTAGATTTGCACAATCATTCAAAATCAGTACCAACTCTCAAATTAGAGAGAGAAAAATCCCATAGAAGTGATTGAGGTCTGATTCAGGAATGGTTGATCTTCCCAGCCCACCACTGCCTTTTCTTTGTGTAGCATCCATTTCATTTGGTTTATATTTGCTTCGCTCGAAAACCACTGGAAAAATCAAAGGGCAATGCAGAAATTTTGAAGCCCTTCAGTAATTTTCTACAAGTTCACAAAAAAGTAATCCTATGCTGTCCAAGACAGCATAAAAAGTCCAACAGTTTTTTTTTAAAAAAAGCAGTGTAAAAGACCAAAGAAGTCCAAATTACAGGTGTTGCAGCTGCCCTACCATTAAGGTTTAAATCCATAAAGGTATTTAGGATTTACTTACCAAGACAAGTAATTAACCATGTTTCAAGCACAAGTTAAGCAACCAAAACACAGTGGGAGGCATCTAAGCCTCAGTTTAAAAATACATGTATGAATCCTTCACGACATAGGCAAATGTGCCCGATGCTACTTGCTAATATTATACACATTGTTACTGTAGTTATCGTGAATGAAAAAGGTGAAGTGGTATTCTGAATTCACACACTCTCTCCTTATTAAATGTTTTTACTCCTTAAAAATCAGAAAAGGCCAAATTAAGAATCATGACAACACCAGGAAGAAAAGATCCACAATAACACCACACCTTTCAAATAAGGAAAAAGCTATGCCCAATTTGAAAAAAAATCACTTTAATTCCAGCTGGCAAAATGCACTGCTGTCTCTGTTAGCCATTAATCTTGCTGTGAATTCAAAATTCCAATTATGCAGCTAAACATTAAGAAATTTAATTACAGGGCATGCCATAATTTAAGACAACCATTTCATTCTGACAAATTATGACCTACCTCATACTTCAGCTTGCGTTGCACAGTGCCATTATTAAGCCTCTCATTATCCTAAGAACAAAAAAGGTACAGGTGATTATTAAAAAGAGTTCCTTTCTTGTCTAAGTTTGTTTAAAAGTATTCATAGGAAAAGACTTTTTTTTTCTTTTTAATAATCAGAAATAACTATTTTTTTTTATATATTTATTAAACCACTGGCTTGGAAGTCAATCTACCCAGTCTTTGGATTAATTAAACCACCAATTTTTAAATGACCATTTATTTGTAAGTATTAACAATTACCATTCTTCTGGACGGAATTTTATCAATGTATTATACAGACATAAAAGGAACATTTTTATTTTATCTGCAAGCTTCTTATTGCTATTTACACACTCCTCCCTGCAAAACCAATACAACATAATACAGTCACTGGGCGGGTGGGGTGTGTGTATGGGGGGGAGATCCTCAAAATCTAAAACTGATATCCCTGATATACTGTTTATTTTTTGGTAATTTAAAATTACATAAACATAGGAAAACATGAAAATTATTGCACAGCAAAACTAAATCAGCGGTTACACAAGGTGCAGTGAAGGTCAGGATATCCTACCCATCTCTGCTTACCTTTGAACTTTCCGCAGACCACAACAGGCTAACATCATTATCCTCAGCTTTATGATGAATATTCTGGAGCCTTCTCTGCACTTCTTGTTCTATGAAGGCATTTATCCTTCAAGATATAGAAGAGTGGGGGAAAAAAATAAAGTAGTATATTCTTAGATAAAAATCAAGACAGGCTAAAGGGCTCTTTGACATGCTTATGAACCCTACATACTGCACAACTCGTAATTGCCAGGCTTAATGTTAGACCAGTTTTATCACTCCTTAAGGAACATGGACTCCCGAGCAAGTGTTCATTTAACAGGCAAAGGTTAACAATCTGTTATCACAATTAGACAATTTAATGGACCACAGGTTAAGCACTGCTATGCATAAAGCTCTACATACAAGTGGCAGTGAGGGTAAGAGCAATGAAGAAGAAATAGAAGGCTGGGGTTGCATCTCGTTACATAATGGTTTGCTTTTATCGCTTTTGTGGTATTAGCAACTTGGGCTAACAAAGGTTTGGTCTCCGAACAGAAGGAACGTTCCAGGAGTTGATACTAACAACTGTACTTACAAGTGTAAAAAGAAAAGAAAGGAAATAGATTTTAAATGACACCAGGCAGCTGCCCTACTAAAAAAAAATTCTCTTAAGCCTTTTTTAAGACATTTACTTTGTTGTCTTAAGTGTATATAAAGCAGTACCATATAGACAAGTAACTGTAAAAACACAAACTCAATTTAAATACATTTTAGCCTACAGTTTTCCAGCCCCCTATCCTAAAACAAACTGTACAGGAGCAACAGACTGGGCTGTTGGTTATTTAAAGTAAAACACAGGAAACTGATTTTATTTCTAGACTAGGCTTTAAGTACAGGTACAGTATTTAATTACAACCCTGGCAGAATGACATCTCAAAGCATTTCTTTTCTAAAGCTACTGTTTGCATACCTACCAAAACACGGAAGAACTGCAGGTTACCTACCTGTCATCAACTAGTGGAGCAGCGGGTGGCTGTGGCTTCGTTGGGCTGGTAGGGGAAGTGGCATGGCAGAGTCTCTCTTCTAATGTTCCATGATTTCCTTTCTGACCACCATCGCCCTCATATATTTTTTGCTTCAGCTGCTGAATTTCCTGGTCCAGGCTATAAAGAGATCTTGAAATGTAATTCACTTTGTTTTAGAGTTGATTCCCATAGTTCTTATGGGAAGTACTGTACTTACAGTGCAACACATGCATGGAAGAGTGTAGGTATTAAAATTTAGGAAAATAAAACATCTTAATTGTTCTTTCAGCATATTTAGATAGGAAAACAGGCAGCTCGAGCAACATATTAAAACAGCAGTATTAAGTAATATTCAGTAACTTCCAATGCAAAAGGTATCTAACAGCATATTAAATGTTAATTCATAAGACTTAAACTATTTATTAGTATCACTTGAATAAACTTTCCTCATTACAGAACTCTATCAATAACCTCAGTTATTAGCTTCCAGTGTGAAGGAAACAAATCAATGAGGGGAAAAAAAAATTAAAACTCAAAATAGAGCACTAATACAAAGAAACAAATACAACCTAAAACAATGATGTGGCAAAACATATCTATAAGAAAATCTTTAAATTGTGTCCTATACATATAAACCTTATTTTCCAGTTATTCCTTCAGTCTGTATATATATATTTTTGAAAAGTTACTTGCAAAATGAAACAGCTAGTATTTATTTTATATATACACCTAAATCATTTTAAATGGAAGCCTTCTCATTTTTTTTAACAAATAAATTTCATACCAGCCAGATTTATGCACAGAATATGTAAAATCAGATACCATATTTTTGACTGAAAATGCCTGAGGCATCTAGTATAAAATAAGAAGCACTTCTTGAAATATTTATCACTTAGTCATATTAAACTATATTATAACAAAGTAATTTTCTGAACACACTTTTAACTTGTAATGTAGCTGAGATTAGATTAGTAACACAGTTACAGTCTTGTCCATTTCCATTACAACTTTTGTCTTTAACGGTAATTGTTTTTCTAGAGGTTACTTAACAATTAAAGAATAAAAGAAAAGAAGTTCCTGCAGGAGCAGGGGAAAATATGCAAAGCTGAGATTCTACTACTTATCCTACAACTGTACATATCTAAATTAAAGTACAATGCTACAACTATTTTACTCCATCCTGGAGATTAAAAAAGAAAATTAAAGAGATGACGAATGCTGAGACTTAACCTGGACTAAAGCAGGCTGAATTGTTACGTCATTTTTAGAGTACTTTTTGCAGCACTGCCAGAAGCCATCTGTTTCTTTTGATTAGCAGCAAAACAATTGTGCATCCTGAGGGAAAGTGGATGCGAGATGGCTGATGGATATAAGGGAGTGTTTGCATCTATGGAAAATCAATTTAACCACAAAAATCAGAATTACATTCAAGGAACAAAGCTTATCTCTTCATTTGTAAACATCCTACTATCAAAAGCTATCACTTCCAATAGCTATAAACTTATCCAGCCGCATGAAGCACCCACCAGTAAGTACACTAAACTGCGCCCTGCCACTCGTGAGCAATACATCCTCTTGTCCCAGAGATGACTCTAAAGTTGTTTTATGTTCATTCTATTGTCTCAAACCTCTGCCAGTAAAGACAAAACATGTATGCATTATTCCAGTATAAGTTAACTTCAAATTACCACTCTGGGGGTCATCCCTGTAGGTGAAAGAATTTCAACTAACATAATATTCAAACTGGTTGGGGGGGGGGGGGCGGGGAATACACAGTTAAGATGGACTTACAGAGCATTTCAAAGGAATATTGCATTTAAACATTTTCAGAGTTAACACTGATCTGAACCAGAGCACATCATCACATAACACTACCTAGATAAACAATAAGAAATAGGCTCAATTCATAGGCTTACTATAGCATCCAAGACATCCTGTACTGTGAAGCGTAAACTCAAACACAAGACCGATACGTAGCCAGAAACATTTAACATATTATCATGTATCTTAAGATTTTCTTCTCCCTCAAGATTCATAAAAGCATTCAGAACTGAATTATGCAGGCCCCTGGGCAATTCACGGAAAGACTCAGTTTCATTTATTTTGTGCAAGACGAGTTTCAAGTAAACAATGAAAAAAAAAAAGTGGGGGGGGGGGTT
>JAVJGJ010000032.1:8779261-8799810 GCA_035590215.1 Microhierax caerulescens
TCCCATCCCTGGAAACATTCAAGGTCAGGTTGGACGGGGCTCTGAGCGTCCTCATGTCGCTGAAGATGCCCCTGCTCATTGCAGGGGAGTTAGACTAGATGACCTTCAAAGTAACCATGGAACAACCTCAGATAGGTTTTGTTGTTCAAAAACAAGGGACAGTCATCCAGACCTGCATTCCTTTTGTAATGTGATCCTTAAGCGTAATCCGGTTTTGTGTTTACAAATTAAGCAGGACAAAATATCTATTCCTGCAAGCCAGTTCAAAGATTAATTGAATGCAGACTAGCAGGAGAATATCAACAATTAACCTCTGCTCTTAGTTTACAGTCTAATAAAACAGAGGCATGAACTGTTCAGGAATATGAAAAGTGTTTCTCCTAATCATATCCTCAATTTCAACAGCGACAGTGCTCTCAATCACACCCAAAAAAGGAAAACAAAAGTTACAAGAAGTGTTAGATAGGAAAAAATGATAACATTTCTAAAAAATGCTGCATACACAATGAGAATTTAATTATATTACTCATACTGTTCCATTTCCAGGAAAGCAAGGCAAAATGTTTGAAGCACTGATAAGGAAAAAAGAAGCTATATTCCACAAAACATATCAGGGAAAAAGAAAAATTTGCTACAATGTACTCCATCAGAGACACTCAAGTAACTCTCCAAACCTCTTCTCTCTCTTTTTTTTTTAAATAAGGGTAGTGGGAAAAGTCTTCCCTGTAAGACACAACGTGACATTATGTGAAGGCAGAATGCACTCCCTGGGTGGGGAAATAATTTTTAAGCCCATCTTCAATCGGGCCTTTCCCACGCCATTATGTTTTGCTGCAAATCTGAAAGACCCAAAGTGTGGCAATGCTGAAACAGTCTGTCCTACTCTATGCTGACTGCAAATTCAAGGTCAGTACTGTGCAGCACAATGGCATTATTCATACCAGCATTGTAACAAAGCACCATTATTAGTCAGAGAAAAGCCCACGGTAGCTGATTAATAACCAGAGGTAAAAAAGCAACAGCCAAGAATCTTCCCTCGCCCACAGGAAATGTAATACTAGCAACTGTCACTAGAAGTTTCTAGATTGAACTATTTGAAAAGCTAAAGAAATAGAAAATATACATATACTTTTCTGATCTGCTTTTTCATCTCTGTCTGAAAAAATGTTGTGATTTATCAGCAACTACCTTACTGCCTTGAGATCTCTGTAGGTAGTTCAGTAGCAAAAGAGGATCAGTCACTTTTGAAGCAGTGTTACTACACATACTCACTATATTAAGACATGGTTTAACTTGAAGTTATTATTACCTGTCCAATCTTCCTAAATTCTAATGAATAAAGAGCACTCCACAGTAAAATTTGGAAATAAAGTTGCACTATCCAAGCCTGTAATTCAATTTACAGCAATTTTTTTCAAAAGTGCATAGGTGGTTAAAGTGCCTCATCTCACACTCAATTCAAAACACAGGCACTAGCTATTGGAAAAAAAAAAACTTTAGAACCAAACACCATCAATTCTCTGTAACTCACTTTAAGAACACTGGTAAAAACATTACAAACAGCTTCTCCACAATAAGCAGCCTATGTCATTGTAACTGTATAATAAAACTGTTTTCTACATCCCAACTTGGTCCCAACTTGGCCACCTACTAGGAGGTATATAGCCGAGAACATAAGACATCCATTTCCCAGCCTTTTTATGCTCGTATTGTTGTTATATGAACTCAAGAAATCTTGATATTCAGTTTAAAATGCATTTTTCTCAGGAAAAAATAGTTAACTTATAATTCTGAAGAAAGTATGAACATAAAATTTGTCATGTGATTATTGTGCTGAACTGCCTTGATCATAGTGCAAACGTTGCCTCCTGGACTCCAGGTACCACAAGTTTCTTTGTGTTATCAGTGTGGCTGTTTGCTGGTACAGTTACACTTCTTGCATTTGAGCAGAAAAATCCCAGCTAAAAGCAAGTTTTAAGCAGGATGGAAAGCTCCTCAGTGTCCTTTCACCCCATTTTCCAGCATGGACCAGTTCAAATATTTCTGAAAAGTCCTGGCTTCATTCAGAAGCCCGTTATTTAACAAGCATAATCTGAGAACAAAATATTTTCTATTACTGCCATCTGGAATATTCAAACGACTAAAATGAAAAACGATTGGAATTTTAACAACCGCATTTTAGAGCATACTCACCCTGGATTATAAAGCATAACTGCTGACAGGTTCTCACAAGATTTTGAAAGATCTGTCATAGACAAGCTGAAGGAAGACAGCAGTCCACTCTAACAACA
Source organism: Microhierax caerulescens (assembly GCA_035590215.1). Taxonomy (NCBI): domain Eukaryota; kingdom Metazoa; phylum Chordata; class Aves; order Falconiformes; family Falconidae; genus Microhierax; species Microhierax caerulescens. Next base: position 8,781,553 of record JAVJGJ010000032.1, read on the forward strand.
GACCATAAAATAAATGTATTAGAAAAACACTGATGTGCTTACAAACTTTGTTTCACTTGATGAAATATTAACTAAAGTATGTGAAGCAAATAAAAAAAAAAAAAAGTATTCTACCACAATCAAGGTATGTCTGTATTAGCAAGAAAACTGAAAAGGTTTAAATTTAACAAACGCTGACTTAATCTCACCTTTCTTTTCTCCCTTAGCTTAGCAGCTTCTTTGGGGTGGTTAAAGCGAAACATATTGGTTCTTCCAAGTAATATAACGGCACCTGATGAGAAAAACAAACACCATTCACCGACAATGTTCTGTACCTGAAAATGCCACGTAATTTTTCATATGTAAGCAAAACCTTCCATTAACCAAGAATAAAATGAAAATGCATTTTGACAATTCCAAACGTATAACAATGCATAGTCACAGCTACATTAACTGATGTATATAATTTATTCCTTCCTCTTCCTACTTCAACAAAAAAAAAAAAAAACACAGACCCAACACACACACACACACAAACGTCAATCACATTCCTGCAGTTCAGTTAAAGAATAAAATACAGGTAGAGGAAGCAGTGGATGCAGCTGCCCCAATTTGATCTATGCACTCTCAACAGTGCTATTTTGGAAGCCAGCAGTAGGTACCAGGAACAACGGGAACATCCATAAATGTAACTACGAACAAACCTGTCCATCCACTACTGAGCACAGTCGGGTTTGAATCCACCTACACTGAAAGCTCCCGATCACCATAATTTGTACTCTCAATTACCTTTTTCTTCTATATGTGAAACAACACAGAAGTTTATCGTTACTCAAAATGGGATTATTAGATTTTTATACCAAATAGCTATTTTCTGAGGGAACAATCTTGAATAATTCATACTGCTCAAGGTACATCCATTATTGTATTTAATCAGTTAAAGTACAGGTCACAAATAATGAGATTATGGGCAATTCTTACCATATTTTAAAGACAATTACACCAAGATAAATACTCTCCTGCTAAAAAGTATATTGTCAGTGATGTCTCACTACTGTCACAATGTGGAATTATTCCAAGTTCACCACCACCAAACCAAGTATTTTTCTTTTAAAAAATAAAAAGGATTCCATGATACTCAAAGCATGAAAAAAACGCAAGCATGCAAAGTGCAGCATGAATGTCATCATGCAAACATAACTGGATTTGCTGTGGGGTTTGCTTCCATTTATTTAATATAAGCAACAACTCTTATTCTCCTTGAATGTTAAATGGAAAAAAAAAAAGGGTGGGGGTGGGGGTGGTGTTTGTCAAACACATTGAAAGTGCTAAGAACAAGAACAAACACTAAACTAAACAGAAAAGTCTTCATCATTTCTGGAGCTCTGATCTCACAATTTAACTGCTTGACTCCAAAACATGAATGAGAGCACAAAATAAAAAAACAAACCACCCATGGAAAAAACAAAAACCATACATACACAAATGTATAAGAATGCCTGCTGAATGTCAACAAGCACATTTGACCTACAGAGAACGCTATTTTGGAACTATGCAAACAAATGTATCTATAATTAAGGTCTTAACAACTCCTAAAAGTCACTTTTTCTTTTTTAAAAGGTTTGGGTTTTTTTCGATTAACAAACTAAAAAAACAAGCAGTAGGAGGTTACATTAAGCACAGAAGGGCTGGAAATTTGGCCTAAAAAGCCAAAAACTTGGTTCAACACGAGGATATATTTAAGGCAAAGGGCAAACTTTAATTGTGAATATTAGTTCAGGTAGCTCTAAAAATTCTACTGTATGTTCTTAAGGATAAAAAATATTGTAGTAAGTTACATTTACATAAAAAGGCTGTGTTAACCAGAATTCACAAGTGCTGGAAGTAATCTGTAGAAGGAAGTGGCAATTAATTACTATGGCTGTTGGGTGGGTTTTTTTAACTCTATGACAGTATAAAAACTTAACACATTTTCAAATGAACAGTTATTAACGATGAACGGAAACATTTAAATATACCAGCAGTTAATCAGCGTTACCTAAAGCGGATATTTAAGGAGGCTGGCACTTCATGCTGTGAGACTAAATGCTAACACGGCTAGGATACACGGATTGTGCACAAGTCGTTAAACTAGTTATTTCATTAATTTTGCCCACCTGATATCATAGCTGCCACCTTTTTTCTCTCAGACTCAGTCTAGTTAGTCTACAGGTCAGCTTATGAAGCTGTTCTTCACAATTTAGTAACTCTAAGCAACCCTTTCCCCTTCTTTTGAGTTGCAAATTTCTTTAGACAGAAATTTGGGAGGGAAGCGTGTTTCCACTCTTCACAGTATAAAAATTGAGTTGTTCCATGCGCCAGGAAGAGGAAAATAGCATCCAAACTCCTACTTTCTTCTGAGTCACACCAAACCTCTACTGCCTTTGAAATGCAGTTACAATAAAGTAAAAATGAGTCATTGCAACTCGTTTTTTGTTGTTTACAGTGCTATTTGCCTATAATGTCAATGCTTCTACTGCTAACAATTTATCAATGGGATTTACTCAAACATAAGACAAAGGGGGCTGGGCTTTCTTCCCCCGCACTATATGTAGAAGAAACAAGCACAGACGCATCCCATTCTGGATTAAGAAATAGACACTCTACAATATCAGCACCCCCTCTCTATACCAAAACTCCTTACTTTCTGAAAGCAGACTACTGAAGCACTTGTTTGAGTTCAGAAAAGATAGCAAGACTTTTCTAGTTCAACACAGCATTCTTCCTTTCTTAGAATAAGCTTACTCTGAAAGCTTCTGTCCAGAAATATAAAGTGAGATTTGTTTTCAGCAGCTGAGCTATGTCACAGCCTCACTCCTAAACAGGTCTTCAGCTCATTGCTAAATGGGAAGAAACTCTGGGTGCTCCTAGAAAACAAAACATCCCAAACCTCTGCTGCAGCACTCACCAGCTTACTTGACAGCCAGTCCTTTCCAGGCCAACACAATAAACCTTTGTTCCCAGTTGTCCCGTCTGCTTTTTCATTTCCAGATTTTAAAGCTTTTATATTAAAATTAAAATTCTTTAAACTTCTTCCATAAGGATTAGCCTCCACTGGTTTGTCATTTCCCTACAGCTGCAGTGAACAGATACCCCAGCTGCATTTCCTGCTATAGACAAGGATTTGGCAACAGAGTGTTAAGCAGGACTGGCCTGAAGCTCAGAGGGGTGGGGGTGTCTCTGACATTATTTTAATCCTATAGAGACTAATATTCTTCTTCTTAATATTACAGCAACCCAAGCAATCTGGCACGGGGTTCACTTGCTGTATGAATGCTGAACAAAATCAAAGGGTAGCTATCAAATCATACTCAAGATTATGAAGTGGCTTAAATTAGCAAAGAATTCTCTTTCACCACATGGCAATTCTTTGACAGAACAAAATCTCGGTGGCTCTCCTGATGGGTTTTGGTCTGTAGTTAAGATGACACAGAATTAATTTTAATTAAACAATAACCCCTTTTATATACACACAGATTTTTTTCAGTGCTGTTGCCAGAAAGAAACAAAGACGCTGTATCAAAAATGACATTATGCTGGGTAATACCTTGGTTTAGGTGTGTGGCCTCTGTAATCTGAATCCCATTCACAGAACACTGCGCTCCATTCAGTGGTATTAGATTCACAGTACCGTTGAGATTTTCAAAGATGCAATGCTCACTTTCCAAATCAAGGCCATGAAGAACTAAACACAAAGAATTACGATAACATAATTAGTCTCCTAACAACTAATAAGATTAGCGTGCTGATATTAATTTATTAAGGGCATATCACACTACATATCTGAGAGTATCTTTTCTCTTTATTATGGAATTTTTCTTCCTTCCTTCATCACATCCCGCATGCTTTAAACATTGGCCCTGTTTACTGTTTTATTGCATTGGAAAACATTGTTGGGTTGGTTTGGGGTTTTTTCGTGTAACGTTCTTTCCTCCTATGTTTTGGCACCTGATTAGCAAATGCTTCTTTCCTTCTGATAAAAAAAACCCAAAACAACAGAAAAGCAAAATTCATGTATTTGCAAATAAAATTTACGTATTTGGAAATAATGAAGGTTTCTCAACCTTAAGGCAACCATGCCTAAATCTGAAAAGACAGGATATAACATGCAATTGTAGACTAGCAAGGATGGCTGAAATAAAGTTCTTATATTCTAATAACATTCAGGCCTTTTATCAATTAGTTATGCTACTTTCTATTTCTTCTTCAGCTAATGTTTGATTAACTCTGCCTGTATTGTTTAATAACACAAAGCAAAGGACATTCGCTAGTTTCATGGTATTTATATAGTAATTTTAATCCAGCATCTTCTGACCCACAAAAATACATCAAACTAAGTTATTTGACTCTCAGTCTCTACACTGAGAATGAAAGGACGCAGTTTATTTAATGAAACTGCCTTTAAGCAACATATGTGACAAGGCAGTCCAGGTCTGGCAGTTAGCTGCTTTGATAAGAAGTAAGAAAATCAGTAGAAGCAGCCTATCTACTTTTTACCAACTTCCAGAACTGATTTTCTTCAACTCAAGTCTAAAGTCCAAAGACTGCTTTAGGTATAACAATATAATAAAACTGTCATTATACAAAGGTTAAGAGAATGACTGTGCAGTAATTGTGACACTGCTGTATGAAAAAGGATGGTATTTTTACAGGATAAGATTTCAAGGGAAGCAAGAAATAGATTAGCAACAAGTATATAAGTATGAATAAATTTTAAGCCCGCAAGCTATTCTAGAAGTCATGCTCTTTGAAGCAAATCCCATGTAATTCAGCTCTCAAATTTTATAAAAATTAAAATATGCAAGAACATACAGACAACTGAACAAGAGAAAAAAGTTAAGAAATTTGTTCACATTTTGGGATGTTAGGAGGAAAAACAACCGAAGAACATAAAAAAAATGCTAAATTCCATACCAATATCTTGTTCTGTCATTGCATCTTCTCTGCCAACATATGTTTGGCCCTCCTAATTAAGAGAGAAACATGCATAATTTTCAGTTGAAATCTCCCTTCCTCCCCCACATAGATGTAATTTATCCTTCCACTTTCTCAGAGTAAACTGAACAGAATAGATGTTTAAACTTACATGAAAAATAATCAGGTAGCATTTTTTAGAATGTTTTTACAGTCACTGTTATATAATACTATTAACAAATACAATTTTCAACTGTCTTGTGTAGAACCACCTTTGCAGTTTTGAGGTAACTGATCCAGATTTGGATTTCAAGTCAAGCTCAGTAAGATGAATGACAAACCAATATACATGGGTAACAATATTAAACACACATCTCTGGTTAACCAGTTGACCCGCAGGATAAATGTAAACAGTAAATTAACAGATGTTTTAATTGATCAGTTGCAACCTCTTAAAAGCTTTTCTTACCATAGCAGAGAAACATAATGAACTTTTCTTACTATAGTGGAGAAACATAGTGAGTACTATATTTAGATAGCAATTTAATACTACAATTTGCCAACTGAAAAAAAAAAAAAAATCACAAGGCATATAAAGGCTATAGAAACACAGACATATTTACCTTCAAGTGGTACAAGATGATACCAGTACTCAGAAGATCATCATCAATGCCAATTAGATGAGGCAGTTCAGAATCTAACACAACACCTATCCCTTCTTTCCTCAGAGCCAAGGTTTGTTCCTGTAAAGGAAAAAAAAAAAATAATAATTTAAAAAAGAAAAAATCTATTTAGAGTATGCAAGAAATACCACTCTTCCTTCTCTCTCTAAACCACTTCTAATGTAACTTATCTTTGTAATAGAACCAAAAAAAGGCACCTTCCCCCCTACATTTTAAATGTGAATTTTGTTTTTCCATCAAGCCTTCCAAGCTTGCTGTTCAGGAAATCTGTGAAGGTGTTATTTGAAAGAAACCAGACAAACAGCTGAATTATACCAGATAAGGAAGATCAATCAAGGGCATAACAAAGCAATGCTGTCTAAAAGTAAGCTATGTACCACCTTGCATAATGTTAAAGAGAATTAAAACTCAGAATTCAGTATGGCTAAGGAATAGAAAACTGAACACTCTTTGGCAATCCTTTAAATAAACTGAACCTTGCACAATAAAAACCCCAGACATCTGAAAATTATGTAAGCCTGAACAGTTTAAACATCATCCAATGCAAGGGAAGCATTGAAACGGTAAATAAACGTATGAAATATTTGCAGCACGATTTCAGTTCTTCAAAATTCCTTTGGGCCACATCATACAGCCACCTGTACAGCGAAGTACCATTCAGCAGGACTACAAGTGGGAGATTTCAACATCAACCTTAGATAAAATACCATGTGAAGTAGTAGTGATGAGACTTTATGCAATAAATAAGAAATTAATTATAGATTTGAAGTAAGTTTTAGTATTTATAATGTTTATTTCTCAATTTAAAATAAAATCCTGTTGGCTTTGAGGTCTGGAAGATAACTGCAACCGAGATCGTGAATGGGTACACACATCGCCTTTCAAAATGAACGCGTTTTTTTATGTAAACCAACTAAGCCTTTACAAGCCAAGGAAGACTGACAGCCCAGGAAGGAGAGGCAACATCAGCAAGTATCGCTTCTGTGTATTATAAAGCACACACTTTTCTCCTGGTGCTAGTAAACATGGGGAATAAGTTTTCTGACAGCAGCATGACAACTACTTTTCCAAGTAGTCAGTATGCCTACTTCGGAGCCAACCAAGAAATTACATTGCTAGTAGGAAAAAACAACAGATATGTTGTTATATGTATTTCACCAAGTACAGCAACCCGCAAATCTGAAGGAAGAAAATAGATGTTGTATCTCATTTCCCTGCACAGTGCAAAATGTCAACAATATTGATTCTGTTTAAAAAATCCTAAGTATGGATACACCTGGGCAAGACAAAATGACAACACAACATTCAAAAGTCACTCCAAAACAAAACTGGGAAATCCCACTCTGGTCATGGATGAATTCAAAAGTTCTCCAGCATTTAAGGGATAAAGGAAGAAACTGTGATTCATGTTGCCCTGCAGCTCTCTGACATTCAAACTGCACCCAGCTACTCCTTGATATTATGTGTCACCTAATAAAACCAAAAGATACAGCTTAAATCATTGTTCAAGTGAAAAAGTAATTCCAGTCAAAAATACCTATCACATGAAGTATTCATTGAGTATCATCTACTGTTATACATAATTTATAATGTTCCCATATGATGAGGTTGAAGACTTAAAACACTGAGGACTGGTGGCCATTTACACAACCACTGGCACCATCAGCCCAACAAAACTGATAAAATATTAAGAGCTGACCAATTTTTCCCCAGCATAACAAATTATTTGCCAGCATCCCTGACTGTGGAAAAAATAGACATTCCAGGAGGCAAAGAAACTACCACTGGGTGAGAAAAATCTCTCACAAATAAAGAAAAAACCTGTTTCTTCATTTTCCAGTCTCTTAGTGTTTAACACATTTTTACTATATTCAGAAATAAAGTATGTATAATTGTGATTTCAACTAAATGTGTTGCTTATTTATTCAGATCTAAAATTAAAGAACACAAATTAATTGGGTTTCTAAACCCTTATTTTGTAAATTGCTACCATTCACACACAGAACGCATCCTGTTGATAGAAGCATTATAATAAATGCAGTGGGCAGTAGCTGTGATTAACTATAGTATTTTTTTCTTTAATAGTTGCTGTAAATTAGCTTTTATCTTCAGATACCTAATTAAGATTCAGGATTTTCAGTAAATTGTATCTGTTAAACTTTAATCATTTGGCTTAAAATTTAATTCCGGATTCAAAAGCTTCTGCAAGGATGTCTACAAACACCAAACTGTGCCCTTTTGCCCAAAATCAAAGTCACAGAAACCTCATCACCAGTAGATCTTTATTACTCTGTTCTCCTACAGTGAGAAAAAGAGAAAAGCCAGAAAAACCTAGCCAAATTGCCCTCTTTCATCCTCAACAGCATAGGAAGGGTGTTTCTAAAGGAGTATGGACCTCTTCTGAGATAAATTGAAGGACTATAAACTACTATAAGGCAGCAAAATTATTAGTTTTCATCCAATATTTGATTCACTTTCATTTGTGCCACACAATTTTAACAAACAGTGAATCCATAAGTCAAATGAGAAAGAGCAGGAAAGGTCACTGTCCTTATTAAAAACATACTCATTTTGAAAATTTATGAAAACCTCAAGGCACAGTTTAAGAAAGCTGAATGTATCACATGCATCTTAGCTTGAATTATCCTTGAAAAGAAAGAGAACACGTATTCCCTCAGTATTTAAGATGCATTCATAAACTGTGGAAAATAAAGCAAGCCAAGTATTATCCACAAAGGAGCACTCCAGTTAATATAAATGGCTACCGTATGAGGAGGAAAAAAAAAAAAAGTTTTCTTCTTTAGGAGCTACTAGATCTCATCTAAAAAGTAGAAACTCTGAAAATAATTCTGAGTCCACAAGAAAACACTTTGAGTCAAAGATAATATAAGGGGATGATTTTGTACATTTAAATGATGGTCCCTCCAAATTCAGCTCTGACTCAGCAATCAGAAATATCCTGATGTTATAAATTCATTGACACTTCCACGGAAGATACAAAAGCTATTGTGAAATCTCATCCCTTCTGTACTGATGTATTAAGTTTGCTCTATTAACTGATACGGTGGCACCTACAAGCTCACAGCTAAGATATGTTCTGGTAGTTTAAGAACAAAATCTTTGTGTAAAGTACTTATTTGAGCTGTAGAGTCAATCTTCACCATATATAACTGTCCATGATAAAGAAGACCTCTAAGATACCTAGGATTGCTTTAAATGTATTTTTTTAAAATGGAACCACGCAAAAATAGAACCATGCAAGTTTATCTTTTTTTGCCAACAGGACACTGAATTAGAGTAAAAAATAAAATAAGCCCAAAAGATATTTCTAACATTCCTTGACCAATCTACCAGCAGACTAAAACATATGCTGCTACTGGCCCAGCACTTATTAAAAGAGTACATGTAATTCATACACTGACCTTTCAATGAATAGAAACTCTTGGAGAAGTTTAATTTCTGTTACACTTTTCAATGCAAAACCCCACTCAATTTCTTTATTTAAATATTGAACAGTTAGCTGTTGGCACACAGTCCTGAGAATATACTGTGCAGATACCTTCAGTAAAACATGACAATTTACTTAGCCAGCAGAATGTTCAGACATCTACATTTAAATTATGCACAAAAGCATGTAACATCAAATTAAAGAAATTATGGGTAAAAATGTGCAATGGCAGAATTCTTTGCATTAATATTTAACCAGATTACACTCTAACAGATTCTTATGCTAACAGGTACTTTGGGTGCATTTGCTTTCATTGAAAACATTTTATTATACCCTGAGTTCACAAAAATGTCTGAAGATACTCAGTGGCCTGGCACTAACATTAAGCCTCTATAAAATATATAGATGTAAACGGCACACAAGGAAAGTTCCTAATTCTTAATTTGTTTTCCTCCAATTTTGTACTCAGTACACTTTGCATTCCCTTTAAATCACTGGAAACAAATGATTCATGCCTACAGAAGAAAAATATTCCATACTGCTCAGAATTCAAAGGCATCTGAAAAACACTGATTTCCAAATCCAGAAGATACATGGCATTAAAGAAGCCATGCAAACAGAAAGAATAAGAAATATGGATCAAGCAGCCTCAGCTGGTCACTCCATATTCAAGGTGGGTTAAAACCCAGGACCTCATTCACTGAAGTCAGAAATTTATATATTCTCCATCCCACAACAGTAAAAGATTAGGTGACTTAAAACTACAGTTCCACTGCAGAGGTTTTGGATAAATCCAGCAAGCTGAGGGTTGTACCTCTGCATTATAAAAAAAATATAAATATATATATATATATATATATATGCCTAAACCAGACAAACCAGTTCACGCACATGTGCGCTAAGAGGACTACACTGCTTGCATTTCAAGAGTTAGTCCTTTCAAAAAAATATCAAATAAGGCATAACTGCAGCACAGAACCATGATGAACATGTACCAAACCTGAGCAGGGACTTCTCAGACATGCAGTGCTCAATGCTGTTTCTCATACGAGGGAGTAGAAAAGTTATTCAGCAGGAGCTCACAACAGCAAAGCAACCCCTTGTCAAACTGAAAGACACTGCAGGCAATAATTTATCAAATTATCAATAATTTACATAAAGACAAGAAATGAACTACAGAAATGGTGAGAAAAGGAAAGGAGGTACTTGTGGACAAATGCACAGGGTACCCAGCAGGTGTGGTTCCGTAACCCCAAGAACCACAGAGTCTGAAATCATAAGAACTTTTCTGGGGAAGGACTGCTACCAATGTGCCCTGTTTTATATTTGAAAAACCCAGTACGGTTGAATAAACTCAACTTCACCTACAGGAGCATTTAATCTGAGCCAGTATAGTTTTTCCTTAACAGCACAAAGGACGAGAATGTTTGAAGTTTGATTTAAAACCAGATTTCCTACTGTCTTAATGTATATTATTAGAAAACATACCTTAGAAATTTGTTATCAATCCAAATTCTCAGCCTTTTTTGACTCCTGCTGATTTTTTGATTTAAAAAATTCTTACAGCAATGAGGTCTATAGATACTATGCATAAAGATAAATGTAAGAAAACATTTTTTGTACACGTTTACTGCTTTTTTGATATGATGAATTGTCTTGACACCCTAAATTATCCAATAATCAGAACAAAATATTATCTTATTATTGTATGCATCACCTGTGCATTCCACTGAAGTCTAATTTATCTTTAGAGTTACAAAATTTTCCACATACGTCCCTAGGATATGTGATGCTTTTATTATTCCTATACCAACCTCCACATAGTGGTACATTTATGCATTTATCTATATTAATCCAATACTCATGTGAAGTATGAAAGCTTTCAGTGCTAATGAAAAAAATGCTGTTTATCATCATGTTTCCCCCCCTTCTTTTTCTTTTTAAACAGAGGAATATTTTGCCTACTTAGGCAAGACAGACAATCCTCCAGCATGCAATTCCCTTCCTACATAAGCTTTAAAAATTTTGTTTGCAAGTATATTAAATTCCGTATGGCACTGGTAAATAGTAACTATCCTTCAGGGAAACACCTCTCTAACTTTGGTCTAGGACTTCAACTTGCACGCAATTCTGCAAGACTTATGCAATTGCTAAAGCCTTGAGTGTGATGCAAAACCCACAAAGTGTTTCTATTGCGTGTTCTTTGAGCAAATGCTTGCAAAACAGCAACCTGTTACTACATTAAAAGTCTACATAAGAGCCCTGACAACAGCCAGAGTCTTGTAAACTCAACTATGCAACAAGATCTCTGCCCTTGTACAAAACAGCTGTGGACATGGCCCAGTTCCATCCTTACATTATTTCTTTTCCTTTCTAAATACAAACTTTCTAACTGTTATTTTCCACTCAAAGCTTATTCCCATTATTTGGGTGGTGCTGTCCTAATGTTTGGAGATGTTTTTAATGGGTTAAAAATAGCAGGATTCAAGAGGAATACACTGCAGACAGACTTTTGTTTCTATTTACAGAAATTATCTGAATAATTCTAAAGATGATTCTTCAGAAATAGAAGTGTTACATAAACAGATGTACTACTTCTGAATTTTCAACTGCATTGCATGCTAATTACTGTATTTATAATGAACACATGGCCAACTACTGAAGTTGCACTTGCAATATTAAGAGGCGAGCATACTAAAAATTCAGTGAAGTCACCAGTGAGCCCTACAAAACACAAGGAGGCTTACTTGTTCAGTTCTGTAATTTGAGCAAACTTTCAGGAATTTCACCTCTGTTTAAAACACCAGTAATGCTTCTCCTACACGAGGGGAAACAACTGAAAGTGATCTCCTATGTTACCACATGCAACTCTCAAATACCACAATAAATCATTTCTTAGATTACACTCAGGCTCTCATCCGTTGTAACCATAAACTGTTTTCAGATATTTGGTCTGAGCTTACCAACAGTCAGTTCACACTCACGTATTTTGCATCTCTACTGACATTCAGGTGAAATAATTGTTTTCCTTCTCCAAAATTTACTCACCAATATAGCTACTGACAGCGGTCGTACCCACTCTCCTTCCTGTGGTTATACCAGGCCAAACTCCAGGCATCTCCTTCCATACGACCAGGCTCACCATACCACGGTGTTTAACGTGTCCTCTCTCAAAGTCATCTTCCTCGACCTTGATGACTTATGTGCCATGTTCCCAGTGTATAGGCAATTTTGCCAGCACCTCATACAACAGAACCCCTATTTTTCACTCAATGCACAAGATACATGCCTGTTCCTTCCAGGAGTTATTTGTCTTTCATGTGGGCGTACTATCACCTGACTGTAAAGTCTCATGCCATCCTCCTCCCCTTCCATAGAGTATTAAGTTCTTATTAGTCCTGATGTTTCTGCACTACAAACTATTTTCCATCAATCACTCTTCTATTATTCTAATCCTTAGTCATCCCATCCTCTGTGAGATGCTCTGCTAGACAAGTAACATTTCCCAGCTTTAATACCAGCAAACTTCACCAGTTAACACACCTAAAGAAATCACTAAACACAATAAAGCCCAAAAATGAGCTCCGACACCACCAAAATAATAATAAAAAAACACCCAATAAAAATAACCCACCACACTACTACCAACTTCACACCCCTCCCAGTACCATCACTTGCATCACGTTCTCCATATAACCATTTTTATTTCACTTAAATTCTAATTTCCATGCTGCCTAAGTAAGGAAATAGTTTACTATGTGTCCCAGGGTCAAATGCTCTACCAACATCCCCAGACATGAGAAACAGACCTACAGGTGTTTCTAGAAGGGATCACGATAGAACCAGATCCAGCACATAGTGAGCAGGCAAACCAGGACAAGCTAGCTCTAGAAACAATCACAGGCTATAGATAACATTAAAAATGTTAATTAAATAGGAAATAACTATTTAAAAAACAACAGAATTACAGGAAAGAAGGAAGTTATGATTGTTCCACTTTTTCAAAGACATGTAGCAGAAATAAATATAAAGGAAAAGCCTTCCTTAATAAGCCTCCTCTCTTGTCCAGCAAATATAAGCCATTCAGGAGACAGTATTAGTCAAATTTTGAGCCCCTCCATAATCTGCTTCTGCATCAACGTAGGTCAGAGTAACAGTTCTGAATTTAACATTTGCATTTAGCTTTAAATATTTACTTCCACTAGGCAGTATTTTAGCAGAATAGTTTTCTTTCATTTCATTTTGATAACGGAGTTTATAATGACTTTTCTGGTAACTGACGAAGGTATAATCACCTTACTTTTTTCCCCACAAATAATGTGCTAGGTTTTGCTGGGTCAGTAACAGCAAATATGAGTTGTCACTTCCATCAAGATTTTAATGCAAATTAAGGGACTATTAAAAGGTCAGAAATTGCAAAAAACATATTCCCTTTGATCTCGAGGCAAACATTTGAGGATGCTACAAAAAGACAGAATAAAGTGCCCTTTAAAAACTATCAGTTTGATTTTGTGCACTCAAAGCATAAAATAATTGGTGCTTTAAGCTGGCACAAATGGCATTAACAACTGGCTCTATGTCATGCAGTGACCAGGATTGTTGATACTCTTCTTTTGTAAAGCTAGTAAACTCCGTTGGGAAAACTAAACTTTTCTTAGCAACTACACACATCTTCCCTTAATTCAAATTTCACCGAAATAAACCCTATTTAAAAACAAACTCAAATTCTAGCATTAACATTATAAAAGATAAGTATATCTATGTATAAATATAAATAAAAACTGTATACATCTGCATAATATACTGTCAATTGACTTGAATTCTCTAAATTGCAGCATTTACAGTACGATGATTGAAAGCCAGGAGAAGAGACACAGGAAATGCCCATGCCCTTTAATTACACTTAATGAAACTACAGTTTTTTTCACAATTTTGACTATGAAATAAAAACAAACATGTCAGTGTAATTTGCAATAGCCCAACATAGTAATTTAACTGCTTTAAAAAACAACATAAGGGGATGCCAAATGCTTGAACTATAATCATAACAGAAGGACCTCAATTTTAATTAGAAACAATAATGAATTACATGTATAGATGTCAAACAAGATCAAAGCACCCATTAAAAAAAACAACAAAAAACCCAAAGAAAACAAAACAAAGAGTAACTCAAAGAGGATAAACACACATAAAACAAGGGGAAAGAGAAAACACAAAGAGTGTAATTCACAAAATATAGTCACAAGAAACAGGTACTAGTTGTATCAAAAGGAAGTGTCCTTTAAAAATTAAATAAAACCAAGCTATACCAAGAAACCTACAACCTGGCGCCAGTCCCTAACACCAAGCCCAAAAGGAATAAAATATCAAATAAATAAAAAAAGAATATCTAAATCATATTTCATAGCCAAGACAGACATTCCAAATATTGACTGAAGGGTAAAATTCCCATTCATATTTTTGACAAGTTCAACTACAACTGAATGGGGAAAAAAACAGAAGGGAAGACTCTTGCACTGTATGCACTATAGACTACAGGATATTATCGCATTCTTGGCAGGTTGTAGTTTTGCCAGATTTGAGCATTTTTAAAATTTAAGGCCCATGTAGCCAATGAGAGTAAACTAGCACGGCTTCACCAACTACTAACAGAAGATAATGCTGCCTTTAAAGATACAAGCCTGCTGTGTCTTTAGGAAGAACATGCAAAGCAATCTATCCAAACCTCAAAAAGCAATCACCAACCTTTGCATTTTGCTGATTGATCTGAACCCTAACTTGGCATCTGTCATGTTTTTTGTATTCTCAGAAAAACCTCCAGGGGACTACTTTTTGCCAGCTAATACAAAATAATAAAAAAGAAAGTCATGTTCACCAAAGGAGGTATGACATTTGTTATATTTACCTAGCATAAAAAATGAGGCAAGTTTTTCGTCTTCAGTAGCAAAGCTTTACATTATTTTTACAACCTTACTGAGATTTGAAAACATTAGTGCATAAATGTTGTGCATCATGGCAGCCTTGCCTCTCACCTGAATTCTCAGTGACTCCTGACATGTACTACTGTACCTCAAAATTATACATTTAGTTGAGGTAATTCATCCCACTACGTAAATGAACTCAAAATAAAAGAATAACATGCTGACATGGAGTACAATGACTTAAAGTGACTGACAAGTAAATATCACCAGCCACAACAGATGGAGGGAAAATCCACCCTTTCACTCCTAAAGCCACTGACACAGCAAAGACACTAAGTTGAATATTTTCAGAAGTTAAATAAGACCTCATAATGAGTCTTATTAATGATTTCAATAAAAAGCAGGCTAAGTATATGAAATATTCATTTAAATGCTTCATTAACGTAAACTGTCAGGAACACATTAAAAATAGCTTTTAAAAGTGTCACCAACCATGACTATGTGACATTGAAGTCAGCTTGAATGTAACTTCTACAATGTCTTTTCTTAATGAAAACCAGTTGACAGGTGGATTAATACCAAAAAAAGATCACTAGTACACAAAAACTTAAGACCTCTGAATACTGCTTGTTGAGTTCAGGACAAACTTCAATATTGCTTTAGCAAAAGCGATCTATGGTATTAAATATTTAAATAAGTTATCTTAAAAACAGAGGAAAGTTTTAGATTCCTTATCTAAAGCAGCTTATACTTGGACAAAACTACAGAGATTTAAACATAAAACCAAATATAACCAAATTCTCTCCCAGGCATATTTCAATTAAGTGCCTTAATGAGTGTCTTAAATTGAGCTAATCAATTCATGTCTTAAGAGACTGGCAACTTTAAAGGAAAATGGCCCAAGGAAAATTCCTCAGGAAGAAACCCTCTCAGATTTCCCTGGGGTTAAAGGGATACAGTAAGACACAGTTTCCCTGGGTTAAAGGAACCTTTAACCTTAAAATCCTCCTTTGCCTTTCTGCTATGCTCCCTATATATGACCCTAACTCTGAAACCAGTCAAGGTCCATCAGACCACAGCCTCCTCCCCTCCACATCTCAGAACTCTGTACTGAATTTCGCAGCCACCTCTGCATTGACTGAAACAAGAGCTGAAACAAGAGGAAGAAATAACAAGAAATCACAATGTGATCATGCAAGAAAGCATTGTGTTAAGAGAGGTAAATGTGGGGGGGATTACTGTAATTCAGCTGGGCAATTAAAACATCTACATTTCTCCTGCCCAAAAGTGACACCTTTTATTTCCCACATTATCAGTTGGATTTCTCAATGGAAAAAGCTTTCCTTGCAAACATTTAGTAATTTGATATATGTAACCAAAAAGACAAATGGATCTGTGCTTTCCTATAGGGGCCAATTAACTCAAATGAACACCAGAAAAACAAAACTATATGCTCCTCTTCTTTAACACAGATAATTCTTGGTTATGCAATAGTCATTCTGCCCAAATAGAAGAACTGTTGTTTTCCCCTAAATTCAAGAGTGTCCCTGCAACACGCAATCGGTAAATAAATGAACATTGCAGCGCAGCTGCCATATCAATATTCCAAACTCTGGTTTTCTTGAAGTTCCCATTAAAAAGCTGTCACCACAGAAGCTGCAGAAGCACAAATGACAGGTGGATGCCAGAGGGGAAAAAAAAAAACAACAACCCAAACACACATTCAACTAAGGACATGTCATTCCTTCATGTAAACATAATCCACAATTCTGTATCCTGATTTAAAAGAAAAGAAAAAAAGTTTCTGGATAGCTTATCTTGTTCCTTCGAGCAAGTAAGCTTCCCATGATGACTAGGGTATGAGATTTTGAATTGTTTCCCTTGACCAGAAATAATTCTTCAAAAAGAGTATCCCCACATTCAACTGAAAAAAAAAAAAAAAAAAAAAAAGGAAACCAGTCATTGCTTTTCTGAAAATTCAAATATGTTTTTTTTCTTGAGTCACGTCAGCACCCTTCTTGGCCTACCATCACCTTGTCAAACCCTCGTGCTGACCACACCACTATCCAGTTGAAATTAGAAGTCTGCTACAGTAGCCTGAGCCCAGGAATGGAAATGAAGGAGCATGGTAAAAAGCTTCTAAGGGCAGGTAATAAACTAATTTCGCTCCTTATGGCATCAGACAGCTTCTTCAGGTAATTAAGGTCTGAGCATCTTTGGACTGCTACAAAATATTGTAAGTTGGAACATTGTTCTTCATGTTTTCAAATGTAACCCATCTCCAAGTTTGTTTCCTTAGGCTGTGTGAACACAGCCACAAAATAAGAACACACTGGGAAATGAAAAAAAGTTGGAAACAAAAATAAACTTCCAACCTTTGACAATCAAAGATTTGGAGAAGTGCCCATGTAGGAAGATACTTTTTAACAGAAATGTGAGGTACAGAAAATCCAAAAATTTAATGAAACACATTCAAAACAAATCCTTCAGCACCAGTTTGTCCAGATGCTGGAAATCAGACTTACAAAGAAATTAAATGTAAATATTTAACAAAAAGCTCTACAGAAGTTGACATTTTGAAAAGTAAGTCCTTAACTGGTCTGTTGTGGATTAGTTGGTCTTAATTATGTCTTCTGGATTACCTAAGGGTAAAAAACTCCAGACACAGAAACAGTGATATTCATGGATGAACTATTACTGGGTCAGAAGCTGCCTGAAATCACAAATCTTTGGCTGAAAACATTCCTACAAAACAATAAGACTTCTTTCACACAGAAGTTGTGCTGGGGAAAAGGAAAAAAAACAACTACCCCACAGTATTCTGTCTAAACCCTGCGGGTTTTAAGGTATTCAAACACAAATCCAAATGAAAACAAATGGGAATTAGGCACCTAAAATACCTTCAAGTACCAGCTGGTGTTTCAGCACCCAATATTGGGATAACCTGAAATGCTAGCACATTACCTTCCCACTAATAAAACGGAACCTGCACTCTCTTTAACAAGACTCTATTGGATGAGTCAATCACTGCTGACAAGATTTTTTTTATTTCCTTCTGGCAAGACTGGAAACAGAAGGATATTAAGTTACATTAGATTGTCAGGGCTCAGTATTCTCTGTATTATGTGTCTCAATAACATCCTCATACTCAGAGGGGAAAATATATGTGTACCACTGTAGTGGGTTTGCGTGGCCAGGTTTTGGTATCGGGGGGCTACAGGGGTGGCTTCTGTGAGAAGCTTCGAGAAGCTCCCCCCATGTCCAGTGGAGCCAA